>JALJVW010003023.1:31595000-32795000 GCA_024865655.1 Emberiza elegans | reverse complement strand
CTTTTTTATGCAAACCAGCATTATTGAAATGAAATTGATCAGTCTCATTTTCTCAGTTTTTCTGGGTCCTACTATGACTTTTAAGCTTCAGAGAAAACAGACAGCTGGCTTTGTAGCTTGCAGGAGTGTGGATATCACTGAAGTCTAGATAACATTAATGTGACTGGGAGTTAATTTGCTTGTCTACGTGCTCTGCATTGTGGGGTGCATCTTTAGGTAAAACAGTTGTGCTGGAAAAGCAGTCTGCCTTCAGAGCTGGGGAGTATGAATAAGAGGAGATAAGAGGATTCACAGCCAGAATAATTTCTAACTGATGCTGTTAAACCTTGATTTAGGATATTTCTGCACAGCTTGGCCCATGCTCACAAAATGAAACTGGTGGACTGTGCTGAGATCATAGGCAGTGATTAAACATTTATAGTTAAAGTAGTATACTATGGTATTGCTGCTGCCCAGAGGCAAAGCATTGTAATGCAGATTCAGTATTGCTGCTGCAAGAACTCTAAAACAAAAGGGGACTTAAGAGTCTATTCTTTGGTACTTGCTTCTGGCTGTTCTCAAAACTACATGTATTCTCTCCTTTATTTTAGCAGGGGGTCAGGGGGAAAAGTAGATGAAGGCTGCTAATAATGCTTCAAACCCACACTTTCCGTCCTTTGTCTATCCTCTGGGTCTGTCCTTTGCTTCCAGTTTATGCCTATGTATATTAGGTTACTCTGCTTTTGTAAACTGGTTTACGCAATTAACTTCTGCAACCCTAATGAAAGCCTTAAACTCTGTATAGCTGTGTTGGTGGTGATGGCCCAGTGGCAAGACAAGTAGGTTAACTAGAATGTGTGCTATTAGAGGGCCACAATTTGTTGTAGACTTTTGAATTTTAAAAATATTTCTGTCATATCCTGTGATCACTTTAGGTGTATATATGACAATCATGTTTAGAATGTGTGTGTGTGTCTTGTTTCTATTTAAGTGACTGTAAGAAATTATTTCTTGACTGCCAGCAGCAGCTGATATTATTCAAGAGTCCCGTGTTGTGCTTTGTTTGTGTTTATTTGCATACCAGAGACTACTGTTTGCATAATAAGACCACTTCTAGTTTAAGTCCCTGTATGGCTGATTGCACACACATCTCACCATGGTACTTTTATTGTGCTATCCTGACATCCAGCTCAGCTTTCTCTCTCACAAAGTGTTGACTTGGTAATGTTCATTGTTTCTGAAAAAAAATAGTAGGGTCATGGCCAAATGGTTTTGATGCTAATTGTCATAATTGTTATGCTTTGAATTTCTTGATGCTGACAGGCTGGTGAAAGAGGAAGTGAGAGATAGGACTTAAGGACATAGATCATCCCATCTTCATGATGAACATGGAACAGATATGATAAGCAAGTGCTAGTTTACTGCAATAAATGGCATTGAGAAAAGAAAAACAGTTGTCTGCTTAAGTGTCTTAGAGGAGTAAATTCTAAGGTGAGCTACCATGGGGCATACAGGAAATACTTAACCTTTTTTATTCTGCACTTACTGCTTCAACATTGGAATCACATTTTTAAAATCATTTTGTAAGCATGTATACCATGTACTTAGAGAGGACTTTTATGATGAAATTACATAATCTGTGATATGATTAGCTAGTGCCATACTTCGGCGTAACAATTAATGTGATTTAAAAAGAAGTACCTGCTGGTGAGGCATCTACAGGTAAATGCGCATTGATAAGTTCTTAATTAACATGTAGCTGAATGTAAGCATGTCTGAAAGCTGAGCATGACCTTTTCTCTGAAAAGGATTGGAGATTTTGACTGGTTTCTTAGAGAAAGGATCGTCCAATTGGTCCTTGTAAGAGATAAATGGCACCATTTCATAACAGAAGTGCTGCTGCTTTCTTAACTGATATTTGTAGTTTTATGAAATTTAGTTAATCTAAGAGTGGCAACTGTGTTTGACAAGCATGTGACTCATGTCAGCACTTGAAAAAGGGAAGAACAACACAGTTATTGCCCAGTAAAATACAATTAAAGGCAACATCTTGTGTTAATGCCAAGTTTTGAAAATAGGGATGACCTTTAAAAGTTCTATTGTCTTTTTGCTAGCTTATGACAGAATCTGTACAAGCCTGATTTGTCACAGCCCAGCATCATCAGTTGAGGAGATTTGTGAAACTTCTTGCTGTTGCTTATCTTGTTCTTTTTTATCTTGTTCATTTCTTTCTGCTTTTGTGTTTATCCTATCATTCAACATAAAGATAACTTAAGCTTCACCCACTGTGAGGAAAAGGGAAGAAGTGCAAACTCACATCTACATGAACATCAGTATGTCAGAAAAACAGGTATTTGTATGACAGGAGGATTAGTGAGTCCTTTCTATGGCCTGCAGAAAAGGAAAAGGAGATATGGAGCAGCCACAATTGATAGAAAAAAGAAATTAGGGCCTTTATGTATAATGCCGTTACAAAGCATGTATGTGACATAAAGGCTTGGGCAGGGTATTGGGAGTAAGGTCTGTTGGAAACATAGGAGTTTCTTCAGTTGGCTTATCTTTGACCTTAGGGAACTTTTTTGGTGGCTTGCTTTGCTTGACTATTTCCTAATATAGGGTGTTTTTTATTTTGTTTTGAGTGAAGGTAGAGGAAATTGTTTGTTTGAAAAATGCTTGAAATTCTTGGATGGAGATAAATGACTCTTACTGCAGGCAGTTGGCATCATTTTTATACTTGCATTCTGCTGAGAAACAGTGAAGGGAAGGTAAAAAGTAATGCCTTTCACACCTTTCGCTGTCTTGCAAAGTGTGTAATTGTTTACCGTGGTGTAATGTAAGTGTAAAAATGCTACTGAACTAGAAGAAACCATAATTTTATGCTTATTTTTCCAGGTATGGATCACTACACAATGATCAAGACTGTAAGCAAGTCAGGCTTTCCTGGTAGATACAGGGTACCCACACTGGACATAGTATGTTACTATGCTCACAGATTCCCTTGAAAAACCCTCTTTTTCCTTGAAGAAGACATTTCTCATGGGAAAGCAATCAGAAATAACCTTCCTCTGTCTGTACAGTCTACCTCAATAATGGCTTGAGACTTATTTTGAAAGTGGAGTAGGAGAATATGGCATAATTGCTGAGATAATCCTGCCTGAATTAGCATCAGTCGTTCATCTGATTTATTGCCTCTTCTTGGGTTACCTGGTAGCAATAAAAGTTAGATAGACTGTGCTATCTTTTTTGAGCAGTAAACCTGAGCTTTCTACTGCTTGCAGAACTCAAGACTTTCAACTTTTCAACTTTCAACTTTTTTTCTATGTGACATGCCTCTGAAAATGTGGCCTGACAGAAGAGGCAGTGCCTTCCTGCATTCCCTTCACTGAACATCACCTTGCATAATGATGTAGGAGTTAACTGTTTGCATTCTCTTATCAGCTAGAATCCTTAAGTCAAGTTGGACTCCAGTGAAGTGGCTGGATGATTGATTGTTTTGGGCCTTTGTTGCTGTTGGTTTTGGTTTGGTTTGGGTTTGGTTTTTTTTGGTTTTTTCTGATTATAACATATTGTCTAGATGTAGTGATCTCTTTTTTTCTATAAACAGTGAAGGAATGACTCCAGATATGTGGGAAATTGCCTATGTTGTGAAATTTTAACTCTTTGGTAAGTGTCATTAGCATCTGTATTTTAAAAAAATCAGACAGACTAATTCCCATAAAGCTTCCTCATTTAAGATCTTGTTAAAGACAAAATGTGTCTCAGCCTGAAGTCATAGTGCACTCTTTAGATAATGCAAATTTCAAAACCTTACCCAGTTGTATTTCAACCCAATGACCAATACATAGAGCAGATGCCTTTTCTGTAATTGATCATAGTTTTATTGACAAAAAGGAGATCTGTGTTGGGAGAAAGGCAGGTGATGGGCACTGTTGCTCAAAGCACTGCTATTTGCATGTGACTTCTCTGTAGAGGACAATTTGAAGTTAGTCCTCTTGTTAATCCATTCACCCCTTTCCTTAGAAGGCAGCTTTGAGAATGACAATGAATAATTTCTGTGTGAATAATATTTTGGTCCTGTCTGGAACCCTGTCTGGGTCTCAAACATGATAGGATCCCAGCCCTGGAGGTCAGATTTCTTTGGCCGATAGTGAACTCTGATTGACTGCTTTCTGCGTGATTCTGTGAACCATATCAGTATTGATCAAAATAAAACTGCTTTCATGTCTCTGATCTCTGACTGTGCTGTAGAATAACTCTCGTTTTAGTCAAATTGTGCTTGGGTAGTTCACTGAAATGTTTTTCTTCCTTTTTTTTTTAAAATCTTGGTTTTCATGATATTTGGCTATATGGGATGGTACTTGCATAAATGGGCAGTCTTAGTTTTATTAAGCTCTTTGAAGGATCATAACAAGACATTCTCATTTTCCTCAAGAGTCATTGTATTGGACTTGGCTAAGATTGAGTTTCTTATTTTCTCCCCTCATCCTGCTGAGAAGCAGAGTGGTAGAGTTTTGTAGAGGGATAGAATGTAAGAAAATAGTGCAGAAGGTAGTCTCACACCTGAGGAGTTGCAGCTGTACTAATCCCCAAAGATTAGGAACAGGGCTGCCCTTAATAGGCCACAGCTGTGTCCAGTAAGAAGACGAGTCTACACAAGAGTGGGTTAGCTGGGTAAGGGGTGAGTTGGAGTTTGCTGGTTGTGCTGTAAAGAAGGAGTCAGTGCTGTGAGGAGCTGCCCATGAGAAATTACAGAAAAGGTGTGGGACTTTTGCAATAAGATGGTAACAGAGTTTAAGTAGGTACCTGGTGTACAGCCAAGGTCACTCCACCACAGTGGTGTGCCCAGTTATGCATATTTTGTAAGCATTCTTGAAAATTCTGTTTAAAAAAAGGGGGTTGTATGTACAGGCAAGTTTTTTTGTGTCTTTATAAAGCTATAAGTGGCAGAATAACCAGTTTTGAATTTTGTTGTGGAGAGAAAAAGAAAAAACCCAGTTGTTACAAAGTGTAATGCTTAAAGAGGTACAATGCAATATTTAAGGAGATGATTCATGGATCACCTCACTCTCTGAAACAGTGGTAAAACTCCAGAGAAAGTTGGAGTCAGATTTTGAGCTGATCGGTGAAGTTTTCTGCCTTTGTATGAGAAGAGTTTGTGACTCCATATTTTCAGTTACCTGTGCTCCAGTATTACTGCCTGGGTTGGAACAGTACAGCTTTTAAGTGGCATACAGTGAGATGGCAGGTTTAAATAGGGATGTTGAGTGTTGATTAGGAAAATGTGCTCCTGAGGAAATTGAAAATTTGGATAGTGAGAAGTCCTCAGGTGGGAGATGGTTGTCAGTAGCTACAGGGATGTTTTAGAAGTCACCTGTTCCATGTTTGATAATCTCTGCAAGCTCTCTGGCTGGGAAGATCAGACCTTAAAAAGAGAATGACTTATAGTAGGAGGCAGGAGAGAGAGGGAAAGCCTGTTGTGGCTGTTCAGATGAAGCTTAGTGGCTAATTTACTTTATTTCTTCAACAGCTGTAAAGGAACAGTTTGCGAATCTGCTAGAACAATTAAGATCCATGTGTGCACATTCAATTTGTATTCTAATAATGTATGTTTAACTGTGTTAAACTGATACATGAGTGAAATTCTCTTCCTTTGTTTTGTTTTTCTTTTTTAAGAAAGTCTGAGGGATATGCCAAAGATAATTTCCTTTTTTTTCCTAATAAACCAGCAAAACTTAAAAGATACCTATTTAAAATAAGCAGTATGTCTGCATAAAAGAATAACCAACTTAAAAGAGGAAGTTAAGTCAGTTATTTGAAGGTGAGCTAATCCATAATAGATACTGAAATTGCTATTGAAATAGTAAAGCTAAACCAAACAATGTCCTCACTCAAGCATCAGCAATCTCTAAACAAATGGTGAATTTCTCTTGCTTCTGTATTGAAATATGTATTTATTTTCTAAGCAGTGTGCTGCAACTTATGGGTAATCACAGCATCCTTCTTGCTGTAGAGCAGAATTCTGTTTTTTAAAGCCCTAAGTAAAGCAAATAGCAACTACAGACAGCAGTAAAACAGGCAAGGGTAGTGATTTTTTCCAAGAATTACTTTTGAACTTTATATTGGTAAAAAAAAACACTTTCAGATAATACCAATGCTGAAAGGCTTTAGTGGTTTTTTTTTTTTTTTTTGCTAATAGGTGGAAGCGGATTATAAAAGAATCAGTGAAACTATTACGGGCAGTCATTAGTATCTCCATATCAAAGTATGTATTAGTATAACCAAATTGTAGATATACTGGATTTAAAAAAAACAAACCATACTCCTTGGCTTTGTAGAGGTGTAATGGTCTGTGCATGTTGCCAGCAGAGAATCTTCTCCTCAGGCATGCAGTTCATTTATAAGAAAATGAAATAGTCGTGTATTGATATGACATGAGTACCTACTTTTTTAAATATGGGGTTCTCTAATCAGACATGGAAAATGTCACTGTTTTATTCTGTCCTTCTCTAAAAGTGATTGCAAGGGGATCTTGACTCACGTGACTGTTAATTTATTTTGTTTTCTTCTAAGTGTGGTAAGCTAGGAGATGCATACTGCGTATCATGCTGTGTTTTCTGTTGTCATTTTGAGCTGATCTCCAGACAGTAAGGTCAGACAAAAAGTGTATGCCAAATGGATCAGACAGAGGGAAGATGGTCAGATGAATTAAAAATAGAATAAGTAGATAAATATTCCAGACCTGTAAAGTGGTGGGCTTTAATCTCTCAACCTTCTTTATTGCTTTTCTTATCCTCAGATACTGAGTTCCTTTTGAACAAGCAGGTATACTGCGCAGTATAAGAACTTTTCATTAAGATGTCAGTTAAGATTTATTCCTAAATACTAAAAATATCAGAGTATTTATAACTTTATCATCTTAGGCATTCAAGATGATTTTCCATCAAATTTTGCCTCTAAAATATATCCACACTGTTTTTTTTGTATAATGACCATCACAACTATTTTTTAATTTTAGCATAAAATTATTTCACTTGTGCTTTACATCTCTTGAGAAGAAGTTCCACTCAAACTGTTCTTAATTTTTTAATCTGAAAAGCATCACTTTTTAAATGGGGCATAGGTGTTACTATCTAAACGTTTCAGCTACCTCATACTAGGAAAAATGTCATATGTAAAGAAACAAGCAAAAAAACACGTATTTTCCTTTGTCTTTGCATATCTAGGAGGTATGTATAGCAAACAGTGTTTAGGTTAACTTAAATTTGAAATGCAGCCACCCACCTACCAAAGCAGCGCCAACTATTACTGAATTTGCAAAATTGCAGCATCTACTACCTGTCACCCAAGCCTCCCATAAATGCCACCTTCTGTAGACGTGTAAGCATTTTACTGCACAAAGACCATCCCTGGTCACTCTCTCATGTCATAGATCTGTCATAGAACATGTTGACAGAATTTCTGCCCAAGGAGTTAAATTAAACACCTGGATTCTGAAAGTGTACAGGGTTCACCAGCCCATCAGGGAAAATTGCCTAATTATGATATTTTCACATGGTCTGCATAAATGAACCATCTGCAGCAGTGTAACTTATAATCTACACTAGCTAAGGGTTAAAAATGTCTAGACAAGAAGAAGGTTATCCTAGAATGCTTTTTGCAAGTGGTCTCCTGTCTCTCATTCTCAATCTGCTCCCTCTATTTCAGTGAGCCTTTTTTGCTATGATTTTTTTAATAGGTAGATAATCTCAAGTGCTGGTTAGAAGGGAATCTGTGTATTTTTAAGACCAACAGTTCATCGACTGTCAAGCACTGAATAGTTCAAGCACCTGTTTTTGTTGTTTTGTTTTCATTTTGTTGTTGTTGCTGTTTTTTATTTAAATATACCTGACCTTATTTCTCAGACGATAAATTAAATTCTCTGCTATGGAAATGCAAAAGGAAACATATATATTGTACACAACCCTTACAAGTGTTGTGCCTGTGTCTTGGCAAAGAGAAATTTCTTTAAAGAGCAGGATAATGTACCTAGTCCCTTCCTTACTAAATTCTGGTTTGACATGTTTATGCTCCCTTCTGGATCAGAGTTATATTTTACATAAAAGGAAACAAATTTATATTATGGGTTAAATGAAGAGACACCTATCTGGAATTTCAAATTGTAAAATAGGATGAATGTTGAAAAGAATGTATCTTATTCTAGAAGTGCCACAAAAGACAATAACTCATTTTGAAACTGGAGCACCAAAGTATCTTTAAAGTTCATTTTTATTTGATTTGACAAAAGTAGGAGACTGCTTTGCTTGCAAGCTCATGTCAGCTTCTGTTTTCTCTTACAGAGTGGAAGGTGAAGTAGTTAAACATCAATAGTTGCCACTGTTTAATGTTTTTTTATGAACAATGAGCTCTACATCACTGAACACTGGAACAAAACTCTCTTTCTGCCTTAAATGTAGAACTCCAAAATTCTATGCTGTAAATCTTAGACTAGCATTTAAACATACTGTAATTAACTGACTGATATTGTTATTGGATTGTGAGTTTAACATGAGATTTATTAAGGCACAGGTGTATGAAAAATGTCCCAAATTCTTCAGTTTCCTTAAGTGAAAGGAGGATGCAGGCTCTCATCTCTCCACCGAATAATCTAAAAGGTGTTTATTTTAGATGAAACTGATATAATATTTCATTGTATCTATTTATTACTTTGTCATTATAATGTAGTCAATCTTAATGGTAATATTTTTTCTGAAGAGAATAGTATTCATAATTCTTTTAAAATTTCTTCAATTTTTAGAGATAAGTGTTCCACTGTGAGATTGAATGTGAAGAAAATGGAAGTATGTGTTTGGTTGTTTTTACTGGAATCCACCACTTCCCACAAAATCCACCCATTGTGCTATTTCACTGTTGTGTAAGCATGAGTGCTAGCGTGTGGTTTGGGGGCTTCCTGGAGCGTACTGAAAATTTTCTCTCCAGTCATGCTTGTCTTAGTTTGTCCTGTGGTGTTTCAGGAAGTCTTTGAAGAAGATGGAAAAAGTAGAAGAGCAAAATTTTGAGACAGAACACAGAGAAGCCACAAGGAACAGAATAGATAGAACATATTACAAATGTCTTAATAATCATATTCTCTCTCTTTTACTGCTTTTCTGTAATTCTGTTAGCAGCTCTCAATGTGTAAAAACCTGGGAATGTGCATTCATTAGCTTGCTCATATTCATAATGTGACACAGATGTAGTATCTTAAAGACAAAATTAGTGAAGACTTGAATAGTTTTCTGCTGTTAGTAGAAACTCCAGCGAGGTAGGAAATAGGAGTTAGGACTGTAGCTATCTAAATACCATAAATGCACTACTATGATGAGGTGCTTACACTTTCAATGTATACTTGAATTTCTTCTTGACAATTTTCTCTTCTTTAAGCACAATAACTTTTAAAACTTCTTTTTTCACTTTGTAACTTGTTTAATTAACTACTTAATGTACATTTTGAAACACATCTTCAAAGATAGGAGTATTTTAATTGTCTGCAGAAATCAGAAGCTGAGGAAGTACTGAATATTAAATAGCAAATGTATTGTGGATCTGACATGTGAAAGCGAGAAATCTTACTTTTGTCTTCCTTAGGAAAGTTTAGTAATGTGCAATTAGAATGTTAGTAATCTACTGTATTTTGGTATCCAAAATGTATCTTGCACTGTGAAGGTTTCTTTTAAAGTGATAATTGATATTTCATTTACCATGATTTAAAACAAGCCAAAATTAAAACAAAGGAAAGGAACCTTGCCCCTCAAAATAATAATAAAAACCAACAGAATAACAAGAACAACAACAAAACCACCAAAATAAACAAAACAAAAACCACCCACCCACCCATCCAACCAACAAAAAATCCCCAACCCTCTCATCTGGAGTCCCTCTTCCTGATGTAACAATCCAGTGACAGTGAGAGGTAATAGTGAACAGTCATGTAAATGATTACACACAAGAAGGGCTAGTGTGAAAACTTGACAAAAAAAGAAGCCTAAGTGGGTAGAAAAGCCATAAATTCTGTGAAAAAAGTGAGGAAAATTTTTATATTGTAGTGTTCCCTTGTCTGTTACTCTCTATTCTTAGGGCAGGATGTCAGAACAATTCATTTCTAGAAATTTATGGTTAGTAGATTGAGAGGCTTCAGTATAAAGGAAGATTCTTTTTGGAGCAGCTATACTTAAACCATAGTGTTGTAATCAAATTCACATAGATGGGAGCTGTAGAAAATATCTCTTGACCATTTTTTCAGATAATGGAATAGGGTTCTTCTCTCTAAAAAAAAAAAAAGAAACTAAAAATCAGGATTGTTAACCTGCTCCTTAGCAAAACTCTATGCTTTGTTTCAGGAGCTGCAAATAATCACCTCAATTCCTTGAAGATCAGAAAGTTCAAATGTGTGACTGAGCTATTGCTGTCTTAGCTCCAACTGCTTTTGGAGATGAACTGTATGTTCTTATGAATCTTTATCTAAAATATCTTCTTTCCCTCTTTAGCTGTTAGCTGCTTTCTGAGGAATTCATCTGCTTTTTTTTCAGACTGAAAGATTCATTTGGTGTTAACTACTAAGGTCTTTCGCACTAATATTTATTGCAGTAAATTCTATGAAAATGATTATTTTCTTTCTGGAAGGGAAAACACTATCTTCTGTATAATCTCTGTAAATTATTTACAGAGAATAAACTGTTATACATTAGAAATTCATGACTCCAAGAGTTTTCCTCATTTTTTTTCTGCTGAAGATAATTAGAATTCATGTAACCAGACCTACTGTGAAAACAGTCTAAGGTCTGAGTAACACAAATCTGTTTTTACAGTAACAACAATATTATTGCACGTATAAAAACTGAGGTCTTCATTTTAGTATTAAAAAGCAGAAAATAACCACCAGGTATTAATGTTCCCAAAGGGCTGTAAGTAGTGTTTTCTAATAAAGCAGATTACTATGTCTATAAACCCATACATTCCCTTTGCACATTGAGTAGTGGATGGGAATTGTTAGAAAGAAAAGATTTACTGTTCACATGGTAAACGCAGGTAAAGATTTGATAAGGCAATGTTTCCTAAATGCAATAACTTTCCTAGCCCTTCTGCATGGTTTTCTGAAAGACTATGCATTATAGCTGCAAAGAGATTGCTCCTGACAGCAATGTCCTTCATATTAGAGCATTGTCAAAACATGTGTGTGTATGTAAGGACAAAAAACAGCTGAAATACATCACTTGCTGAACATGTTGCTGGGCATGCTCAATCTGGCTCTGCAACTGCATAGCAAAGCTTAAGGCACTCGCACCAGAGATGTAGTGACTCTGGGTAGTGAATCTATACTCTTAGAATGATTATTTTTTAATAATTGTTAGTGAGGCTTGAAATATGTTCATATTTTGGGTAAGGAGGAGAAATGAATTATCTTAATCACGTGAATTCACATTCAGCTTTTGTGTTTTGACCAACATTGTTGCTTTGTACATGCTAAAGGATGGTGGAATGTATTAAAAAAATAGAGAAAAGAGGAATTAGCTTTTCTTGCATACATTTTCTTATGTGATTTCATAACTTGTCATTGTAGTCATTGAATCACATATTTACTCCTTGAGGAGTTGCATACATTATCATGCTGATTAGATGACAAAGAGACACGATTGATTTTGAGTAGCTGTCATATACCATGCAGGTGTTTACTCTTCCTCACTCAAGTGAGGATGAGACTTTTTTTTTGTCCATAATGGGAGGGATGTGTTTTAGATCTCTCATTGAACCACTTTTGAATGTCTGTTCTCACTCATTGGGAATCTGTATTGTGTATACATTTATTGTCTTCATCTCACGCAACTTGACGTTGTCACTTGAGTGTGCTGTCTTTTAACTTCTGCTCCAGGAAAAAAAAATCCTAATATTTTTATAGTCAGGTTTAATTACCAGCAGAGAGATAAAATTCTAAGACTAACCAATCTTGACAGAAACTTTTGAACATTTGCTAGACATATCTGGATTAGGAGGCCAGCTCTCTTCTTTCTGAGAATGTTATAAGTGACAATATATTGTGATGGAATAGGATTTGGCATTGTATGCTTTTGCAATGCCTCAAATTTAAAAAGTATACAATTTGGAAATACTTTATTTTGCACCTGAGAAGGCCTAAGAAATGTGGGTACTTGTATCAGGCTTTTAGATGCATATGTGTGATCATTAAAATTTTTGATTTTTAAATGCCCAAATTTATTTTCCAATCTGTGCTTTGATCTTTTTGTGATTTGATTTATGGTCTGTGGTATCAATAACAACTCAGGGTTGCTCTGAAGCATAGTTAAGGGACAGACTTTCTGAAGGAGGCACAGAAATAATTGATTACTCATTACTGTACAAGATCTGTGTGCCTTACTTAGCATGTAAAGAAACAACTTGTGTTTACCCTTGGATCTGATTGAGTTCTGTGATTCTAGTTGGGAACTGTAACAGCAAAAATAGACATTCTGCCTTAGGTGATGCTGTTCCTATCTCTCCAGTGCAGATCCTTCTCTATTGCAGACCCTGATTCCCATTTCCCTTTCCACCTCCATCATATCCAGGAAAAGTACTTGAACCACCTGGTGCAGTGTATCTGCAGGAATCAATTTTCATTTCCCACTGGCATGTGAGCATCCACTTGCAAGGTGAGTCAGTGGAAGCCGGCTGCTCCTCTGTTGGAAGCAGTGCATGAATTGTGGAGCATTACTGATGTGTTGTGGAGTGTGGGGAGGGAGCTCCTGTCTCGTTTGCCAGCAGTGCTACTGTAGAGAGCACAAAGTCAGGTCAGAGCGCGAATGAGGGATTTGTATCTCCAACTTCCCTGTGAAGCGCATTGTGCTTTAGTCTCTCTGTGAGAATGGCGAGTGTGGTACAGCCACCTGTCAGCAGCCGGCTCCTCCATGCAAGAGTAGCTGATGGAGTCAGTGTTCATCTGTGAAAACATCTGGGTAATTAAGCTGAAAGCCGAAGAATATAAGAGTTCAGAAGATAGCAGAAACTTTCAAATATACCTTTAGACAGAGAGATTTGATTATCACATGCTATTCCCACAGTTGGCTACGTAACTCAATAGACATTGATCAATTGACAGTGCGTATGCCAATAGCATTAAGGACTGTTATGCCGGAGCTAGGATAGAAAGAGAAAAAGGTGATCTCTTTAGAAGATATTTTCTTGTAAATACACATCACTCACACCTTCTGTTCAAATGGGAATCATGCAGCCTTCTAATTTCTGTTCCCGTTTGCAGATTTTGTTTTTTTAGAGTATGATTGGTACAAAATAAGGATTTAGCTAAAATAATCTTATTTCTTCCTACAAATAAAAGTGTTTTCAAATAAAAATGTGTATTCTAATTACAATAATAACTTGTAGGTGGTGCATATGCTCATATATCAGTATTAGATGAAGTATTGGCATGGTAGGCATAAGATGAGAATATCAATGTGTGTGATCTGTAATTGCAATATGTTGTTTTTTTTTGCAGAATGTAATTTTCTATATAATATCTACAGATGTTTTAAAAATTACTGATGTGTTGTGGAGTGTGGGGAGGGAGCTCCTGTCTCGTTTGCCAGCAGTGCTACTGTAGAGAGCACAAAGTCAGGTCAGAGCGCGAATGAGGGATTTGTATCTCCAACTTCCCTGTGAAGTGCATTGTGCTTTAGTCTCTCTGTGAGAATGGCGAGTGTGGTACAGCCACCTGTCAGCAGCCGGCTCCTCCATGCAAGAGTAGCTGATGGAGGCAGTGTTCATCTGTGAAAACATCTGGGTAATTAAGCTGAAAGCCGAAGAATATGAGAGTTCAGAAGATAGCAGAAACTTTCAAATATACCTTTAGATAGAGAGATTTGATTATCACATGCTATTCCCACAGTTGGCCACGTAACTCAATAGACATTGATCAATTGACAGTGCGTATGCCAATAGCATTAAGGACTGTTATGCCGGAGCTAGCATAGAAAGAGAAAAAGGTGATCTCTTTAGAAGATATTTTCTTGTAAATACACATCACTCACACCTTCTGTTCAAATGGGAATCATGCAGCCTTCTAATTTCTGTTCCCGTTTGCAGATTTTGTTTTTTTAGAGTATGATTGGTACAAAATAAGGATTTAGCTAAAATAATCTTATTTCTTCCTACAAATAAAAGTGTTTTCAAATAAAAATGTGTATTCTAATTACAATAATAACTTGTAGGTGGTGCATATGCTCATATATCAGTATTAGATGAAGTATTGGCATGGTAGGCATAAGATGAGAATATCAATGTGTGTGATCTGTAATTGCAATATGTTGTTTTTTGCAGAATGTAATTTTCTATATAATATCTACAGATGTTTTAAAAACAAACATAATTCTCAGAACACATGCTTTTCTGAAGATTAAAAGTGCATACATCTGCTTAGTCTTGGTTTTTGGTTTTTTGTTTTGTTTTGTTTTTTTTCCTTTTAAATCGTGTTTTTATTTTAAGAGATTGTGAATGTCTTACATTAAGGATTAAATAAGGGTAGGCATTAATTGAGAGTTGTTTTCCTGTTAAAAACCAGCAAGTTTTTTTTTTCTAAAATCATGAATTCTGACTTACTCGGATAATGTGTTGGATTCAGCTGGGAAGCTAGTGAATGTGCACAGATGTGAGATAAGTTTTGTTCTACTCTGAAGTTTTGTTGGGAACTTTCAATAGGAGACTATTTAGGAGAAAGGCTACATGATTATTCATTTATTCCTTTTTTCCATTATATTGCAATGATACTATTCATGTCACAATTCAGTTTCTACTATTTACATTTTAACCTGTGAATATAGTCAATTTTGCTGCTGAAAAAAGAGCTGCTCAGTGTTTCAGTAACTCATCTGCTAAAATAGTCGGCTGGCTTTGATGGATGGACTCAGTCTAAAGGATTCTCTACTGTGATGTGTGATACCTTGAACAAATAAAAATCTGTTTTTCATCAACACATCGGAAGGAATCATTTTTATTGTCACATATGAATGACTTGTTCTGATTGTTATGTTTCCTCTGTCATACTGAGCTGCTCATTTAAAGCGTGCAAGGAGAACTTACTGGAAAAAACTGTTGTTCACCTAAATAATGATATCTCAAATATTTAAAGCAGATTGATCCCCTGTGACTGTGATGTTTTGGTTATTTTTTAAATAAGAGTGACAGTTCTGGTTTTACTAGCATTCTAAGAATGTTGAAAATGTGAGAATGGTGGCCAGTTTTTTAACATGAAGTGTTACATTTGTATTAAAATTTAGATACTTTGACATGCACAACAGCCAAAAAATCCAGTTGTTTCTAGCTTAAATATCTGATCATAACCTCAGAAATGCTTATTAATTTGCTACACTGAGGAACTTATATATATATATTTATAAATGTATATATTCAGCCTGACCTAGGAAGTAGATTTTCAATATAAAAAATGTTTGTCTGTTTTCTCAGTGGAAGAAAATCTTAATGTGTGCACACAGTATTTCTTAGGCAATTAATTAATTTCCTATTCTTTGTGTGGGGCAGAATTTCTTAAAAATATACTCATCTGATTCGCCTCTCATTTTAATACTTGCATAAAAATTTGCTTGGGTTTCTGATATTCTCTTTTACATATTTAATTTTTGTCAGAATCTGAGAAGACATTGTGTGGAGGGAGTCAACCAGCACAATGCCCACGATTATTGATAAGCCTTTCCTTGTCATTCTTTCTCTGCCTCATTGTAGGCATTTATAAGAAAAGTAAAAGAACACAATGTATCTGTGCTTCTGAATGCAAAATCCATCACTTCACCTTTTCTTCTAGTGAGAAGGCGTGCAGTTGAAGGGACAGACCGGGACAACTGCTTTCACTAAGAAATGCATAGAAAGCATGCTTCTTTCTTTTTGTTTGTTGTATTTATTTTTAGTTTATATTTTGGTTGGTTGGTTTGGTTTGTATATTTGTTTTTAAAGTTGTTTGGTTGCTTTGTTTTTAAAATTTTGTTGTAATTTTATCTGTAATATTTACTTATAATTAGGAAAAACCCAAACCTTTTTAATATTGTCATTTTCTACTTAGGGAATTTTTTTGAATGGGACTGTGTAAATGAGCCATCACAGGAATTTTGGTGCAACAAACTGATTCACCAGGGTATCACAGCAGACTTGGCTTAATAGCACTATTCAGGATCATAATGTTTGCAGGAGTTGTTAGATGTTTACTCAAAGATCCTGTACTGTAAGATTTCCTCAGCTTTTTCTCTTATGAACATTAACACTATTTTTAAAGATTGTTCTTGGTGTGCTGCATCACAGAACGTGTTTGAATGACCCTTGTGCAGAGAGAGGTTTTGAGTAATGCAGTCTTTACGGATTTATGTAATGCCACTTCAGTTGGTCATGGTTTTTCATACCAGTCTTCAAGGTCCAGATTCAAACTCCAGTGGAGCCATTAAAATACTGTCTTCTTGATTCACCAGACTTTTTAATTGGTATGCTCTGATTTTAGTGCTTCTTCAGGGTTAATTTTTAAAGCCTCTATACTCAGATTTCAAAAATACCTAGAGAGCCCTTAACCTGAGAAGAGATTTCTTGCAGTCTAGCAGCACTTGCAGCTTACAGTTAATTAGCATCGGCTTTCAGATGCTCAGTGAGGGGGGGAAAACCTTCTGATTCAGGGTAAATGAAAGAGTCAATGGGAATAATATATGCTCACTTCAATTCTTTGCTGTACATTACAGCATCAGCCAATTGAAGGATGTTTTCCAACTATAGAGTGTGTTTTTTGTATAACATTATTTTATTTGGAATTCAGTCAGCAGCATATAGTCCTCTACTGGGGAGGGGTTGTTTTTTTTAACTTTTCTTATCCTTTAAAAGACGGGCTGTGTCTTAATGATTTTGCAGCTGTGCGATGGTACTAAGAGACCTATTATGACAAAAAGAGTAAAACCATTACTAGGAGTCTACCATGTCTTGTCAAAAGATTCATTTTTCAGTAGATTTAATAGATTTCTTGACTGAAATCTTCTGGGTCTATAAATTAGTGATGTAACCTAGTTGTGTTACTAACATAACCTCTTAAACAGGCTGTGAGGAAGAAAAAAAACAACAAAAAGATGCTTATAAGAAAGTAAAATTAGGATGTCTTCTTCTCTGAAAAAGGTACTTTTTCAAGAAATACATTACAAAAGTGGGTAGCTTTCACAAAGAACCAAAACATATTCAATATAAAGAAGATAATGTGGTAATAGTTGGTGATTCAGTCTTCTCCACACTGTGACTGTTTACAATACCCCTTCCAAAATAAAACTCTATGGAGTTTATGGAATTTAAGATTTTAAAATAATTTGCTGCTAAAGATTTTATAAAATCTAGACTGTTATGAGCCACATTCAGATTACTCACTACATACATCTAAATTTTATATTTGTTGAATGCTCAGGCAGGTACAGTAATGGATAATAATTTCAATGGCTTGCTCTGTTGAACTGAATATCTTCTAGGGGAAATAATACCTGAGTACCAGACCTACCACTTTCAGTGTATTGTCTTACCATATAATACTGTTAGAAAGTTAAGTAAGTGGGTTTAAAAGATGCCCATGGTGGCTTTGTGCATTTCTTTTAGAAACACTTCTGTTGAACTCTGTTTTTATCTGTATTAAATTCTGTTGTATTTTTCCACTGGAGTATTGTTTGCCAGTTGGTTGCTACTACAGATTTGATAGAACTATCAATCAAAATCATTGTAAGAGGGAAAATGAAAAGCAGACAAAACAACACAGTGGGACTGGCTGTGAGCAAAACTTATGGCCTTTTTTGTACTGTGGAAAGGACACTCATCAGAATGCCCTCATTTGTTTGGATGCAATTGAGCTTCAAAATGGCAAGACAGATGTGCTGTGTTCTGGAATCTTAATTTATTTTGTGACACAGTTCATAAACCTGCAGCTAAATGTGAGAACAGAACACGTTTTGGGGCCAACTCAATGTATCTTTACCTTCTCTGGAAACAAAAATATTTCATAATTTTTTTTGTACTGTTAACCTTTCATACCCGAGTTGCACTACAGCAGAGTGAAGAGCCTTCCCTGAGAGATGTGCCAGGATGCTGTCTGCTTGGCTGACATAACTCAGCACTTCAAAAACTGGACAGATGGGGTGCCATCTCACGAGAGACAGCATTCTGCTGGGCTTTGGGAGAAGCTAAGAGTTGAAGGCAGGGCTTTATATCCAGCTGACATATCAGTTTTGCTGCTAACCTATGTTATAGCAAATGAGGAGATAAAGACCAAATAAAAAGCTTGCGAGTATAGCTAAATCCATCAGATGTAAGTATGCCTGTTGTGTTCTGAATCTCAGATCTTTAAATTGACAGTCTTTAAAGATAGGAAAAGGCTTTGAATGGACTTTTGTTGTTTTGGACTTTACTTTTGTTGTCCTTTTCTCTGTGTTTGGTCCTGTATGTTTCACCTGTAAATGTCCAAACTGCTATAGAAAGAACTTTCTCAATCCTCCGAAAGTCTGAGAATCTCTTCCATTTTTGTGGGTTTTCTTACTATTCCTATAAAAAGCACAATGTACTTTCCTGGTTTTGTGGTCTTTATTGAAACATAAGCTGTGTTTCCTACACTTAGTGTATTCTTTCTGTACTACTCACCAGCATAGCTAGTTCTCCTTTTTTGAAGCATTTGTATAGGAACAAATCAGCTGCATGCAAATAGATCTGCACTGATGTGCCTTCTGCTTGCAAACAGCATAAGGCAACTGAATTTCTACAAGAGATCAAAGAGTTAGGTTGCATGAGTAAAGGTGTGCATTGGAGACAGAACAGCTGCTCCAGAGTCTTTTGAACTTTCACTTACCACTTCCCCATTCCCAAGCATGGTGTCGTGGCAGCAGTTTTTCACAGCTGTTAGAGACTGCATTCTCTCCCAAACTGTTGCCAGACTTTTAGTGCGAGGGTTTGGGCATATGCTTGAGCTGTGTAACTGCAATTGAGTGTGGTTAAGGCTTATGCAGGCTGAAGTAACTTGTGTTGAGGACTGAATTTAGCACTTATGAAGAAACTGAAACTGAGTAGTGTTCCTGTACATGGGAAGGGCTCACTATCCATTTGCTTAGCAAAAAAGCAATCACTTTTTCTATTAATTTCCTGGTATAATAGTTCTCAGCTGTCCAACAGAAGTGATATTAAAAAATACCACTTTGTATTTTAAGAACTGTTCAATTTTCTTGCCCTATTTGCAATATGAAAAAATGGAAAGCTTTTGGTCTTTCCTGAGCAGCTTGCACCCTCATGACAGTCTATGGTCTGTATGTTGATGTGGGCCTGTGCGCACAGCTGATTGTGACTGGAAATGAAGATGAGTCTTTGTCTCTTCTGTCATGCTGAATTCTAGGACTGGCATTTAGGAAATCCTTTTGAATGAGTAGCTTCAAATTGATCCAGTTTGTTGAAAAGCTTGAGGCCCACTGAATTGAAAAATAGCATTTGGATTGGAAAAAAATGATATATTTCAAGTCACTGTGCAAGCGTTGCGAGACTGAATTTTGCATTGCAGCAGTCATTTAGAGTGTGTGACTGCTTGTTTCAGCATTCTTTTAATTCAGTGACTTTTATCCCACTAAACTTAGAACAGAAAATTATTTCTGTATATGTGTGTGTATACACATGTCTCTCTGTGTGTGTTTGTATGTATTAGTAACTGCTATGTATAAAAAATAATTTGAAATACCCCCTAATGTTTGAAAATGTTTAGAAGATAGTTAGCTTTATTTTTCTGAGCATGTTGGAGATGTGAATACCATGTGTTATGCATGGCTTTATATAGATCTATAGGACTTGGAATGTACAGTAAAAATCTATGGCAATAAACCTAAAGGCTGAAATAAAAGATTTGTAAAAAATAAATTATTATGGATGAAATTTATTAACAGATTAATATTTTATTGGTTATTAATAAATGCATGAATTGCCAATGGTGTTTTGTGAACACACGATATGATAATTTCAAACTTTGCTTTCTTTCCTTTTAAGGAGGTCCTTATGACTAGAATTTTGTAGTTTTTTCCTAATCATATCATGAATCATCAATAAGCCTTCTGTTTGCAGCAGAACTTCAAGCGGTAAACTTCAACATTAAATGTTGAAATTTTTTAGTAAGGTTGTAGTATTCTTTTATGCTGTGTTTTAAAAATGATCTGGGCATTATGAAGACAGTCAAGGCTTACCAATTATTTAGAGGCTTGCTGTTGTTTTCAAGTGTATAACTTCATGTGTTTCCTATTTCACTATAACACGTTGGTTTTGTTTAGAGGTTATCAAACGGATCTGGCAAATTCCATTCTTCAAAAGTCAGACCACTGATTGCAGTCATGCATTTATTGGCCACCTTCTCTGGCTGTATGTCCTCCATTCTCAGAAAAGGCTGCCTGCCTGGAAAGCCATCTCAGGCCATACTGGCAGCTTGAACAATGTTAAGGGATTGTGTGAAGTTCTCACAGTCCAAACAGTGGACAGTTTACAGGCTAATGAACAATTCAACCATGCTGATACATGTGCCAGAGGTTAAGGCTCTGACCTGCTGCTGTTCAGATTACTAGGACAAACGTAGCCACTGGGACCAAGATTAGCAATTTAATTAAACACAGTGTTAAATTCATATCCTATGTCATTTGTTGAACAGGATCTATGTCATTATACATCTATTATATCATGGTTAAAAGAAAGGAAAAGTCAAGGAGTATTTATGTGAACAATATCATTAGAATGCTAGGTTTTAGGGTGTCACATCTTCAGGTTTTGTAATTTCTATGTGTTTCCTGTTTCACCACAGTAACACACAAAGTGAAATGCTCTCATGGAAAATAGCAACAATTTGGTGTGTATTACACCTTGACACAATTAAAAAAAAAACAAAAAAAAGCAATGGAAAAAAACCCCAGATCTTCTAGAAACTTTGTTGTG
Organism: Emberiza elegans; assembly: GCA_024865655.1. Classification (NCBI taxonomy): domain Eukaryota; kingdom Metazoa; phylum Chordata; class Aves; order Passeriformes; family Fringillidae; genus Emberiza; species Emberiza elegans. The sequence goes on along the minus strand of JALJVW010003023.1, from coordinate 32,774,033 downwards.
GAACATGTGGAGTACAGGTAGCTTGGGGTCCCGCTGCAGTGGGAGCTGAAGGTTGAGCTCTGGTTGGGAGTCTGAGGCAAGAGGTTGTGAATTGCCCATCTTTTCATCTTTTGCATAGCAAAGGGCATGGGGACATGTGGCACAGTCAGGTGACCGGACATTCAGTAACACAGCAGGAGCCCAGGACTAGATAGGAAATGCAAGAGTTTCACCCACTTGGACTGTGATAAAAACCCAGAGGTTCCTTTGTCTGGAGTCCCTCCTGGGAGGCACAGGCAGCTCGGGCTGTTCCTGTGTTTCTCCGCCATGAATATAAGGCTTTGGGAAGGAGATGTCTGAGACTCTGCCATGAGAAACCTGGGGTTAAACAGGTGAGGACACCTCATCTGGCTGTGTGAGTGGAGTGTGTGGGGAGTCAAGAGAGGCACCCTGGAGCCACCTGCTGCAAAGGGTCTTCGGTCCCAGTCAAGTCTCTGGTGGCTGGAGTGTGACCACCAGGGAGTCTCATGAGAGGTGAAGATCAAGGATATCAATCATGATGATAACTAATGCTAGCAAGAATAATATTGGGGATAAATTTCCCATGTAAAGGTTTAAAGTAGTTCCTCACTATTAAAAATTAGGATGAAAATAGGGCAAGGGATCGCCTGATCTGAACATGCGTAATTAGTACAATGGGTTTATTCTGCACCATCCTGGTAAGAGCTGGAAACAAAATGTTGGGTTTAAAAGAAATAAATTCTCCTGACATTTTCTTAGCAGCTTTTAAATTCCAGGATGGATCTTTATTCTGTTTTTCTTTTTTAATGGTGTTCCAGTAAGTTTTATAAGCGACAAACTGGTGTCCTCTATTACGTAGAGGACATGTATTAGCCATTCAGTCTTCTTGCTGCTCATAGATGGTGGAGCTTTTGTAGGTCCTGAGACAGTGCAGTGACACTTATTCTGGTGTGATGCTTGTGGGGAAGGGAGATATATAGCAGGACCATGGGGGAGAAAATGGAGTAGTTGCATCAAAGTGGTAGTTTACTATGGCTGCAGAAGATGTATTCTTACAAAGACTGTAACTGCAGTTGCTTACACTTTTGCATTTATAGTTGCAATATGCTTGAGAAAACCATCAAGGCAGTGACTTGCAGTCTTGTGCTTAGTTTATGGGAAAACTCAGAACTGACATTTTGGTGGCTATACGTAAATAGAATCATTTGCGCCTAAGAAAAAATGTCATACTTGAAATTTGATATTTTTCTTTTCAAAATGAAAGAAGCCTTTGGCATAAAATTTATTCAGGGTCACATTTAACCTATAACCCAGTTTATTTTTTTCCTTTTCAAACCTGTGCCTAGTTACAGTTTAATATTTGCAGTCTCTAGATTGTCAACATCATTGTATAATAACCAACTTATTATAGAAAGCAGCAAATGCCATGCTGCCAATCACTTGTCCATCATACTAACAGGTGCACTGCCATTGTCAGTGTCAGGCTGCATACTGGGGATCAGTTAGACAGGTGAAGTAATTTACTCATCTTGTAGTGGCAGAGGGGGACACCTTATCAAGGAAAAAAGAGAAATGTCTTCCCTTGGTGCATTTGGTATGTGGATATGTAGCTTGGATTTATAGTCTCTCTGTAGGAGCTGATGTGCAGACTGAATTTCACTCTAAAGTGGGGGAGGAACTTCTTTTGGGTATTATCCAAGAGTATTTTTTTTTTTTTTTTCCCTTTCTCTTCACCTCATTTACTGTTATTCTCACCCTCTCCCCCCAACACCCCCATCCTCAACCTTTCAGTGTTGTCAACTGAACAGACTGCTAGATTCAAAATGCGTAAAAGATCTGTCAGTCTATTGGAGTAAAAAAAAAAAAAAACAAAACTTCATTGAGAATGAGAAAATATCTTATATATATCTTATATTTTTCTCTATTTTTCCACAGTCATTTTTTAAAAAGGTGGTTAGAAGAGAGAGGTCCAGAGCATGGTTTACCATTTCATTCAAAGAATAAATGTACAAGTTATAACAGCAAGTACCAATGCCAATCCTCACCTGTCCTGATCTCTTATAGCTGTGACAGCTTCTGGTTAATGCCCAGAAAGTTTTTGGAGGCATCAGAGAAAAAAGTTACTTTATTCACCTGTCTTTCTCTGTTACTATCAGTGTGATGGACGAATTCTCAGGGATCACCTGTGATCAGAATAGAGCTTTAAGTAGGAGAGCTAAGTTGGGTGGTTTTGTTCTTGTAGCTTCTGACTAAAGCCATCTGTGGTCAGGTACAACCAGTAGTTGCCTGAGCCAGTAAACAGAGATATTACAGGATCTATGAGTCTTCAAAGTCAAAATGGTAGAGGCAACCTCAGACCAAACAGTGGGAAGAAATAATTCATGGTAATGGTCTGGAAACCTCACTTTTATAGCAGTGTGGAGAGCAGTGGCTGATTGGTAGATGAAATACACTGGAAGTGAATTGAAGTTTACTTACAGAAGCATTTTTTGGAATGTATGTACGCTCAAACTAGGAAATCTGGGGATTGAACAAATTTTAGGTTGCTAAAGTGTCAATTTTCTTTAGGGTACTGCTAATAATAGCCTTGACCTGTGGGTTGACAAGGGGTTTGTGGTCCACTGACTGTCTTGTTTATCAAATGGCTTCCATAATCTCCAATTCCATCATCTAAATATGTAGTTCAGCAATTCTTGTATAGAGCTGAGCTTTTCCCTACTTCTCTGTCTACCAAAATGTAATGGGCAATGCTAAGGGGGCCTTGGGCACAGTATCACGTTATACCTAATCTTATGTAATTACAGACTGCTGCCAACAAGGCTACAAGGATGGCCTTGTACTTACTGTTGCTTATCTTGTATCCCTTAAAAGGAAAAGAAAAAAATTATTTTCCACTAATCAGTAAGAACCAACTATCTCCTAGCTGCAGGAGTGCTGGGCAATGAAGAGGACTAGGATTAGCTTTTTCAGTGGCAGGCAGCAGTTAGGTGGAGGGTGAAAAGCTGAACCACTGCAGTCCTTCCCTGTCCAGATTTGACCCAACCTGGCATATTGGCACCTGAAACATTCCCTCTGTTTCCTTTGCTGTTATTCCCTGCACAACAATATAAGCCCATTGCTATCATGCATTAACTTCTGAGATTTTTTTTGACATTGCTGTTATCTCTGCTTAACCAATACTGTGTTTACTGGTATTAAAAAGCATTATCCCACCTGCACATTCTGTTTACCAAAACAGCATTCAACCCTGAAGCCTGTGATTGAAAAAGAGATTTTTTTTTCATTCTGATGTAATTTATGAAGTTCAGAGCCATTGAAAAGTTTGAAGGCTCTGATCCAGAGCATTTTCTTTTGGGTTAATATTTTGAAATTTAATTTGTTAAACAAGAAAAGCAGAAGAGTATTTTGAATACATGGAAAAATAAACCAAAAGCAAACAATACTGAAAATAACGCTTTGTACTGGACACCAAAAATACATTTTTTTGTTTTAAATTGACATTCTTGCACTGTATTAGAAAACTGGACTCAGACAATCAAGACTGGGTCCTGGAAATGAGCCTGAGGCTTAAGCTAGACAAAGCCCCAGGCTGGATGTGCACATCACCTGCTCTTATCCTGGCACGCCAGCTAATACAAGACCTTCATATTCCAGGCTTTCCCTGTTTCTGACCCCTTTCTTCCTGTAGAAAAGAAATGTGGATGAGCACTCTGACTGCATCCTAATCTGTGTGATAATTTGGTAAATCAGGCCCCTAAGAAATGGTTAAATTCATGCAGACATGCAAGTTCCAACACCTTTGAGACCGTTGGTTCTGTATCGAGAAAACCAGAGGCTAGGTGATCCCCTGTCTTCAGGTGTTTTGCATGACAGGGCTGCCAATATGGAATTGAAGTTCAATAGGATACAAGCTTAGGAACAGGAGAAACTTGGTTTTGGTAAAATGTCATTTTGGCAAAATAGATGCTTTGGCAAATACTACTCCCACTTTTGTTTTAGAAAGTATTTATTGTTGGTGAACTGAAACACTAAAAAACACTCGTCAAAAGTATAACTCAGGAAATATATTTTTTGCTGTTTATTTTTAATAAAATGTTCAACAGCAAAATGTCTGTGAATATTTCAATTAGGTTAGAAACCTCCACCATGTCTGAGACTGAAGATTTAGATTTTGAGTCCCCTATAAATTATTTTTCATCTGAATGGCGATTGGAAAAATCAGTTCAGTTATTAGTTCAGCTGTATTAACTTTCTTTTCATTTTCAGGGATAATTTTTAAGGTAAATTATGCTATTCACTGACAATAAGCATGCTAGTGTTCTCTGCTGCTTGCAGTTCTCTGTATAAATGAAAACTGTCTCTAACACAGGGAGTCCAGTTCTTTGCACGACAGCTAAATTCCTTTTTTCTCTCTTAATCTTACAGCTCTGTTTCTCAAAAACCCACACCATGCCTCCTCTCTTTCAATGCCTTTTGAATATTTCTTCTATTTCTGCTATGTAGTACAATCTAAAAAGAACATAGTCTTTCACTGATTCTGATATTACGCTTTCCCACCCAGTGATACAATTTTGTCTGAACTAGAACCAGTGCTTTCAGATCTGGTGTGTAAAGCTAAGTGTCTGCACCCACAGTGAATTGAATAAAAATTGCAGTTAAATATACCACACATGGATTCAGGAGCTGAGCCGTTAAGTGTCAGGTCTGGAAATGCTCTTTGTGTTCTGTAGCTATGAGGGGAAGAAGGAAAGGGTAAAAACCAAGGAAAAATAGTGAAGAATTTTTTTATTTTTCACTTTTTTTTTAAAATCACAATCAAGTTGTGATGTTGTCTTCAAAGTGTGTATATGAAAGCACCTTTGTAGAAAGACTGAATTCTTTAACTACGTGGTGCTGCTTCAGAAGCAAAGCTGTCCTGTAAAATGCCAGGAAGTTCTTTGTCACTAGATTGCTTTAATGTGTTCATAAAAGCTCTAATAATGACTTCATTTTTTGAACTCTGTACACATTGAAAAAATTTAGGTAGTGCTTACTGCAATTCAGAGAAGCTCTATACCTTGTGACACATCCAGATGCTATATTGTGTGCATTTTTTTGTCTTATTTGTTCTATAGAACTGTGAATAGAGACATCAGATTTCATAGGGCTTCTGGTTTAAAGAGTGAATACCTTTTTCTTTCTGAAAATTATATTCATAAATTTCATTGTCATTATCTCTGGGAAAATAAAACATAGGGTATGTAACTTCCTGATGAAGATAGGCAGACCCCTTAAAAACTTAATCTGTTGCTCAGAGTACAGAAAGCAGAAATTTTACTTATATAGGGAAAGATTGTTACAAGATTGAAACCCCCAAGGCCAGCTCCAGAGATGGACCATGTCCTCAGCTCATGTATGTGAGGTCCATCTTCAACAATTTTTTCAACAACTTGCCATTTAAATGTTATCACATAAAGCCACGGGTTATTTCTAAATAATGTGAGGTACCATACTGTCAACTGCTTGTAGAATTTTTTTTTAATAAAAAAAAATAGCTCGGGTCTCTGTTCTTAGAGTATGTTTTAAAAGAGATGTCTCAGTTGCAGCTTTTGTGGGGAATACCTGTATTGCTGCCAGCTTACATCTCCCACTGGGAGACACTGCGGAGCAGGGATTACCTCAAATAGGTTTTAGAAGATTAAACAAGCCACCAAAAAAAGAACCTGTCTTTATTTTTCCTTCGTCTCTTTACAAATAGCAAATGGCCAGAAGGGGATGAATTACAATTTAGCGCATCATCCATAACTGTTTTGTATCTCAGGAGGTTTTTATTACATCAACTTTAATAACATATCAGTAAGGTATCACCTCAAAACTTCCAAAGGTAATAGCAAGTACATATGTGACATCATGCTTGTAGGAACCTGTAGCTTTTGCTATGTTGTTGCACTGTTGCTACATTGTAAATTTACACTTTCTGTTCTCAGTTTGCTTTATTTTGCATCTGCTTTTAGGGACTGAAAGGCATTTAAATTTTGAAGCAGTGTCTACTGACACAAACCACAAATTTTCTAAACAACAATTTTATCTTGCTTGTGCCCTGAATGAAAGATCTTTTCTTTTTTTTTAATCTCATTGTGAAAAAAAAAGTAAAGCTTATTCCTGCACACATGAGCTCTGGTTCTCTACATACAGCTGCAATTCTTGCTCTTTGGTCTCTGAGGGCTGTTGAAGTAAATTGATAGTTTTAGGTTTAAGCTGATCTTTGAGATTCAAAACAGAGAAAATGTTGTGCTTAGGCACTCAGAGCCTACACTTTGTGTGATGTAGAGAAATGCAAGCCATGTACTGGCTCATGGTGTGCAGCCACAGGTTACTGCTGAGCTGCTCTCCATAAATGTTGCTCTGTGTGAATAAAGCAGAAGAAGCAGAGCACCTTTGAAATTCCATCTGGACAGTAAAAGTAAGATTCCATCTGAAAGGTAGGGCACACTCAAAAGATTTTGGCTTGTTAAATTGTTGCCTCATGCCCTATCTGTATATAACTGCAGGCATTTTTCCATATTATAATATTACCTTCACTGTTGTAGCTGATTCCTTGTTAGAACCAGTAATCAGTTTCACATTTGTCTCCAACCAAAATCTCTTCTTCAGTAACTAGCTATTAAAGGTGGAGTGATGCTGCTTGCTTCATTGATAGGGGATTACATATTAATTATATTATACAAATTGACAGCATTGAAGACATTTTACAGGATTGCTTGCTTTTTCTCTCTAAATTGATCACAAGTGGGTAAATCCTTTGTCTCTTCTACAAGATTTATGAAAAAATTGTTAAAAATAATGCTTAAGCCTTCAGAAAACAATTTCACATAATTGGGCTTTTAAAAATTCTTCCTTTTGCCAAATAAGTTAAATGCTTGAAGTGAATGCTTAAGGTCTAGGTATACAGTCTTATAATATTTTTGCAGAGGAAAGGCAATCACTTAATGCCTTCCAGGTCTGAATTACTGTAACAGGTGCAAGCAATATTCATTCTTCTCAACCTTTGTATTTTTGCAGTCTACGTATTTAGCATCATCATTCTTTGTTTGTGGTGATTTTTTATACTGTAAGAAAAAGGGAAAAGGAAAAGCAGTCAACTTCCCCCAACATTTGGCCTAAGTTTCTGCAAAGTTTATTTATAAAAAGCTTCTTCATATTAATTCAAATGAAATTATTTTTTACAGTAGTATAGTTTATTTTCGATGAATGATATTGGGATTAATTCTCATATACAGAAAGCTGTATATGCTGTAAATCATGTAATTCTTGAAAAGTGGTTACAGTCAAAAAGGTAATTTTGTGAGTGTGGAGTTCCCTATTTCTTCTTTCTCAATGATTTCTGTATTAAATGCATTTAGCTTTCAAGTCTAAAAATCATTTTTCTAACTGCCAGCTGTTCAAACTGAACTTGAGATCTTAAATCTTTTTCTCATATCTTACCTATAGAATAGAGTTTAGTTACTGAAACTTAGATGTCAGTCCTTTTTTGTGATGGATGAAGCAGAATAGGGCCCATCTCCTTCCAAGTGGCAGCTGGAGCGACATTACAACTTCATTGCAACTATTATGAAAACACTCATCACTAGATGAGGAGACAGCTGTAACTCTGTAAATAGAAACTGTTCTGTGGTCTGGAAATATGTAATTTTTACATTTTCAATTATGTCTGTGCACACCAGAGCAAGCTAGAACAAATGCAGGTGTAATTATCTTTAATATAGAGAGAAAGTATGGCTGAGGCTCTGGAAGCTGCGTTATTCAAAGCCACAAGGGCTGTTTTTCATGGTCTAATGTGTATCACTTTAAAACTGATTTGCTTATCTCTATAGCTAGTAATAAAAGCATTTTATCTTACTGAGTAGTTGCCTTTTAAGATAGTGGGGCTGTAAATTGAAGAGATGTCAAATGGCACTTGCTCATCTGGCAAGCATTTCTTTAAAATATTATTATATGCATTCGCTCACTTTTCTTTTTCTTTCCTTAATAGTTCTCCCAAAACCCAAAAATCATGAACATCTTGATCTATTTCACCTGTCTTCCCAAGAGAAACCAAAGCCTTCCAGTCTGAGTGTGATCAGAATTAAGGAACTGGGTACAGCTTGTACCTTGTCCATTTTGTCTGTAGGCTCTTTTCCCCCTATCACCTATCTTTTTAATATAGAACAACCTGGTCAATATATGATTCCATGAAAACACAAATATTTAAACCAGAAGTTTCAGTCCACAATTTTAGTAAATGTTTTGCTTGGCAGAAGCTTCATTACACAATAAATGAGTCTTTTGGAAAGAGCCAACTGCTTCATATAAAACAAGCTCCTGTTCCTTTATTGCTTTAGGGGAAGAACAATGAAAATTCACTGTTACTGGCCACATCAACCTGAATGAAAGCCAAATAGGAAAATTGAAAATGATTGTCAAGTTCATCATATCTAATACAATAGAGGCAAATTAGAGTTATCTGCAGCAGCAGAAGTAGCAGCAGATTGCATTATAAATCATCATATCATTGACAGTCAATTACATTCAAAACTTTTCAAGCATGAGGCAGCGGCAGTGTTTATCTACTAACAAACTTATTCGAGCCAGAAAACACAGTGTGGATGCATGAGGAGAATTTCTTGGAGGTCTGAAGTGCTTGCATTATAAGGAGAGAATTTTATCAAAAAATATATTCCATGAAAGGTTAGAAAGTGTGAAGCCTGGTTTGTTGCAAAATTCATCTTTAAACCTAATCTGTCTGTCTTCTTCCACTGCAGTAAATGCACATTTGATTGTTGATTGGGAGAGCCCTCCAGTAATGTCAACTCCAGTCTCTCCAGTCTTCTCTGCTTCATTACCACTTTTGCTTTCACAATAATTCTAGCTCCCCTCTGAGCTCCCAGCATTTCCCCCCTTTCCTTGTTCTGTTTTTTTTGTTTGCTTGCTTTTAATTTGAAATGAATTTTTAGTTTGTCTTCAGGAGTGAAGAGCTTTCTCTAAATTATTCAAATTAAGTAACCTTGTATGTAAGGAAATCAGTCCCTCACCTTATAGATATGTAATTAAACATATTTAATAAGTCCTAAACAAATAGATTGTATAAAAATTGATATAAATTGAGAGAAGAGTCTAGACAAAATTCTACTAGTCAGTTTATTTTATGAACTCTCAGAACTGGACTGAGCCTTCAGAATTAAATGCAATTTTTTCTCTACTGAAAGTTAAAATGAGTGTACTTTCTGGCTGTTCCCATGGGCACCAGGGAAAGCACAGAGCAGGAGCAAAAACTTCTGGTCCTAAGACGAGGGTTTGTGGTTTTGCTGTGGTGCAGAAGAGGGGAGGGTGTTCAAGCATGAGGCAGTGGCAGTGTTTATCTACTAACAAACTTATTCGAGCCAGAAAACACAGTGTGGATGCATGGAGAATTTCTTGGAGGTCTGAAGTGCTTGCATTATAAGGAGAGAATTTTATCAAAAAATATATTCCATGAAAGGTTAGAAAGTGTGAAGCCTGGTTTGTTGCAAAATTCATCTTTAAACCTAATCTGTCTGTCTTCTTCCACTGCAGTAAATGCACATTTGATTGTTGATTGGGAGAGCCCTCCAGTAATGTCAACTCCAGTCTCTCCAGTCTTCTCTGCTTCATTACCACTTTTGCTTTCACAATAATTCTAGCTCCCCTCTGAGCTCCCAGCATTTCCCCCCTTTCCTTGTTCTTTTTTTTGGTTGCTTGCTTTTAATTTGAAATTATTTTTTAGTTTGTCTTCAGGAGTGAAGAGCTTTCTCTAAATTATTCAAATTAAGTAACCTTGTATGTTAGAAAATCAGTCCCTCACCTTATAGATATGTAATTAAACATATTTAATAAGTCCTAAACAAATAGATTGTATAAAAATAGATATAAATTGAGAGAAGAGTCTAGACAAAATTCTACTAGTCAGTTTATTTTATGAACTCTCAGAACTGGACTGAGCCTTCAGAATTAAATGCAATTTTTTCTCTACTGAAAGTTAAAATGAGTGTACTTTCTGGCTGTTCCCATGGGCACCAGGGAAAGCACAGAGCAGGAGCAAAAACTTCTGGTCCTAAGACGAGGGTTTGTGGTTTTGCTGTGGTGCAGAAGAGGGGGAGGGTGTTCCATATGATGATCCATCTACTTTTTTGATACCCATAGAAAGCCCTGAAGCCGTAACAGCGTGTAATGCAGGGTTAGTATTGATCTTATATCCACATGCCTGTATTGAGTAGGCGAGATTGTTGGGTTTTAGGGAGAAGTCCTAAATTTATTTTCTTGTAATCGAAACTGGGTAATCTCCAGAGGTTCTCTAGAACCAGGTCTCTTCATATTTTCAGAATGACTTGAGAAAACTATTGCAATATGGCAATTAGTTGCTCTAATATTAAATTTGGTATAAAGTCAAGGTTGAGAACTGTGCTGATGTTTTGCAGAATAAAAAAAAAAAAATTTAGAATTTAGTAAGAAATAAGAGACCAGAGGCCCAAGGTCTTCCTTCTGCAAGAGGTCTCCTTTGTGCTCTGACACTGCCTCCATCCTGTTCCAAGTCAGTTGACTCTGGATGTACTGCAGAGAGACATGCTTGTGATTCATTCTAAGTTACAGTCCTAAACCACCAAGCAATTTTTGCCCCCCAACCGTCTGTTTATCGGATATAAGAGGAACATGAGGGTGAAGAGCCTAGCTCGTTACAAATCTGCTGAATTTTGCCACGCCTGGGAACTGATCTTGAGTACCTCTAAAATCAAGTAGCCAATTGAAGTGCTAAACTTAGCACTTCTTGGATAATTAAAAGGAAAATAGAGGTAATCACAGAAAGTGATTCAGATATTAGGTCGAATAATCATGCCAAGAACCCAGAACAAAAACTGAGTTAATGTAGATACCGTAGCTAGCTGCCTGAACATAGGTAGGAAAAACCTATTAAGTCTTAGATCAGAATGAACATGAACAAAATTGTCACACTGACATAATTTTAAAGCGCTATTAAATTAGCTGAGCAGGTAGAAGAGAAAGACTTTTGCATAATGGTGAAGTCAAAAGTGTGTGTGCAATTTTACATTTCTGGAAACAATTAAAAAGTCTCTTAGCTAATATTTGTATCTGGGAAATAAGAAATAAAAACGTGGATGCATTGTGTGGAATTCAGACACACTGGTTATGCTGCTCTTCTTGAACTGTGCAGTTGACCTATGCTCTGTCTACCCCATGGGTCATAACCTGTCATGTGAGGGAATCACTGGGGAATTAGCTATCTTTTAGGGATCTGAAACTCTACCATTCTTTGCATGATAGCCACTTTATGAAATTCCAGCTACAAAACAGAGGACAATAATGCATTCGTTGCAGTTGTTTGCTTTTGGCTGGATGTTCAATGAGTCTGGGCTAAAACCTGTTTCTGTGATTAGTCAAAGTTTAGCATATTTTCAAAGCTTTTCAGTTTTACTGAAGTCTTCATACAAATCTGGCTGTAAATCATATCTTTATTTATCCATCTCCTTTGCCTCTTTTAGCTTTTTATGAAAACACTCTTGCATCCACTGTTGAGTTAATGAATACTAAATTTAGTATATAAGTAGTTTTGTAGAGGATTATGTTGTGTATCCGTACCATATTAAGAAACTGGTGTTTGGTTGGCTTCTAAAGCTTCTTGACAGCTGGGGCATGACAAAGAAAGCTTTTCTGTATACTTGTTCTGAATTTTTTTGGGCATGGATTATCAAGTAGCCATAAATAAGCCTTATTGACCCAGGCTATTATTTTACGTTTGCTTTCACACGTTTCACATACTGAGTTGTGTTGTGTGTTTTTTTCAAAGGAATAGGTCAGGGTTAGTAACTCTCTGGGTGATATTCTGAGAACTAGTTAAGCCAGAAGGACTTGATTTTTTACAAACACACACTTTGTCAGCCACCATGGATAAAATACTAGATTTTAAATTATGGTTTTGATTGCTTTAAATTGAAAGTTCCTACAGTTGTGATATTATATATACAGATGGAAACATGTAATAGGAACATTAATAAAGATTAAGAATAGGAATTTGGTCTCAATAACATAAAATGTTCAAATGACAAGCTTGTGGGGTTTTTTCCTCCTTTTCAATACATGGTTCAACTTAAGTCATCTTTTGGAGCAGTTTTCCAGCGTTCTTCTTTTTAGCTGTGCTCACAGAAAATAAATGATTTTTCACTTGTACTACATGATCCTGATGGTATTGATCAAAATGAGTACAACCTATCTTGCTTTAAGCACTGTATGATCCTTTATTTTAGGTCCTGGAATTGGTCTTGGAACCCAAATTTTCTGCTCACTAGCTTTATTTGGTAGGGTTTAATGTTATTAGGAGACATGAACAGAACAGGGCTTTTACAAAGCAGCTCTGACATATTGTTAGGTAGGCTTTAGACTGTATGAATTCATTTCATACTTTGTTCTTGCTCTCTTATTGAAGTGTATGCATTGCTCATTAATATTTGGGGTTATGTTTTCAAACTCTTGAACATATCAAACCCTCAAAACCATCCACTTTCTTGTTAATGCAATAACAGCCTCATCATAAGATTTTGTATTATAAGTGACTTTCCTAGAATTGCAGGCTCTTGAGGTCCCTCTTTCTTAAAAGCAACATGACCCAATTCCTGTACTTCCAAGGAAAAGTTTAAAAAAGCTCTTCTGTTTCATAAAGTGATGGCATCTTTTTGCATTTATTTTGCATTTCTTGGTGGGTTGGGGTCATGCTGGCATGGGGACAACTGTCTGTCTTATTTTTAACTCCTTCCCAGTGGGAAACATGTTATCTGCATGTGTTCTCAGAATTCTGTTCTATATAGAAGGCATGTGTAATTTATGTAAAACTTTTGGGATTTGCACCTTCTATTATTTTGTAGAAAGGAAAATGATGGATTGTCAAATCATGCTACATATTTTAATTTTTGATAGAAGGTGCAAATGTGTTTATACAAGGGTGCTCAACTCCTGTAAGAAAGGTTATTAATGTGAGAAATTATTTGCTGAGGTAAACCACCTGTGTTAGACAGCAAAATTCATCACTCCAGTCTTGTTTAGTCATGTACAAAATACACTGTAAACATTGAAAATTCAAGGGAATTAATGCTTATCCAAAATATTTTCAGGCCATCCTAGCAGGAATGCTGAGGATCAATGATAAATGGTTTTGATGGTGTCAACACAAACAGTTTTTTTGACATGATCCAAGGTTTATGTTGCCATTTGTAAGGTACAGTTTGTTGACACGTGATTAAGTGTGCTGTGACCCCACAGAATGTTTTTACCCTCCTCCTGTTTGCAAGACAGTAAGACGAGGCATGCACGTAGCTGTGAAGTAGCTAATGATGTAAATTTTGGTAAGTGAAAGTGCAGCTTATCAAACAAATTATAGGCTGACTAATAATGCAAGATTTCTATTGTACTTAGGCCTTCTTACAATTTCTTTAAAGTAAGTTTGCTTTTCACGTTGTTGTTACATTTTAGAATATTTTGTAGTCTAGCTTCCAAGTCATTCTTCTGCAGTCCCATTACATTAGAATCCATCTTGTTCTGTATATCTATTCTTTATAGTTTTAAGGAAAGCAATTTGATTATTTCCTATTTGTTAGTGAGTATTAAAAAGTGTGCTTCCCAGGACTCCTGAACTCAAATTGCAAGTCAAACTTCTTCAAAATAGTGAACCCAAAACAAACAAACAAACCAAACTCCACCAAAACAAAACCAAAATACACTGAAGAACTATATACATGAATAGGCATAAGAAAAAAGATAATAACCTGGAAATAAAGATAACATAAAATGGAACCCCTATGTTAATTAGAAATTGATAAGAAAGAAATCATTAGAGGTTAAGTCAATCTTGTATTCCTATAAAAATACTAGAAAATACTACCTTTCCATTATATAATCATAGAATCATTAACAGTTAAGAGGTTGAAAGGAACTTAAAGATCATCTTGTCCTAATCTGCCCTGCTGTGGGCAGGGGCACTTCCCACTAGACCAGGTTCAGGTTGCTCGAGGCCTTAAATATAAAGAAGAGAGAAAATATAGGATAGTGTAGAGAAAGCTGAAGGACTCAGTGCAGAGTTCAGTGCAGTCTTCATGCTCCATGATACAGAATTATTTGACAATACCCAATCGAAATATTTTAATGAGTACATAGAGTACATGAAAAACATGGAGACATAGGGCTTAGAAGAGTTGCATGCTGAAGTATGGCTGCCTAAAAGAAAGACCTTAAAAAATGCATTAATAAAATTAAAAATTAACAACTAAGAGCTTTCTCTGAATCTTTTACATTTTGAGAACTCATGGAGGAGGGATCTAGGATGATTCTGGGCTTCAGAATAAGAAAAACAGACCGATGTTATCATATCCACTCTGAGCTGAATCCTTGTAAATAGTCTAGAACAAGCATTTAATATGTACAAAAAGTGAATTTACCTCTAGAGTACTTTTGACAGGCTAATGGATCCATAGAAATCTGTAGATGTAACACACCTTGGGTTTAGTCCACTCTTTCATCTTGTCCCACATGACATTCCTGTAGGCAAACTTGGGCTCTGTTTCATTGTTATCCTGTGATGCATGAAAAGCAGTGAGTTGCTGTTGGTGTTCCCTCAGATAATGAAAACATGTCAACAGTCTTGCATTTGTCGGTCTTGGGCAGAATATTACTTTCAGTGTTTCCATTAATGATGTTGGTGATAGACTAATGTATCCTTGTAAAAGCTGCAGATAAAAATCAAAGTTTTAACAATGTGTAAAGGGCTGGTTGGGGATTGGCAATAAAAATTTTGGAAGACATCTTCAAAGTGACAAGCTGATATTTGTTCAAGATTTGTGGGAACTGTTACACCCAAAAGGAGAAATTAAATGTCACAAGGTGAAAATACCTGGCTAATCAGGTTACAGTCAGTCAGAAATGAAATATGAGTAAACAATGTGATCCTGTAGACTATATGAACATGTTTACTGTATGCAAGATTTGAAAAACAATTGTTCAAGTCAATGCTTTTGAGACCATATCTAGTATGTTGAGTAGATTTGGTCATCACATTTTAAAGAAGAGTTGAGGAGGCTAGAGAAAGTCCTTAAGAAAAGAATAAGAATGATGACAGAATTTGAAGACATTACCTGTACAATGTATTGATAGAATTTGTTTTATTTAATTTACAAAAGGAAGACTCAGAAAATATGGTGTCTCTATTATGTACAAATTTGTTGCAAGCAGGATGATGATACTGCTTTTCTTGTCTGCTTAGTGAAAGAGAAGAATAAATGGGGTTAATCTACAGATTAAGTTTAGGGTAAAAAACATAAAAGCTTAGCAGGCAGTAAATCTCTGCAATAAACTACCTGCGTGTATTTTGTTTTCTGGAGTTTTCTTCAATTTGACAAATGTCTGACAAATGAGTCAAGTATAATTGCTTTCCTTTATTTTCTGTAGCTGAAGTAGATGTTCTGCGAGATCTCATTTCCCATTCATTAATATGAATCCATAACATTTATGTTTATTGTACCAGGTTTATTTAGCATCTTTGTGCCTTGCTTCCTTATGCTTCAAATGCAATGATACTTTCTTTTTTTCGGTAGTTGTGGTGAGACTATATGTACATGAAATATGTAGATTTCTTGGGTACTGTGACAATGGAAGCCATATACATTTACACTGTAGAGTGACAGACAGCTACTCTATGCAAAGTCATTGTGAAAATGACATTTCTTTGTCTTGAATTCTTGTTTTCTATTTCTGGGAGATCGGAAGATAACGGTGTCTTCACAGAGTAGTAAAGGAAGTATCTAACCTCAGTTGTGCCTCTTGGGACCCATTGGACAATTTTTGGAGAATTGTTATTTGCATATCTCAAATCAACTCTTTGGCAAGTGTGGGGAAGGTTCCTAGCTGCCAGTTTTGACAGCCACAATTCTGGCAGCTGCTAGGCTTGAAGGGGAAGGAGAAAAAAAAAAAAGTAATGGCATTGGTATTTTTGTAGAGCTTGGGTGACATTTAATATTACCTACTGACAATAATAAAAATAAAAAGGCACAAATGTGAAGGAGACAAAAGGGTTCCAACTCATGGAGCAGATAATAGTAATTTAGTATTTTAAAACTACTCAATGACTAGTTCATCTCTGAACAGTTCCACTTGCAGCTTGTTAGACTGAAAGTAAAAATAAGAAATTATAGGCTGAAGGAATGGGGTGAATAATAAAATTCTCAAGTGGGCCGGTAAACTGCAACTTCTTGGGGAAAAGTGGTTTAGAAAATGTCAGTTTTCTGTTGTTATTTTCACAAGAAAAGGTCTGATACTGCTAAGTATTTCTCAAAAGGGAGGTTACTATAATATAAAGATATATAATAGTGATTGTATAGAAAAAATAGTTTTTTAGGTGTTTGAAGGATTTAGAGGGAAAACTTTATGAAGGGAAAAGATGCTGTTTCATGCATTTTATTTTTACTTGCAGTATTTTGATTGTATTTCTAAAAAAAAAAAAAAGATGAATTTTTTTCATTAAGTGTGAGGGGATTTTAGAGAGACATCTTGATGTGGCTTGGAACTGGTTGCTGGCTATTTTAGTAGGATTTGTATTTTCATTCACTTGGAGACTATAGACTTCTGAATGCAAAGCTGATGTTACAAGAAATTTTTCTTTATTAGGAAGCACATAATTTGACCTGAAGGTCACATTACATTTTCTCTTGTGTAGAAGTACTATGGATACTATTAATCTGTATTTGTCCTTTGTTTTCTGCTGTATGTGATCATGATGCATTGCTGTTACAACAGCAAATAGGCTGTCAACATATTTACTGGACCATAACCCTCTTGGGATAATCACTGAATTTTCATCAAGACTGTAATGATTAGTGTTCCTGATTATGATAATCAAATAACTAATTAGCTATCATGATTCAGAAAAGACACAAAATTTAAAATGTTTTCAGAATATGTTAAGATACAAGTTTTACGGTACTTCCACTTGGTTTTGGTTTTTGGTTGTTTTTGTTTTGTTTTGTTTTTTTGTTTCTAGAAAGCTTAGGGCATGTAGGATGAAATGGAAGTTGGCAATTTTTACTGAAAAGGACCTGAGTGGTTTCTCAATCTGTCCTGTATTTCTGTTCCTTCCCCATAATTTTGGGCATAGCTAATTAAAAAAAAAATACTGTGAAATTGCTACTGGACTGTATAAGAAAAGGCAATACATTTTTCTGGGGTTTGTATGTTTCTTTTCCCTTTTCTTTATATTTTGTGCCCTCTTTTTCAGATTTTTCAGAAGTGTTAAAGTCTGACTAGATGTCAGTGTATAGGCAGAGATTGGTCTCATCTTCACAGATTGCCTCACAGTGGTGTTGTATTGTGGCACAGAGATGGTGTTCTTCTCACCTTTATGTCTATTTTCTCTTTTTGTACTTGAACATGATGAAAACTTGTGGCAGTGTTTCATTCAGATTTCTTGCCTTCAAAAGTGAGTGTCTGACTGGAATTGATGGGCTTTGATGGTTTGCTTGTTTGTTCTTGTTTGTTTGTTTTTATTTATTTGTTTAATGATATGCTGGAGAAAGACAGCAATGCTGGAGTTTGTTAAAGGATCATCACACGCAATTCCAGTTCCTTTTCTTTTTCCAGAACTACTGTTGGATCCAGATACTTGCAATTGCATTGTTTTCCACGCTGTCCTTCATCTGTGCTCATTTTAAATGTCACAGAGAGAGGTGGTGACATTATGCTAATTTGTAATGGATTCTAGTGTTACATTGCCCCATTTCTTTGACCTCAGCAAAGAGCACTTGCTGAGAAGAACAGAGGATGATTACCTCCCCTCTGAGCATGAACTAGCTGCTATGGCTACATGACCTTGGATTTAAAGAATAAACTCTAAAAATTGCTGTGCAGAGGTTGTACAGGTTTTGTGCCTAAAACAAAGAAAGGATTTCAAAGAGAATTTTTTTCTCCTCTGTGGCTGAGTTTATAGATTCTTCCCCATACAATATATCTCTTATTCAAAAATTCCCCTCTCCAAGCTTGTGAGATCAGTTTTCAGTAAATGTGAAAAGAACTGTGGCTCACATATATTTAGGATATGCACTTTAAGAGATATGAAGCTTTTATAGGAGAATTAGATGAAAGACAAAGTATTGGAGTTTATTATGAGTTCATGGCTGGAATTAGACTGTACCTGTATCAAGATAAGGATCTTGTCTGGAAGATTGCTGTAGTTTGATCCTCCTGCAACCTAAATGCAGGAATTATTGAGCTCCCAACTACAAAAAGACTCTCAAAGCAGCCCCTGAAACTATATCAATTCTGAACTCCTAGAATATAAAAAAATGGTGACAGGATCAAAGCCATAGTCCAGCCATCACTGCTCTTTTTAAAGGAGAACTGAACAGGGTCATGGGAGAGGACCCTATGGATGGTGGAATTGAAGGAAGATTTCAGTCTCCCTTTGAAAATATACTGACATTAATATGATTTTGAAGAGCATGAATAAGAACCTCTATAGTCAAAGGACTGCTGCAGGAGCAGGTTTTTGGCCTTTTTTAAGTCAGTTACAATTACACTGGAGCTCCAAATAAGGGGTGAGTAAAGCCTGAGGACATAATTCTGAATTCATTCCTCACCCAAAACTCCCCCTCATGCTCCATGGGAGGATAAGGGGAGTTTTGTGTTATGCAACACTGTATAAGTTCTTGATTCTGGTTCACAGTGAAAGTTAAATCTGTTGTTCAATTTACTAATTTCTTCTGAATCAAACAAAGCAAAACAGAAGAGAAAAAAATCCAGTAAAATGATTTGAATTCCTTTTGGGAAAGATAAACTTTTCTCCAGATGTATTCTGGTACTTTGATTTTGAAAGATTAGGTGGCTCACATTTGGTTAAAATCAAAGGTTATTGATTTCTGCCCATGGAATAACTAATATTTTCATATAATACTTTTGATTTTGAAACTAATTAATTTTTCTCTTGATGATTACCAGATCATTAATGGTAGTGAAGTGAAATCTCTAAGACTGTCAATGATTTGATGAATTTGATTTTTTCCATCAGGAGAACAGGAAAAGTAAAATTGTGCTCTGAACAAATACAGGGTGGATGTTGATTTAGTTTACTGTAGTATTTTCCCCTCCATTTTATAGATGGATTTTATTTGTTCTTGAAGGAACAAGGAACAGACCTTGGCTTTGGTACACCTTTGAACTTCACAGATTTTAAGATTCCATAGTGAGCTAGATTTTTGTGGATTTAAAATGAAGTAAAGAACACTAATCTTAGTAAAAAATCCCTCAAGCTTTTTAGTCATACTGAATGTCTTTCCTGTCTTCATATTTATTATCTTTTCACCCCTTGAAGCTTGCAATTGTTTGTGGTGCCAAGTTGGCACAAAAGAAAGCTTAAGATAGTATAGAAAGATGATTTTAATGTTCATTATATTCCTATCTTACGTAGTGAAGGTTTGGGAATCAGCTTACTTCAAAATGTCACCTGCATTTCTGGTCACATCCACTGTCCTAAGTACCAAGTAAAGTGTGCTCTATGTCTAAAATGAACATTTGTGTGGATGTGCACATGTATTTGTGCAGATAATGAACTGGGGTTTTTTATGTATGTGCTCAGAATATCCCTAATTTTAAGACCCTAATACATTATTAAAATCTACAAAAAAAAACCCCCATGTTTCTGTTAGCTTTCTTTTTCCATGAATTTCTAAACATATGCAATGATAAAACTGAACTGGTTTTTTACATGTCCAATCACATCTGTTAAAACTGCTGAAATGCATCTGCTGATGGATTGTATGGGGTGCTTAAAAAGAT
Organism: Emberiza elegans; assembly: GCA_024865655.1. NCBI lineage: Eukaryota > Metazoa > Chordata > Aves > Passeriformes > Fringillidae > Emberiza > Emberiza elegans. The sequence goes on along the minus strand of JALJVW010003023.1, from coordinate 32,754,179 downwards.
ATTACAGCTTTATTTAGCAAGAGGTAAATTTGAACTCTGAGCTAAAATACAGCTAGTTTCCATATTTAGATAGGCAATCACTTATTTTAATCAGATCTCAGTATTACAGTGTCGTACTTCACCTGTTTCAGAAATAAATTTCTGTAGGAATAGTCTGCACAGCATGATGGGATATTTTAGCACTGTGATAAGGTCGTATTTCATATTGAATATCTAAAAGGAGTTAATTCTGTGGTGTAAATCTAAGTTTATAAAATTGTTCGATACAAATAGTATGTTCACTACACAAAACAGTTCTTCAATAGAGTTAATCTATTTAGCAGCAAATGGAATTAAATCCTTTAGTTATCAATGAATATATCTGATGTATTCTTCCTAACACATTATTTGGACCAAAATGGCATTTATGTACATCTGGTTGTAAAGTTACAAATGCCTACATTTCTTGCATTAATTTATTTTAAGCATAATATCAAGGAAATGACAGTGATCTGTAATGCAGATCTGTAGAGCTGTTATCCTATTGCCATTTGAAACCTTTCATTGTATTTTCCTTCTATGAAATAAATTTTTGGTGAGGAAATAAATATAGGTGAGGAAATAGCAAGGCAGATCCCATTACTCTTCAAAGTATGTTTTGATGAGCATTTTTTTAAATGCATACCCATGGCAACTTGGACAGAACAAAGGTATAAAACTCAAATACAATGGTTATGAACCATTGAAACCTGAGAAACAGGGAGAGAATATCTGAAAAATGTGATCCACACCAAAATGTTTCTGCATTCTTTCTGCTTTGTGAATAGTGACTTAAGATTTTAGTTTGAATATTGTATGATGGAAAAATGGACAGTAGTGGAATGTGAATAATCTCTGCAGTTGGATTTTGAAATACAAGATCGACTTTCCTAAATGTGAGGTTTTGCTTACCATTCTTCAATTGCTTCTTTTTTCCCCTCATTGTTTCCCTTGGCACACTTAATGCTTTGTTGGATTTTAGCTCAACTAGTCTGGCTTGCATATTGCCTATCATTTACTAGGAACCTGCTGGGTTACTTTCAAAAAGTTCTTCGGTTCTTAAATAATTCACCAACAATTCCATTGTAATTGTACATTTAGTGTATTGCAAGCCCTTATTTAGAATGGGTAACTGAATAGTGATTTATTTTATGTTTTTTCAGTATGTTGGCTGTTACATGTGTAACAAATACACTGTTAAACTTCAGTTCTAATTTAGGTATGGATAAAGAATACTAGTATCTTTTTTTCTGTTTCAAAATTCCCTTTTAAACAAAGTATTTAAAATTAGATCTGGTTTAAATTAATTTTCCCTGATATTTTTAGGTGTGTTTAATTATGAACATATGTCATGGAGCCAAAGTGTTCTAAATGGATTCTAATTGGAATAAAACATGCAGAGGGAAAAAAATGTTATCATTATTTGGTATCTTTATGTCTCAATTTAGTTTTAGTGTCACAGTTTCAGAATTAAAGGAAGAAAGTTATTCTTAACATGCCATATATCCCTGATTCGATCCTTATCCACTGCTGGTAGTTGCTTTCCACTATGAATACTTTCCCTCTTCACAGAGATCTGGAAGGCCCTGTCAGTGAAGGCTCAGGCAAAGAAAGCATTCAGTACCTCAGCCTTGCTTGTGCCTGCTGTCACTAAGATACCTGCACCATTCAGTAACAGTTCAACATTTTCGTTGTTCACTCTTTCACTGCCCGCACCGCGACAGAAATTCTTGTTGTTCTTATGTCCGTTGCAAGTGTCAGCTTTAGGTGGGTTTTTGCTCTCCTAACACCAGCCCTCTGAGCCCTAGAAGTGCTTCTAAATTGCTCCTGTTGTGACTTGTTCTGCTTTCATCTCTTGTAAAAAAATGCCTTTTTCTACATTGGAACAATATAGTTTGTACAACTATACAGCTGTGTACAGCAATATTTAGTTTTGTGGCCAGCAGAGCTGGGGATGTGATTCTGCCCCTCTGCTGGGGTCCCCAGCACAGAAAGGATATGAACCTCCTGGAATGAGTCCAGAGGAGGAGCCACCAAGAAGATTAGAAGGATGGAGCAGCTCTCCTAGGAGGGAAGGGTGAGAGAGATGGCGTTGACTCAGCCTGGAGAAGAGAAGGCTTTAAGGTGGTCTAATTGCAGCCTTCCGGTACCTGAAAGGAGACTACAAGAAAGATAGGGAGGGACTTTTTACAAGAGTGTTTAGTGACAGGACAAGAAGAAATTTTATACTGAAAAATGAGAGGCTTAGATTAGGTATCATGAAAAAAATTCTTTACTGTGAGGGTGGTGAAGCATTGGAACTGGTTGCCCCAAGAAGCTGGGGATGCCCCATCATTGGAGATTTTTGAAGCCACATTTGAAGGGGCTCTTAAGTAGCAATTTCAGATTCAGCAGGTCTAGTGGAAGGTGTCCCTGCCCATGGCAGGGGGTTTAGAACTACCTGAGCTTTAAGGTCCCTTCCAACTCAAGCCATTCCATGAATCTGTGATTCTTAACACTACTAATATATGATATAAAAATAAATTACACCTTCGTAAATATTCTGCTTTTTGGTGTATTATTATCCTGTGATCTTTGCAACTGTGCAAGTCAGTGGGTATTTAATTGTTTTTATTTATTTGTTGTGGTCCAACAGTCTCTCATGGTACACTTTTTATGACTAAGTGCTTATTCAGATTGGTTGGGATATATTTTAGTAGTATTTAACTTGTACCACACTTGACTGAGTGTGCATCAGGCACAGTGGATAAGAATCAACATCCTTTTCCTGATATACACATTTTTGAGGACATTGTCAGAATTGTTATTGGCACAAGTTGTTGAATAAGCAAAATGGAAATCACAGTTTTCCATCTTAAGGTTTCAACACCATAAAAATGTAAAAGTCAGGTAAGTGCTTTGCAGGAATAAAATGGCTAGTGATGGTAGTAATATCCTTTTCAGGTGTAAAGCTATATAAATATATATGTATGGGATGTGTGTAGGTGCACTTTTATCTAATCATACACAAATTGTTGTTTGATTACCTTCCTCCTCCCACAGACCCCTTTATTTTGATCTCCATTTAGTTTTGAAGAAATTTCCCACTTTGTGTTCTAAGGAACTTGGAGTATAGTCCTTACCTATTCCTTCCAAATCATTTTCTTTATACTCTTTCCTCACTAAAGGATGTGAAAAAAATGTATTTCCTGCAGGGCTTTTAAATTTAGAGCATGGGGTTCTTAATGAGGGAGTAGAAATTGAAGCAAATAAATAAGTAAAACATGTTTTAGTGAGGAATAACTGGTGTAGCTGAGAGAGTGCTAACTCAGTCCTGATGTCTGTTGGTATTTTAATGCATCCTGCAGCATAAATATAAGACTCCTGCCTCCTTAATTATAGAAAACACTTTTTATAATGGTTCTATTGATCTTTCTTGAACAATGTTGATCTGGTAGGAAGGGTAGATGGTGCAGCTAAATAACAATGTACACTGCTATTGCTTTCCAGCAGGGCGCAGGCATTGAGTGCTTCTTAAATAAAAATATTCAATTATTTGTGTAATTTATGTAGCAAATATTTTCAATATTCTAAAAAGCAAGTGGATATCATTCTCAATTTCATGACTGGGATTGTTATCAGCCTCTGTCATTCATAGGAAATTACATCCTAAAATCTCAATAGATAGTGTGTAGCTGCTGTAAAAGCTAGTGAGATGAGGTAATGCTATGTAGGCAGCACAGATTGTCCCTGATTGAATACAGATTGAATATAGCATTTGGAAGAACTTTTGCCAATCACTGAAAATAGTCATTATGTAATTAAAATGAAAGAAATGCCTTCCTGGATTGAGTGACTTTTTTTTATAAGGGAACTAATTAGTGATCTTAAAATAACAATGATATTTCAAGCTGGATAAACCTTGCAGAAAAGTTGTAGCAGGGTTCATAAAGTACAAAAGTACCTTTTTTCAGTCATTTATCACCTTTTTCGCCCACAAGTGCTGAGTTCCGGTACTGAGAAGGAAACCTCTGACCTTGTCAAGAGAAGCTGTTTTCTGTGTTAGGCTATATTTCATAACTCATTACATACCATAGATAATCCTGAGATACAAAATAAAGAACTATGTAATTTTTCCCTGGTATTGAACTGTTTTTTAAATATAGTCTTTTCTTCTTTAAGTAGAGTTTAGAAACACAAGCTGACTGCACGAATTAAAATATCTCATTCCAGGAGATGGACAAAATCCTTCTGACATTACTCACAAGGGATAGTTTTGCATAATTCAGTGCAATTGGAAAGAGTGTTTGATAATAAGAATAAAGGTCAAAAATGCAGGAGAAAAAATTGTCTTTCTTTTGCAAACAAAAAGCATAAGTACACTGTGTGCCAAATATCATGCGTCATTGGATGGGGGAATGAATTGTGTGGGATCTGACAAGTTCCAAGTACTATCTAATGGCATTTTAAAATCTCATGTTTTATTGTGACTTTTCACAAATACTGTTTGTTACAATTTAGCAGATCCTTCAAAGAAATTGCATGCTCTTCAGGAAAATGAGCAGCTATAGGAGGCAAGCGAGCTTACTGGAACAACTGAGACCTCTGAATTCATTCTGTGTCTCTCACGAGATAGACAAGCAGCAAAAGAAAACATTTAGATTTTTTACAATATTGCTTCAAAATTGCACTATTTGCTGTCAAGTAGAATGTAGGGGTCCTGTTCAGTGACCTTTGATGCAAAGAAATACTGGACTGAAGTTGGCAAATAATTTTTTAGTATATTTGTCATTATGGAATTTTCTTACCCTATGTGTTCATCATTAAATATTTTCTTTCATGAGAAAAAAATGATTAAAAATCCTTAAAGACTTTATGAAATAAGTAGGTGGACTGGGATTTGAGATACCATTTTGGGAGAAGTTTGATTTGAGTCTTGCAAGGACTCATTCTGTTATTCTGAATGAGCAAAGATTTTTATGGTGTTCTTTCTTTCAGTCTTCTTGTTGCACTTGCTAGCTGAGAAAAAGAAATGTTTATAAAACGTGGGGAGAATGTGAGTCTTAAGTCTGTTCTCTCTAATGATGTGCCACACTTCTGTTGATGTATGCTGAGTTCTGCTCTGTCAATAATTTGGACCACTCTAAGGTCAAAACCACAGCTCCCATCTTGGTCTCGTGCCCTGCTTGTGGCCTCGTTGTGTCAGTCTATGACCCAAATACATATTATCTCTTTTTATCGTTCATATTATTTTTGGGATTTAAGACTGCTGTCATCTGAACAGGGGTCAGTAACTCCTGTAAATAGGTCATGATATATTGATAGTCTTTGGATGGGGAGCAAAGCCTTGTCTTTCCATGAATATAGAAACAGGAAAGAACAGAATCTGTGAGATTCTTGCATTTAAATATTCAGTTATTCTCGGGCAGTCACATTTTGTATTAGCGTAACACATGGCCGTGTATATGGTAAGCAACAGTAATCTAACTGAACTGCTTGAAAGGCACACAATTTCCTAGAAAGCTGTCAGTGAAGACTTCGTGTATAGTCAGTGTAGAGTAATGCAGGACTAAGCAGAGTTCTAACAGAGATCCATAGTCTGGCGTTGAGTTTCTATGAGCCATTCAGCTTCCCCATGTAAAATTATCGGACTTTCAGACTTACAGATATTTTCAGTGATTTCCATTACTTGCTCTGTCTGCAGCACTTGATGTTATTTTTTTCTGCAGTGAAGCTCGTTATGGATAATCACCTTGAGCTGTGAGTAGCTGACTAGTTTCTCACAATCATTTGGCAGTCAAATTCGGTGCAAATCAGACTAGCGAAGTTGACAGTATTCTTCTCACAACTGTGCATGAAATCCCTATGTGATAATTTCTCATTTGCAGAAGACTGGAAAAAGACATTATGAGGTATGTTTCTAGGGAGTCTTCATGTTTGTGTCACTGACTTTCTCCTTGATCACTTCAAGGGTTCTCTTTTATGTTGCTGTATCCTCATTAATTTTGTTGCCATTTTCAGCCTGTTTTTCAATCCCTTTTTCTGTGTGTTATTTTACTGTACTTTCTATAGGTTATTAATTTATTAATATTAGTTATATAAAATTAGACAAAGAGAAAAAGCTTTAACATTAATGCCTTGAAGTAAAATGGTCCTGAAAAGATGCTGCAGAAATATTGCTTTTCAGTCAAGCAGTTCAAAGAACTTCTTAAACTTGGAAAGTCTTATTAGATTCTGGTTTTGGAAATTTCTTCTATAGTCTTTGTAGTGCTTTTCAATTTTATTAAGTTTTTCGGTTTTGTTTTTTTGTTTAGCTCAGTAATCTGATTTTCAGAATGCTCTGACAAAAAAACACTTGAGCATATCCTGGTCAGATCCACATTACATCCTGAACGTTGTGTCACAAACACACTGAGGTCAGAGTAAATGTCATTGGCAGGATGGGATAGTCTTCATTTACATAAGAATTTTAAAGTATGCAATTTATCGACAACTGCTACATAGGTCTTTCCTAAGACCATCCAACGTTAGCAGATTTGCCAATAGTATTTAGCTTGGTCATCTCATCAAATACTGTGGTTGTCTTTCTTTGACATTGACATTCACATTCCATTTGATTAAAAACTTATCCTTGAATTCTAGGTGCTTTCCAACTCTAGCCAGAGATTGCTTACTTAACACAAGATGGGAGTGCCTCAACTTAGCTTTTTTCCTTATAAGAGAAACTACTTATTAAATGCGTTGCTTAACATAAAAAGTTGAAAAATACATTCTATTTCCTCAGACTTAAAATTGGTGTATCAAACATCTTAATTTTATACTTAGCATGGCAAATATCAGTGTCAAACACCATTGTCCAATTGTAAATAGAACGTGTTTTGGCAGGTGTGAGATTTCGGAAGATACCTAGATACAAATCAATTTAACTTTTTTTTTTCCTTGCTTTGATTTAATTGAGTAGTTCATCCTTAGTTATCATTTGGCATTTCCAGTGTTTTATGCTAATAGGCAGGTCTTACCACAAAAGATGTTCTGTTTCCTTTATACATCTTCCTTGGTCCACAAAAGGCTGGAAACATGCAGATGCAAAATTCCAGCACAAGCATGACAGTCAGATTATATCTTCTGACTCTCCTGGACTAACTTGATCTTTTAGAGTTGATTTACCCATAGAAGTCCAAAAACAGTTTAGTTCTGGATCTGGGATTCTTTAGGAATGTTTAACTGTGCACTGTAAGACTAAACAGATCTTCTTGGCTATCTTGGCAATGACAGCAAAGGAATGGGATGAAAATATACATTTCTTTAGGCTGATATGAGTTAAGAAGCCCCTAGATTGTAGATTAATTTGACAAGTGGTCTTGCCTGTTATCACTGCAGGATAGGAGTATAGGTGGCACAAAGTAGAGACAGACTAGTCCTTTTTCTTTTTCTCTCCAAGTTGGAGGAAGAAGAAAAAACCTGCCCCATCACCTCTAGTGATACATCAGGTTGATTTTATGCTGCAGTCCAGCAACAGGATTGCAGCGTATGTATACACATTACTGATCAAGTAGATGCCAATTTAGCCATGGCGATGTTGTGTTCAGTGTGGGCTGAAGTATTCTCACACCTCATCCTTTGGGAGATTTGGCACACTGGTCCAACAGTTGTCCTTAGCTAATTCCACTACCATCCCTTCCCAAGGTTATATTTGGGGTCTGACTGCAGAAGCACCTAGGACTACAGTGTAGGCAGGACAGTGGGAATATAAATTGTAAATATGGATAAAGTATAGAGTTCTCTTTCAGTGCTGGCTTTGGTTTATTTGGTTCTTCCCGCTTCCCGTCTCTCCCTTTGGAGAAGTGGTTGTTGCTTGTTTTACTTCCCTCCAGAGCAAACAAAGCAGGAAGGATGTAGTTGAAAGTGTTGGCTCATCCGGCATATTTAAAAGAATATGATTTGTATTTTTCTGGATTCCTGTATTCCTTCAGACCCCTTTTTTGTGTCTGAAGGTGCATTTGTCCAAGACAGAGAAGGAGAAACTTAAGGAGTAAAAGTAAAATATCAGTAATAGATAAGAAGTTAAAAAAGATTTCTTATTGTGTATGTTTTCTGTTTTATTAGTGTGGCTGTGTTCAATGCTCAGTGGTTTGCAATTTCCAGAGAAGTTTAAATCTCTGTCTCTGTGTACTTACCAACCTGAAGTGCATTCTATGAAATGTAGCTTATGAAGCACGCATGCCCATGCACTCACTTCCCCTGAACAACTTGTGAGAATTCCTCTGTCCTTCAGAAGCTAGTTTTTCCTTGCATTTCTTTACCTTTGTATAGCAAGACATTAGTGCAGTTCTTTTATCCCCTTCTTTTATTGCATCAATAAATGTTCTTCTTGGCAAACCCTGTTTGGCAACAGTTTTTACTACATGCTCAAATAAAAACCAGTATGGAACAGCATACAAACACAATGTAATATCTTGAAGTGTGAATTAGTAACCTTCAAACTGGGTTTGCTGCCTTGCCACTCATGGAAATATACTCAGAGATCCTATTTTAATAGATGGCAGTGTTTGCCTCTCTTACGTACTTGTTTGTACAGTGAATAAAGGATAAAAATTATTTCTAAGGGGATCTGATCTATCTGTAGTAGAACGCAAGATTTGTATTAAGGAGCAGTAAAAATTTGTATTTCCTTTCTCATTTTCCTTCTAGCTCAAAGTTATAAAGGTCTTCTATTTAATATATATTTTGATCTTTTCTTGAGAAATAAAACCGTTACAGGATATTTGCCTTTTGCTGGTGTGGCATCTAGGGAAAAATAATTACAGATTAAATATTTAACTTTTTTTAATACTGAATTTTTCATTGCTTTGCTGTTAAATATGTATCTTTAAACACCATGCCTTCAAATAAAGTGTGAACAGTTATTAGTGTTACTTTCTTCTAAAGTAATTACTTCCATGAGGGTTTTTATATTTCATTTGTAAAAAAAGCATTAAATTGATCTTCTATTTTGAAATAAAATCGACAACTTAAAAAACCCCAAATTTTATAATAAAACTTTGTTATTTATCTCAAGCAGATAAACATTGATGACCATTATTAATTCTTACTAGTCTGAATTAAGAATTCTTTTTGAATTCCATCTCCTTGGATTGCTGTTCAGAAACATGACTCGGAGATTTTTTTCTGGAAAAAGAAATCACCCTAGAAGTATTGACAGTGAAGTAAATGGCTGTGTCTAAATGGATATATGTGGAATGCTTCCAGCTTGGGGTGAATGTGTTGCCATATCTCATTTCTCTCAAAGGATGGGACCTTGCTAGCTGCACATGTGGTTTTCCATGAGACCAGCACAAATTTTACTCAGTGTCAACACAGGAAATGAATCTCTGTGAGCAAGGATTTCTTCTGTATTTGAAAGGGGCTAAATCAAGTCAAATGATTGAAAGAAATAGGAGACAATTCAGAGGAACTGAAACCAGCATAAAAAGAGACAGAGCTCTATATAAGGTTAAGCACCTAAATAAATGTTTGTTATGAAGGGGCATAATTGAGTAAGTCAGACAAAGTATGGAGTTCATGACATTAAAATCTAAAATCAAAAGGGTTCAGATTCTGGGAGCTCCAGAAGTTTTTTGGGGGTTTTTTTGTGTTTTTTTTTTTTTTTTTTAAATGTCAGGAGGTCTGCTCCTTATCTAAGAATGCATTCTTAATTAGGGGTCACATCACTGTAGTAAGTGGGTGAATCACAAGTATTCAAAAATAGAAATCCTTGCAGATTTATGCAAAAATGTTTATTTTCAGAAAGCTTAATTGCATGTGGAAGCAGATGGAAAATTAATGGAGTTCACTTTATGTCTGCGAGCAACTGGAATTTGAGTGCAGAATAAAAGTGGCTGGAAAATGGAGAAAAAAAATGCCATTTCACTCATATTTACTCACAACATTCTAGTGGGACTACTTTTTTTTTCCTTTAATGGCTGTTCCTAAAGCTTCCCCTTTTCCCCTGTTTTGTTCACAGAGAAAATAATATATTTATTCCTCTCCATTTCTCTTTTTTTCTTCCCCCTAACAATTGCATTGTTTGGTGTTGCAGTAATTGTTTCTTGGTTAGCTTGTGTCTTTTGGTATATGATGCAACAATATCTGTATTTTCAGACATTTTAAATACATGGTTTTGGTGCTTCTTCCTTAGCTGCTGCCTCATTCTGCTGAAGTTAGGAGAGCCCCAGAAATATAATGAGTAAATTATTTACTTCTTGCTATCACAACAATTTTTTCCCACTGAGCGGGTGAATGAGTGGGTGAAAATCTAACAATTTCATTAGTTAACTAAATAGTTTAGTTAACTAAAATAATTTAATTAATCTCAGTACCCATTTCTTTCAAATATCAGTATACAAAAGAATGGTTCTAATACACTGTGTTCAAGAGTTCCTAGCCTATTATGTCACAGATTAGGACAAACATATTGTGTATAAATCACATGTTTTTGTTTGTCTGGGGGTTGTTTTTTTTCTGCTTTCTGCTCCTGAAATCTGTGGTCTAAGTGACTGCTGGCTCAGGGGCTATAGCTTATCTTTGTATTCTGTTGATCTTGATGGACTTCCATTTTGCAGTTACACATGGAAAAACACTGGGTTTTTTTTTTTCTTTTTTTCCTGTGCTTTTAGATATTTTCTATGCATGTAAAACCTTATTTTACATTTCACTGATTTCAGCTGACAGCTGAAGCAAAGTAGTTGCTGTTTCTATGCTATTTCTGTAGATCTGAATTGTTAATTTTCATCTGGGAGGTAAAATGCTTGTACTTAATTTGTTTTCTGATGTACTTTTATGAAGTAACAACTGAGCATAACTGAGTAACAATCATAAGGTTTTTGACAAAGCTTTTAAAATTGTTATTTGATAACGATTTTGAAATAGAAGATTAAATAGAATAATTTTATGTCCATTTTAGACAAACATTTTGAATTCAAAGTGTGAAAAACAACATTGGGTAAAATACTCAATTTGTCCCAAATACTGTAATATTAATTATTATAATATAATTAGATGGCATAATTAAAGTGCCACTGGAAGTCAGATTAGAGAGTGTGTCAATGCAAGTATCTGTTCCTGTCACTGTGTTCGATGCTTCAGCTGAAGCAGTTTTACCAAGTCATTCAGCATGCACTGTATGAGTGTCTCTGATAAGACTTCTTCCTTGTAGGGATGCAATCCAAAAATCAATGTCAGATGAAAATCAAAGTTTGAAGGATTGATGGAAAGAGATTTTAATGAATGCCAATTTCAATTTTTGCCTCATAAATTTGTCAGAAAGGGCAAGCATGAAATTCCTGGTTGTAGGTGTATGGGAGACATGTTTGAAATTAAGGAACTTAGAAAAATGTTAGAATTAAAATCAAGACTAAAATTGTGACTGAAATAGAGATATACTTTTTTACATATTTTACCTGGAAATGTAGCTCAGCTTTTGAGGAAATTAGATATATGCCTGTACCTTTGTGAAACCAGTTGATAACCCCATTCCAATTACTTCTCAGTAATACACATAAAAATTAATTGATTCCATTCAAATAACTATTTCTTCTTATTTAAAATAAATAAAAAATCCCATCTCTCAGAAACAGGCTTCCTAGGGACACCATCAAGTACAAGACTCAAACAAGAGAAATGAGGAAATGTAGCCTTCTTTTTCTTTTTAGTTTAAGCATGACATCACAAAAAATATTCTGTGAGCTGAGGTTAATTTTTTTGATGAACAATTACAGTCATACAGTCAATATGCCATTTTAATTGGTAGTACTTCTGCATCCATGTCTTTTAATATAAACCGCATTTTTTAATAGTTCTATACTGATTTTTTTTCCTGTTTAACCTAGTTGGATTTTCCTTTGCTAAAAATTGTGTGCTTGTGCCATACATTTTATATTGCCACTTAAGGAGCTGATTTTAAACTATTATGGGCAAATCATTCAGGTGAAAACAAAGGTAGTTGCTCTTTCTTCATGTACCAGGATCAAATTAAAACTGAATAATAAAAACAAAGGGAGAGAAATAAAATGGAAGCTTATTCATTGTAACAGCTGGGCTCCATAGCTACTAATTCTAAACCTGAGACTTGCCTCTTTAAAATATTTACTCTGAAATAAAAATACAATTAAGAACAAAATGGCAGAAAGCAGCTGAAAACATTTCTGCAATTTCTGCAAAACTTCTTTGGAGCAGGTTATATGGTCTGTTGAAGTAGGTTCTTGGTCCTTTTTGATACTTGGGATTATTTTTTTTTTCAGTAAGTATTGCATTGAAAACACACAACCTTATGATATTCTTAAGAAATCTGTTATAAAGATGTCCTTTCCTTGCATGAACTTGTGCAACAGCATGCCTGTGCTTTGTGAAGAACAAAGACTTTGTAGGTGGTCAGACTTTGAAAGAACTCTGCATGCCACAGGCATAGTCTTTTCCCAGGTGTGATTTGAGAGAAGAGCCATTTTGTACTCAGCTGCATGAAGCTAAAGCTGGCAATGGAGACTCTTCATCCATGGAAATTCCCCAAACTTAACTAGACTAGACAAGGCCCTAAGTAAGCCGGTCTTGCTCTCAAGTGAGCTTCTGCCTTAAGCGGTTAGACTGGGCAATTACCCCAGTTCTCTTCCAATGTAAATTATTTTACAGGCATAAAATGCACTGTATTTTAACAGTTGGCATGATGGCTGGGCTCAGAGTGCATCGTCCTGATGTGATAGCATCCTTCCCACAATAATGGCTATAGCTTAATATTGTGCTTTAGCTCTGACAGCTCGGATGTGTAAAAGCTATTGAAATTAAATACGGCAGCTCCCCACGGGCATCCCAGAACCTTTTGCTCTATAGTCACCTAATCAGAGATTTACTTTCTTATTCCCTTCTACATTTTCATCTTCTTGGGTAGGAAAAAAAAATGCTCCTGAAGTCCAAATGTCATTTTGACTGAAGTTTAGCTTCAGCTAATCACATGTGCCTGCATTGCTCAGTGTATGCCTAGCAAGCCTTGCTCTGGAACTTGAAAGAAACGAAACAACCAAACCCCACAAGAAATTGTATGCTCTTGGTTGTTACTTATTAGAAATAAAAATTTTGGGGGATATGAATTCTTTTAGAGAAAGGTTTTCCAAACTTGTTATCACAAATACAGCGCCAGTAACAGGTATATTATTTTCTATTTCTACAATAATAAGATTAAATTAGTCTGTCTCACTTTTGCTTTTTATAGCTTGTTTTTCTGTCAGAGTTGTGAGTTGTTAGTAGAGGAGCTAGCTGGAAGAGACAAAATACATGCAGAGAAAGGGCTTTAGCATTATGAAACACTTCTTACTGAACACTGACAGAGCCCAACCCTCCACTTTCTACTGTCCAAATGCCACCTTCTCTTCCCTTAGCCATAAAAAGAGGCTTTGCCAGTCCCCTAAATGAGGAACCAAACGTGACAGCTCAGCTGATGGTGTTGACATTGGCAGCAGGCTTGATGGACAGAACCAAACCTTGCCGTGGACTCTCTCCTGCTAATTAGCTGTTCGAAGGAACTCTGTGTGCCACAGGCACAATCTTATTGCAAAAGGACATCTTTGCTGTTCACCCTGACAGCTGTGATGCAGCTGTTCACAGTGTGAATTGAGCACAGAGGGGGAGGGTGGGAGATGGAGAGGGAGGAGGAGGATTTAGAACAAGTTGCAGCTCAGGTATCTTGCAGTGCAGCCGTCCAGAGCTGCAATAAACAACTGGAATGGAGAAGAGAGAAGATGGGAATTGAAATTTATAAAATGGGAACATAGTTTAAGCATGAAACAAGAGGAAGAGTGAGAGGAAGGGAACAGGACTGGCCCATGAGGCTTTGTGAGGCAGCTGAAGCTGTATGTTCTTGAGATTAGTGCAGGCTGAGGGGTTTAAGATACAAACCATCTTGATTTTCTATAGTTCGTGCGCATGACCAGGGATATTAATGGGGGATGTGCTCCAGAAAGTCCCACCAGTGCAAGTGTGGGGAGCAGCATGGGCCTGAATAACTTATTGATGTACCATAGATCTGTTGGCTTTGGAGGGAGGGAAGTGAAGTCTCTTTCCTGGCTGAGGGAAGGAGTTGAGAAAAAGTACTTGCTGTTTGTTCTGAATGATTATAAGTGGGGAATGAGAGAGTTTGAGAAAATGCTCCTGCTTTTTTTCAAAGCACATACCCTTGCTGAGGCAGGATCTCTTATGTGATAAAATATACAGTTATTTGAGACTGGAACATGTCCTCTATTGGCACTGTGAAAGACATGTCTGACTTGGTTAAATGTTAGCTGTGCACTACAGACAATAAAGGTGTGGTGTTGAGGACACAGAAGATTCAGGTGAAATAGTGACATTTTCACTGGTGTATGTTTGTTAGTCCTCATTAATTTTTACTTACAGTTGATTGGTTTTAAATGGACAGAGTGAGAGTGCAGTCCTATTTTGGGCCTTTTGTAATGGAAAACTATCAGTTCTAAACTTACCAAGCATTTTTAAATTAAGTTTTAGAGTGGCAATAGATAGTAAAATGATTTCCAAGGTTAAAGTAGGTTTGCAATTTTTTAAAAATGTTGATGTAATTTAAGAGGTAAAAAAACAGTTCAGAATAAATAAGTGAAATAAGGATAACAGCAACATTCCCCTCCTCAGAACTCAGTCTAAGCACTTTAGTTAATGCTGAGCATTAAAAAAAAAAGTTATTACAACATTAATTGGTTTTCCTCTGTGTTTTATAGAAGCAGGAAGATTAAGAAAAATAGTTTGCTTGGAATATATGTGTTCTAGGTTAAGGGAAGGAGTGATAGATTGCTTTTAAAACTTCCTTGTAGAAAGCTTCTGGTATAATTTTACAACTGAGTGAGTTAGTTTGTGATAGCATTGAGATTTGGGATGTCCCTGCAAATTGATTCTTTTTAAGTTTTTTTTTTTTATTGCTGATTACTTATGGGTTTTATTACATGGAACTTCTCTTTTCTCCACTGACATACAGACAAAGTAGCTAACAGTATGCTGCAGTTGGTAGCCAAAAATGTCCCAAAGCAGATGTTTATATTGTCTTAGCAAAGAAACCACACATATGCTTATAAGCATCACCAGTGTTTTCTTTTTTATTTTTAATATTTGGTACCAGGCTCTTGTTACCTCCTGTCTTGCACTGAGGAAACAATAAATAATATAAAAAGAAAAAAAAATCAAAAAGCCACCCCCAAAAATAACAAATATGATTTTCATAATTTATACAAATATAAAAAAAATTCCAAAACACTTAGAAAAATCAACTTACACATTAGGAACTTTCTCAAACAATCCTTGTTCTTCTTTATAGTTGGAAAGTTCCTGTAATTTTCATTTGAATGTACATTATGTATCGTGTACTATATTTACAGAGCCTTGCAATGCCTTATGGTGACATTCTGTTTATTATCACTCTTGACTTGTCAGGTAATCCAAATTATTTTACTGAAAACTTTAGATCTTCTTCATAAATATTTGATGTGCTTACACAACCTGAGGTCTTAAATTTTATACAAGTCTCACAACAAATGCAAAATCAATTTTTTGTGAAAGTGATTTTGCTAAGTTAAAAAAAAAGTGAGTGCTTAGAGACTTTGTCCACCATTTCTTACCTTTTTGTTATGTTTTTTAAATTTTGAAGAATTCAACAAGCCATTTATATTTCTCTTTATGTTTCTCTTAGCAGTAATTTTCAAAATTGTATACTATTATTGGTTTTTAAGTGCTTAGTTTTTGACATCTGTTCTGTGTAACTGGTTACTCAGCTTAATAGTTTTAATAGTAAATAATGTATCAATTTATTTTCATAACTGGTTTAAGTGTTTGTTGCACAACTTGAGATTTGGGACCTGTTTCTATGTATTTTTCAGGTTAACTAGTAAGAAAGCTCTAAAGATTTGTATGTACTTTTATTCTTGTGTTCTTAATTTTGTAAGTTTGTCATTGCACATAAAATTGGCAGTTTTTTAGAAGGGATTTTTTGTAACTTTATATTACTAGTCTAGTTCACTAAAAGTGGACTAATTTTACATCTGTTTTTGCAATGGCTATGTATATATTTTTTTTCTTTTCAGCAGGAAAATGGTAAATTCTCCGTAACCAATTATTTTCATTGCCTGATATAAGACAATTTTGTGTGGCTTATTCACGAATGGCTGCAGCTGAACCTTTGCATGCTATGCTATATTAATGACATAAAATCTGACTTATTTTTGTTAATGACTAATTCAGAAGATAATGATATCTTTCACTTTTATTTAGATTATAGAGAACCCAGGACAATATTGGTAGATTTTTAAGAGAGAACATATCTTCATGTTTCTTGTGAACTTCCAATATTTTTGATAATGAACAAACCTGGGAATTTTAATTAAGATCCCTGTCATGCTTGTCTTAAGGCTTAGGCAGAATTGTGCCCAGAAAATGGATACAGCCTGACAGTCATTAAGAGATGATTTAGAAAAAACCCTTAAGGGTTAATATGTTTAATAATCCTGCTGCATGTGATTATGAACTCAGTAGCAAAAAGAGGAGAGAAGTTGAGGTTTTTGGTGAATTTTTAACCTTGTTAAACTGTATAAAATGACAAATCAGTGAGGTGAAAGGCGAATGACAGTTTCTCTCATTTTGTTTTCATCACCACTATCTGTTATTTCTTTACTGTGTCGTGACTGAAGGACAGCAGAACACTCCTCTAGACACTGGGTATTAGATATACTTATGAAGAACAAATATATGAGTAAGACATTTGATTTTTTTAATTTAGCATTTTTATGGTAGTGAGTTTTGTTTTAATCTAGGAACTTTTTATTAGAGATATTATGATAATCCACAAGCCACTGATACCTTCAGCAGTCATAATCTTTCAGATTTCTTCTCTCTGAAATTAAAATGAGTCCCTGAGTGCTGCAGATACAATCTGTTTGATGGCATGCCTATGTGTTTATGAGTTTCTACGAGATAAACAGGAAAGAGGGTTGTACAGAGAAGCACAGCTTTTCACCTAGTATGTCAATACAGTCAGTACCCACTACAGAATCATATGTGTATTCAGTTTTGTATATATAAATATATATCAGGGGAGCAGTTAACAGTTGCATTAAATCGTGGGCTTTTTTTCCCTAAAAAACATTGCAAGTATTGGTAAGCCACAAGGGGATCTTTCTGTTCTTTTTTTCAGGAAGAGAATTTTCGTGTTTAGTTTCTCCTCATTTATTTCACCACGTCTTCCTTGCACTCTTCCTTGCTCTTAGTTTCTCTTTTACATTCTTCTGCCCTGTCCCTGTCACACTCATCCTATGCAATACTGCACTCTCCCGTGCCTGCTCACTGCCTCTTTCATTTTCTCAGGTGTGGTCTGTCTCTTTCATGTTCTCTCTTGCAGGTGCTATCACTCTATGTCTTATTACTTGTTCTTGCACACTCACTTTCTTGCTCTTGCTACCTTGCTTTCACTTGTTTACATGATTTCTCTTACCCTCATTCCCTTTCTCATTTATGCTCTTGAATTCTTATTCTCTTTCTTTCTCTTGTGCACTGTATGTCTCTATCTCTTCTATTCTCTCACTCCTCTCAAACTTATTCTATCCTTATTTTTTTTAAGGAAAATATGAAGGGATTTTTTTAACCAAAAAATGGTCAGGTATTAGTGAGCATTATGGTCTGGTTTTTAAAGTCATTAGTAATGCCTCTGCCCAAATTAAGGTACAAGTCTCTGACTTGTGACACAAGTTAGGTTGATCACCAGGCACAATTCTGCTTTATGAACATTCTTAATTGAATTTGTAGGTGAGTTTTTTTTTTTTCTTTGAGGTCTTCCCTCCCTCTTCCTTCCACCCCCTCCCTGCCTTCAATCAAGTCGTTGCTTGGAGGCAAAGAGAGTAAGGGGAGAAGGGAAAGAAGCTCATTTAGCAGCCACGGTAGACATAGGCATCATAGTACCAATCAATCAACACACATGCTCTCCCACTGAGACTCCCCTGTGACCTTGAGGAGGGTGACAAATGACTTAGAGGACAAACCAGACAGAAGGTTTGTGATAAACCAAAAAATTGTGTTCTTCTGGGTGATGAAGAAAAATAAAAATGAAGAGTGAGGGTAGATACATATTTGGTTTGAACAGGAGTCAATAAATTCTGTAACTATCTTTCACTGTGCTGGCAGTGGTTAGAGGAGTTTACTGTCACAGTAATCAAGACTTCTTCAATAAACCTCACTGCAGTGTTTACAGTACTTCTTTTTTGTGCAGTACTCCACTGCTTTATGGCTCTGAGCTCTCAGCTGTGCCTGGAGGTAGTAGCAGTTATTGATAACTAATTCCAGAGGCAACATATCTCCTCAAATTCATGTTGAGGGAAAATAATCAGCAGAGTGAATCACTTAACCTGGACAGACTTCACTCACTCTGAAATCTGCAGCACATTAACTCAGTCATGAGAAGATTATTATTAATCATAAATGTTTGATACATCAATAAGTGCAGCAATTTACTGTCTGGATACAATTTCAGCAGATTTTTAAAAACTATTTTACATATATTAAATATTTTATTATTTTTAATAGAGAAGCTGAAATAGGAAATCTTTTGTATTTATTATGTATCTATGAATCTAGTGCAGTATGGAGAAGGGTGAATTTTCTTGCACACTGCAATATATGTCTAGCCTTAGCAGAAAGCATTTTTAGGAGAAAGATCTTTTCCCACATTATTCATTCTTAGTGTCTCCTTCAGAATGCAGATTGGTATTTTCTTTACTGATTCCTCCCATTCCATTTTTTTCTAGTTCCTTTGACCCTTATCTACATGGCTCTCTGTATTTACTCAGTGTTAAGCACCTAGTAATTGTGTTTGCTGTTATGTATTTCAGCTATCCAAACCACTGATACTCTTGGTACTGTACTTAGATTCCTCTACTTTCCAGCTCTGTGGAAAAGACCCCAAACAAATAACCTTTCTGATGAAATATAGACTGTCAAATACACATCAGAGGTTAGTAATGCTTGTTCTCCATAATTGCCATTACATTCAAATGCATAGTCTATAAACCTGATTTTCCAATCTCATTGCAGGAATTTAGAAAACTATTTCCCTTCTTATTCCTTTCTTTGTTCTGGCTGGAAGAGATCTATTACAAACAAATTTGAGGACTTATTTTTTTTTTTTTTCTAATGACAGACTGCACTTTGCAATGCAGGAAAAGGTATTTTTGGTTCATTAGACTCAGTAACAGTGCTGGTAATCCAAAATCTAAATGAAAGGAAGTGTCATGTGTTGGGGGAAGCAGGCAGTTAAGTGTCATCATCCTTCTAATGATGCTGAAAGCAGGTCAGATTGACTGCCCAGATCTCCCTTGTAGCAGCTATAATCTGGTGTATGTCTGATGTTTTAGTGTATCAGAATTATGAGTTAAAATAAAGCATTACCTTTTGAAGAGTTGACACAATTTACAGAAATGTAGTCCACTTTAAAAATGACTAAGTGACAAGCCCTGTGAGGTCCTAGGAAATGACAGGAGAAAGTCTGTAGGTGTTTCAAAAGACTTGTGTTAAAGATACTAACAAGGTAATTCATTATTAGAAGTCAGCAAATATGTATCAAGAAGTAATCAGAAAATTGATTGTTCCTGGGGATTTTAATGACGTAAGTAACCCATTCCTGTAAAAAAATTAAAATCTTTAGCACCTTGCTTAAGGTAATCTTGTTTTGAAAGTGTTAAAAAAAGTGTCAGATTTAGCTGAACTTTTCATTCAGGTAAGGCCAAATTGGTACTGTGCAACTTTGCAGCCCATTTATGCCTTCATTTGCCCTAATGAGGGCCTTCAGAATGAGTCTGACAATGGTAAATGACAGAAAAGTGGGATTATAGGTTGGTGTGAGGGAAAAGATATAAAAAGAATGGTTTGTGTCTTAAGCCATTAAGACTGAATGGCATTCCTAGGTGCTATGCTCTATTAATATGAGTAACTATGCTCAAAAGTAGAATACAAAACTGTAACTTTCTATCCAGTAGATGTTTCATATGCAAGATAAGATATTTTGCCTGACACCACCAGAAAGCCAATAAACAGTTTTGAAGAACATCAGCTTCTCCAAGAAAGAGTTATGGAATTTTTCTGTTTGTTTGGGTTTTTTTTAAAACATTGGATCACTGATTATCATGTTGACATGTCCATTTGGAATCAATTTATTTTAGTTGGATCAAGTCTGTATGTACCAAAAGTACCTTTTTTTGGTTAATTTTAAAATAAACCAAAAACAACAAACCAACAAAAAACTTTTGAAAGTATCTTCAAGGACAGGAAAGCATGAGCATCTGGGTATTTGTATTAGTTTGGGAACACAAGACATGTAGCTTTGTGTCTCAAAGAGATAAGGAAAATAGAACAGAAACTTGAACCCAGGTCATTAAAGCCCTAAGATAACACTTTAATCACTGTACCTATCCGTCCTTTGGAAAAAGATTATTAATGCAACTATTTTCATCTTCTGCTTTTAAAAGTCTGTTTTCTTATAAAGTAGCAAAACACCTCAGTGGAGAGTTCTGCTTCTCCTGCCTGGATTTAATACCAATTCTACAGTAGGTTGTGTTATCAATGCCAAAAGCTTTCAGGCTCAATCCAGTTCTGGTTTATCCCAAAAAAGAAAGATTAGCACATTTGATAATAGAAAGCATATCCCTGTAAAAATGTTCTCTTTATATGGTGGAAGTATGGATACTTATGGCTCATTCAGCTTATTGCTGGAGGTATGAAATACTAGAGGACAAATATTGATGCACCAATATAGTCAGTTTTGCACATGTTTTTTTAGGGTGAATGCAAGGTGAATTTGACTATAAAACTAGCAGTAACTCTGGGAAGTGTTAAGTATGGTTTAATGTAAAAATAAACACGGTTATTGGGAGGAGGAATAAAATAAAAGTTTTGAAAGGAGAGCACAGTAAAACTAGAGCTTAATAGTTAGCATAGACAAACTATGTTGCAACAAGATTTCGTTCATTAGAACATTACAAAACATTGTGATGTAATGTTTGGGAGAATGTGGTGTTTCAGCTGTTGTCCAATGCGTGCCATTTATGCTTTTCCATAGACTGATAACTGTGGAGAACTTGCCCTGTATAACACGCATAAACCCAAAGCAAACAAAAAAACATCCTTGTTTTGTCAAATCAGAAATCTAATCTTGTGGTTTGGGTTTTTTTTTTTGCCCCAGTGGAGAGGTCTGGGGACAATGAATCCTGGTTGATTCTTTATAATCTTTAAATGATTATTAAGCTAGAAGCACCATGGCTTGATAAGGGTAATTGGGTAAATAAGGAGAATTGAGGAAGAAGAAGCCAATATATTACCTATTCAATGGTGACATTGATTCTAAAGAGAACTTCTTATAATAGGTACTTAAAATAGAAGTTATGTGACCATAGCTAGGTTTAAGGGAAGGATGTACCGGACTCATTGCCAGTAAATTCAAATTTAAGTTATTGGTAATCCTATTAGTAACAAATATTAAACCATTACATTTAAACAAAATGAAACAAAAAAAGAAGAAACCCATAAAGGTTTGTGATCTGTATGTCCCTGAGTTTAGCCTTTAAGGAATAAAAGAAAAATAAAGCCTCTCATACTGTAATGAAATGAATTTTATTTTGCAGGCACTGGGCCCATGCCATTTCATTTCATTACCAGGATACGCTGAGCAGGCTGGAATCAGCAAGAACTACAGGCAATGCAAGCTGATGATAAGCATTTCATCATGGCCCTAAACATATTAAATTTTTAGCAATAAATTTTATCAACACCATCTTCATGGCAGGATAACATTTCCTCCCCTTTTTTCCTTTACCCCACTCTCCCCTCGCTCCATTGGCTTTTTCTCTGCAAATACAGCTTGTACTTAGCTTTTCTGAAAACAAATTTTTAAGAAATCAATAGCTAAAAATATATTTACAATTTAGCTAGTCC
The DNA here is from genome assembly GCA_024865655.1 of Emberiza elegans. Lineage (NCBI taxonomy): Eukaryota > Metazoa > Chordata > Aves > Passeriformes > Fringillidae > Emberiza > Emberiza elegans. Next base: position 32,732,189 of record JALJVW010003023.1, on the reverse strand, counting down.
AGTAATTATCCTTCAGGCTACTGCCTCTACTTACTGAAAATGGGAAAATAAAGTTACAGTGTGAGAAGAGTAACAATAGATGAACCTCATTAGGCTTTGTGACAGTCCTTAGATTTTCTCCTAAAACCAAAATATATTCCAGGGGATAATATATTCAGTTGAAGACCTCATTCCCAGATATTTTATCTTTATAGAATACTGATATAGAAAAAGGAGGTATAATTCTAAAAGAAAAGGTTGTAGATTTGATATTTCTAATAATGTAGTCAATAAAATGTCACCAATTTCCAATGGTTGCAATGGTGAAGTGGCCAAAACCCAGAAGTTCCTGAGTATCAGGACCAGGAGAAAATCTACTGAATTACTGAGTTGGTATCCCAGTAATCAGTAACAGAACAAAGGGAAACATATAACTGTGAAACAGAGGGAGTGGGTGATGATTTTGGTTTAGTCTAGAAAGGTCTGTTCTTTCTGAGCACTTCTCTGGGTAACTGTGTAGCATCTTTAATGATAGAAAGGTGCATATTTAAGGACACTCAAAGGCACAACAAACCTGACGCCAGTTAGGGGGCAATTAGTTGCAAAAGCAACTCTAGAGTAGATGAGGATAATCTTAATTCTATTAATAATGAATTCTGTTCTTACATAGGTCTATAATATAGCTCATCACTGAAAATGTGATTTCAAGCAAATACATTCTTTAAGTTTTGCCTGATATTTAATACTTACTGAGTGGTCTGCTGGGGAAGAAGACTGCACTCAGATATGTTGACTGGTAAAGCCAGCTTGTCTAATATCAGGATATAAGTCAGAAAAACCTGAAAACTCAACTGCTCCTTCACTAACCTGTAAAGCTTGTCGTGCAAGAATCTAGGGGAAAGAAACAGTTAGTGATGATATTTATACAAGCAATCACTGGTCATATAGACATACAGTGAGTAAGTAGGGAGAATGCTTCAAGATCCTAAAGAAATTTTTAACAACTGTGTACAGCTTCTCCTTTAGCTCTTTTTCATACTTTATACAGAAATCTATCCTGCTTCTCCATCTCATATTTCTGGTTCCTAGTCTTACTGTTAAAAAGAAAATGTGTTTGCATATGAAGGAGTAAGGGCTGGTAGCAGTGGAAATTGGAAAATTAGTAGGCACACCACCATCTTGTTTAAAAAAACACCCTGGGGTTTGAGAAAAACTGGTTGTTACATTAGGCTTGGAAACATGGGGAGGACAGGCTTTATCTGATAGGTACCTGTCCCCCTTTAATGTAATTCTTGCTTACACTCAAAAGGAAAAAAGAAAAAAGGAAAGGTTAAAGGAAAAACTACTGGAAAAAATTTCTCTGTCAATTCTAACATAGAATATTAAAATTTTTAGACATAAAATTATTTTTATTAATAATAATAATAATTATTTTCTTTGGGTTTTGTTATATAGTATAGTATTTTACTGGATTGCATTGGTACTGCTCATCCTGCACATATTTCAAAGCCTGATGTACATGAGATTTCTACAGGCTGCTTTGGAAAGTCTTCAGGAAATAGCAGCTGCCATTGCAATTCTTGGAAGTGGGTAAATTATTCTTGAAAGAAAGTAGGGAGCCTAGGTACCTTCTGATATGGTTTTCATCACTGTGGTGTCTGAGCATTTCATACAAGTAAAAATAACAATAAAGGTTTTTCTCCTTCTTCCTTTCCTGCTGGGAAAAATACAGCAATGACTCTATGGGACATCTGGCACAACATATAATAAACGATTAGAGAAGTGTCTATGCCCTGAGTTTATCAGACACTGGCTTGGTCCCCATGTGGCTGCATCACATTTGTCCCTCTGCAGAAAGTTTAGCACATAAAAGGCTACTGTAAATAGGGACGGAATCATCTGTAATCTGTGTTGCATCCACGGCACATTCAACAGGAAATATTAAGCTTAAACTGCAGCACTGAAAACTCAGATTAAAAGTTTTTCCTGTGATAGATGCAGAGAACTGTCATCTGAAAATAGATTACCTGGAGAGACAAGAACTTGTCATTACTGGAGGTTTATTAAGGGCAGAGTCAGTAAATATCAGTTAATAAAACTATTGGCTGAGTTTTTGTCATCTCCTACAGTATGAAACAAGGGGATGACATTCTGCAATTCATTATAACTTTTTAATTTTAGATCTCAAAGGAAACATATGGACAGTGCTTCTTTCATTAGATATGCACCTAGAAATTCAGTGTGTGACTACTTCTACAAGTGGCAATCTCACAGACTTCTAACTCTCTCCCAACTGTATTTTTTTCCTTCCTGCTGGCCTTCCTTACAATCCACAAATTCAAGAGTAGTAACAATCAGGTTGCTCAGAAATTGTATCCCCCAGTGTCCTAGCTCACTAACACATTTAAGCTTCATGGGCAAACCATGTCAAAAAAAGAGGAAACAAAATTGAAGACTAGCTCTTTCCTAAAAATACTTTGGATTTTCCTTTCACCTATGGCATATTAATAAATATTAGAACTGTGTCTTTTTTCTACTCCTCCAAGGATCAACAAAGAAAAAGCTTCTTACAGTAGAACAAAATGCAAGAAAACTTTGTCAAAAAGTAGGTGGAGGTTTCAGTCAAATAGAAGGTGATTAAACTTAGAGTGGAAAGGTGAAGGTGAACAATTTTCTTACCATATCAAAGAATTTATGAGTTATCCTGTTTCAGAGCCAGATAAGGTCTTTATTCCATGTGTCCTTTGATTCTACTGAAATTCTTTTCAATTAAGACATGGATGAAGACTCATGTGCTCACCAACTTGTATTGAACACTTGACATATATAAAGCTACTCCTAGAAATGTAAAATGCAGGAATTAAAAAGTTTTTTTCTTTATTTTAATCCATATTTAAATATATTTTAATTATAAAGTTCTTAAGAACTGAAAGCAATTATTTTGTTGGATGAAGACTCATGTGCTCACCAACTTGTATTAAACACTTGACATATATAAAGCTACTCCTAGAAATGTAAAATGCAACGATTAAAAAGTTTTTTTTCTTTATTTTAATCCATATTTAAATATATTTTAATTATAAAGTTTTAAAAACTGAAAGCAATTATTTTGTTCAAGAATATTTAAGAAAATAATCTACACAAGAAAATAGTTTCACATGCTAAGTCACAAAACCCGTTAAATTTTCCTTATGCTCTCATCTTCAATAATTATTCAACCTCTTCCTAAACCCTCCTGTTCTCATTGCTTTCCTTTTGTTTTCTTAATATACAGGCCAGGCATTCATTTCTCCTTTCTGTTATTTCTGTAATTTTCACAAGGGCAAATTAAATCTGCTGCATGACAGCATTATGTGACAGTTCAGTAGTTCCACAATTCCTACAAATATTCTAAGTCTATTGCTGTCATAAGTGATGCTTCTCTGTGTGACTTTCAGAGAGCAAAAGCTTTTTATAGGCAGCTGTGCTAGTTGTCCCATTCTCAGTTCTTCAAGTGAACATAGTGGCAGAATTCTGTTCTGGTGTGAGAAAACTCCCTGAGAAATCATCTCATCCCCATCATGGATGGTACACCTCCTGATGCTGTGCAATACAAAGTATCTTTGCAATTTCCACATGCCTCTGCTGTGCCTTTAGTCTCAGAACTTGTTTGTGTTTATCTGTACTGAATGGTCTTCAAACCAAGGCATCTAAATATATTGACAATGGCATATAACCTCCTGATTGTATTATGTTCCCTTCTGTTTTATTACCAGCATATTTTGATCTCTGTATCACTGACATTGCCATTTTAATAAGTATGCATTTTAAATAAAAAACTAGAATTAGATTTTTTTAAGACAATTTCAGTTGCCCCTGTTTGCATCGCTTCGTAGCAATGCAATTTCCCATATGCCATTTTAAAATATTTAATGCTACCTGGCAAATATAATTGCTCATTTGTCCTTATGCTCATTGTTAGTCTCACCAGTGTCATTTGAGCAGTTATAAGGAGGTAATACTTTGTGAAACAGTTCAGCACTAGACAAATGAAGCTATTTTACCACTCTCCAAATGCTGTTCTTGTTCACCTCCAATCTAATCACTGTAAGTGGTGTAAAAGAAATATGAAGTTATGGGGAAAGTACAATGGATGGTAGCAAAAAAAAATCATCTTTCAGGCTGTCATCAATCCATAATTTTTCTGAAAATTTGGGACATATTGGTCTTTCTCTGCAGAAGTCATTCCTAGGTTAAAAGGACTGCTTTCCAAGTCCTAAAACAGTTGTCATTCATCATTAATTTATTTATAATTGTGTTTCCCTTCTTCAGCCACTTGCCTTCAATATCCCCCTACCAAAACAAAAACCCCAAACCTGTGGGGACGAAGGTTATGGAACATGGCTGCAAGCTTTTTCCTAGTATGACTAAGAGGCACTTTTCAGTTATTTTCCATCTGCCTTTATGGATCTAGGTTCTGGAGTTTTTAATAGAGCACTGCAGAATAGTGAGTGTTGTTAGATGTTGAGAAATGCTGTAGAGACAAGAGGAGCATTTTTCTTAGATGTGAAACATAACTTTAAGTGTGATCATCATTTGTCTGTCATACAACAGTGACTGAAAATGTTACCTATTCTTATCCTTTCTGAGTAATCACCTTTTTAGAAAATGCAGTGATAATAAAAATATGTAAATGCAATAATAAAAGTTATATGCTAATATAAATACGAGTCTTGGCATTACCTGCTGCAATCTCCTGAATTTTCATCATCCCTACTGATGCAATCTCAATGATACTGAGAAAAGACAGATACTGATTTTCAGTGACTGTTCTCCTATTGCCTGCAACTTTCCTTATTTGCCATGAGATGCATGTTTTACCTGTCATCAAGTCCTAAACTTCAGACACCTTTTACAGGGCAATTATTTCCAGTGTGCATGGGTTTGTTTCTTAGAACTTTGTGTTTCTCTTTATCGAGTCTCCTAAGTTTTCTGTTGGTCCAGTCCTCAATTTTATCCAGTTTCTTCTGAATTTAATCTCTTCAATTTGTGAGGTCAAGCACTTACCCAGTATTGTTTCTGTTTTAAATTTGTTGAGGGTGCAGTCTGTATTGTCATCCAGAGTGTAAATTGGAACCACAAATGAACCACTGGGACAATCTGCTTGTTACCAACTCTTAGTCAGGTGCTCAGCTTTGGTTTCATGCCAATACAACCAACCTTCACCCTGCCTGGCAGTCCTTTTCTTCTAGCCCCTGTATTCTCACTTTCCATATGAAGAAACTGTTTGATTTAATATCTACAGTCTTGCTAAAGCCAAGATAGGTTCCATCCACTGTCTTTTGCAACCAGACATTTCATCAGAGGTGTCATGTTGCACCTATCAACTGGTCGAGCATGACATAGCATTGGTAAATCCATGTTGTATATTCCTGATAACTTATTTATTGTGTTCTCTGTCATGTTGCAGATTCCTGATCTGAGGGTCATAGCATTATTCTCTGTGTCTCTTTTTCCTGCTTTTTTAAGGATCCTTAATGATAGCATTTTTAAATCCATCAGGGATCTCATCAAATTGCCATGCAAATTATAGACAGTGGACCAAAGTCACACCACCCAGTCTTAGAGCCCTCTCAGGAGAACCCTGTCAGGTGGTATGGATTTGGATACACTTAACTTGTGAATATCATCCATAAGCATTTGTAAGTTTTTGTTTTGGTGTGTGTACTAAATAATTTGTCTGTTAATTATTTTAAATATTCTCTTTTGTTTGAATTTTTGATAACTGTTTTTTTTCGGTTTTATTATTTTTTTTCTTTTATATTGATATAAATTGAACCTAGCAATTAATTTTCACATTAATAGTGCTTCCTTCAATGACACTGTAGTGGATGTTCTAGATTCAAGCAACTGGATCTACAATACAAATTTTCACATACCTATAATATAATTTATGTGATTTCTTGTTGTGTGGGTTCTCTTCTGTTGCTCTACTTTTCTTTTGTGTTTCTTCCCTGCTCCCCACCATGGTTGTTGTCTCTATCACCCTGCATATAGCATTAACATTTCCATCTAGGCTCACACACAAGATTCTGCAGTAACCTGAACACTGTTAATAGATCAAATAGCCTGGAATATTAATTCATTTTTCTCATATGTATTTCCTGAAAACTCACTATTTATACTCTCTATTTTATTTCCTTGTTATTCTCAGAGTCAGTCAAATGACAGGCAGAGTTGGTTAGTTTGAAATAGTCTGAAATGTACCGTTCCCCAACTCCATTACAATTAATAATATGTTAGGATAAATATGCTACAAAATAAATATTTTGCCTCACATGTATGCAAAGATCTGTAAATTTTAAGATGTGTCTCTGATTTTTACATTTCTTGGAAAAATCTGATTAAAGACATTTTCCCATCTGAACTTTGAACTCTTTCAATGATGTTGCCCAAACACAGTTGATATTTTCAGTGTGGTGCCTCTTTTTGATGGCTTTGCAAAGCTCAAGATAAAAAATTTTGTAAACTCAAACCTGCTTTTCCTGCCTTTCACATTTCTGTTGAAATACAGACATCTGCACTTGTAGTTTAAAGGGAAAAAAGTACCATCAGGACTTGTGCCATCTTATCTATTGTAGGTGTTTGCTTCTCTTTAACTGACAAGATAAACAGACTTTGGGGCTCCTCCAGTTGCAAATGGCCCACAGTATAAGTATGGCCAGATAAATGTCACCTTTAGAAATTTAATTAAATGGTCACAGACATTAAAATCTTCTTAAATTCCTTTTGTCAGTTGTTATAGTTCAATAATCCAGTGTGCACAGATCAAACTCAAGGTGCTGATTTTGGAGGAGATGTCACTCTGGGTAAGTGTTCTAACTGTTAGCAAAACAGAATTGATTGATTTGCAAAGGTAAGGCAGCAAGATTAAACTTGCCTGGCATAGGCACAATAAGCAATAGGATGTCTGAAAAGACAGAACATAGCATGGAGAGAAAAAAACTAGAAAAATAGTTTAATTTCACTGGGACAGGAAGGGAATTGTTATACTAGGATCATGGAAAAGGTTAAAACAAAACTAGTAGAAGAAGTGTGGTGCATAGTACTATGAGTAATAAATCATCTTGAAAATATCACAATTTCATCCTTTCTTGACCACCACTCCTACCCCCTATCTCCTTTATAGGAACCCTTGACAGTCATGGCAAAACTTTCTTTCTGGCTAACACTTGGATATTTTCAGTGTATTTCAGCTTTGCTGGCACCTTTCCTAAAAGTGAAAACAGTAGCATTTTTATAACAAGACAAAAATAAAAGAGGAAAAAATGTCCTATTCACCCATTTCTCTGTGTGAAGCCTTCACATTTGTGGTTTTAATGCAATTAATCAAAGACCAAATGCATTTGTATTCTCTGAACAGTTCAGGAATACTTCATATTTTCTCAGTGTAGCAGTGTGAAATGGTGCAGGATGCCAATGGTAATAGTTCTGGGAGAGATATCATTCATGCTAGGACAATTCTTATGGGTTTTGTTTTAGATGATGGATTGCACATTCTCAGTCATTTGCAAGCTAAAGGCTTTACATGTGCTGTCTACATTATCAAATTTCTCACTCAGTTTGAAAGCCACAGCATTTTAATTGAAAGGAATGCTAACCCCTCCAGCCCTATCGATGTGTCAGGGTTGTTAGACTCTGAGAAATAACCTTCCCATTTCAGAAAAATGGACAAATTCCATACAAATGTTTTTACCTCAGCAACCAGTAGGGCTGAAAGGTGAGTTGGCCCATATTCAAGTGCAAAATATCAAACAGTGAACTCTATGCTACAAGAAACTCTTTTAAAATTCATTGACTTGGAAGAGATTGAATATCTGAGGGCTTAGCAATGTCTATCAATGGTGTCAGTCTCCCTAGAACTGCCATAGAAAAGACTTTCTCCTTTGAGGCTAGCTTCAGTGTACAACAGAGATTACTAGATCTGTTTCAGTAAGAGAAGGGATCAGAGCAAGGGAATTGGGCATTTGTACAGCAGAAGCTCTCAGATCAGATTGGTGCAGCTCATCAAATGGTGGCATTTAGTTTAGCTCAGGTCTCACACAGTAAAACAAAGCTGAGTAAGTAGAGAATGCTCTAATGTCTTGCCATTGTGAAATGTCTTAAGATAAGCAGTATTTTGTATTTTAAAACAAAATATGTACTCTATTTATATGCTACCTTTATCAGTGATTACAAAGATTGCCTTTCAAGTGGAAAGTTACTTATAGAACAGTGACAGTAAAGTCAAATGCATATTTTAGTTGAGATGGAAGATGTGTGCAGATTTCTGAAATGTGAAAGCATTCTTTAAATGGTTTATTTTCCAAATAATTTTATTATTGAGTACAGATTAGCATTTCTAGGGTGCATTCAAAGTTTGTCATTATGGAATTTATGAAAATATAATTTTAATAATTATATGTGTATAATAAGGCTGACATGAATTAGGGAGAATGACTAACAATGAGATTGAAATTCATCTGGAAAAGAATTAGTTTTTGGATCTTCCCCTAAATAATCTCTAGCATTGTATAATATGAATTTTAATTAAAGAAAAAAATAAAAGAAATGTTGAAGAAGTTTTGACTGCTGTTTTCAGGTACAATCTGAAATTTTGTAAGAATTTTATAAACTTATTTACTCAGAAAGTTCAGTTCTGAGGTAGTTTGGTTGCAAATTGTTCTTTCTGGAAAGAAAGACTACATTATGTCTCAAAGTCCAGACACTTATTTGAAGAAGGGGTTACTTTATACTATTCAGTAAATATTCAAGGCAAACGGTTTAAATCTGCACTGTTTCAGTTAAGTGAATTTTCCAGGTTTACACTTCAAATAATTGTTACGGGTGTACCACTGATATTAAAAATCATTATCTTTTACTCCTGAAGGCTCTTTGCTATGGTTTTGGGGTTTTTTTTGTTTTTGTGTTTTAATCTGTATTAGTACTAATTAATCAAAATTTATTTCTTCACAGACAGATATTTGCAGTGTACTTTTTGTAATTTCTTTCCTATTAATGTGAAATTAGAAGTCATCTGGTAGATTTGAAGAGCAAGCAGTTGTAGTTTACTGTTAGCACTTTGTTTTGGCTTTCTTTCCTTCTTTAAATGCAGTAGAGGTACCTCCTATAGGCTCTATTGTGGTAGATGTCTGATGTACCTTTTCTTTAATGGCTCCCAAGGGTACAGTTAAGTGACACATACTTTGGCAGATGCTTCTGACCAAATGCTCTGGTTCTGTGACTGTTTGGTCTTTTAAAGAACTTGTTTCCCTAAGTTTTAAAAAGTTGAGATCCTTCTAAGTGTGGTCCCTGTGGAATGATAGCCTAGCTTCCAATACCATAAATCATCAGATCATTGTTCCAGATAGTGAATAATATTGGTGTTAGCTGACTGTATAATAAAGCTAGTTCTAATGGGAATTCATGTTCATCTCATGCTTTTCCAGTTCAGGAGAAGAATATGGAATGAGATACAGCTCCTGTCATATAAAATTCTAGCTTTCTCTTTGATCTATCAGCACCAGTTTTGACCAAACAACTGCCAAAAAGGCAAGTCGTGCTCTTTTCCCTGCCTCCAGCTGTCTGTTCTTGCCACCTCTCTTGTGTCAGTGCTGGTGATTGTTCTGTTCTTCTGGGAAAAATAATAATTTGGGGAGGCAGGTCTAGGTTTTAGTCAGTTCAAGGAACTGACATAACTGGTGAGCTACGTGATTTAAGTACTGACATAGGATGTGCCCAGCAAAAGAGAAAAAAGTGAGGGCTGCTAAGTGTGAGACTGTGTAAATGTTGATGCAAGTTTACAGAAATAAAAAATTACCATGAAAAGGTTTGATTGGGATTTGAGAACGTTTACTAAACTCTGGAGTTTAGCAAATGGCAGCTGCTTAATTCTGTTGGTATAAGTCCTTGTATCCTGCTCTGTTATTTGCATTTTCAGTTTTATTGATATCTCAAGATTTTTATCAGAACAAGTGAGTTAGATAGCCAGATTTGGTTTTCTTTACATGTATATGTTTGTGTGCTGATGCAATTCTTGATTCATTTGTATGTAGGACTTTGCAAAGGAGAACTAAGACTTTGCTTTAGCTCTCAGTGTGCTGAAGCTCAATTTTTTTTTTTCTGGTGAAGCCAACAGTAGGAAGAATGCAAATTCTTTCTACTACTTTTGATGCCTTAGGGTGGTACAGTTTGTTTTCAGAGAAGCCTGGTTGTCATGGGAGACACAGTGGGAAGTGTAGTGTTTTCAGCTAAAGACATTCTGTAGCATCTTCTGTTGAACTCTGTAACAGTGAGAATATCATTCTATGGACAGAATACTAAATAAATATGTTGCTGCTGTTTGTATCAAAATCATAGTTGGTTTATTTTGTTGTTGTTTGGGGTTTTTTGTTTGTTTTGGTTTAGTTTTGGGAAATTTTGTGGTGTTTTTTGGTTTTGATTTGTTTTGGGGTTTTTTGGGGTTTTTGTTTTTTTTTTTTTTTTCTTTATTGGATACTTAAATAGTAATAATACTGAAGAGTCGAAAATATGTGTGGTTTGAGTCATTAGGTACTAGTCTTTATTAAAGAGAGAATTAGAAAACAGGAAAAACACTCTGTAAAGTCTCACAGTTGCCTCTATAGGACAGTTCAGCTTTAGCTATTTTTTTATTATTCATATGATCATTTTATCTGTTGTTTTAAGCATTACCCTGCATAAATATGAAATAATGAGAACAGTTGTGGATTTCTAAATAGCTGTCAGGCTGATTTTCAAATAATCAGAAGCTGGGAGAAAGCTTGAGGGATGCTTGCTTATCTCTTGCTTTTTCTAGAACCAGCATGAATTGTTTGATGTAAATCTTGGTTTGGAGTCTGTTTTCTGAAATAAAGGACTGACTATTCTTTTTTTATATTTTTTCTCTCTAGAAGAATGACCAGTCCTGTATAGTGTATGCACCCAGAAAATTACACAGTGTTGCTGTGCTGGCTTAAAAATCATACTAAAAATTTTTGGAAGTGAGAGGGTCTTCCTCTTTAGTACCCCATCTTCACAGAGGAATTTAAAGTCTTAGGCAATTGAATGTTGAACTTAGTTCAAATTTTCAAGTAGCTTGTTTTCAGTATTGAGGTTTTTATCCAATCTTCAATCAAACGTGGGCTGGGAATTCAGTTTTTTCCTCCTGCTTATCCAGATACAAATAAATAAGACATGTATGTAAAAGACAGGGAACGTGGGATGCTGTGATGACCCATTCAAATAAAAGCTGTGTAGAGAACAAAAGAAAAGGATTTCTGTTACACTAGGTGATTAGAATTTTTTGGCAAGTAAAAACAATTAGTTGATGGATCCGTATAACAAATTGAAGAATTTTGTTGAATACTCCTGCAGTAAATGCTCATTAGTAAAACATACCAGACAAAATTTTTGCCATAAAAAAAGTTAATTTATAAATTTCCCTTCCATCTATTTAACTTCTTACAATGGTTTTCGCAGTTTCTTTCATGCATCATAAAATTATTTTCTTTTGTCATTAAACTACCCATTTGTACTTGAAGTTGAAGGCTTTTAAAATTATTCTATTTTCCTAAATTCAGAATTTAAAATGTTCTGTGTAATTAAATATTGGAATTGCATCATAGCACTAAATGCTGTCTACTTTTTCAAAATTGGACAGAAGTAATTATCATAGTAAAATGGATTCTAAAGTCATTGATATGATGATATCATGATAATATTGAATTTTATGAAAATAATAAAAAGCTGAATTTCATAGTTAAAAACTTCAAATATGTTGCTATGTTGTCAGCTGGTTATAATTATATATATCTATATCTATCTATACATTAATATATAGACTAATGTCAATTGAATTTTGTCAATATAGACTTTTGTCTATATTAACTGAATTTTGTCAATAGCTGGGGAGTAATGAAGCTACTTAAACTGAAACGGAGTTACTGAACTGTATCTTCCTGGTCAGTCTTGGTTGTATGTGTGTATTCTAGGCACAGCTAGGGAAAGGAGGATTTATATATTGTTTCTCCGTATTTTCACGTCAGTTATCATAGAAATGAATGATGTAATAGAACTCTAATCTTCACATCCTAATGACTCCTTAGATGGTAGGGATCTTGAAAGACTCTTTCCTTTTTTCTTAAGCACTATGTCACAACAGGAGGAATGACTTCATGATGACCCCTTAATTAAAGAAAAAAACATTTTGCTTTTTTTTAGCATAATACTGCTAATTGTTAAACATCATTCACTTCAAATGTAAAAGTGTTAAGTGAAATCAAAACAGAAGTTGTAACATTTTGACTCAGCCCTAGATGGGAAACAGGTGATTGACCCAACCATGTAATGGTAAGTTCTCTTTATTTGAGGCTCAAAGGAAGGATTCTGTTTAGACTGACTTAGGCATCTTTACCATTTTCTTGGTTTCCCAAGCAAGGCAAAATTTAAAAGTCAGAAGAGGTGGATTTTGTTTCTCAAGATTATGGCCTCAGTAAAATGATTCTGAAGGTATGGATAAGTGGAAACATCATAGAGGAAATTTAATGTAATCATGTAACATAACGATCCTTCAGAAAAAACTCTGAATATACTTATGAAAGTAAATTTCCATCAATAGCCATAGTTATGATTGTGTATGCTTTCACAGAAAACCCCAGAAACCACAACAAAAACTACCTATCATTCTCCTCAAAAAAAAAAAAACAACAAGAAACAACAAACTAAAATCAAATCCACATTTCCATTGTATCTTTGTTTGCAGTGAACAAACTTTAAAAAATTAGACTGAAATATTTCATGAAAGATATGAATTGTAGACATAGTAACTTTTCAAGAACACTGAGTTAAAATACTTCCATTAATGAGTTTTGAAAAAAAAAGAGATTAGAGAAATATCTGTTTTCCATCTCTATAATTTAACCTGACAAAATTGACTTATCTCTAAGCTCATATGTATCTTATAGTGATAAGGATACCTGTTGGCATCCTGAATACCTTATTAAGCAAACAGTTGCATACAAAATTGAAAGAATCAAATCAGCCAACCATCTGACAATATGGAAAATATCTTTGAACAATAATGATAAGATCCTTGCTGAACCTTTCGACAGTAAAATGATAGATGCCTATGCTGAGCTACATCTATAGCAAAAGTAGTGGCATCAATATAATACCTAGATCATATATAATGCTGAGTTACAGACTTTGTTTTTACCTTTGCCAGTTACATAGCATTTGACTGTGGGGAGTTAGGTACCCTTATATTATGGTGGGGCATTCAGCAAAATGCATTAATTTAGTTTTGGGCTTAGGTTTGGTAGTGCATCATTTTTGTTGGTGGGGTTTTTTTTCTTGGTATTTTGTTTGTTTGTTTGCTTGGTTTTTGTTTTTTGCTCTTTTTCTTTTTTTTTGGCTGATGTATGAGAATGTTTTTTAATTGCTCCAGGAAGGTGTCTAGTTCAAGATACCATCCAAATTCTGGTGGGCTTCAGAGACTCTGGCTCAGACCTAAGATGTCTGCTCTACAGATCTGTTAATCTACTCTGGTTTTTTTCCAACAGTCCCTGTCGAAATACTTTTAAAGTGGGGGTTTGTGCCATTCAAAGGGTTCATTCACTGCACTGCTAGACATCTTTTAAAGATGAAATTCATTTGGTGCTGTGCTACCTACAACCCTAACCCAGCCAGTAGTAAATACAGACTATTAAACATATGCCTTCCTGGCTAGCAGTCAGACTTCTTTAGCAGAGATTCTTTTATGCATACCCTCCTGTTTGAGCTAATGGAATAGTGACAACATGTTTCCTAAAGAAAACCTGTGTATGAGAAAATTGCTTAGACATGCATAATCTTTTTTTCAAGAAGCTGTCAAGGATTTGTATTGATGTTTGATGGTATGTTATTAACATGGTTACAAAAATAATGTAAAGGCAGTAGAGCAGAGCTGTTTATACTATTTGTGGTAATATTACCATTGCTAATTACATTATATTGTAATACTCACTGATATAAATCAACTGCTGGCAATGAGAGGATTAGTGTGGGATGGTATAACAAGCCAAGATTTTAGACCTTTGAATTCAGTTTGGCATTATCTTGTTGAAAAATGTTTTTCTTCTTCATGTTTAATGTGAGTGAAATATTTTTGCTATGCAAATTGCTGCAATGACAGCATTATCTTATTGACTTCTGTTTTCAGTGTAGGTCTGGCTTTTGTAGAATCAGAAAAAAATTAAAGAGCTTGAAAATTAAATGTTTTGTTTAAAATAGTAATTCAAGATTATGAAGAAGCACAAAAGGGAAGGGGTTATTTTTTTTTTCCTCTATATGGAGGTAATGGATGACAGATGAAACAGGTTAAGGCATGAATGAGCCTTCAGCTCCTTCGTCAAGCAAATCTGTTAATTGTATTATTATATATGTAATGGGTTAAACCTCAACACAACCCCTTCCTCTCTCTCAGTACTAACATCAATGTAAGAACTGGGATGTGTATCATTCAGATAGATGAGTAAATTAGGATTAGTCTTTATAGAAACCAGGTACATGAAGAAATGAATAGGAATGTCTGTAACAATGTAGGTTCTTTATTTAAATCTTGACAAACTTTTTTTTTACAGTTTGTGAGAGGGAAAGCTACTAACGGTGAGCTCAGTCAGTGTTATCCTAGGCATTGTAATCAGGGTAGCTTCTGAAGTTTCAAGCATTGCTTTGTTTGTTTGATATCCTGGTGGTCTTCGTTAGGACTATTTTATAGCTATTCTTTATAATGAGAAAAATAAACTGATCATGTTAATCTCCTTCTGATCTCCTTCTTTCAGTTGTCAGAAGATTATACTTCTTTTGAATGGCAGCAGTAATTACCTGTATTCCTCTTCCTCAGTGAGAGGGCTGCTGCTCCCTTCTTCACAGAAGAGAATTGATAGAGAATTGATGTGTTTCCTGTGCAAATCTTTACAGACAGTCTCAATGTATGTATTTATTCCCAGCATGGATGTGAACTTATAGACTTCATAGGATTGGAGTCTAAGCATTAAATTGCAGGAAAAAAAATTAGTATATTGAAATATATTGCCAATTTCAAAGTTGAATCCCTTTTGGGATTTCAGTAAAATGTAGCTTTTCTCTACTAAGAGTCTTTTCACCATACTAGGGTCCTCTTCTGAGATGTAAAGGGTTTTTATTTACATTATAATACACTGCCTCTGAGAGAAAATGAGGAAGCGGCATTTCTGCTGTTCAAGAAAGACTGTATTCTTTTTTTGTCTTTTTTGTTTTGGTTGGTTGGTTTTCCTGTTTTTATTTTTAGCATATTGTCATATAGCATTTAGAAGTCTCTGGAGAGTACAAAACGTCTATTCTTTTTTTTTCCCCATCACATATAGTTTGCTAACTTAATGCTGCAGCTCCTGAACCAGTCTTTCCCCTGAATGTTGCTGGGGGGGTGTTCATACAACTGACCTTACTGCACTTTCACCTGAAAAACGTTTCACATCCATGAGAGGTGATACATAGGCCCTTATCATCTGCTTTTTCCAAAACATATCCACAGAACAGGTGCAGTGCAATGAACAGCAGTGCAAAGAGCTGCAATCATTGTTGGTCAGGTAGTGGTTTGGATCTTAGATATTTTTAGCCATGGAGTTACCAGTAAGTAGTTTACTTGTGTTTCTTCATTGATAAATCACATCTACGTTGAGTTAAATTTAAACCGCCAATTTATTTCATGTAGAGGTAATCCACATAAGCCTAAATAGTGGTCCTCTCTTTCTCAAGAACCACACATTATTCTTTGTCTTACTTACCCTATCTTTCCTTTGCCCTTGAGATGAGGGTGAAAGACTTCACAGATGATAATTTAGGCAACACCGGAGAAGCAAACAACCACAATAATTTGATATTTGTAGGATGATAATATAATCTTTTATGGCTGAAACCAGTTATAAACTCTCGTCATTAACAGTCAGTCCAGATCCATTTCAGCCATAAAGACTTGCACTGTACTAGAAATACCAAGAGGTATTTAGTTATTAATTGGATTATGTTGTCCTTATGCATGGATTTCATCTAGATGCCTGCTCAAAATAAAAAAATGCTTCTTCAGAAATTATATATTCAGTACCTTACATGTGATAAAGTTTTACATCTGTCAAGTGGTCTCACATCAGGAGATCAGCATTAATTAGACATTACATAGACAATAAGTAGAAGAGAGAAATGAATTGACTGTAAAATATGAAAGGTGAACTTGATCTTATGTTTGCACTGTCTTTGCAGTGTTAATTCCTCCTTACATCTCATTTTAACCATTACAAGTCAAGTATCAGAGACTTAATTTTAAAAGGAACCTGGGATAAAGGCTGGGGATATAGATCTGTGAGTCAATGGTGATTAAGAGATGTAATTCTTACCAGTACAATTTTTGGTAGTGTGAAGTATTGCAAATACAGAAATGTGTGTGGGAATGCACATACTTTGGGAATAAAAATTGAATTATGAAACCTCTTTTTTGCTTTTTTCTAATGAGGCAGGATTTCTCTTTCTTCTGATGAGGTAGAACATCTCCAAAACATTTGTGTTGCTAGATTTTATGTGTGCTGTATTCATTGCTAACATCAGCATAGGTAGTTTCTAGACTGGATTTAAAAGAAAAAAAAAGGAAAATGGCAGTGAAAAATGTACTTCAATTCTTTATCTGACAAAATGTTCATTTGTCTTTCTAAAAACATACTTAATTGCTCACACAGGAAAATAATTGCACATCTTGTGAACCTTTTAGTTCTAACACTGGTATATTCTTACTTTAATTATTCTTTATTCTTAAAAAAAGAATTTGCCTTTCAAGGTTTTACTTCATCATTTAGGTAATGACTGCTGCTGTGTAGGGTTTTTTTTGTTTCATTTTTTAAAATATGGAAAATTTCTTATCTTTGTAAATTATATAGTTGCTCCTTTTTCTTTCTGTTGTTTTCTTCCTCTTCCATGATGAGCAGCCATCACTAGTAGGTATAATATAGTTAATATTTTTCTGTGTGCTTTCAAGTAGTATAAATTACAGCATTTAAACATAAAGAAGAGCTGTAGGCAAAAGAACACTGATGTAAATTTAAACCTTGTGAGCTAGCAAAGAAGGGAACCCAGTGATTTAATCTGGAGCTGCTTCTTCAACAAAGTGTTTACTGTGAAGGTGCTTTATGTGTGTGTATTAATAAGAGTGAAAATCACTTTATCAACCTTAGAAAATTTCTCCTTCTTTCTATCATCTGCTGGATCTTTTATTTCTTTAATATAATTAAAAGATCAGAAGTTCATTATGTTAAATTTCTCATAAATGAAGGCAATGTTACAGAATCTTCACGGATATTACAGCATCCTCACAGGAAGATGTGATCCTATGTAAGAATCCATACAGAATTGTATCATTCCTAGACTGTATGCTGGTGCAGTACAGTCACTCTCAGGCTCTCTAAATGAACAATTAAACACCACGGTGTCTTGACAGTTTTCCCATTTATATACACATTACTGTGCTGCTGTAAAGAAAAAAAAACAACAAAGGAGATTATCCTTGCTAAGACCTATTAATGATCAGCCATAAATAAGTGTCATAATTTTCCTTAGGACAATTTTAGTACCACATCATTTGACAGATTACAGGGTATCTTATTTTTAATTTCATGCAGGAGCATCCTATTCTATTTCAGTGTGAGAAAACAGAGGGGTGGGCTATGAATGCTACTGTATCAAAGCCATAATAACAGTAAATTCCTTTGAATACAGATTTTTTTGCTAGATTTTGTTGCAAAACAAAGTCTGCAAAATGAAGGGGTTTATTGAGGCATACAGGTAAAGATTTAATTTTATTCCTCTTAGACACATCAGATATGTGTTGCAGGTTGTGTGAGCCTCAATAGGAGAAACAGGCATTGAACCATAGTATCTAAACTCCTGTTTTGCTGGGGGTGAGACACAAGACTATTTAAATTTTTTATGTTTTTTTTTCTATTAGTTTCAGTGAGGTTTGTCTGATTATAAAGTTTGTATATGTGCATTTCAGCTGTGTAATTCTGACAGCTTGACTTCCAAAGGCAATTGTGTAATTTAGGGAGCTTAACTTCCTAAGGCACTGTCACAACATCTGTCAGAACAGTTGAAAGAGGCCAAAATTAAGTGTTAGGTGTCCAGGTAATCACGGTTCTTCAGAATCAGGGTTTTACTTGTGAAATTGAGCTAATTTTTGAAGATAACAAAGTGCAGCAGGCTTTCTTCCTGAGGCAAGGTTATGATTTCTAGTGTCTGTATGTTTTAATATATGATCCTAGTGGAAAAGGAGAGGAAAAAGCCTAAGAAGTTTGATTAATGGAAGTAGCTTAGAAAGAGCTAAGTATGAGGACTGATCTCAGAGCTCTTAGGCTGGAAAAAAACGTCCCATTAATTTTAGTGGGAGTTTTGACTGCACAAGGACTTTCAAGATCAAGTGCTTTCTTGTTCATTAAAGGATAGAAGGTAATTAGAAATAAAGCGCAGAAAAGATTTTATATAGTACTGCTTTTGTCAGCTGAAAAAATCCATATTATTGTATGAGTTTTAGGCTAATCTTCTCTCTCCCTTTCTTGCATAAAATGATGACACAGTAGGTTGTTTTCATTACTCTTAGAGGTCTCTGCTTCTATCTGTTCATTTTATTGGGAAAAAGCAATTGGGAAGGTTTTTTTTTTTCTGTTATCTTCCTTGCTGTTGGATTGCAATCTCATCTTTGATGCTGACTTTGTCATTTCCCTCTTCCATCCAAACCGTTTAGCTCAAGGTATTCCCATAGCATTTTTGTTTGTAAATGTGGGATGATAAATGAAATAAAAAGCAAGTGTGCATTTTGGTTGAAAGATTTTGCTGATGTCAGCTCATGAAATAGAGAAACAGTTAGAAAGAAAAAAGTAAAACTGTACTAAGTTTTACAGAAACAAATCTTGCATGTTTTATAATACCTTAAATTATGTTGACTTTTGAAAATCTTTTAGTGATGCCTTAGGTTTTAGCTTTTATATTTTTCAGATTCTGTACTGCTTTAGTGTGTAGTTCTGAACTTCGTATTAGGGGATGGTAAGCTCTCTTCACAGAGTAGCTAGACAAAACAATTCCTTTCCTAGCTTGGGACCAAGGACAACCGATCCAAATTTCAGGCCCAAGAGCATAAACAATGTAGACTGAAAAGAGAAAAACAAGAAGGATGGGACTTCATAACCTAAAGCTGTAATTGGACAATTAACTCCAATATGCTAATGGACCAGAACTTATAAAAGTGTGAGACCTTGTGACCAACCATCCATTTTGTGACCATTTTGGGTTCATCTTGGGTATAGCCCTGACGGGGCTCTTGTACTGCCCAAGGTGTATCCATTGAGGCCTTTTAATAAATACCTACTATATTCTCCATCTAGCCCCTGTTCTAGGTCACCCTTGACAAGGCATCATTAGGGAAGCCATATATTCTTAAGCCTTGTGAACCCAACCCTATATTTTAAATGTATGTCAGTCATGAGCCATTGCAGGAATCATGAATTTAGAACATCAGCTGATGGGAGTACTTTCTACACTGACATCAGGGACAAGGGACTCATCTCCTGTTAGAACTTCATTCTTCATAATGCTTAAAAATAAGATTTATTTAACTCTTTTTTTACAACTACTTTTTTTCCTCTCCTCTATATCAAAACCTTTTTTGTTCAGCCTCAAGCTGTAATTTATTTGTTTGAAGAATGTGGTCCAAGTTTAATTGTGAGTGGAATTGCCTTTGGAAGACTGAGAGCAGGGCATTGCTTTCTGTACAGGGATTGCTTTCTGTAAAGCTTTCTATGAGGTGTTGGTGCATGCAGGGAAGTTGTGAAATGGATGGGGCTATTATGAATCTGTTGCTTCTCTGGTTCTCTTTTCTGTCCCTGCAATATGTAATGATCTTAACCATTCCCAAAAGCATGGGAAAGTGAGAGAGACATATTTCACTTGTGATGTAGCTGTAGCCTACTTTTTTGTAGAAAAAAGGCATTGTATTTTATGATGCCCATGGAATTTGTCTTTTCAGTCTGAAAATTGTTATGTGAATGATATTTTGTTCCTGCTCATTTCTGTTTTATTTTGATGGCCTCCCTAAGTTTTTAGGGGTAGGAAAAACATTCATTATTTGTGATAGAAATTTGTGTTGAAATTCCTTTCCAATTATTTTCAGGAAACTACTTATTATTTCTGCAAAGGTGACATTTCTGTAAAGGTGACTTTCTAACAAGTAGGGAGGTATTAGGTAATACAGAGTATTACTTTCAAAACAATCATTTGCAAAGTGGATTGTCAATATGCATTCTAAGAGAGGGCTTGGTCTGCAGGGACCCCTTCTTTGCCTTTTAACCAGTTTGATTCCATTGCCTTTGGGTGAATTGCTCTTCAATTGTACTTATGTAAATGAGGAAAACAATCATATATAAAACATCACAGAAGGTACAGGCAGATTTTAGAATGAGGTGTTCCCAGTGGCTTTACCTTATTGCTAAACTCTCCCTATTAATCTCCATGGATTACTTAAGTGCCTTTTCATGCAGAGTGTAAGACCAAGTAACATTTCTGGTTTTGTACAGCATTATTTTTTGGGGGGGGTTTGTGGGTTGGGTTGTTTTGTGGGTTTTTTTCCCCCCAGTTGAAATTTTAAATGACAAAAAGGGATTTCCTGAATTTAGTTGGAAATGTGACTTCAGATATTAGAAGAGAATACTTTTGGTAGATAAAATCCTTAAGATGGCTTTCTGCTTTCAAGGGGAGTTCTTGAAAAAGCTATCAGTACTGTGATACAATTCTCCAAGAACACAGAACTTTTGTGAGACATCCAAGGTACCTGTTGGGAGTACTTTGGAAGAGACATGTGTTTTCCATTGCAAGTAAAAGTACTATTTGATGTAAAGTGTTCTGAGGATTTTGCTCACTATAGAGTGGTAAAGGAGTGGATAAATCATTCTGTACAGAATACTAATGTTCTTTCTGAATATGGGGCACAGAGTGCTTTTTTGCAATTTGGGCATATTACTCTACAGAGAAAGGATTTTAAATTGTCCAACTTTCAAAAAACATTACTCCTAATGTAATGTTCTCTCTCTGGGAAGCTTTCTTTTCTCGAATAAAATAGAACAGTTTTCTGAAAAGGCCTGGTGTGGTGTTGCTTGCTAACTTTCTGACTGTCCTTCCAAATGCATGTGTTGTTTTGGCTTAGATAGCTCAGAACTATTGTGGTAGTTTTCGGTTTTTGAGTTAAATAAGAACATTAGTTCCTCTCAGAATAGGCAGATTTGAAGGTTCTGCAAACTTAGTAACCTACTGAACTTTCCCTCCACTGTTCTCTCACATCCATATACACACAGTCTTTATGACTCTAGTCCTTGGAGATGTGATATTTTGGGGTGTGTGAGTATTATACTCAGGAGGGAACCTGAAGTAGTACATAGTGCTATTTATATTCAGCAGTTAGTAACAGAGCATGAACATCCATTAATGCTCCCACATTAAACACAGCTTTAACTGCAGTTTCAAAGATCTGCTGGTTTTGCTTTTTTGAGTCTCAAGGCTGATTAATAATAACTTAATAAAAAGCTTAATAGTGCATTAAACTAAAAAAAGGAGAAAAGTTTCTTATTATGAGACATCTTGGTAGTTCACTAAACAGAACAATAAAAGCTGACTGAAACAAAATGTTCAACAAGCAGCTTTCAGAAGCCACATTGATGTTTGATGTAGCATTTTAAGTGTTACCACCCACATGTTTGGTAGCACATTAGGCTGTGAAGTTTGTGAACCCTCGTAAAAAGTTATTTATCTGTATTCCATAGAAATTTACTCACATTTTGCTTTCTACAGTACCAATATTGGGCCGTTTGGGGAGGTGGGTAATCTGAAAATCCGTAGTAAGAATGACACATCTTTTTTATTTAAATATTATTGCTTTTTAGGCACTGAATTTTGGAGATATGCCGAAGTACTTGTGGGAGATTTGGGTACCTGACAAACCATGGGTGGTAAGATATCAGATCCACTGCAATAAATAGAATAAGCATTTAATTTTAAGATAGGTGTTTTTGGGCCCTGCTGTCACTGAATTCAATGGACTGAATTCCTGCAGGGCTCATAAGAATTGCAGTACTGCAAATGTATGCAAGTGTGTTTCCATTCATTTCAATATCGTCACACTGGTGCAAAGTTGAAGTAATGCCTGTAGTGAACTAAAACTGTGTGGTAGCATCTGACGGGGGAAAAGAGAATTTTTCAGCTGAAGTTTATTATAAGGCCATTTCTCTTATCTTTACTCAGACAAGTGAGTGTTTAGTTACTGCCTCTCAGAGCAATTAATGGCTCACAGCTGGACCTAGTGAACAGCACCCTTCTCCAGGCCTCCTCTTGAAAGTCTTGTTTAACCCTTCCTTCTGGAGTCCAACCCAGTAAGCCAGGGAAGTAACAATCTCTTTTAGAGCACCATGTGGATCTCTCTGAAAATGAGGCTGGCAGATGCTGTCAGTTGTCCACTATCAAAGTCAGGAAGCAGGAAGAACCAGAGCTCAATGTTTTGATTTCTAAAGCCCTCCATTAAGAGCCATAGTCTGTTCAGATATGTCTTCCCCCCCCCCCAGAATGCAGTCTAATCTGTCAGTTTCCACACTGGATTTTTGTGCGAAATAAAGGACTGTAGAATCTGTCCACTATATGTATTTTTAGGAGAGTTTCTTCAAAGCTAATACCAGAAAACTCCATGTAGAAGCTCAGAACTTTCTAGTGTTTTAAAGGTTGAAAGCAATAAATGCAATTTTAGTTTAGTTGCATCCCATTATATATTTAATTACACTTGTTCAACTATTTAATCTATAAATGTACAGTACAATGTTATTTCCTTAGTAATATAGGCCTTGTTCCCCAAAACTACACACTTTTTGTCACTTCCTTTAAGCTACATCAGAAGAAAATTTCCTGGAAACTGGAGTTTCCTGTAATCAGATTATAAATTTAAAATTACATTTTCTAACTACCTACTGGGTATTTGAATTTTTAGCCTTAACAGTAGGGTCACGTTAGCTTCACTGTAGGCATGCCAGAGATAAGGGGCTTGTTTTAATTTTTCAGTCTAAAATATTCTGAATACACTTTGTTGAATCTCTATTAGTGTAGTATAAAATTGATCTAGATTAAAACCTCCTAGATATCTGTCTCCTTTCTAATTACAGAGAATGCAGTGATTATAAATTTATTGATTACTGCAAGAATTTTGAAGGAAATTTTCAGTAAAAAAAGGTATTAGACACAGTCAAAGTAACTTAAAGTGAACACAGTAATAAATGGGATTCACAGTTGAGCTAGATGATCATTGTAGGTCCTTTCCAATTGAAATATTTTATTCCATTCTATTTAGTGCCCAACACTAGAAATCTATGTGACTACAGCTATTTATAAATTCTTTTTACAGCACTAAATAATGGTTGGACCTTACTGAGGCAGACTCGGCCAATGGAACAACATGTGAGACTAAACATGCACATATGTCTTTAGCTCAGCTTTGGTATATCTCCTTTTGTATTGGTCCTGAACACAATGTTTTAGCAGAAGCTGTCAAGCCTAATATTTTCTTTCATTGTATATTAATTTTAAAATAAAGGGTTCTACTATACTGATTTATTTAAATCTAATGGCAATATATATGTAATGCTTCATGATCAAGTCAATTTTGAGGGAAAGTATATTATTCTATACATCACATTGTAAAAGCTGGCATCTTAAGAGCTACAGATATTAAGGAAATGTATTTCAAAAAGGTAAATGTTAATTACCAGAAAGCAAGTACTAAAATAACTAAACAGGAAGAAAGTTCTAAGCTTTCAAGCTAATTTCTGGAACATTTTACGTAACTCTCAGCCCTTCCCTAAGAATTATCTTTGTCAGACAATTTTTTTTCAGCTAGGTTCAATACTTCAAGAGATTTTTTAAAATGTGTGAAATATTTATTTTCCATTCTTGTTCTAGGTTTTCAAAAATGGAGAAAGTTATTATCTTTATTCTACCAGCTGATATTGGACATGGAGGACCTTTGGATTTTTTTGTTTTGTTTTGTTTTTTTTTTTTTTTTTTTTTTTTTGATAGCTGACAGCAATAGCCTGTCTAGTCAGTTTAATTAAGGCTTCTTTTCTGTGCCTTTGAATGTTAGGCTTTGAAAAAAATCCTGCAAGCTGTTTCTTATGTAAAGTACTTGAGGTGTTCTAGCATATTTTTATCATTTTAATATTGATGTTCACAGTCTGAGAAGTATCTAAGTAATGTTGATGATCTCTAGAGTGAATGAGGACTGCACATTTTGCAATGCATTATTGAATATGAATAAAGTTGTCTTGTATTCTTGCTTTTTTCTAAAACAGCTGAATTACCTATGAGTACTTTGCACATCTAAATAGCAGCCTCTTTCAAAAGGATTCTTGGCACAGCAAATATCCATTAACATTGTATCTAACAGAATTTAAAAAAAAAGAGCCTTAAAACAAGTTTCAGACCTAATGGATTTTCTATTTCTTGAAGTTCAATTTCAGTCATTTCAGCCTTTAATATTTGTGGTAGATGGTCCTAAATACTAGATGCTGAAGCTTTTAGATAAGTGTCTCATGTAGGTGATAAGCAACAGTGCAGACAGCACAGTTTTGTGGGGGAACTGGGCTGGGGTGGGATGGATGCAGGAAAAGAAACACAGCACTCAGTGATGAATAATCGAAAATATATTTAGGTAATCTAATATATTAAGGATGTGGGAGAAATGAGAACACGTGGATAGCGCTTTGTCTTTTAATCAGCCTATTCTGTAACAGACACACATTCCCAACACATACACACACACCCACACCAGTTCAAGCTGCATTTCCTTCAGCCCAATTCAAACCAGCATGCAGGGCTACAGGACACACACTTCAACTGCACATCCTGTCTGGGCCCTAGCTGTCAACTGGATTCTTGTGTGTGTGTGGTTCAGGCTTGGGCTTTTGTGGGATGCTGGATGCCCGTGGATGTATTCATTCACGAGGAGCTATTGTCTAAACTGTCTGTGGATTTATAAATCATACTGTTGGTGTAAGCCACAATAAACCAAGCCAGTGAGCCTGTGGCCTCCTTGTCATGTGGCTTCAGGCCAATGTCCCTGATATCATCCATATGTAAGGCCAACTAGCAGTTGTCATGAAGGTTATTATCATTCTCTTCTCCCAGCCCAAATCTGATACAAAGTGTGAACTCAGCAACAATTATCTAAGAGGGTTCAGCCAGTTCAGCTTTGTCTTGTGTCTCACACTAGGTTAATTTTGTTATTTGCAGATGGGCAGTTGTAGTCGTGGATCCATTTATCTAAGCTGTGCTTTTGGGTAGATTCTTATCTTGTGTCATGCGATCAAAACAATTGCTCTCTAGGAATATAATGGTACTTTGGCACTGACAACATTAACATCTGTTCCTTGGGCGTGGAAATACTGCTTCCCACACCAACACATTGATACACAAATCTGGGAGTGTGCTGGTATAAGAGGGAGGAAAAAAAAATCAGAAGCAAAAGGAAGGAAGGTTTGTGGAGGATATGTTATAAGCACGAATCTTGTGACTGAGCTTGATCTAAACAGAATCTTTCTTTGAGAGAGGAAAGAGATGCAGATTCTAGAAAATGGGCTAAGGTTAAAGGAGAACAGCCCAGACCATTCATATATCTCACTTGATTGTGTACCACATAAATTACTTGATTTCCAAACATCAGATTGTAGATACCTTTTTCCCTTGTAAAAATTAAAAAAAAAAACAAAAAAAAAAAAAAAAAAAAAAAGAAACCAAAAAACAAAAAAACAACAGACCACTATTTCTCTGCTGTTTAAGCTAGATGACAACTATTTGAGGCAGGATTCTGAGAAACTGAATGTTCTGTACATTTTAAATTTTGCAGTCTGTGTATACAGATATGGTTATTAATCTTGTCAGAAGTTTTCACAGATCTTTTGTTCTGATCGTAACTCTTTATGCCTATTAACTGGTAAAGGAAGTACCTTAAATTGGATATAATTCAGGAATGTTGGACAAACAGCAATCTTTTTTGTAATTAGATTTTTTTATGTCTTTGTTTTCAAAGTAAGCTTCTTTGCTGTTTAGAACTGTCATTGCAATTGCTAGGGAAACAATGCTTTCAAATTATTCTAAATAGATTCTGGTCAATGAGGCACTGCTCTTCTGTCTCAAACATGAAGTGAAACTGAATTTATCAGGTTTATATAAAAATAAAGATCTACATATATATCTTGACTTCACTTCTTTCCCTAATTGGTAACATGCAATGTACAATTCTCATTTTTGATTCACCCCTTTGGTGTCTGCATCTCCCCTTAGGGAACCAAGCTGTTTTCCTCTCCTGCTGTAATTGAAATCAAACTTGTTGCAGTCTGTAATTGATAGTGAATCTAACAATCTAATGCTTTATATGAGACAGATGCACAGCAGAAGCTCATGAAGCAGCATATGGAAAAGTAAGTGCCCTACTGGGGTGAAGATAGATTCGTTCTTGTTTTGTTAAACAATATTCCAATACTTTGATCAACTAGTTCACCTACATTTTAGTAACTTAAGAGACGCATGTAGAGCATTTGGAGTATATGTGCTGTATTAATAGAAACAGACCACATCTTTGAGTCCTCATGAAGAACCATGCTTTCAGACTCTCATACACTTGCTTTGACTGATCTTTTCTCTTGAGATGTTAAAGAAAAATATTCTAGTTTCTGTCTCACTGTTGTTATGACAGGTCTAATGGCTCATAAGGGAATGTAAATCTAGATGTTCTCTCTCACTCTTGTTTTGGCATCTAGTGCAAATCATAATCTTGTATAAAGAAGGCATCTTTTTGTCTCTGGGTGAAGACATTTGCTAAGAATCTGCCACTGGAAACAGGATGCTGCTGTCTATCAGCAACATGTAACATATTCCTGTTTTTCTTCCTCTCTTTAGTCATATAATGCTTCCATTCTTAGTGAATAAAATAATAAGATATTTGTAAGTATTATCCTATATCTTATATCTCCTTTCTCTCTCTCTCTCTCATCTGTAAGGGAAAAGAGAGCTAGTCATGAATGTTATATTAAGTAAAACCTTAATATTTTAAAATATGTGGGGTTTCTTTTGTTGTTTTCTTTTCCACTCTGTTGGAGATTTACTCTAGTTTTGACACTTGGGAGGGTTGTATAGTTTTAATAGCATTATTCTATGTAACTTCTCTTTATGACACAGCATACTGTAATTAAATATAGAACTAAGAAGAAGTTGTATGTTCATAATAACTGTGTTTGCTGATGTATTTCTTAAGATATTTTGAAGCATATTTTCTTAGCTGAAATAATGTAGTAGTTGCCTTTGTGGATTTCCTCATATCTGGTTTTGAAAGGAGCCTTACATGTTCCTTCCAGTGCTACTGATAACAAGCTGTTATCAGCACATCTGAGTCAAGCAGACTAAAGCTTTGAGCTATTGCATCCATAACTAAGATTGAAGACCTAGCTTAAGTCAAAAATCACACTTATTCTGTGAGGCTTCTGACCCTAAAGATGTTGTCCTGTGTAAAGTTTAGCAGGATTTCTCCTGGGGTAGCAAAATTCCTTTAGGTATATCTAAATAAATATTAACTTTCTGGTGAATGCTTATAAAGAGATTTAGAGAAAAGCTAGTTATTCTTTAACTCCTCAGATAATACCTGGTTTCTCAGGGATCTGAGAAAAAATAGAGGAGGAATTAACTTCTTTACTCTGTTCTCAATCACAGTGGAGATTATTCTCATTAAATATTTATCCATCATGGAGGAGGAAAAGAGTTGAGTAATCAAGCAGTTGGTGTTAATTTAAATGTCAAACCACAATTAGAAAAAGCATTCTTGCAATCAAATTTTATTGTGTTTTCCCAGTCTGTGCTCTGAAAATATCATTCACTCAAGGTTTTCCACTCTGAGGGAAGAGAGTCCAATATGGATTTGACTCAGATTTCCTGAACTTTTTGCTCTTTTTGAAAATTCCATAAACTTTCTGTGACTCAGTATTTCCTTCGCAAGATTAACTTGAGGCTGCTAGTTATTTCTTGCAAATAGATTTCCCTCCAACTTGATCAGCTGCTATCCTGAATTGATTCTGTTTTCCATTGCTTCACTGGAGGTACCTGTTGACAATTTATCCAGCTTGTCAAGCTTTCTCTGAATAGCAGCACAGACTTCCAGAATGCAGAGCATTTTCCGCCAGCTTGGTGTCATCTGCAAACTTGAAGAAGATGCCCTCTGACTTATGATCCAGTTTATTAATGAAAGCATCAACTGCAAAGGTATCATTAGCCCAATTAACCATCCCTATTAAAAAATGCTATTGGAACCATTTGAACCTGGCAGTCCAGGCAATTTTTCCAGGTACCTTGTAGTCCACCCACTCAAAACATATTTTTACCAGTTTATTAGTGTGGGTTAAATAAAATATTTTTAAAAAACATGACAAGGATCAACGAGATCCTTTTTCACCAAGGCAATGACCTCATCACAGAAGACAGTCAAGCTGGACAAGCATGATTTGCATTTGGTAAATACATGTAGGATGTCCTCCTACTCTGTGTGCCTGGATGTATTTTCCAGGAGGGGATTTTTTTTGAGTACCAAGCTTAGGCTGACTGACCTACTGTTTCTCCAATAATAGTCCTCCTGTTTTCTTCAAAAGTGGGCAAATATTCCTGTCATCAGAAACCTACTGTAATGACCTAGACATTTTTAAGACCATAAACAGTGGCTGATGTCCCATACACCTTATTGCTTTGTGCCCCAATCTTCTACTGGGAATAATTCTTGAGTCTCCCAGACCCTAGCATAGGCTCAGAGGAGCTGGGAGGTTTGACACAGTCATTACCCCTAGAAACTGAAGAAAAGAAGGCACCTATTACCTCAGCTTTTCCCTGTTCTTTGCCACAAGGTTCCTACAGCTTGGGTGATGGTCCCACATTTCCCTTTGTCCTCCTTTTCCTGATAACATAGCTTCTTTCAGTAGTATGACCTCTAAGATAGCATTGGCTTTTGTAATTCAACTGAGCACAGTCAGGATTTCCCCGTTATCCACACTGACCTTATGCTGTGCCTGTTAGATTTCCTGGGCCTCACACCAGACTTTTCCTGGGCTTTGAAGAAGTTGTCACTGATGATCAGTCAGCTCTCCTGAGCATCTATACCCTCCAGGGCAGTCCCATTAGACCCCACCAAGCAGATCCTTAACAAGTTTAAATCTTCTTTTCTATAGTCTAAGTTTGTAAATTTTTTTTCTTGGTAATAGTTTAAACTGTGTGTAGTCCGGTCAGTTTATCAGCCACCAGTACACTTCTTTTAAATAAAGCCAATTCTTGATGGTGGCCAGAAGTCTCTTCAAATTTTAGTGCTCCACCATTTTGCCCTTTCAGAAGAGACTGGGAGTTTTTTGTCTCCTCTGAGAACCACCCTTGTGATTTTGAGGCTTCCCCAAGTTTTGTTAAGAAGGTTTCATTTCCTCTTCTTGATCAATCAGTCTTTAGCAGGCACTCATCACTGCACCCAGCCTGATCTTGATCCATCAGCTCCACCAGTAAATCATGTGCTCCAGTGCAAATCTCCATGAATTCAAACTGTCCATGTCCATAGAGTGCAACCTCTCCTCCCCACTTGTCCTGTGGAGCCTGTATGGACCCCCTGTGACTGTTCTCAGCGCCACGTGTTTGTGTACAGGCACCTGAGGTGAGCCCCCTGAGCTGCGCTGTGTTAACAGGCCGTGATCCCTGTGTGTTATGCTTGTGTGTGACATGTTTTCACTTTCTCCTGTCCTTCCTCTAAGTCTCAGGTCACTTGCTCACCATCTCTAGATATTTGAAATGCTTTTCACTAGATTGGCAAGCTTCTCTTCAAGCCTCTTTTGTAGGCTGAGTCTTGGCCCACTTTATTAAACACATCATGACATAGAAATATTTGACATATATATTTAATGTATGCATACATACAAAATATATATGCACATATTTCATGTTTATCCATCCTTAAAAACTGTATGAAAGTTCATGACGAGAACAGACACTTTATGTATATAGTTCTGCATTTGTGCACAGCAGGATAAAGAAGAGAATGTAAGAAACTTCCTAAAGTACTGAATAATTATCTTTTTGATTTGGTATATTGCCTTCAGCTTTTTATCTCTTACATGACTTACTGGCAGTATTATCTTTCAATCTGATTTTTCAAATGGTACAATGTGTTTTTGGTTTTGTGAACATCATTGAAATGAGAGACAGAAAACAATCATGCATATGCCTGGCCAATTTGATGGTGATGATTTATTCTTCTTTGTGAAGAAAGTGCTGAAATGTTTTGGAAAGGCTGGTCCTGTATAGGGATTCAAAACACAAAAGTTAAACAGATTCAATGTTCTTTTCTTCTAGAACTATAATTACATTTAAAAAAAAAAATCATCAACATGTAGTATTCTAAACACATCTGACATGTAGTACAAAATTCTGCCATTAAAAAAGACATTTTTGCATACTCCCACAGATTTATTTTCTTTAAAAAACTATTTTTGTTGGTGGGGAAAAAAAAGACAATGTTTATGTATTTGAATATTTTAAGGAAAATATATCCTTTATTTTATATTACTGAGATATCTGTCTTTTCTTGTAAGTGGGGTGCAAGAGAGGTTATTTAAGGGGGTATTTTTGATAATATATTGGTATAACAAGTATCTTGGACATTCCTGGGTTTATATCATTCTTTATGCTATTTTGTTTTTTTAAACCAATAATTATCACTGTAGGTGAGAGAGATTAGGAAGTATTCATGAGAACAGTTCTTCCCAAGTTTTCTTCACCTGTCCCATGCCTAATAAAGTAAAATTACTTTCCATGCTGAAGGAATTTTTTCAGTTGCATTTTTCCTTGGAGGAGGAGAGAATTAAAAAGAACATTATGTTCCAGAACTCAAAGAT
The DNA here is from genome assembly GCA_024865655.1 of Emberiza elegans. Taxonomy (NCBI): domain Eukaryota; kingdom Metazoa; phylum Chordata; class Aves; order Passeriformes; family Fringillidae; genus Emberiza; species Emberiza elegans. The sequence continues at coordinate 32,701,149 of JALJVW010003023.1, read as the reverse complement.
TTTATGACCTAGTGTTAAATGCAAAGGTGAAGAAGGATAAAAATAGACTACAAATGTGATTCACGATAATAACAATTTTAATCTTTTAGTGGGGGGGGAGGGAGGAACATTTCCTTTGATTGAAGATTATGTGCCAGAATTTTTTTTTCTGTTGATGTTCACCTGAGATGTTGTTTCTTAAATTCTTCTAAATATTGACTGTATTAAAAACCATGCAACCTGCTTTATAGTGTATTAAATGAGGGGACAGCCTGTGATTAGGCAATGGATTGAAGCATTCAATCACTGCCTGAAACTGGAGTTTTAATACTTACAGTGTGGACACTTAACTTGGAGTGTCTGAGCCTAGAGTTTCAAAACAGCCTCCAAGTGCATAGTGGCTTTGTTTTGTTTGGGGTTTTTTGTGCTGTTTGTTTTGGCTTGTTGGTTCTGTTTTCATTTGGGTTCTTTTTGGTGTGGTTTGGGTGTTTAGTTGCTGTTGGTTTTTTCCAAATCACATCCAAGAATTTGTTAAAGAAGCTTGGGAAAAGTCTGCTCACAGAGGCTGAAGTGGTGTATGTATGCCTATTGTTTTTGTCCATCTTTTTTGTGCCATGTCCTCAGCAAGACCTGTAAAAAACAGCCCACGTGGTTATCACTGAGGACAGGATTACGCACATTTTCAAATGCAGAAATTGAACAGGACATGAAACGTCAGTATAGACTAGCCAGGAGTGTTTTGTGAGGATAAACAGAGGTTGTGGGGGGATAGAGTATAAGAAAATAAAGGTAGTACAGAAAGTAATCTTACCCCTAAGGAGTTGCAGCTGAGCCAGTTATTGGAGATTAGGAACAGGCCTCTGGCCACTTTAACAGGAGAAGAGCCAGTGACCCAGTGAGAAGAGTGCTATAAAGAGGGATTGGGTGGGTGGTTGAGGGGTGCTGGAGTCAGTTGGCTGCTGTGAGAAGAAGGAAGAGGCTAGTGCTTGGAGGAGTTGCCTACAAGAAACGTCAAGGAGATATGAAACTCCTGCAATAAGGAGATAACAATATGGAACCTTTGCAATGTAATGACAACAAGAGGTGATACAGAAAATGTAATTCAGCGCCATCTTTGTCAATTATTGAATTAGCACAGATAAGGATAACTTTATCCTGATTAAAGTCAGCAGACATTTGCCATGACCTTCCTAATGCTTCTGTGTTTTACCCGCTCTATGTGACTAAACTGGAATTTGGCCAAGTAGGTGCCAGTGATTCTTCTCATCAGTAGAAATTTAATCTGTTCTGGGTAAAATCTTTGTTACTCTTCCCGCCATCAGGGTGAGATACATTGACATTACTTAAGACCTTTAAAAAGTTTTCCTCATTTGTGATTATCCACCTGATTTGAGCAGAGGGATAAAACATTCGTAGTGATTTTAGTAGCCTCTGAGGACTGAAAATATGAAAAAGAAAGAGGTTTCTTTTTTTTTCTCATGCAATATGTATCATATTAATTGTTTCTGGTTTAGGTTTAATGAGGTTTCATGGATGGGGACAAAGTGGATAAGCAGTCACTGATCTTTGTGGGAAAGAAATGGAAAATATTTTATTCTGAAATGTTTCAACATTGCTGAGTCTTTGAAATCAATTTTCTGGGTTTAATACAGTGCTGTTTTGAGCTGTCATATTTCTAATATATTACAGCACTGTAAACCCTCACATCCTGGACCTTCTTTTAGAGGATTGGGTATATGTGCCTGAGTACGTGAATGTAGCAATCAGGAAATAGCACAAAGTGAAATGGCTGTTACTGCATGTTTTTCAGCTTTGCAATGTATTGCAGATCACAGGGATTTATTACAAGAGAGGGTTGTTGATTTGGGCTTTTTATTCTTTTTGTTTTTTTGCGTTGTTTTCTACTTAGATGATCTTCGCTGTGCTTTATTTTTCACTATACCCTTCCATTGTCAAAACCAATGTATCCACTAATAACTACCCTTCCCTCACTAAATAATTCCTTAAGATATAGTAAAAGAAATTATTACATTTTTTTCATACTCTCTCTGTTTCTCCTGTTCCCAAAACCCAACCTGACCTCCACCAACTTCTGTTAGGTTCAGAATTGGAGGCTTTAGAAAAATAAAAGCTGCCAAGTGTATTGGCTAGCAATTCGTTTGTACACTTTTCAATTTATAGAACAGTCCCTCAGCCTCAGTTTTTAATTTGGTGCTTTAGATGAAATCCTATTTGGGGAAATCAATGAGAAGTTAACCAAAGCCTAGGCAGCTGCAGTGGTTAGAAGTCGACAGCTTTGATTGCATGCCAAACTGACATTTAGGTCTAGTTTTTCTGTTTTACTTATTCCTCATTCTCCAACCTTTTGCCATATCACATGGCACTATCCTATCAAGCTTTGATACTGGTAGGGGAGAATTTGTGTGCTGAACAGAGCATTGCTTGTTACCTTATACTGCAATTTTACAGTGACAGAAATATCAAAAGAAAGAAAATATACAGCAGAAATAGTTTTTGAACACAATTTCTGACAATGTTCCAGCTGCTATGCCTGTTGCTCTGATGCCCTTCACTGCTGATGATTTAAACCAGGTTATTGATTAAATCATAGCATTGGTTGAAGGTAAAAGGGCAAGGAAGAATTTATACAGCACAAAAGGATACATACAGAATATACATATAGTATTTATATTCACTGCACACAAAATTAGTGTGGGTCAGTTCATGCTTTCCACAAAATTTCTTCACCCTTTTTGTGTTTTGAAATATTTAAAATGTTCTTGATGAACTAATATGGCTATTAAACTGAATGACAGCAATGAAATTAGGACAGATAAAATAACATTATATTAATTTCCTTCCCCCATCTTAGTAATGGATTTAAACACATTAATACACATTTAAATGTATGTATAGAATCTATATAAAAGTATAGAACACAAAAACTGCTGAGGAACACATTGAGTGCAGGTAGCTTGGGGTGAAGCTGCAGTGGGAGCTGCAGACTGAGGTCTGGGTGGGAGCTCAAGGCAAGAGGCCACGAACTGTCCACCCTTTGCACACTGAAGGGTACAGGGACATGGAGAGACAGCCAGGTGACAGTGATCAGTGAGGGGATAAAAGCCCAGTGATTCCTTTGTTCAGGACGGCTCCTGGGAGGCACCAGCTCAGGCAGTTTCTTCTGTGTTACTCTGCCATGAATAATGGCTTTATGGAATGAGGCATCTGAGGCTCTGCTATGGGAAACCTGGTTTGGCTGTGTGAGTGGGGTGTGTGGGGAGTTAAAAAGAGACCTATTGAGTCACTGTTGCTGAAAAGGGGCTTTGGTCCCAGCAGGTTCACTCTGGAGTTGGTGGGCATGTGACTGAAGCAGTGGCTCCTGAATATTCCAACTGCGATGTTTCCTTTACAAAACTAAATAAAGACAGTTCTCAGCTATAATGTTATTTACATATAGCCACGTGTGTGAGCTATTATAAGATATATTATTACTTGTGTAATAGGTAGTATGCAGACGTCAGTTAGCAAAGTAAGTGAAGTATCTCAAGAAGTCAACAGACTTAACAAAGAACAGATATTTTCTGTGAGCCTTATAGTGCCCATAAGCATTTTCCCACATAAATCCAGCCTCCAGATGTGCATGGTACTGAAAACCAGGCACTGTAAACAGTGTGTAACAGAACAGATTTTAATAGTATTACAGTGACAGAAAACCAAGACTAGAAGGGAAAAAAAAATAGAGACCATGATGCAGAGAGAAAGTGAGAGTGATGGGTGCCTGCTTAGGTCCTCCTCTTCTTGGGTGAGCTCCCTCATTGCAGTCATGGGTTGGGAAGTGGGAAAAGCAACCAGCTTTTGATAATGCTGTTCCATTGTGGGTATGGCTAACATTGAAAGCTCTTTTGGGGAACCTCTTACGTCGTGCTTTTATTTTATTCCAGTTGGCTGAATCTGTCCTGCTGAAAGTAGGTCTGAAGGAAGAGTAGGTGTTTGATCTTACTCTGAATAAAGTCAATACAAAATTGGTTCTGACTTCAGCGGCACAAGCAATGTCCATAGAGAGAATCCATTTAAGCCTTCTCAGCATATTTAGAATATTTCCAATATAAAATGGGAACTAAGAAACTGAAAGCTTAGAGTTTTGAACCTAAACTTACTTTGATTGCGGAGTACTTGTTAGGCAAATGAAGATTGCTTTGACATGCTATTAGTCACTGTAAAGACGGAGTTTAATAAAAAGTCTGGAGGAGTAAATTATATCATCTTCCTGTATCTCTTACTGTGCTTTAAATACTACCTCAGTATTATTTCCAGAACATAAGGCCAGAGAAAGATTTTCAAATAGTGGCCTATAAACTGCTAGTGACCTAGTGTTTCAAAAATTATGCCAAGGCTAACTAAGGAAAGCCCAAGAGGTTAAATTAATTAGATTATTATTAAAATTATTCATCGTTGTCTGTGATTACATCTGTCCATGTCTTTTCCATATTGTTGCTAAAGAAGTTAACAACTGAAATCAAGCATAGTATCAGCAAGAAGTGTTTCTTTGAGTTTTAGAGTTGTTTTTTTTTATTTGTTTGTTTTTTTTCTCTCATTAACATTACAAATCCCAAACTAAGATGGGATTTCTCATGGGTTTTCTTTCCTCAATTTCTTTTGGGGTGTCTTTTTTAGCTAGCTGGGGTAATTTCTTTGTTTAAATCATCCTGTTATCTTCTTTCATTTTCTACTTTTTTATGACAGTAGAATTAATGTAAGCAGAAACCTATTTATATTTATCCAAATAGTAAGTATTTTGAATGAGAACTTGTCTTTTGTCTAAGGTTGTAAGTACACCTTAAAATAGAAACTGGAAGAGCAAATTTCCAGACACAGATTGATATTTAAACAGGTTATCATCTAAGTTGTAGATGTCAATTCAAGGGCAAAACCCCCAAATTAGTTTATAGATTCAATGTGGCAGAGTCTGTAAGTTCCTAAGCTTTTTCAGTTAAACTTAATATTTCTAATAGTCCGTCAATGCGGATGCACAGGGGCACCAACCGAATTGGCTGGACTACACATTCTGCTGTCAAGCCTGTGATATCCAAATATGTTTAGACACAAAGGGCACATCTCTGTGAATGATCTCCATGAGATGACACATCATCCAGTGGGTGGATTTTAGGAATGTGTATCACGTGTTGACCTTGCTGAGAACAGTGTGAAGCCAATGCCTTTGTTGCTTGGAGGTGGACAGACGAAGAGCCAACCTGCAGCCGAGGGCTCTGGCACAGCTTTTGCAGCACTCTGTTGGGACAGACCAGGGGCTTGTCCAGGGAGGGCCGTGATCATTGTGTGTATCCTTTTACTTTGTATGTGAAGAATTAACATTTTGAGCATACTGTATTTATTCAGTGAAATTGTACTGGAAAATAATCTGACATTAGAGACATTTAGTGGCTTTTCTTGAAGCTAGTGTCGTTTCTACATGTCAGGGAACGCAAGACTTGGGATGCAGGAAAAGAGAAAGAGTTCAAATGTAAGGAATCATGACTCAGTGGAATATTTTAAGTCAATCTGGTGCTCAATGTGTGTGAACATTTTTTTTTTTCTGATTTCAGTTCCAGTACTGTTTGTGCAAAGATGATAAAGCAAAAGCAGATTTGAAACATCGGTATGGAATACAGGGCAAAAATTCAAACACACATTTAAAAAATAAAAGGCAAAGATAAGCAAAGGCAAAATATGTTTTTCTAAGAAATTTAAGGAGAAATTAAGTTTTAAGTGGTCTTTTCACAGAGATGTTTACATCTAGATTGATAATATGATCAAGTCTAGGAGAAGAAGATAGATCTGCTGGGTATGTCCCATTGAGCAGCCATAGTTCTTTTCCTTCATACCAAGGGTTCCATTCTGCCTGTCCCACCATGCAGTTGCAAATTCCCTTCCAGGAAGCTCCATATATTGCAGAATTTAGGTGTTCAACTTCTTCATAAAGTCTGTGTTGAGAACGGGTGCATAAACACTTCAAGGTCCTTTATGGGTCTTTACAATGATCTAAAGCATATTTAGAAACAAAATTATCATTTGTCAGATTGCAGGTTTCTTTGTAATGCAACTTAAATATGTGGAAACATGCAAACATAGGAAGCTTTTGAACAAAACAAAAATATGAGAAACACATATTTTTGTTTATTATTATTAAAGAGTGTGAGATCTCTGCAGTGAATATACTCCACTGCAGACATTTAGTTCTTATGTAATAAGTACAGTGGTCTTGAAAGAAATTTGACAAGATAAAAAATAATTATAAAAATTGTTTTATACTTCTCTTGTAGTGACTGCATTGAGACCTAGAATTGATTGAAAATTCCAAAATGCATGATCCTGCCTCAAATTTTTATGCTATAACTGCAACATTCAGAAGTCCTGAAATCACTAGTTTCAGATTATATGCAACTTCCATGAGGTCAATGGCAATTTTTCATATCTTGTTTGATGAGACTTAGGGTGCACAGCTGTTATTCTGCGAGTATTTTTAATACTTCACAGTCCATTCCCTTGGAACCAGATCCAGCTCCTTCCTTATTCTGCTTATACAGGTTACACTGCATAATCCACAAAGGTGCTGTTTTCTTTGCTTCTGTGAGGAAAATATAAATTAGTTTATTGTGAAATAAAGCTCAGCATCCCACATGACGTGAATTCTACATTGCAAACATTAGTGATGTTAGGCTAACAAATATGTTGGAAAATATTTTGGAAGGTGGACTGCTGGCTAGGCTCTCTGAAACAAGATACTGAACCCCAGAATGCTAGCATGAAATCCATGGAAGCTTTGTCATGATTTAGTGAAATGTCAAATTATGCCTGAAGAAAGATGGACAGATGTAACTCATAAGCACAGTAGGAACAGATGAATTGCAAGGTCAAATCTCATTCTGGAGTAGAGCACTAAGATTGATTTTATTTCATTTTTAACTCCACCAGAAGATTAAAAAATAATAAAATTAGGTTTTGAAGCCTATGCATGAGTATCCATACAGTGGAAAGGTTTTCTCACAAGTCTCTCTTTTTTCTCATAATTTCTATATAGAGATTTTTTTAAATTTTGGTTTTTTGTGGATATATGTATGGACATGAGTTAGGAGAGTAAAAATTTTAGGTGAAAATCTGTAATTTTGAACAAAGAGAATTAATGACCAATTTTCATGCAAGCTTTCATGTTCAAGATTTAAACTTATACATCAGTTGTACAGAATGAATTTACAACAGATCTATCAACCTGCCCTCTCTTGAAGAACAAAATCTGTAAAAAATTATATGAGCTACAGAGGTTCTATCAGAGAAAAAACCACATTATATTTGAACTTTCAGTGTAGGGATACATAATGAATTAAGCACTTATCAGACATTTCTGGAAGCTTAGATTAAATGAGTTTATCTCCATTTAGGTCCCACAAAAAACAGTACTCTTACTGTCCTTTTGTTTGTTTTTTGGCCACCCCTGCCACATTAAATGAATGAATTCAGAGACCCAATTATTTCTTTATCCTTAGATGCCATTTTAGGTGTGCTGAATCTGTTTGATTCATTTGTTTAGGGTGTGGCATATGGATAAAGACTAAGGTTCAAGGACAGCTTTTCAATTTACTTGATCTCTCCTTTGATCTTGGACCAAAAGCAATTAAAGGAGTTTCTTTGAAATTGTAGGATGTCTGAGCATGGAAGAAGATTGCTTGTGGTTTCATGTGTTGTACTCTTCTGTGGGGCTAATTTCTCACCCACTGCATTTTGGAAACTGAGATGGACTTCCTCTTTACTGCCTTTGTCTACCCTTTCACCTCAGTGGCAACTAAGCCCCTCCCAGTCACTCACTCACTGTCCCTGTGGTGGGATAGGGAAGGGAATCAGAAGAGTAAAAGTGATGGAAGCTCATGGGTTGAGATGAAGGCAGTTTAATAGATAAAGCAAAAGCTGCACATGAAAGCAAAGCCATCTCCAGGAGAGCAAGGTTTTGTGATGAGTGCTGGTCATTTGTGAAGACAATTGTCCTATAGACCCATTGAATCCATATATTTTCAATTTAGAGAGACAGATTTTGTGGGGACCCGTGTCAAAGGCTTTATGCAAGTCCAGACAGATGACATCTGTAGCTTTTCCTTGTAATGTAGTCACTCATCACAGGAGGCCACTAGGTTTGTGAGGCAAGACTTGCCCTTGGTGGAGCCACGCTGGCTGTCCTGAATCACCTTCCTGTTCCCCAAGTGCCTTAGCAGATCTAGAAGGATCTGTTCCATCACCTTCACAGGCACAAAGGTCAGGCTGACAGGTTGGTTGTCCTCAAGGTTCTCCTTTTCTAGCCTTTGTGAACATGGATGTAGTGTTTTCCCTTTTTCCAGGTACTTGGGACTGAGTCTGAATTCCATGACATTGCTAATAGGGGGAGTGGCTTGGCAACTGCATCAGTCCCTTAGGACTCTGGGATGCATCTCATCATGTCCCATAGGCTTTTGTCTGTTCTGGTTCCTCAGGAAGCTGATCTTCTCTTACAGAGTCTTTGCTTTTCCCAGTCCCAATCCTGCTTTCCATTCACTTGAGTTCGGGAGAAGAGAGGTTGCCAGGATGGCAGGAAGAAAGTTTATCAGAAAGGCTGAGGCAAAACAGTTGTCAAGTAGCTCAGCCTTCTCCTTTTCCACAGTTTCTAATATACCAGTTGTGTTCATTGGTGGCATAAATGCTTCCTTTGACCTTCTTTTTCTGCCTGACATACATGTAGAAGTGCTTGTTATTTTTGCATCCCTTGACAAGTTCAGCTCCAGTTTTGCTTTTCATTCCCTTCCCTATGCAACTGGGAAACATCCATGTAGTTTTCTCAGGGTACCTGTCCCTGCTTCCACTGCCTCTGGAAGTGTCTGTGTCACTGGATGGCACAGACATTTTGTTGAATTTGTTGCATGTCTCTTTGTACTTTCACACTGGTAAATGTCATCATGTGTATTCTTTTTTGTTGTTTAGCTAAATGTAGCTTATATTCACATGTCTGTAAGAAAAATTCATGTCTTGCACCATGTCTAAATATTTCTTCTGACTGTGATTTTTTGAGGAGTGTTTGGACTAAGTTTCAAAGAAGCAGCTATACTTTTGAAACTGTTGTCATGCTGTCACTTCTTAGATGATAGAACAAACTTTCTGAAGTTACCTCTGTAGAGTCTTTATATATCCTGGCTTTTCTGGCTGTGAATCAAGATCCCATTAACAAGAGTTCCTCTGATCACTCTTGCTACATTTGGCAAAAATAAGGGGATACCTCCTAAAGAAGATAAGATCTAAGCTGTAAAGGTCCTCCAAGATTAAAACAATTTCAATTACCCTTCCCACTGGTCCAGACTTAAGTGTAGTTTAATCGTTGTAACCACCTCCACTTCACAAGTGAGTCACACATTTTCTATCACATGAAAGCTGTGAATATTCTGAAGTGTAGCCTGAGATTGAAGCCAACACATAAATCTTGTGTAGATGGACAACAATATTACTATTTTTTTCTTTTAATTAGTGCACAGCATTTTTGCATAATTTCAGGGGAAAAAGAGTTTTGTTTAGTAAGAATAAATTATTTGATTTGGTATTCTTTCAGTTTAGAAATATTTTTTTTTAACATACTGACCATGACTGCAATGTTATTTGAAAGACTATGTGCCATGGTCAGTTGTCCAGCTCTGACACTGCATGGTTCAAGTCACTAACAGTTAACACTGTCAATAACACAGCCTTTTGTATCAGATTTCCTTAAAGAGATATTGTTGAAATTGTCTAGGATAGACTCAGAAGTTAATATAGCAATGTGAATTATCAGGGATCTACCATTTGCATTTAGTTAGCAAAAGTGTTTATTTCATGATACACAAATGCATTGTTATGTGACCTGATAAATGGTTATAAGCTCATCAATATAACTCTATTGAACTACAGTTCAGCATTAATAAATAATTGCAAAGTTAAACATAGGTCAAGCATTTGATAATTTTGCATTTGTCAAGGGGTTGTTTGTTTGTAATATCTTGTTATCTTAGGTAGGAATGTAGTACTCAGCCAAGGTACATTTATTTTCATTTTCAAGTTCAGCCTTCCAAAAATATTTGTGGACAATACAGAGAAAGTAACTTTTGGAAAACCTAGAAGTGGGATAACTCCCATGCATTAGTGTGTTCAGCACCTTTTAAGAAAACCTTGCGCAGGCATACTAATTACCAACCAGATCATGTAAATATATTTGTCTGGTTCTCTCACTAGAGCTGCAAACTGTAGCTCCCTCTCTAAGCAGTTATGTTGGCAGATGGCATGCTGGTCCTTTTCCAGTAGACTTTGCCAGCTCACAGGGCTACCACCCACTCCCTTCCTCTTTCCCCAACCTTGCACCTCCTGTATCTTTTTAATACCCTTGCATCTCCCCAGAACTCTTGGAAGGTGCTGTATTTAGAGAAAGGACAGTTTCATGTTCCAGGAGATTTTAAAACATGCCAACTAAGGCTTAGCTGGCATGCTAAAGTTTGCAAGAGCATCTGTCTATAAAATATTCTGACTCTACTTCTTACTGATCTCTGTTGGAGGCTTTGAGGGGAAGCTTGCTGCAGTTCTTGTTCTACAAACTGAAAAAAAGAGAAAAGTCCTTAAAAAAAATCTGTAAAATAGTTGAAACTTAATAGAAAATATATTTTGCTGGTACCAAAAAAAAAAACAGCTTCAAGGCTACTACTCTCTCTTCTCTTGCCTGCTTACCATGATTTATTCTATGAACTTGTGCCTGCAGTTTGAAAATTTGAAATAGACTTTTTTTTTTTTTCAGGATAGAGACTCTGGAAATAAAGACTGTTTAATATGTGAAGTTAGAGAAACACTTTTAGTGTCCAAAAGTGAATTAAATCTGAAAGTTAAGGTAATGAACATGATAAAAAAAAAACCAAATCCACAACAAAGTTCAGCTTTGTGGGAGATTTTCTTACTAATTAGTACTCATATAACATTATAGGAAAATCTATTATACTAAGCAAGATCAGATTCCCCAAAGAAAATGATTGGCTATGCCTCAAAGGCAATACAAATTACAATGAAAACTTGGGCAAATAATGGGTATCAAGAAATTTACTTAGTTTAAAAATAAAATTAATTTATAGTTTTAAACTTTATTTTTAAACATATTTACCAACTATTAAAAAGCCTGTGTTGTATCTCCATCAAATGTAATGACATGGTTTTTAGTAGGCAGAAAGTAGGATTGGTGCTTTCACATTTGAACTTATGGTGCACCTAAACTTCATCTACTGTTTGCACAAAAAAGTGTCTCATGACATGAAGGTAATTAGGTATCTGTCATTGCCAGATGCTGTTCCTTTTTTAAAGATGGTGACATTTCAGCACTGAATTAAGACTGGATTTGAATAAGGATTTACAACCGACCTTCTCTACACTACTCTCTTATCATAAAGCACACTGTACCTAGGTAATTGCAGTTTTCTTCATGCCATTTGCAATGAGTGCTGTTTGGGTTGGAGAATAGGACTCAGAATTTTGAGGAAAGCTCATACTTTAAAGTTGGCACAAATTAAATCTGCAGTTATGACTGAAAGTTGGCAGAGACAGACTACAGAGTACTTTGCTCCAGCAAGTCTATTCCTGCATGACTGGATTCATTAAAAGCTGGAAAGCAGAAAAAACCAAAAAAAAAAAAAAAAAAAAAAAAAAAACCCCAACCCCCACCCCCCAAAAAAAACCCCAAATAAAAACAAAACTAAAAAAAAAACCAAGAAAATGAAAAATGAGAAGATCACTACTTTGATGAATTCCTGTATTCAAATGCAGGTTTCCTGGCCAGGTGGGGTTTTTCATAGGGGGAAAGGCTCTGACTTACTCTTTTGCACTTCAGTGAAAACCAGGATCTTGTATGGTTGTTATGTTTCTTGTGCCTATGGAAGCAGAGATCAAAGAAATATTCTTCATCACCTCTATGCTCCATTTGAAAAGTTGATGAGCTGTAAGATATCTTTTTTTGCTTTGGTTGGTCTCTGCAGTAGTGGAGGGTATTTGTTCCATGTGACATAAAGATTCTTATAAGCACTGTTTTAAATTCCAGAGCCAGGCTTTTAAAGAAGATATGTAAAAACATTGAGATCCTTTTTTTTTTTTTTTACAGGAGGCATTTTTGTTTTCCTTTGTTTTATAAAGTTACAGACAGAAGACTGGTGAGTCAGTAACATGTCTAGTGACTTAGTGCTTCTGTTTTCATATACGGAATCCAAAAGGCACTTGCTCGGTTCTGCTTATGTCAAATTATTATGATATGTCTCTCAGTCACTTTCTGACAATTTCCAGTGTTGTCATAAAATTGTTAGCAATGTGGAGGGTTGATAGAGTAATATTTTCAAGAATAATTAGTGACTTTGATTTTTTTTTTACTTGTTGATTTTTTTTTGTTTTTAAACCTGTTTCTTTTTTGAGTGAATGTGGTGTAGTACTTTATTTTCACAAGCATGTAGACAGCAAAGTAATACTTCAAGCTGAAAGTCCTATCAACTATAACCAGTTACCCACACATTGCATCCTCTCATCTTGTAGTCACTGCTAGATCTTTGGGTTTCTAACCACTTTGTAATTTTAGCTGCCTTCTTGAAAAGCTTTATCTTGTCATGGAATCATAGAATTATTTAGGTTGAACAGACCTTTAAGATCATCAGGTCCAGCTGTTAACCCAGCACTGCAAGTTCACCACTAAGCCATGTCCCTGAGTGCCACATTTACGTGTATTTTAAATATCTGCAAAGATGGTGATTTAATCAGTTGTCTGGGCAGACAGTTCTAATTCTTGACAACCTGTTTGGTGAGGAAAATGTTTCTTACTATCAAATCTAAACCTCTCCTGGTGCAACTTGATGCAATTTTCTCTTGTCCTCTCACTTGCTACCTGGGAGAAAAAATCAACATACCACATACCACACTGAAACCTCCTTTCAGGTAGTTATAGTGTACATAAGACCTTCTCTGAGTGATTCAGGTGAAATTCAGGTCTTCATCCTGACTCCAAATTTTATCTTTTTTAGGCTAGATATAGAATCTGGGAGAGATTTTGCATGCCACTGCAGTTCTAACAGAGTTGTGGTACCCCAGTAATAAATTTTCAGGCATTGCTGAAAAAGAAGTTAACACATGAATTTGGTTTTAGCTTTGTCTCTAACAACTGCAGAACAGTGTACTGAGTGCAATAATACCCTCTTACAAGACAAAGTTTCACCAGATCCATCACAGGATGTTAAGTTTATTGTTTGACATAGCTTTATTAAAATGCAAATTTTGGTATTTTCCCAAGCTGGCAAATCCTTTCCACTCAAGAGTGTGAGGCAATAAAACCCACACAACTGTATTTTGAGAGAAAGTAATATTGCTACGGCAATTTACTAAAAACAGTAAAAAAATTCAAACCTGGGTAAAAAAAAAACCATCAGAAGATTCTAAAAGGAAGGAAAGAGAATCATAATCTGGCTTTCAGTGTTGTCATTCACCCCCCTTTCTTACTTATTAACCAGTACTTTGTCAGGACTTTTACTGTTCAATACTCAAGTTCATGTTCTGCAGTCATACCTCATTAAAAAATTACTCAAATAGTGTCCTAAATGTTTTCAACTGCAGCTTACCAGTATAAACATTCTAGCTCATCTGTATTTGAATACCATTTAAATAAATTGAAAGAAATTCTACAGTTACATTGTGAACTAAATGAAGAAAAAGGAGGAAATATTTAGTAAAAAGGAAGCAGTGTTTGGCTAACAGTGTGGGCACTGAGGTATTCAGCATCCTGTATGTAAGTGTGTAAATGGCAATATATTGAATTACATTCCCTTTGATCAACTACTTACTCTGTTAGCAAAACGTTGTTGTTGTGTTGTTGTTGTTGAATCCAACTGATTGAATTGGCTTAACAGCATCTAATAAGTTGCTTAATATTAAAAAAATAGAAGTGTGAAAAGTTATACAAGTGGGATAATGTCTAGTTAGTCTAGAGGAAACTAGATTGTATTTAGCGTAAGTGCAGACAGAGCAATAGTTACTGGTTGGAAGGTCCCTATTTTATAAAGCAATGAAAAGATCTAGAGGGAAGTACTAAATGCTTCTTAAGCTGTGCAAGGGTACAGGAAAAAGTTGTGCAGGTGAAAGTCGTGCAGGTGGAAAGGAAATGAGTCCTCAGTTCTGAGGACATATATGCTGAGATATAAAGTAGAGCTAATTAATTGTAGGTAACACTAGTCTAAACTGGCTGGTATGCCCTCCTGCAAATTATACAGAGAAGTCAAAATATTAGTATAATGCTAGCATCAACAAAAGCTAATATTAATGCCAGAAGAAAAACATTAGAGATCTTTTGTAGGATACATTTATTACAGAGAATACTGGATTGTTTAAAAAGAATCAAAACAGATTATAGAGATGACCTGTCTTTGTTTCTGATGTATTTTTGAACTAGACAGTTGAGGCATTTGCAGCTGCCGACGTGGGAACTGTTGGACTCTTAGCAAACTGATCTGAAAATGGAGAGTGAATGGAAGGACTACTTTCTCTTGTTACAACCAAAAGGATGAAATGAGTAGTCTTGGCTGCGTCTGCCTTGGCAAAGAGCCAAACAGGATTCAGACAGTGTTTGGATGACACATTGTAGAAAAGAAGTAATGTTTTAGCTACTCATGTAATATGCAAGGAAGATTACCCTGTATCTCCAGTGACTGCTTTTATATTTTCAGAGCCAGAGAACACAGACAAAGAGCTTGATTTAATGATTTAGAACTTCATTTTAGCTATGACAAATGGAACTTAGACTTTAGTGGGTGGGCTAAACTTTGAGAAGAAACAGCTTAATATTGGGGGTGAAATAAATCACTGCAATTTTAATAATTTGAAACTATCCAGTGAAAAAACTTTTGTATGTTTCACCAAATAAAGAAGAATATCCTAATCATATGCCTGTAGAACAAAAAAAAAAATAAATTAACAAACATTAAAAGTCCTAAGTTATTATATTCTTTTCAATTGGATTTGTGGAAACTGTATTTCATGCTCATTCCCACCTTCATGAAAACATAATATGTGCCCTGGGATAAACGTGCTGTTAAAATCTTAGAAAACTTGAATAATTCACTGTTTAGGTGGTTTGATAAAACTGTCTGATGTAAAATGTAAGGTCTAAGTAGTAATCACATGATACGTCTGCAAAATGAGTCAGGTCTACAAAGTTTTTTTTTGTTAGAAAGAAAACAGCTTTTGCCTAAAGAATAGGTGTAAAAAAAAAGAAAAAACTAAATCAAGACATTTAATCTTTAATTGGCATTACTGATGTCAGATCCTAAGAAATTTTTAAGGTATTCAAAATAGAAATATAAACTCTCAAACTATAATTTCAAATCAATTCATCCTTTCTTACTTTTATTTATTTATTAATGAGACTCCATGGTTCTCATTCCAACCTGAACATTTGTAAAATGCTTGCATCTTTTGAAAGCTGAAAAAACAACAGAATTAACAAAGAATGATGTGCCCTCATTTCCGCTCATAATCCATCAAAAATATTTCTGTAAAGATTGGTTTAGTTTAGAGAGTGCTCTAAAAAGTGACAATCGATAATGACCACATGCTTGAACTTCTGAAATTTGGAAATGATGCAGACATATATATATATATATATATATGAAAATGTATGCCCAAAATAAATGCCACTAAATTAAATAATTAATGAAATAAATTAATTTAATTAATGCAAATAATAAATAATTCCAAGTAATATTAAATTAATGCCAATTAAATTAATTAAATAAATGTCAATAAATTACTATTCCACTTTTGGAGACATGATTATACTTTTGGTAACTCTCTTATAATGTAAACAATCTGTTATAGGTTTAAAAATGTTAAAAAGTAATTGCCCTTAAATTTTTTGTCTTATGACATGAACAAAAGGAATTTCAGTTTTGAGTGTTGTAGATCTTTCTAAAGTCCATGCTGTGTATTTCATCCCTTACTCAGTTTCAGTTTTCTCTTAACCACCACCTTAGAGTTCAGCAAAAGTAAAGATCTTTCTCCTTAATATTGAATTTTTAAAGACATAAAAAATACAAGGTGTGTATTCCTGAAGAACTTTGTCTTTTTCCTAGAATGTAGCTCTTAGTTACCTTGGGCACAAGTACTTATCATGTTTCTTTTTAAGAGCCATATATATGTAGGAATTTTATTTTGTGTATACCTTTTTTTCAATTACACTGTACAGAATGAAAGTAATAGGAGATTCCACTATCACTTTTTATCTTCATTTACATTTGCAAATCAGTCTTTTTTTCTTTTTCCTCCTCTGCAGTGGCACAAGTAGCTACTGTCTCTCTGACTCCTTTATTTTCTTAATTTTTCTTTCTTAGTTACATTTTTATTCTATTTTAATTTATTATTGTTATTAATTCCCATCTCCTTTTTCTTTTTTGTTTCTGGCAGATATTAGTACTTCTATCATCAATATATCTTCCACAAGAACAGAAAAAGTTTTAGTGTTTTCCATTCAACTTACTGCTTTGCATTTGTAAGGTTATTTGCAGGTATTTTTAATGCCCCCTTTCCTATAACTCAGCAGAAAGTTTGTGGATTGTTATCATAGAGTACATATTAATCTGAAGAAACTCAAACAAGTCGATAGGAAGTTTGGAACATTTTAGCCGTACAGGAAGGCGATGAGCATTATTATGAAGGTTAATCAAGAATAAAGCCTTAAAAAGGAACTCTCTCCTAATCACTATTTTTGCAGATGATAAAAAGCAAGCCAAAGAGATGAAATTGACAAATGTAGCATATAATGGTCCTTCTTGGAGCTGTACTACAGGGGCCTCATTAGCAAACGTTTTAGTACAATCATTTTTACCCCTGTGGCTGTCACTTCAGACCACTCAGAAAAGGTGGCTGTAGGAGCTAATCACAGTGATGCCTTTCTCAATTGTATTTTCCTTGTAAAAATGAGGCACAGGAGAGTTAGCAAGTTCTAATTGAAATCAGGATTATCATTGCCATGGATGGCATGCTGTGTCTGTAGGGTATGTTTGTGCCAGTGGAAAATTACCTTTTCCCCCTGGTAAGTTTGGAAGCTTTATGCTTAAATGTAAAGTTGTTCTGAAGTCAGTATTAACATACATTTTTTTCTACTATTTTCAATACCATTTCCATCTGACTGAGCAAAAGTTCAGTTGTTAATTCATGTTTAATATTACTACCTGTGGTTGATAAGGGGAGGGGCAGACTTCAAGAAGATGTGCCATTTACATCGCAGTTTAAAGTTTAAATGGGCTCTCTCTTGCGTGTTATTCATTTTCCTTCAATATTCCTCTATTCTCTTTCAAAAATAATTATATGTACCATTTTTCTGTGTGCAGTTTAATTGCCACCTTGAGAGACACTACAAAACTTCCAAGGCTAAAAAAAAATTGTTTAAGACCAGAGTAAAGTTTTACAGTGGCATTTTAAATTGAGAGAAGATCTCAATTTTAAGCAGTTTTAGAGAAGTATCCTCTTGTATTGATCCCTCATAAAGATACCAGAAAATAGACAAATGAAGCTAGAAAGGAGATTCCTGAACTTTCATTCCTTCCACCATTGAGATTTTGTGATGGTGGAGTAATAATAACTTGCTGTAGTAAGTATGAAAAATATTTCTCCTCTTTTCCTCTTGGAAAACAAGAATGTATTAAAAAGCAAAACAGAGAAAAAAAAAATTACTTAGAAATTTTTGAGATCCATTGGTGATGTCTTTTAATTTTTGTTCATGTCCTAGAGCATTCTAGATTTGAAAGATTTTACAGTTTTAAAGGATTTACACATTCCTAAAAGAAGAACTTCCTCTTAGTTTAAAAAAAATTTAAAAAGCATTTAAAAACATTTAAACTTTAAAATGTTTCTCCCTGAAAGAGCATGGTACCACAGTGAAGAAGACATGAATCTCTGTGAAAATATAGGTACATTGTACCATACTTTGATTTTAGTACAGACTTTTGATTAGTTGAGAAAATGGAGGCCAGACCTCAAATGTCTTTTCACACAACATTTGAGTGTGTGTTTAATCCACTTTTACTGTCTTCTAGTGTCTTAAAGTGAGATTTAAAAGTTAAAAATCTTTTACACCATGTTGTTATATCTCAAATGAATTGTTGAATTGCTAATTATTGCCATCACTAAACATCTGAAATTGAGGAGAAACCACAAAGTTGTTCCTAAGATTTAGAAGCCTGAAAATCTTTCAGTAAGTTAAAAAATTGGGATTTTCTGATATAAGTACAAAGAACCCACTACAGCACAGCAGTAATGTGTCCCTGTTACAAAGCAAAGGCATGCTTAAAAAATGAGAAAAACTTAAGAACAGAAATTCTGTCAGTATGCCATCAGCAAAATGGATATTCACTGCATTTGATTCTTGATAAAGCTGATGATTGAAGGGAAAGGGTGAAGCTGTTCCTTGCTGAGCTAATTGTAGGCCTTTAGGCACTACCTATAATGTGGCTACTTTATGCATGATCCCTCCATCTTTGGTCAAGGAAACAAAATAGTGTTGTGGAATAAAAATTGGGATAGCAAAGAAGGGATTTTGAGTTCTTCTAGTTATAGATAATGCTATTGAGGCAGCAATAAGCAAGGAGTCTGAAAACAGGTAGCTATAATGGAAACTATTTTTCAGCTTTAACTGAAGCAGATGCTATCACATACGTTTTGTGATACTGACTTCTGAGGAGGTGAGCATAAGAAGTGATTAACCCAAGAGGTTATACTGGCTGAGGTGAAATTAAGGTCAACAGAAGTACAATAAATCCTCATGCTTCTTGAATGTCTAAGTCCAAGTGCAGATATTCTGAAGGGTTTTATTTGTGACCAGGAGAATTTTTTTTTTTTTTTTTGGTGGGGAAGCAGTATTGTGGAAATTATTCCCTAAAGTTTTAGAGGTACAAGGGGACCTGAGAGAAATAATTCTAAAGCTAAAGTCTATAGAGAAAAACACAGTTTCCATAATAGTTGTTGTAACTGAGTCATAAGTGTTTGTCTTCAAATGGAATACGTTTATAACTATTAAAAACTTCGATTTTAATAGTTTTAAGCAAAATTTAAGTCAGAGATAGAAAAGAAAGGATAAAAACCCCTCAACAAAGATAAGTTCAGGAGTTAGAAAAGAGAGAAAGAATTGATCTCTTTTCACACCAGTATGAGAAAAATATGAGAAAATGATCCAAAAGAGGTAGGAAGGAGCTGGAGTGATGAAATCAACACAGAAGACTGTAAAAACTGTTTTACTTTTATTGACGTTATGCATGATAATGTTGGTGCTGAACTGACTTTCTAGTCCATTGTCTGTGTCTGAAAAAGTAAATAACCTTCAGACTATTTTGGTTCATTTATCTGACTAATCAATTGTCTGGTTCCCTCATTTGGTGCAAGGAAAGTAGCTTTTGTGTTTTCTTTTATCTTCTTTTTTTAAATCCTCTATTCTTTGTCCTTTCATCCTCTGTTTTTTTACAAAGATGGACATGGTGAGAGAGGTATTTCAAGCAGTTCTGGTACAGATAATAAATTACTTTTTCCACTACCTCCTTCCCCCGAATCCTTCTGTCCATGTGCTCTCCTGAAAACATGAACAATTAGAAGGTAAATACTAAAGTACTAGTAAGAATTGATTAGAAAATATTTTACAGGAAGAAGATTTACCATTTACAGATGTAAATTTTCAAAACCAAAATATTTTTCTCTTGAATTTTCTCTTATTTTTGTATTAAATTGTTCTTTACACAATAACAGAAAATACTGATATCTCTTTATTATATTTCTGTATTGACTTTTTTAAAAGAAAATCTAATATTGTTGTAGAAGGTTTTATTTATGTCTAGTGGTATCAGGTTAAAGATGTAGGGCACAAATATCATAGCATTGCATTGAAGGAGCCACAGATTCTTGCCACATTCTTGTTCCCAAGTTACATTCACTGTCTCTTTGTGTGCTTGGTTTTTGCATGCTTAAGCACTTTTGTAAGTAGGACAGACCTCAATGTAGGCTAACATACATGATTTTAGTGGCTTTTTTCTCCCTCTCATTGTAGTTTCTAGTTGGAAGAATGTTTACAAAACAGTTGGGAATATTCTTTATCCAGAAAAGTAAATGTTTCCTTCCTTTCTCTCTCTCTCTCTTTTTTTTTTTTTTTTTTTTGGTAGGGTTTTTTGTTTGCTGGCTTTGGGATTTTTGTCTTGTTTTAAGGCAAATAATGTTGAGAAATTACATTTGTATCATACACCCATGAATATCAGGAAGGGCTCTTTTATTTATAGCAATTCCCAAATTTCTTTCAGAGACTAAGTAAGTTTCAAGAGACATTCCCCAACCTTTGGATAAACAAGCATTTATTATAACCTATAGTGTGTCATATGTATTGTTAATGATGTTCTCAGAGGGCTGTCTTAAAAAAAAAAGAAAAAAAGAAATCTTAATTGTCAGTATCACATTCAAAATGAAGGAAGGGAGGGCAGCAAAGGCCAAAGAGCCAGACTCCACTCTACAACTCTATATTCTGTTAATGCAGATGTTGCAATTAATCTTTTGAGTCAATTACCCTTCTGGTGGCTTATGGGGAGAGCACAGTCATTAATATTTCCAATAAACCTGATTGTAGTCAGATGAAATTTCAAACAGATTTCAAGCAAGAAAAGAAATTAGGTCAAGAGAAATAGCCACTGCAAATTAATGACCCCACTGATAGATAACTTCATCATTAGCATCACTACTTCCATAAACTGATCCAATGATGTAGAATTAAATCAGACACTACTTCACTGAATAAGCAGGAAGTACAGAGATGATTTCAATTTTTTTTCATTTCTTTCTTTTTATACACTGAAAAGTGTGCTACTGGACCAAGTGGAGTATAAACTTTTAAAATCCCTAAATATGGGTAGTTTAGTGTGGTTTCTTTGTTTTTCTTCTATGCTTTTCTATGTGTTAAGGCATTTCTTCTGTAAGGAATTCATTGCACGTCTGTCTCATAGATGTATATGATATCTAAGATATCCAGAAAGAGAAAAACACCAGGGCTGAGAGGAGCTCATGCTCTTCTATGAAAAACCATCAATGTATGTACAAAAGAAATAATAATTTAAGGTGTGTGTGCGTTTGTGTGTGTGCACATAGAGTGACTTCAAGATTCCACTGTGGTTCTTCCTACACTAAGAAATCATTTCAGGCATAGATAAATAAATGAATCCTAATACCCCTTATATCTGATTTATATATGTACAGATATGCATACAGGTAGTATGCACATATAGACTAGGACAATAGGCACTATTTTACTTGTTTTTATTGGTTTTATTATTTTACTATTACCTTTTTCATGTCTTTCCAAGGCAATGAATTTAGTATCACTTTGTATGGAAAGGAGAAGAAAAACACTACAAACCCATGAAACATCCTAAAGGTTACATTACGCTGTACGAAGTTAGGTAGAAAAACTGTGTTTCATGTTGCTTCTTGCTTTGGTGTGATGAATCTTCAAATATCTAGAAAATTTTCTTTCAGTCTTATGGAAATTTGTAACATAGACATAATATTGCAACTGAATATAGGTTGCATATATACTGTATACTATATAAACTAAATATTTAAATTTAAAAGGACAGTGTGATTGGAGTATAATGGGAGAAGACTCCAAAACCAGCCAGCTTCAAGCTTCAAAATTGTTCTTGACTGTATTGACTAAATTTGTTAACTGCACATATTGCTAGTAGTTAGCACTTAATCACTATCAATCATCCCTGACAAGCTTATTTTAAATTAGCTACAAGTGTACAATGCCACTGAAGTGATACCATTTTAGTTCATACTGATAGCTATAATCCATCAGTCCGGGGAACAATTTGAGAGGCAAAGCCGTAACAGAGTCTGTCACCTTCTTTCCTTCTCATCCCTGCCTGTAAAACACCACTGGTTTTCTGTGTTCCTCTGACTTTTCCCCAGAAGAAAACTGGGTGATATCAGCTTCTCTTGACATTTATTTTTGGGATGAGGGCTTCTTCCGGTTTTGCAAATTCTGCAGGATTATTCTGGTTCCATCAGACACACTGCCTGCCTTCTCTGCAGGATTATTTTGGTTTTACCAGACATTATTCTTGCCTACTCTGCATCCTTAGTTCATATCTTGCAGAGTTTAACTCTTGTGCATTTTTTAATGCACCCTGTTTGTGCCACTGCATCACAACTTCATCTGTGTCTTTGTCTATTAAGGCTATTATTTGTACATTAAAGCTGAGCTGTACTGCAAGATGTTATTAATGGTTTTACAATGTGAAAGTGTGCTCATGTTCTGTACCTGGTTATGCTCTTTTAGTGTGCTTATGTCTGTTGCAAGAAAGTAAATTCTAATTTTCTTGTTTAATAGGCATTTAATTACTGCATGCAACAGGCATCATTTTGGCTACAGTAAAACC
This sequence comes from Emberiza elegans, assembly GCA_024865655.1. NCBI lineage: Eukaryota > Metazoa > Chordata > Aves > Passeriformes > Fringillidae > Emberiza > Emberiza elegans. The sequence goes on along the minus strand of JALJVW010003023.1, from coordinate 32,678,662 downwards.
AAATCATGTTTGGAAGCAAGGACATTTTGACATAGCTTGAAACTTGGTCCCATACATGTGTCAAAAAAAGGTTAAATGCCTAGTCAAGTTCTAGTTAGATTAAATTTGCGTTTAAAAGGAATGTCCTTTAACAAGTTACTTGAGTCTCAATGGAACCTAAGTGGTGTGTTTAGGAGACACAAACTGAACTGCTTCTCCAGAAGAAAACTCAGATATGTGTTCTGAAAAGTTGAGCAAGTATGAACTTTATTCACCACTTTGAAGCATGAAGTCTATATGGCAATCACTGATTTTAAAACAGCTCAAAATCATGAGCGTTTACCTCGATCACAGTCATAGGAATCCTGACAATCACAAAACTGTTCTGAATATGTCTGTCAAAACTGTGTTGACACATTTTTCTTTTTTTTTTCTTAATAGCTATTTATCTAAATGAGTAAATTATAATTTTCCACCGGCAATTTTAAAAAATTGAAAAAGAGGTTTGGAAAGGTCCCGTCATTGGATGAAAGAGGGAAAATATTGCTAAACGTAAGCACCTTGTGGTACTGAACATGCTGAGTCTCCTGTAGCGTTTTTGAAAACCCTCCAAAACTTTGTGCATAAATTAGCTTTGTGTGCTTGGGAGACAACTTCAAATCACACAAGGCAGCTAAGCAGCAGATCACTTTAGGCTGGTACTGTCTTTGGCTATATTGGCATGTCATATCTTTCTATTATTTACAGTTTAGCACTGAGCACTGTATGGCTCCAAAAAACACACTCAATGAGGCTTTTAAAAGGGCTTATGGTTGTTCCTGTACCCTGAATTAGAGGCATGGGAGAACTACTAACAAGATGTCAGAACAACAATATAAGACTTTTTAACTTTAGAAAAACAGAGAACTTTGGCAAGAGGTTTAGTGCAACATTTAATCGACACAGAGAACTTCCAAAGTTAACTAAGACCATTCAACTTCACAAACTCTAAGCCCTTTTAAGTTCCCCAAAAATTCCAGGAAGAGGAAATTCGAAAAAGGAAAAAGTGAGAAATACAGGAAAGATACAGAAAAGGATACATACAGCTACCAACTCCTGGGTTTCAGTAACACTCAGCTGTTAGAAATTCCAAGAGGAGATAGGGTCAAGACATGTTTGCCACATGTTTGTCCCTAAATACTCCTTGGCCTTCCTGGACCCTTCCTTTAGCTGGGACTTCTGGTCATTTGGCAGCTCTGGGGCTTAACTGGGGCTCCAGGGCTGGGGTGTGAACCATTGCCTCGTCTGTACCAGTGATTGGCATGCCTGACAGGGCTGGGATATAGAATGTAAGGGGGGCCATGGCATCACCTCAACAGAGCAAGGCCTAACCTGCCCCTTTCCCCATAAAATGCACCCCAAAATGCCTTGAGACAAAAAACTTTCCGATCTCTCATAACCACCCTATGGCTCTAGGCACTGACTGGGGACCACAGTAATGGTACCTTTCCCTTGTGGCACTCTGGGATCCTAACTCCACAGACAGAGGTGAAAGGAAAGAGGAGTCTCCAAAATTGCATATTGACCAGGATCTGTAAGGAGAGTTCATGAGCCAGTCTTTCAGCTGCAGTGATCAGAGTCCAGCAGATTGGTTGGGGGTTTCATGATTCCTGCCTGTCACAATGGCATCCAGACTTCCTTGAACATTTCTTTTCTTCTTCCCTCCCTTCTACCTTTCCTCTTGCTTTTTATTTCTTTGACTATGGCAGATATGTAGAGTCTTATCTTTTTACTTTTTATGTTAGGATAGTGTGGATAAATAACCAGCTCACAGTCTGGTTAGTCCTGAGTTTCCTGGCTCAGGATGGAAAATTCAATTGTTGGTTTCAAATTATACAAACTGAAATTTGGAAATCAGCTGCAAATCATCTTGGAAAATAGAGGTATTTTATAAAAAGCACTTGAAATTTCTCTGCACATTTTCTGTCTGAAGTGGAGTCTGATCACTTCTTCTCATATGAGGAATGCTTGAATGGCCAGCCACCTCCTGATTTGTGATACTCTGCTACCCATTGTAAGAATAACCTTGTGACATTATTAGTTACACACAGCCCCATCCAAGGTACTCACATTCTTAGATATAGTTTTTTACACCCAACTAAATGACAAAAACTCTTGAGGATTTTTCTTATGTTTCTTTTTACTATTTCAGGCTACAAATAGTTGTAAATCTATGAACCTCAGTTTGCAGATATATAAAAAGAAAGCTTTGAATTATAATTAAATTTATCATTACAATGGTGTGGCCATAGAGAAGAGTATTGGAGTATTTTGAAAAGTAACTGTGTCAGTCAGGGTTTGGAATCATTTGTGTGGTTTTTTTTCATAATAATCCCAAGGCCAATTGGGAAGGAAAGGGATACTGGTCACTTTCATTATGCCGGGTTACATGGGAAACATACATTTTCTTGACCATCAAACTACGTAAGACTTAAGGTCTCATAGCTAAGTAAACTCAAAAATATTTATAATTAATATTCTTATAGCTCATTTATACCATGGGGAAATAGAAATATCCTTTATTAGAGAACTGTCTCATTTTGGAGTCCTGGTTTCATTTAAGTAGAGATCAAATATTTTATCAGCTTTAGTGAAACCAAGAATTCATTAAATACTATCAGCCCCATGTTGCAAGTGAAATCTAACAGAAAAAGAAATTTTTGCTGTCACCAGATGCTCTGTCCTTTCCTTAGACCAGCACACTGGTATCATACATGCTTTGGGCAAATCTCCATGCATTGTAGTGTATAAAGTGAAAAATTGAAAGATACAAAAAGCAATATTAACAAAATAAGAAACATCTAACCTAGTAGATTTTTATAGGTTGAGTGATATTAATGTTTTGAAAAGGTGTATTATTCTTCTGCTGAACAAATTTCAATTTTGGAGGGATAAAGTAAATTATTTTTACTGTATCAGGAGTCTACCCAAAAAGCATTTTGTCTTGCAATCTAAAAACTGGTTTCATGAGTAAAAGGCACAGAGGTGGTGAGGCCAATGGTGTTTTGAATACTGGTGGTAGGAGATATTTTACTAGTTTCAAGAATGTGTATAATTATTAGTGATAGGTGTGACTTTTTGTTGCAGGGTTTGTTTTTTTTTTTAGAAATCTAAGGTTGCATCAGGTACACAGGACAAATGAAATTACTGAAAGATCTTTCCAGTTCAGATTTAAGAGCTCACACTTGAAGAATCACTCTTTGTATTCCCTGTTCTAATAAAACAAATTGATATCTGCATTGAAATGCATTTTCAGTTAATCTTTGTGTCAAGGCCAGTGGAGCACTGTCAGTGTCGAGCGTTCTTTGGCTAAAACACTGAGCACACACACGCAGCTATTCCTGCTGTGCTGAAGACCAGCTGGGAAAAAGATATGTACTCTGAAGTTAAAATAGTCAGAACAGGTCCCCTACTTGATAACAGCTGAGTGCTGTAGTCAAATACAGCTATTGCAGCGGGATTCTATTGATTTATACTGGATAAAACTGGTGCTTTTATCAAACAGTTTTGTGGCTACTCAGCAGTCTGTGTCAAGCCATAGGCAAAGATTTTCAGGAAGTTCCTGGCATCCAGAGAGACAGAGAAAAACTAGTTATTATACCAGGCAAATCGCTCAAATCACTTAACAGCACGCCTGCCTCAGTCAGATGGAAAGCACATTCACGTTATTTGGATTATACTGCAAGCTAGCACAGCAGAAAGATTAGGCCTCCCAATTTTCCAGGTAGTGTTTAAAATCTTTTCCCTAGCTAAAGGATATAGCTGACAGTTCACACTCCAAAGTCAAGTTAATCTGTAACATTATCCGCCCATTTTGCACTGAGCAGTCCCCAAAGCAGTTTGTAATATGCATATGAACTGAACCATTGTTGTGATCAAATTTTAAATACCCTTGTGAAATGGGAAAGAAGGAAAGATAAAATAAAACCCTGCTGCTCTGGTACTGAAGATTGACAGCAAAAGGAAAAGTATTGCTTCATTGAGTGCATGGCTCTGGCTACAGTGGCTGCATTAAGTTGCTGGTGGGACTTCCAGTCCCTCCTCTAATGCATGGCTAATAGCTCAGCTCTGTAGAGTCGGGAGATGAAGCTTTCCTATTTCAGAATATTATGAAGTTGCAGTGGTGTGAAATTAGAGTGATAGTTATCATAAATTTGTTTCGGACAAGGATACTTGGTTAATGCAGCTCATGAATGCTTTTCCATGTGGTAGGTGTTTCACAGTAGCTCACCGCTGCATCAGCAACAGTGCAAAGTGATGGCAATATATATTACATTTTCTGAATTTGGTGGCTTTTAAAAAGATTTCTTGTACTGGAGATCATACATCTGTTTGAAAGCAAGAGGCAAAACTGAGCACAAAGAAACAATTGCCATTATGGCGGAAGGTAGAAAACAACACATCGTTGTTCAGTCTTCTGCTGGCATGCTGCCCTCTTCTAGAGTGTTTGACACCATAATTAATTACACCCATATGCTTTGTAGTAGTGAAATTCGCTCCTGACTTTACTGTGGACTCAGAATTGATCCCATATGAAAAACTATATAATTCACTTAAATAACCTTGACACCATAAGAATGTCATGAGGTTAGTAAAAGCTTCTATACTTGACAACTCTTTTGTCAAATTTGACAGCATTCTGTTGGTATAGTTTCAACTATAGTATCAATAAATAAATTTTAAAAAGGGTGTGATTTCTGTTATTGCTGGTTATATTCTTCCCTTGTGTTTTTAGCTTTTTGCTCTTTCTTTTAATTGCCTCTATTATGGCTTATTCTCACAAAAAGAAAGTTAGATGAAAATAACTTTTCTGCCTTCCCTGGGCTTGGCAAAACACAAGTACTTAATCCAGGTTTCCTCACAGAGCAACAGAGAAGTCTAAAATGTATCAGCCCACCCGCCTCCCATCCCATTCAAAAACTGTATTTATAGTATTACTTTGTTATTTCTTTGTTATTTGACACACAGTGTTCTAGGAGTATATTTAAACAATCCTGTAATTCAAGCAATGGGAACTGAAATCTCATATGACATTTTTAGAACCAGAATGCTGCTTATTGAGTATTGAGAAGATTTTATAGCAGTATCTTTTCTTCAAAGGCTACATGGGAAGTACAAAAACATCAGCTTTTCAGCCTTCAAATAATTTGGTAGACATCACATTAACAATTAAAAAAAGCTCCTAATTGTGGGGAAAATGAAGTTACTAATGCTGAAACTTCCACCTACTATTACAAAGTCTTAGACTTGGTAATATAAAATGTAGTCAGTAAAAATGTTCAGTATCAGTTTGCTTTTAACTGATAAATTAAAAGGATGAATCATGTAGGATGTAACTAATATAAATTGCGTTGATTCCTAACCAAATCCAAATGCAGTTTATAGAGATAAAATTCTAGAATATTACTGAGTTCTTGTGATGATTAGAAATAAGTGTGAAAAACGTGGTATTACCTAGTTGGGGAAAATCAGTAATGAAACCATTAGATTAGTAATACTATGACATGTCTTCACTGATTTACTTCATTGTGAAAGATTTTTAATGCCAATATTCATGTATTTTATCTTGAATTAAATATAATTATAAATTCTGACACAAATATTGTTTGTGTAGCAACTGATCACAGAGTAATTCATTAATATTCAATGAAGTGTTAATATGTGCAGAGACTAGAGTGATTGTAAACTTCTTTTTGACTTTAGATGGAAATTTGTTGCAGTGCAAATCTGTTTATAATTGTATTAATCAGTCCCAAAGTGTATTTGAAGTTGAGACTTATATTGTTCTTTTATGTTTGACCTACAGTGGTGCAATGTGAAAATATTATCATGACAGAGAATGGGTTTTCTAACTTCCTACTCCACAAATATAGCTATAAGCAATTGGATTATGTTATGAAGCCTTTGTTTTCTTTTTTGTTTATTACCTAAGTTACAAATTCAGAAGGATTTTTTCTATCTAATTTCTGTTAGAAATTTGAGAAAAGAGAAAGTCATAATGAAGTTATTTTTGAGAGGAACATTTTTAGAGAAACATTTGTCCCTAGTTTTTGGGGATCTTTATTAGACTGTGAATATAAAACCCATTTATTTTGTTTTAGAATAAGAGAATAATTCTTTTTATGCATATACACAGCTGAAATTGGATAGAATTGTATGTTGGCAGCTGAGAACAGCTTCTTATAGTAGACTTAAGTTATTACACTTTGAAAGTGGAAGTAAGCAAGTGAATCCCTAAGCTTTTTGATAGCATGAATTTCTTGGCTTTTCATAGGTAGTTGGGTGGGAAAAAATAACCAAAGTAAGGTAACATAAGTCAAACATCAAGCTCATAAGAGTCCTTCTCTCAAGCTTCTATTGACCTGTAATATATGATCCTAAAGTATACAAAAATAATGTCGAACATGCTGCATATCAAAGGTGCCTAGAACCTTGCCATTGCAGCTGCTGGCCCTCTTTCAGACCTTATCATAGAATCACAGAGTCCTTTAGGCTTGAAAAACCCTATAAGATCACTGAGTCCAAACACTTCCCCAGAACTGCCAAGTCCACCATTAAACCATGTCCCGAGTGCCACAGTTACTTGTCTTTTAAATGCCTCCAGGGTAGATGACTCAACCAGTTCCCAGGGCAGCCTGTTCCAATGCTTGACAACTCTTTCCATGACAATTTTTTTCCTAATATTTAATCTAAACTTCCCCTGGCACAACTTGAGTCCATTTGCTCTTGTCCTTTATTGTTTCTAGATTGTCAGGAGAAAATAGAAAATTAAGAGAGAGCAAAAGGTACATACACTGCAGAAATACCCATATTACCAAAAACAATTTGGGAGATCAGCAAGTAAGGGACACCTGCAGCTCTCAGCAGTTCTTCCTGGAAGATTACTACCTGCTGAGAAGAAGAAAAGCTTGTATCACTGTAGGAGGACATCACAGAAGTAGGTCAAATGCCCACAGGTGACTGACCAATATGGATATGTTAATACATGGATCTTGCTCATACATTTTCTTTCTGTTGGTTAGGCGTTTGTTTTTCTCCTTTTTTTTGTCTTTTTTTTTTTTTAAGAAGTATCTTAGTAGCAGGCCTCTTGCAACTTGCCAGCCATCTGTCATTTAGCAGAAGTCTTTTGATAGCAGACTACTTCCAGTATGTTGATCCCTGTTTGTTATTCAATTCCACTACACTATTACCTGACCTTTAGTAGTAAAAACTGCATACAATATTTTCATGTGAAAGGATAACCTAAAGAAGTCTTCTTTGAAAATGGTATTTCATGATAGAGCAGTTAGCTGGATTGCCAAATTTGACAAACTAGGATTGTGTTTTTGAAGCTGTAAGGAAGTGTAATTTATTTTCCTTTTGTAAAGATAATTTAATTTATTGTACTATTGCAAAATATAGATCTTAATAGCTTGTATACATTTCAGCATTCCAGTTATGATTAATTTAGAGAAAACCGATCAAAATAATGTAGGAATTTTTCAAAAAAGGAACAATGGAAGCAGTGGAGTTTGAGGACTCAGGTGCTTAACAGCCATGTGCTTTTGGTTTCATGTGGAAAAACTGTAACATAATTTCAGCACAAATACAAATTCAAATAGTGCTTTCAGAGCCAAAGTATACAGATTACATTAAGCTTTTACTGTTATCTGGCTTCAAGCTTTTTGATTCTGTGTTCAAGATGGCAGAAACACAGTTCTGAGCCATTATTTAGAGCACTCTAAAGTTTTTTAGTTTTTTGCATCTAAAATCTCATGGTGATTTAACACATAGGAAAACTTTGATCCTGTCTGATCATATCTCAGTATCAGCTGCCTAGGGGATCTTTTGTACAGATATGGCACCCAAATCTCTTTCTCTATCAGTAAAATGAAATTCTGTTTAACATTAGTTAGGTTATGCCCATTTATTTTGGTAAACTATTTGCCCCACAGGATTTATCAGAGGAGCTTCAGCTTGCATTTCCTATATCACTCGTGCTAGAGATTACTCTCTTTGTCCAATTTGAATTGGATTTCACCAGCAGAAGACAGACTGCTTTTTTAGCTGACCTTTCAAATCTGTTCTGATATGTCCAGTTGAAAAAACAATAGCTCTCATAACAATATTCCTTAATTCAAACCTCTCCTATTATATCTCCTCCCACACCTCTGAAAACAAACTAACCAAAAAGAAAAAAAGGTAAAACTAGAGGAACTCTGTGAAATGGCACTCCAAAGGTTGTATCATTTTAACACCATGTCATCTACATACTGTGAAGATCTTCTCCGGAACTCTTACAGTGCCACTTGCTTACCTGTAACTTAATTGCATGATATTTTCAAACAAGTCTACAACCTTGTCATGTTTCTCTTTTCACATCCAAAGAGTGTGGCCGGATTAACAGTAGGTCTCCCCAGCTTACTTTTCAAGTGGGAGACAGGTTTGACTTGGCGATGCTGCCAACAGCTAGAGCAGGCTGAGGGCACAGCTTAACTGGCTGTCACTAATTGAAGGGAGAAGACTAATGGCCACATGTAAAATTTCCGCAGTAATGAGAACACTGCACTGACACTGCTGTGCTGCTCTGTGAGAGACTTAAATGTTTTACAGGGATGGCAAGGCAGTACCATTCTCAACCCCCTCCACCCACACAGCCTAAATGTCATAATGTAGTGAACAAACTGACTTGGCTGAGATACTTCAGGCTGCTTCTTTTTCAATTCAAAAATAGAAAGAAAATTGGGCCTAGTGGAAAAGCCCTGGCCAGGTGCAACTTTGTACCAGGACCACCACTTAACCAACATCTAAGGACAACCAAAAAAATGATCTCCATGCAGACAACAGCAATTGCAGAGTCCTGGTAATGCCACATTAACAAGATTGCATACATGACTTTTTAAATTATGCTACTTTCATGACAGACACATGATTTCACCAATAAATAACTAACACAGCAAATTTAGCATGATAGGAGTAAAGAAAGATGTCAGTGTAAAAGGGAAAGGCTGAACAGCATCTGCCATTTCCCATCAGAAAAATGAACAGGTTTCATTTAGGAAGCTGAAACAAATCACTGCGATGTAACAGGGGAGAGAGCAGAATTATCTCTTTAGACTTTCTAAAAGGTGGTGTTAAATAGCTCCAGTCTGCACTCAGATTTAGTATAAAATATTTTTTTCTCAGTTATACAGTATATTCTGGCTTAGAAATTCATTTTGTCAACATGAGCATGTTTACTGTTGCTTTCAAACTCTCAAACTAACTGGCTTGGCAGGCAGGCAGCTCAGCTATGGAGAAATGTGGCTCAGCAGCCGCATCTCCCTGCCTGCTTCATAAAAGGAAAGGAGGAGAAATCATCTGAAACTTTATAGCTGCTCAGGGCAGTCTCACTGATCATTGTCCACCCTTACACATGTCCTACTCTAAGGAAATTAATGAAGATGCTAATAAGGTATGAATGGTATATTATGATGCATGAGTTAGAAAAAGAAGAGGAGGGTGTGTTATTCCAGGTAATTTGGACAGGTTTATATATTTAGATAGCTATCAGGAAGATATTCATCTAATTCAGAAAATTTGCCTTTGTAATTTGTTCTCATTGTGTTCCTTCATACCCGAAGACATTCAGCTTTTAACAACCAAAACACTACAATTAGAAAGCCCTTGCCAAGATTTTAACATATAAATGTCTTTGTAGCATTCATTTGGCCATCCCTTGTTATTGAACTCATAAAGTGCTTCTTCCAGACCAAGAACAAGCCATAGGTGATATAAATACTTATTAATTAATATCTTAACATCAGAGGAAGTATAAAACGGTGTTTATGTGCCAAAGAATCATCAAAGGTCATATAGTTTGTGGAAGAATATAGCTTTCAGATCACACAAGGGTACTTGCTTGGTATTGCCTCTTCCATGTGGTTTTATTGCAAAACTTGAAACTGTCTCATGTTTTAGGATTAGGGCAAGCATTTGAACATGCTTTAAATGCTATTCTAAGGGAAAACATTTTTCTTTCTAGTTCTCCAACTTAAGAGGCATTAGCTTACGCATTTTCTCACAGTAGTATTGAGATGTCACCACTGCATCAGTATTTCTCTTTTTCCGACATTGGTCCTGTAAGTCTATAGAAAAATTCTTAGCTGCATTGGTAGATCAGAGTTATGTGCTCTATGGCAGTATTTGTATATTTATTTATTTTAATAAGAATTATGGACTAACAAATTGTATTTCCTCGGAAAGAAAATTTAAACCCCAAAATCTTTAAAGTAACTGCCTTTTTGTCACAAAGGCATAAATTAAGCCTGGATTTTTATACTATATGTATTTATTAATATTTCTCTAGCTAAATTGCCTGATTAGCAATGTTATCAATGAAATGCAATTTAATATTATTTGAGCTATTATTCTTGTCTCTTGAGCTTAGAAGTAAGCTGCTTGTGGGGTAGGTTTGGACATTGTACAAGAACTGGTGCTTACAGGCATGCAGAGATTGCAGACATTTGTTTGACAGTTATTTGCTGTAACGCTTAAAAAAAGTGGTAGGATGCTACTGATACAAAATTTTGCATGAGGGATAGTTAGTGAATTAATATAAGATGAGGTATTCACAGAATTATGGTTAAAGGACACATAGAATGAGTTGAAGAGGTGGGATACCCCTGGCTGTTCTTTACTGTAAATCTCAACCTTAATCCACAAAGATCGTTGGAGCCTCTGAAGGGGCTGGCTGATAGTGGTGACTGTTATCCTAAAAAACAGATGGCAAAGTGAGTGACACCTATAAATGTGCAGGCTGTGTTACTTCACTGACAAGATGCTAAGCCCTTCTGGCACTAAAGTAAAAAGACAGGTGTTTTTGACACAAAAAAGGGAGTATTGAAACTATGCCTCAAGCCATGTGGAGAGTTGAAGCCAATTTTTCAAGTAAAAGTAACTAAAAATCTAAATTGGGGTATACATGTGAAAGCACGACAGCTTCAGACCTTCCCCATCAATAAGTTTTTGACGAGTTCTAGTGCCTGTCTTGTGCCTGTAGAATTAGCTGATCGTCTTTCAAATTAAACTTTAATTTTCAAGACTTGAATAGATGGCAGCTTTGCTCTGGAAATCTTGTACAGCTCATTTCTAAATGAATGAAATGGCAAGCAGTATTTTTGGACTTCCCTTTAAGTTTGGCGATAAAATTCTTCAATTGCCTTTTGGTCTGCCTTAAATATAGTATGAAGTTAATCAAGTATTCATATACCACATATTATAATTGTAATTAACAATGTCAGGTTTAGAGATTCATGTGGCCAACAGGAAAGCCACAATGATGTAAAAAAAACAATATAATGAGAATACTTACTTTAAAATCCATTATCTCTTCAATAGATTCCTTTGTTTAAAAAGGTATTGAAGTTAATAGCATTTAATCTATTTTCTTGAATGTAGTGGTATTGATTTTCATAACCATTGAAAATAAAGTTTCAATAATCAAACAGTACCAGATGGTAAAATCTCCAGTACAATTTTTTTCTCAGAAAAATTAGGCTTCTATACTTTTTTTCTGGTTTCCAATTTAATACACTAATTTGTGTTTATGGGTGAAAGGGACCTGTTTAGTAATAAAAACTGCATCAGATATTCACCAAAATAAAATGCAGTGGAACCCACTTGGAAAGAAAAAGAGAAAAAAAAAAAGCTTAAAAGATATAGTGAAATGTGCCTTCTGTTTTTTCCCATGAAGTGAAAGGATCACCTCCATGAGTTAAAAACTTTCTTTTAATTTGTATGACAAGACTTTCATGTATTGAGTAGTCTGCTTCTGGTTTTCAACAACAATTTCCATTACAGTGTATTAAAAGAATTAGTGTCAAATTATTTTGTCCTGCTCCTCTCTTTTTCCTTCATTTAGCCAGCATAATCATCTTCTTGGCAAATAGTCTTCTTGCACATTTAGACCTCTTTCAGATGGCTGGTTTGTTATCAGAATCCTGGTGAAAACCATGTGTCCAGCACTATGTGCAACTGATTGCAGGACGCTTTAGCAAAGTATGCTGGGGGAATTGAACAAAATCGTGATTAGAGGGTATAGCTATTTCAGTGACAGGAGCAGAACAACACATGCAGTGAATGACCACTTGCCCATTAAAATCAATCATAAGACCACTTTATTTTATTGTTATGTTATCATCCAGTGTCAATGATAGGAAAGTGACATTTAAAATAAAAAAAAAATAAAATTTGGGGTCCTAAAGAAGCCAACACCAGAGAAAGCATGGCTCCTTTGTCTTCTGTTGGGATAGTCACATAGAAGGGATATATCCTTTCAAGACTTTTTTTTTTTTCATTTTCCATTTGAACAATGCTGGATAACATTCTTGAGTGTAGGTACTGGAGACAGAGACTTCTTTCATCTCAGTCTGTTTGTACTGTAGCTTGTACAGTTTGTACTGTACAGTCTGTTTGCTTTATTTTCATGACTAAGAATGCTACATTCTTGATTTTACAAGATATTTCTATACGAAGAGTAGAGAATATTTATATTCTATCCTAGTGATCAGGGCTTCAGTACAGACCAGGAGGAACAGGTTTTCTGAATCTTGAGTAACTGTCATAATAGCATAATTACTGTACTAAAACCAGTCACCATAGCCACCTATTTTTCTGATAGCCACGTAAAAAAAAAAAAATTATTTATTCTAGAGATTATTGTAATTTACTGGATTTCACTTACTGATATTCAAGTGAGCGTTTATTCAATAAGCAGGTTTATTTTCACAGTCAAAAGTTTAGATATGATGAAACTTGCATGGTTTTACTGTATTTGTTAATGCCAATCACTCCTGATACATTTTTTCTATTTTTCTTTGCTGTTTATGCACTTCTGTTATGTGCAAAACTGTTTCAGTTGTGTTTAAACATCATTTACTACTGAAGCACTTCTCAGAATAGTTCTTCTAGTCTGGACTTGCTTACTTGTTTCTTCATAAACAGCATAATATGTTGATATGTTTGATAGATGACTCTTCTTCTAAGACAATTTATTTATGTTTTAATAGTTAACAACTAATAAGTGTCAGAAATATAGTATTGCTCATGAAAAAGTAATTTCCATGTTATGTCTTATAATTTTTGCTAACAACAACATGGAACAAGGGACTGGTTTCTCAGACATCTCTTTAATACTGTGATGTGCATATGGATGTCTTTTGGATAATTGTCAAATTTGAACTATTTTGTGATGCTAGTTCTTTTTCAGTAGTTGAAGACTTTCATCTGTGTCATTCATGGTATTTCATGACTATCTGGAGGGAAATTCAGCATTGGAAGATGTGAGTTTTTAATTTAGCCTGAAAGAGCACTGGACTGCTTCTCCATCTGTCTTCTGTGTTCCACCCAGAAGTTTTCTAGATGCAGTTTTCTAGACACAGTTTTCAGTGAATGTACTTGTTTCCTGTGTCTCCAGACTTCTGGTGACATAAACTCCTTCACTGTGTGAAAAGTCATGTTGTCTATAGGATTTAGTTCTAAGACTTGAACAAAGTGCATTAACTTTAAAGTATGAAATTCTCTCTGACCTGTTTCCTTGATGGCAACCTTTTTTCACCAAGGCAGCCATCTCACATCACACAATGTGAAGCTGGAGAACTGAGTCTCAAATACAGTCATTTAAGCCTCCTCTGTAGTCAGGGTAGTGATACAAGTGGATCTGAGGATAAATTCTAAAAGGTTAGGTGGTGGTTTACATCTGAAACTGTGTGAGTTTTTTTCCAAAACTTAGCAGCAAATGACGTTTAGGTAGTTTACACTAGGTTACTTAAGATGTGACGTCTAAAATTATATTAAATAAAAAATATGTTTGAATTGAATTCCATTTCACTGACTTCTGTAGTTCCAAATTCTAAAGGCACCACCCTTTGTAATGTTTCTGTAAGAAGCAGAAATGTTACATTAAGGGTGGGAATTTTATAGAAATTATTAATATTATTATTATTCAAAAAATTAATTCTCAGCTACTTGGAATTAGGTAGTCTATACAGTAATTGATTGTCCTGTCAGACAATCTAAGTTTGGGGATGCCTGACTTGGACAAAATTTCATTACTCAAAATGAAGCTTGCAAAGGTCACAAAGTCCAATGGGATAGTATTTTTCACATGGGGAAATATTTAATGAGATTATAAGGAATTCCCAGTGATTTATATCTTGATTTTCTTTTTTATTTGTATGACGGCACATTAGCATTACACTCCACTCTATCACTATTCCTTACTAAGCACATCATCACCTTGTGATTTTCTTTTAAATGTAGAGGTAGATACTGATGAAATATAACATAACCTCCTGGATTGCTGATATTTCCATTGACAGTCTTCCATCCCAGTATTTGCTGATCTCCGTGGTGTATAATTTTACATCTGATTCCCCATGTAGATAAAATGTGTTCTCTTGAAATGCTGTATCTTGAATCTCTTGGTGATAAGACTTAATCTACCATTTGTACTCTTTAATGAAGTCCTGCATTTCTTTAAAATTATTTAATAATTTCATATTCTTTACTCAGTGTTACTTATTTACACGTTTATGCTGAAATCAACCTCAGAAACAAATACTCTAATTACATCTCATTAAATTACTCAGTAGAATAGTATTAAGCCATTACATATATTGACTAAAATGTTAACTTCAATTTGTTTAAACAATGGAATGACACCTGTGCGCCAATATTACCTCTCAAGGAATGTGGATCCTGCTGTGTGCACAGACATTATGTAGGTTTCATCTAGTTCAGTATTTCATCAGATAGAATTGCTAACATATCAATGATATTATTTCATGGGGTTTTTTTCTCGTTTATAAAGACAAGAGAGGCCATGTGATAGTCTAACATGGAATTCTCCATTACAAAAGTTGGAGAGTTTCCTCTTATTAATTGTCCCCTTAATTTAAATCTCTCTTTAAAAGAAAATTTTTTTATTTTAAAAATAATCAATTAAAGTGAATCTCTCAAAACATTAAAATTATTTTAATAATTAAGCATACTGTTTAAATACTATTAATGGCTTTTACTTTGATATGTTGAATTTTGTAGTCATTTAATCTTGATGTACTTGTGTCTGCCAGACTAAAGCATCTCCTATCAGAAAATTCATAATACAATCAAAGGTTATTGTTTGGGGGTTTTGAGGTCTTGGAGCTACAGTTCTTGAACCTTGAAGTTGTCTTCTATTGTTCTCTTAACTACCTCACTCTAATAATTTTTATTCATGATGTAGAGACAAGCATCATGTTCACATAATGGTCAACACTACACGTAATAAAAAACCCCCTAATGCATGGTTAAAGTTCAATAGGGAAATCTGCAATAACTGTATAAGTATTTTGAGTATAACCTAAGTGCTGCTGTTTGCTGTCTGTCATGGTTTAACCCCTGCCAGCAACTCAGCCCCATGCAGACACTTGCTCATTCCTGCCTGGTAGGTTGGAAGAGTGAAAATGAGAAAACTTGTGGGTCAAAATAAAGTCTCACACACAGGTAAAGCCAAGGCCACGTGTTCATGCACAGCCAAACAAGGAATGAACTCTCTAGCCTGCCTTAAATTGGCAACACCATTTCTTCATGGCCCTGCACTGGGTACTGAGTTTTACCCCAGCCAAAACCAACACACAGTTTTGTATTTGGAGCTCATGTTCAGCTGATTTTCTGTTACAGTCCTCTAATCCTTCTGGATTTTGCTATTTCCCCAGCTGTATAAACATGCCCTGCAAGGGTTTCTGTTAGTTCATTAAGCACCATCACTCCCATCCCACATTTATTTGTCTTGTTTTGTTATGTTTTTTTACACCTGGTCAAGTTAAAATATATAGTTTGATGGATCCCAGATTCCAAAATTATTCAGAATTCCTTCTAATTGGTCACTTTGTTTGTTTATTCACTTTCCACTAATCATTATTTCATCTGTGAACTTCATCCCTTCTTTCTTTTTTTTCCCATTCATAAAAATCTGAAATCACAGTGCCAGGATTTGTGACCTGATGAATACTAGCAGAATTAAATTTCCTTGATAACAAATCTGTGTTTACCTTTACATTTTAACAATTCCTAATTAGCCATTTCTGTTTAGTTATTTAATGTCAATAACTACTATTTATTTATTTATATATTTTTCTATGTAAAGAAATCTTGTCAAAAAGAATAACATTAGTTTGTTACAATTTGTTTTCCATTAATCTGTTATATTATTTTCTTCCTACTCATGTCTACCTTATTTTTTTGTATCTAAATTCCTACAGATGAAATTCCTACAGTATTACTTTGTTTACAATTAAAATGAAGTTGGCTTCTACAGCTTTCTATATCTTCTCCAAATCATGATTGTTTTTTTTCTCTGTCTCACCTATTTTATTTGCTTTATGCTTATTTCACTATACTAGTTGACACCGTGGTTCTTTTGAATTTAATATTTGGTTTGAAATGCTTTTTTTTCTTCTATTCCAAGCTACATTTTAAAATGAGCACTGATGCATTTCTTGGTCATTGTATGTTTTGGGATTTAGCAAAACTCATACACAACTTTCTCCAACTCATTTTTTTTTTTTTATCTGAATCTGATCCATTGAAAGGTATCTACTGGCTGTACCGTGTAACATTTGCATGTTTATGTGCTCTGCTCATTGCTGAACTAAGTCTTTAGCATGGAAGACAAACTAGAATTTGGGACAATAAACATTTTTTATTCATAGTACTGAAAGATCAGAGATCTTCCCAAGAGTATATTATGAATAAAATATTCAGCACAAAGCTCTGCATAAAATTACAGTGCAGCTTCCAGTGCATTAGGACAGTCTGTTCCTGATTCATCAATACACAGCTCTCCCCAACTCAGTTTATATGAGGATATTGAGAAACACCTATTTCTTCCCTGAATGACCCAAAACATATCACATGAAAGATGAAAAAATTGTTGGTGGCCTTAGCATGAATATAGCAGTGTCTCTGCAACCTTCCACTCTTGTGAAAAACAGCATGGGACTCAGTAATGATCACAGCTATTCATGACCTCTATTATTATTGTGTTATTTCCAAAACAGCTTAAAAAATTGGCATCATGACAGTAAATTGGCATAGTATTCACTGAGGTGATGAAGCTTTAACCTATTCAGTCAAGTATGATAATTCAGTTAACTTTTTTGAGCATAAAATCTGTGAGTTTGTAATAACTGTGCTCAAAAGTATAATACCATTAAGTATGTAGGAAGTTATTTTCCTCCACTGATACCTGAAGGCTTTTGGTTTGTGGTTTTTTTTTTTTGTTTTGTTTTGTTTTATTTTAGTTTTTTGTTTAGTTGTTTGGTTTGGTTTTGTGTTTGTTTTTGGTTTGTTTGTTTTTGGTGGTTGTTGTTGTCTTTTTTTTTTTTAACTGCAGCTCAGTAACTGAGCACAAAAAGCTGCTCCATTTATTCTGCTTTTGGCTGGTGAAAAATGTTATGTCATGCTTTTGGCTGGTTTCAGGGAGTATTATATCAGGTATAACAGTTAAGTTATATTTGTAAGACTGTGTGTAATCTTAAGGGATAGAAAACAGTTATCACAGCTAATCTGGTAAGTGTTCCCTTCAGTAAACCATTTCCCACACACGAAGGACAAAATTTAAGTTCTGAACTAATAAGCCCTTAAGAGAGAAAGTCCCTACTAATTATAATTTCCAGTGCTGCTTTTTTTATTCCTTTGTAGTCTCAGTAACCATTTTAACACCTTGTCAGGCATTCAGGAACTTCCATCTGTGCAGCCTAGTGCATTTGTGAAATAAACCCATCTGTACAGCTGATTAAAAGTTGGACGTAGGCCATGTTTTGTCTTTATCCTGAAAGAAACAGTATTGCTGCAGCAGTTGTTGATGTAGGGTCTGAATACCAGAGTGGAATGCAGAAGGCTAATGGAACAAAATAGCTTTTAGTGTTTTCATTTGTATTTAATAATTGTTTAAAATAAAATCAGAACAAATTAAGTGTGACAAACAAGACCAATTAGAAAGGCTGCAGAGTTCAAATCTGCAGTTAGATGCAGGAAGGAACTCTAGAATTACTGTCATTTCAAGTACGTGTTTGCACAAGGTGAATCCAAGCAAATAGGTAAAGGGAACTTGATGTTCTCTTGTTACTCTTCTACAAACACAGTTTTTTTCTGAGAGTGCATGCATGTGTTTTTCATTGCTATGGTACTCAGTTTTCAGTTGCACATTGTTAGAAAGGTAGAGGAGCAGTTGCAGAGTTCATTACCTACAAACTAGGTCAGTGGGATAACTACATCTGACTACTTGATTTGCATCCATATTTTGTAGTCAGAGACTGCCACTGCTAAAAATTTTATGGGCACAAAACTGTACCTCCAAAAATCTTTAAGGAACATCCCTTCTCTAGCAAAACAAAAAGAAACAACAAAAACCCACCCAGCATAATAGGTTGCTTAAAATTTTACATGAGAAGACATGCACAGGGAGTGAATTATCCTCTCACAAATCTCATGGGCGTACGGTAAATAAGAATTTAAGAGAAAGAATGGGAATCTTTGTCTTGTGGGTTTTTTTGTATCCTCAGGAAAATTGTTATCACACAACCTCCTCTAGCAGAGAAATGCACATCTACTTTTTGCTATCATGAGAGATGTAGCAGAATTCCTTCCACACTGAGCTGTTATATAAATAAAATAATGAAATAGTCTGTGATATATGGATCTGTGAGCTGATATTAATGCAAGCAAATAAATGAGATGGCACAGCACCACAAAAATGTACTAGGTCACATTTCACTTGGTGCAGTGCCAAGCACCTATTTCCCCAGCACTGCATAAATGTGTCTAGGCTGCGGGTTATTCCGAGGGTACATAAGACAATGCTTTCTCAAGGATGTATGTCATGTTCATTGGTGTTGTATGGGCATGATCTTCAATGATTTCTAAATTATAGGAGGTATAATATAGCAATAAAATGGATACGTCACTGCATGTTCGATGTCTCCTTCGAGACCCTCTTATCCGGTCACACCAGTAAAGAATTCCATGTTGCATCATATATGAAAACCCATCTAAACTTCCTTAGCTATGACTTAGGTCTCTTGCCCTTTGTTCTGACATAAGTGTAGGTCTCCATTCTAGCGATCTGCAAGGACTTCCAAAGGCTGTAAAGTGAGACACTTTCTTCTGAAGTTACACACATGCAGCTTAAAATAGAACATGAACCTTAGGTTTTCAAGGTGAGGAATATGAAAGATTTTAGCTAGCTAAAGATGCCAACAATACTGCATCAAATGCTATAACTCATAAACTAGATCTGCACACTGTTTTATACTGCTAAAAAGAAAAAAAAAGAAAGGAGGAGTAGGGTTTCTTTTGCTTTTCTCAAGGTAGTTACAGTAATTAACTGAGAAACAGGACCTTAATTACCTTAATTATAATGTAGATGCAGCTGATAACTATATTTGGTAGCACTATCATATAGTCAAAAACAAAACCAAACCAAAACAAACAAAACAAAACCCAACCAAATAAAAAAGCAAAACCTCAGATCCCAGAGTTATACTAGAAAGGCAAAAAAATCCAGATGTGCCAATGAAAGAATAATGTAAGTGAGGTTTATTCAAACAACCAAGATAAATAATTGTTTAAATATTAAAACTCATCTCCTTAGGTCTTTCCTAAGATGTTTCTTATTAGGTGGAGAGAGGTGGGTTTTTTTGTTGTTGTTGTTGAAGTTGAAAAGTGAAAACATGTTTAATCTTGGGATGGGAAATGACAACTATAATTATACACTGCAGAATTGCTGCCCACTGAGTACTGTTTTGTTGAATACGGTTCACTTTCGATGATAATAACAATACGTCATTTGGTGAATTGTGAATTCCCTCAAGGAATTTATGATACAACCCAGGAGCTGAATAAATCCCACATGCTGGTGTCTGACTAGAGAAATGCAGCTGCTTCTCATATAGAACAAGTGTCACTAAAATATTTTTAAAATACTGTGTTTGAAAATTCAGTTTCAGATTATGCAGTTAAATTGGCTTGAATGCACTTTTTTTTTTCCCCCACCCAACTCAGTTTAGTAATGTGCAGGTGAAAGATGATAGACATGGTTTGCCTCTCCTGTCCAAACACATTTTTTGGTCTACATAGTGCTGAGCCATCGGCTTTGGGTGTCTCCTCTTTCCATTCTCACAGGTGCAGAGGGCAATTCATTCAGGTATAATCTAATAATTACCATTATTTGAGGAGATTTTCCGTAAAGTCAAGGTACATGCCTGGTGACTCATGTTCTGGTTTCTTTAATAGGCTAACAGCAGAAAGCTTTCTCATTCCGTGTGGATTGAATGACTGAAGGTGCTCCAGGGAAGTACTGTACTGAAGACAACAGAAAGAATTAATTTAAGCAATGTCATATGTAAATCCCTGTTGCCTTTTCACACCAGAATGTTAATTCTAGGGATATGAACCCACTGGAGTTTGTGTCAGTCTCAGACAGGATAATGTAGAGGCATAGCACAACTGAGGGAATAACTTTTAGATTTGAATAATGCTGACTTCGATATGATAGTGACAAATTCACCGGTGGTTTACACTGGTGTAACATAGGATGTCAGTTGGGTTATAAATTGAATAATAAAGAGAAGAACTTATCTCATTATTTTTGCATAAAACATAAACAAGGCATTTTTATATACAGTCTCATTTATGCAGTGTAGTATCAAATCAAGCTGAATGTGGTAAAAGGTTTTTGGCATTGGGTTTGCAATCAACAAATTTAAGGGACTAAAGCTTAACATTTATGTTTGCCTCTGCCGATATATTTCCTGACCAGACAACTTTTTCAGCCAAACTGTTTGAGCAGCTGATCCAAGCTCATTAATGTAACAGTATTTCAGCAAAAGTCATGCTGATAGCTATTGGTTCATTAGTGCCTGAATCCAGAAGGCATATAGAAATAGTTAGAAACAACTGACAATCTTGGCTTTGAATGCATAGCATTTATAAATATTTTAATTTTTTTAGGGATTTTTGCCTGTATTTTGAGTGATCAAGATTATATGGTATTTGATAAGGTTGCTAGGAGATTTTACTTTATTATTGTATGTTTATTTTTCACACCAAGTTGCAAATTAGTTGACACTTACCAACAACGTGTTTATTGTGATCTTACAAAGTTGTGGTGTTACACTAAACTTATCACACAATTTCATTGACGAAAAATGACATCTGTAGTTATGACAATTAATGTATCACTCCATGGTATAGCTTAAGTAAGATGAAGTGAGAGGGTTTTTTTGGAACTAGGAAAAAATCTTAAGAAAATTTGCGAAGTGTACCAGCCCAAAGAGCAAAGCATAGACATGGTCAAACACCAAAAGTTTCATCAGAGAACTAGAAGAACCAAGAATCTGCCCATCTGTTGGATATGATGTTGGAATATTATTGGCCTGGACAGTTTCTTCATCCCCTGACTCATCTGCCTCATAGATTCATATTACTTGATGGAGTTTAGGAAAAGGGAGGATCCTGTGCTGTAGCAGCAACAGAGATAGGATAAAACAGACAAGAACCAAGGCACATCTAAGCATTATCTCAAACTGACAGTAATGGGTGAAATTCCCTGAGATACCTATTATCTGAGGTAACTATATCAGGCTTGTAGTGTAGTTCTTAGTCATCAAAAAATTCACCCCTAAATGAATAACTACAGGTTGAATATGCAGGGAGAACCCAACAGCAGGAGCTGGACAGCTTGACAAAGACTGCAAAAATGAAGTGAATGTGAATGGCTTGAGACCTTCTGAAAAAATAGGAGAGCATTGGAAAAATAGCCATGGGCTATACCATATATATTCAGAGAAGCACCTTGCAACAAGTTTAAAACCCACTGAGGTAGACATCTCTAAAAACATTCTTCAGAAATTTCTAGATTATACTTCTATCAGTGATTAGTCACAATCATAACTTTCTGGATTTTTTGGGGTCATATAATTTGTTTCGCATCAAAATTATGTCCCAAAAAATTTAATCCCATGTGTATTCCATGGTCTTTTAAAACAGTTAAAGAATTCAACCTTCTTATTGGTTTATATAAATATCAAAAAAAAAGATGGTGAGTTAGTGCTGAAATATGTTGTTTTGCAAGCAAATAAAATTAGTAATTGAAAAGAATTTGGTTTTATCTTGAATATTCTCATTAGGGAAGGAACATATGGAGCTTTTAGAAAATACAGAATTTCTTTCTTCTGCAAGTGTCTTCCAACTCCTAAAGGGGGATTAAAGCAGAGACTCTGACCACCTTTTGTGTTGTATTAGTAAACTCTCCTACTGTGCTTTTCAAGTTGTTTAATGGACACACAATTTGTTGGATGGATGCCAAAGTTTCCATTACTTTTGTATTATGGTATTAAACTGTTTCAGTATCAAATGGTTTAATTGAAATTAGTGCTTGGAGCAACTCTGAGAAGCAGTTCTTCTTTGAAGCAGTTTACCCAGTTCTTAGATTTTTTTTTAAATTTATTGTTGTGTTCTCAGGGTATATTTCTCTGGAATGACATGGTTTGACTGCAGAAACTATATGTTAAAATAAAACCTCATTTAATGTAATCTCAGAGGATGAGACTGTATTTGAACTACTGATGTACAGAGTAACTACCTATAGTTTACGGGTCAAAGTATAATGGTGTGGGCATTTTTTGATTGGTACAAATACTAACCACAGTTGTCCACTTGGCTCCAGAATCCCATGCACTCGGGGAAAAAATAATATTGTGGTTTTTTAACGATGCCAAAGTACTTCAGGATATTGCTTCCCCAAATATTAATTCTTCTGTGCAAGTTCCATTTTCCTCTTAGTGCTGCCCCCAATTAAAGCTTTAAGCACTTAACCTGTAGTTGTGAAAAAAGCAGTTTATGATGGGTGTAATCTTATTCCCAGAGGTCTAATTATCTCAGTTGGTTCCCAATTAATCCATGAAGTTGTTAGGTCTTCCTTTAATTAGATCTGTTCTTCTTGAAGAACAGTTTTATTTTTCATATTTCACTTTATTAGTTCCTTCACTGGAACCCTGCAGGGTGGGAAATCTTCTTTGATATGTTCTTATTTGTTTGATTGCTGGTTGATGCTTAATGAAGATGATGATCTTTACCCTCAGTTTGCATTAAAGTTCATTTTGGAGATTGGAACACAAGTCCTTTAAACAGGAAAATTAAATGTAAATATGTACCAAGTAGGAGAGTGAAAACTTTCTTTGTTCTAAAGCCGTTATTTTTTTTTAATCTATTTTTTTTCATGTCAAGACATAATTATCTTTTGTCCAATCTCACAAAATTGAAATTGAGGTAATCCTAAGCACATTCTGAAATAGAATTTTACTGAGTTTATAGTGGTTTTTGTTTTATTTTTTGTTTTATTTATTTCATTAATGGGCATATTTAAGACGATGCATGTATGAGGAAGTCAGACACAAAGTCTTATTTTCCTTCTCCCTTTCACCTGTGGAAAAAATCTTTTCATATAACAGGAATTTACAGGCAGGAATAGAGGCTGTATTAAGCAGTCACAAAATCCACCCAGTAAACGGAATATTATCTGGAGACTGTTGGGAATTTCA
The DNA here is from genome assembly GCA_024865655.1 of Emberiza elegans. Taxonomy (NCBI): domain Eukaryota; kingdom Metazoa; phylum Chordata; class Aves; order Passeriformes; family Fringillidae; genus Emberiza; species Emberiza elegans. The sequence continues at coordinate 32,655,041 of JALJVW010003023.1, read as the reverse complement.
CTTGTCCCTCCACTCCTTTGTCAGCTCTGCATGATAGAAAACTGTATTGGTTTATCTGACAGTGTCCTTTCCTCTGTTGTGTCTCAGTGATATTCCCTTGCTGTATTCCACCAAAAAATCAGTTTACTCATGAGAATGGTGATTCACTTCAAGGAAAAAAGTGATCATATGTGTTCTCCTAACTGTGGAATTTAACCGATCAATGAAACTCTATTCAATAGGTGTTATATAGTTTCAATGACCAAAATACTTTCTTCCCAGGATATGAAATTCTGTTTTAAAATCTGCTATAAACAGCATCACTTAGCTGTTTATTTCTGCATTAATTTTGCAGGTAGTGAAATGAATGTCAGTTCAGAATTAACCATACCCTTTAAGGATTACTCAATAGTCAGTTAGAATTCTTTATGCATATATAGCAAAGTTCATGGAAGAAAGCAGTATTCATTAGGACAGGAATAAAAGTAATAACCACTCATCTCCAGAAGCATGCTTTTTAAATGAAATTACACAGACTACATAAATGAGAATGGGTAATATTGTAGAGAGATGAGGCCGTGATATATTTTCTACAGTAATTGGTAGTGTGGTGGTGTAGGGTAACAGTGATGTAGTCATAATTTTGTGGTTCTAGGAAGAAAAATATATAAAAATACTGGGTTAGGACATGCCTGGCTGCTAAACTGTTTCAGTATCAAATGGTTTAATTGAAATTAGTGCTTGGAGCAATTCTGAGAAACAGTTCTTCTTTGAAGCAGTTTACCCAGTTCTTAGATTTTTTTTTAATTTATTGTTGTGTTCTCAGGGTATATTTCTCTGGAATGACATGGTTTGACTGCAGAAACTATATGTTAAAATAAAACCTCATTTAATGTAATCTCAGAGGATGAGACTGTATTTGAACTACTGATGTACAGAGTAACTACCTATAGTTTACGGGTCAAAGTATAATGGTGTGGGCATTTTTTGATTGGTACAAATACTAACCACAGTTGTCCACTTGGCTCCAGAATCCCATGCACTCGGGGAAAAAATAATATTGTGGTTTTTTAACGATGCCAAAGTACTTCAGGATATTGCTTCCCCAAATATTAATTCTTCTGTGCAAGTTCCATTTTCCTCTTAGTGCTGCCCCCAATTAAAGCTTTAAGCACTTAACCTGTAGTTGTGAAAAAAGCAGTTTATGATGGGTGTAATCTTATTCCCAGAGGTCTAATTATCTCAGTTGGTTCCCAATTAATCCATGAAGTTGTTAGGTCTTCCTTTTAATTAGATCTGTTCTTCTTGAAGAACAGTTTTATTTTTCATATTTCACTTTATTAGTTCCTTCACTGGAACCCTGCAGGGTGGGAAATCTTCTTTGATATGTTCTTATTTGTTTGATTGCTGGTTGATGCTTAATGAAGATGATGATCTTTACCCTCAGTTTGCATTAAAGTTCATTTTGGAGATTGGAACACAAGTCCTTTAAACAGGAAAATTAAATGTAAATATGTACCAAGTAGGAGAGTGAAAACTTTCTTTGTTCTAAAGCCGTTATTTTTTTTTAATCTATTTTTTTTTCATGTCAAGACATAATTATCTTTTGTCCAATCTCACAAAATTGAAATTGAGGTAATCCTAAGCACATTCTGAAATAGAATTTTACTGAGTTTATAGTGGTTTTTGTTTTATTTTTTGTTTTATTTATTTCATTAATGGGTATATTTAAGACGATGCATGTATGAGGAAGTCAGACACAAAGTCTTATTTTCCTTCTCCCTTTCACCTGTGGAAAAAATCTTTTCATATAACAGGAATTTACAGGCAGGAATAGAGGCTGTATTAAGTAGTCACAAAATCCACCCAGTAAATGGAATATTATCTGGGGACTGTTGGGAATTTCACTTGTCCCTCCACTCCTTTGTCAGCTCTGCATGATAGAAAACTGTATTGGTTTATCTGACAGTGTCCTTTCCTCTGTTGTGTCTCAGTGATATTCCCTTGCTGTATTCCACCAAAAAATCAGTTTACTCATGAGAATGGTGATTCACTTCAAGGAAAAAAAGTGATCATATGTGTTCTCCTGTGGAATTTAACCGATCAATGAAACTCTATTCAATAGGTGTTATATAGTTTCAATGACCAAAATACTTTCTTCCCAGGATACGGAATTCTGTTTTAAAATCTGCTATAAACAGCATCACTTAGCTGTTTATTTCTGCATTAATTTTGCAGGTAGTGAAATGAATGTCAGTTCAGAATTAACCATACCCTTTAAGGATTACTCAATAATCAGTTAGAATTCTTTATGCATATATAGCAAAGTTCATGGAATAAAGCAGTATTCATTAGGACAGGAATAAAAGTAATAACCACTCATCTCCACAAGCATGCTTTTTAAATGAAATTACACAGACTACATAAATGAGAATGGGTAATATTGTAGAGAGATGAGGCCGTGATATATTTTCTACAGTAATTGGTAGTGTGGTGGTGTAGGGTAACAGTGATGTAGTCATAATTTTGTGGTTCTAGGAAGAAAAATATATAAAAATACTGGGTTAGGACATGCCTGGCTGCTAAGACCTCTACTACTTCTATAAATAATTAAGAACTCTTAAAATCATTTATACTTCCCTCAAATTTCATTGTATCCCTTTAGACCTGAAACTTTGCAAAGGTGCTTTGTCAGATGTTGCTCTTAAAGAGAAGATGTTGGTGTTTAGGATACTAAAGAGAACAGCAAGGAAGCGTCAAGAAATATACATTGTCTTCTTCCTGACCTCTGGATATTGATTAAAAAAGTGGAAGTCTGAAGGATTGTTTCAGCTCTTCAACTTTTGTAGGGCTGTGACCAAGGTTTTTCAACCCTAAGGCATTCAGATCTTTTGCTGTAGAACAATATGGGCAGAAAAATACTGGAATTTGCAGTCTAAGAACATACCTGTTAAGTAAAAAAAACCCAAAAACTGATCTTTTTCTTCTTTCTCTTGCAAGTGTGATAAGCAGGCAAGAGACACATGTGACCTGTCTTCCACCACCACCTTAGAGTGAACCAATTGATGCTGAGGTCATGACATTTAAATGTTACGAATTTTTCTGGGTCTGGCTATTGTCTGGTCCTGTGCTGAATGTCCTGGAATGCAGGAACTCCCTTTACCATTCACCTGAAGCAGTTTGTGTGAAGCAGTTTTCAGTTTCAAGCCTCTGCACATTGTAAGCTCAGTCTCAGTCAGTGAACACCAGCTGTATCCTAATTTCTAAAACTCGCTCCTAATTCAAACAAAAATGTTAATGGAGTTGAAGCCCTAGATACATGCAGGTTTTGACTGATCTGAATATAATGTAGATTTCTGGCAGTCAAAAGCCATTTAATATGCCTTATCCATTGATACACATTGTTTATTTCCTCAGAAGCTGTATGTTACCTGATTTACCTGCTACCGTGTACTTAGTTGCAAACTCTGCAACTAAAATAACTTATTAGTTTCTAAAGGAAATATTTAGTAAACACAATAACAAACAAAATGCGTAGGGCCAGATGGAACTGTGTCAGGAAACCGAATGTGGTTATAACTAGCTTTTAGGAATTCAAGTGACATATAACCTGTCATTGCTGTGAATTTGTACCTAAATATTTAAGTTGAAATGGTAGTGAAATGCCCAATGCTTTTTGTGATTGAGCTTCATATATTCTGGTAGCTGTTCATACAACCATATTAGATATCTTAGCAGTGGGTGTCTTAATTATAGCTAATGTGTGCAACATAGGTGTTGCACATGAGTATTTGTCTAACCTAACGTAACATAAGGAATATAAAAGGAGAAAACTGGTATTTTAATGGAAATAACTGATACTGGACCTTGCTCATACCTAATCCACAGTGTTTAGACATTACAACAGGACCTTCCATCCTTTTCATCTACCCTAATCCTAAACTTTCATCTTCCTGTCTTGATCTCAGGTTTAACAGAGTAGCAGTGATGCAAAACTCTTTTCAGCTAATGCCATTGATGCACAAAGCAGTTTGGCACAGGGTATGAAATAGAACCAGGTGCTGAACTTTGTCTGTGTTAGAAATAATATCTTTACTGATACCCATGCAATTGGAAGTCTTGGAGAAAGAACAGAATTTAGTTTGAAAAAGCATTGTAGTTTTCTGAGATAAATAGTTGGCTTTTTGTCCATAGAGAAAATGATGTCAAATTTGCCAGTAGCTGGCATGACTCTGCCCCTCAGTTATCAGTGCTCCCTTAAGTAAGTGAAAGGAAAAATCAAGTCCAGCCCCAGAGCAATGATCCATGCAAGTTGAGTGCACTTCAGGGACAATGTGATAAAGCTGAGGTTTTGGCTGTTGGCAGGTAGATTAAAAGGAAATGAAGAAGGTATTAATTTTGTGTAACTAAAAGAGCTTATACAAATATTTTAAAATCCCCAGATATTTTAAAAATATTGTTTTGTGGTGTGTATTATTTCTATTAAGTGTGTGAAATTTTTAAGTTGATTTTTATTAAAAAGGGGTTCTTAATTATGAAGTCTAACCTCTGAAATTGCTCAGACAGACCTTTGTTCATTATGCAGTAATTAGAAAGGCACCATTAGCATCTATGCTGTGAACTTTTCAGTGTAGTTCAAGACACATAGTAGTATAGCCAATTAAAAACATTTAAGTGGGTAAAAAAAACTATTAAAGCTAATTCATTAGACCTGCATATTTTGGGGTCAGTGGTACAGAACATGCACATCAAAGCAGAAAAAGCTTGAGTTGCTAATATGCCCCAAAGCACTGAAGTGAGCAGCATTGCAGATCGTGAATTTGAGAGGTAGGGCAGCCTTGGGGTACTGATTACATTGATGAGGATATGGTAATGACTTAAGCAGCTGTCAGGAGTTAGAAAGACCAAAATCCACAAGGATGTGTGGCTAAGTAACAGATGCCTTTAAAACTCTTTGGTTTGTTACTGTTCAGTAACTTAGAGAAAAACTTTAATGAGGTGACCTCCACAGTATTTTGTACGTAGATTAGGGTTTTTTTCAATTTTCAAAAGACTGGTTTCTTACAGCAGTGAATGAGCTCAGAGAGGTCGGATTTTTAGAGCTACAAAGACCTATGTCAGGTCAGATACCCGAAAGGAGGGAAGAAGGTGATTTTGAGGAATGCTTAAAAATAAATTAATTAAATCAATACAGGGTCTTTAAAATGCCTAATATAAATTCATCTGAGAGGAGACACCAGTGAACCTTGAAGGCTTTTTTAAAGCCAGTGCCATGCTGGACTTATGCGGTCAGTTGGTCTAATATCCAGTGGTATTGCAAATATTCCTTTAAATCTGACCATAACCTACAGGCTGAGAATCAACAATAGAAATAGGTGGGTCAGCAACTTGGAGTTGCTTGCCACTAAAATCATAAATCACTTTCAGAAAAATTAGTTTTCACTCACAAAAGTTGCCCATCTAAAAGTTAGGTGCTAGATCAAAACTATTAATCCAGGACTGTCTATGGTCAGTGGAGAAAAATAAAAAGCTCAAAGGAGTGAATCATATTTTCTGATATTTGAATTATTTTCTGGAGGACCTTTCTCTATTGTCTGTAAATATGGATGGCATGAGTGATTTAAAATTAATATCTAGCTAGTAGAAGGTTAAAATAACAGACTGCAAAAGATGGGTTAAATAATGATGTACCTGTGACAAATTACCCAGTTGGTACAGCTGGATAACTATCTGCCCATATCCTATCCATTTTTCTGTACTCCTAAACTCCAGTACTTGCAGACCGCTTATTAAGTGCATAGAGTCAATGGTCTTTTTTTCCCCACGCTGCAGTTCCCACAAATGTTCCACCAATAAAATGGAATTGTGCTACTTGGACGGTATTGTCAGTAGCAGGGCACAAAGTGGTATCGGCCTCAGGAGAGGTGTGGGCAATCACTGACACCTGACCTCAGTTAAGCTTATATAAAGTGCTGAAAGGCCTCATACTGATTATAACAATTCTTCGGGGATCGCCATCCTTCCCTCCTGCAGCTCATGTACAGCTCTTTTAATGAGCTGCTCGGTGATCCTGTCCACAGCGAGGCTGGAAGTGAAGACAGTTGAGAACCAATCAGGGATGTGATTAATCACTGTTAACACAAGAGCAGGGCACTGCCGACTGTTGGTATGCACTGTTTGATTTGAATGCATTTATCTGGGGAGGTGGGAGGCTCTCTTTATTCTGGCAGAAGCAACCCCGCTGCTTCCAACAGCTGCTGAAATCAGGCATGTTTCATTGCTATTAATTCAATGCAAGAAATCATTATCATTGTGCTGAGGTGCTGGACACCTGTTATTCTTTCTTGTCTGAATTCTAAAGTCAAATTAATAAGATTCATATGCTCTCAGTCAATAAAGTTTTACTACGTAAATGGTTTTGTCCTGGTCAGAGTTCAATGCCTTCATTTTACCTTGGAAAATGATGCAGGAGGTATTCAAACTAGCAAGACTGAAGAGTAAATTAAAAAGTGTGTAGCTCTCCTTTATAACAGATGTGAATAGCTCTCTATGATGATACTCAGTGTGATAAAAATCAAGGATCTGTGTATCATTCTTGCATCTCACAATTACAATGCTTTTTCCCAACTGTTTTTGGCAGAACATTATTAAGATTTTCTTTTGCTTGCTTTGGCTCCCTATTGAAGATGATGGATGGTTACTTCCTTTTGCTGTCAGCTAGCCAGTGAATAGCCAAGTGAAAGGAGAGGAATAAAGGACCAAACCCCTTTCCATTTCACAAAGTCTTAGAATGTTGACTGGGAAGGCAAGCATTAAATCTATTCCAAATCTATTTACTGTAGGTTGCCATCCATCACCCTGGTATATGAGTGCCTCCTAAATGAAATAAATGGCAGTGCAGAGGGTGTAGCTGAACAATAACACTCTTCTTGTTCAAGATAATTAATAACCCCATCAGTCTCACAAAAGGTTTTTATTTTTTGTGGAATTATTTGCTTTCCCCTCATTCAAATTATTAAAATTCAAATTTTCAGTATTAAGTAGGTTTGTATAGTGAAACACTTTCTCAGAAAATTGCTCTGTAGAATTTCCTTAAAATTCATGGAATTTCATAACACAAAAACCCTGAAGATTTATAATTGCTAAGTTCTTCTGAGGACCTTCTTCATAGCCACCTAGTTGCCAGTTGGTATTTTGAATTCATACTTACCATATAATCTGAATGTACCTTTCACAGGGACAAAACTGTGATGATATTTTGTGTTAGGGTTTTAAATTCATTTTTGTTTTAATTTATTGTACAGTGTTTAAAATCTGTGCAAAGATTACTTAAGACCAAAATAGATATTTCTCGAATTGGTTAATTTTTTTATTGATATTTTGACATGATTTTGTATAGCTTGGAAGGTCACACCTTGTTTCCTAAATAATTAGAAGCTGTAAGATGGTGTACTATTATTATTATTATTATTATTGTTATCATTATTTATATAAATATATTTTATTGTTGTTGTTGCTGTTCTTCTTCTATTACTTCTTGTTGGTGTTGTTTTCCTTAAAATATATGCTGTTAATTTAAGTTATTATATAGGTGGTATCTGTACTCTTTACTGTCTGGAGAATATTGGTTAAATGAGTGTTCTGTTCCCATTTTCAGGGGAAATGATCAGGCTATGTGAAACAAACAGTTCTGTCTTCTGCTTTTGATAGTTTGTAAGACTGGGGATATTTGGTTATGCAGACATTTATGTTTTTTATTTATCATTTCAGTTCATGAATTACTATTAAACTTTGTGAGGTATTAGTGATCTGATCAATACAGTATCCATAAAATTTTGCTTGTTTCAGGTGGATGGTGTCTGTTTGACTAGTTATCTAAAGGCTGATTGAAAGGCAGTTTTTTAATATTTTTCCCCCTTCTTCCTTAAAGAGTGTCAGGAAGTGAACTGTCCTGAAAATTAGCATATTGAAAATGTTCTAGAAATTTAAATAGTTTTTTACATTCTTTGAAGAGAAACCCAAGAATTCCAGCTATCCTGAAAACACTTAATAGAAAAGCGATTATAAGCACTTAGCAACATGTCTCTGATGTTTTATGTGTGTATGTGATCTGCCTCCAATATTTACTTGCCAGCAACACTTGCTCATTGCTAGCATTTCTCACATATCTCATGCCAATTTTTTTCTGTTTCTATAGCCATTTCAGGTGTTTTGTGTGCTGTTCTGGCACTTTAAAAACAGTAAATAATATGAAATGTTAATTAAGTACTTAGTAACCATAATAGAATACCTGCTTGCACTTTGATTGACAGTTCATTATATGAAATAAAGTCTCAATCAATAAGTTCCCAGCCATTTGTCTGGCATAAGTAAAGACAGACTATTAAGATTCCAATATTTCTTAGAATACAGCCAGATGGAGACTGGTAAGTACCTTTTAGACAAAAATGTGACATATAATGGAGTGTTGGCCTGTTGGCATGAAAACTAGAGTATGCTCCATTTATGCACTGTGTAAATAAACTGATTCAGAAAATGGAGATTATAAATATTGTTTATTTCTGGATTACTTATATTACCCACAGCATCAATGGACCATTGAAAGAATTTTTCATATTAAAAGGGCAAATAATCATTGTCACACAAACCTGCTTTCATAAAGCCTATGTTGTAATGTGCGTATTGTAGCTGTGCTTAGAAGAGGTGCTTAATTCAGATGGCTAAGTCAAAATTTGATGTCCAGGGTACATTTTCATGATTATGAAGTTAGACTTCCTCTGTGACAGTAAGCTTGTTCTTCTTTCTAATTCTGTCAGTGTGTGATCAAGTTCATGATGCTGTGAATCTCCCTGATTCTGATTTTCCTTTAAGATTCTGCTGACTTGATCATAGTCAAACCACATTACAGAACAATAAGTGGAACTTGGACAGCTGATGGGCTTTGGCTGAAGTATGCCTTTAGTCTTCATGAAAGATTACAGTATAATATTTAACATATAGTAAAAAAATTAAAGTCCTAAACTTGAGTGTACTTTTCAACTCCTTCAGCTATATCAGCTTTTGAAAATTTGGTTTTTTTGTGGCATAATTTTCAAAATCATCCTCAAATAAGAGCTATTCATTACATTTTAAACTTGGTGTTTTATGTTATCTTCTAAATCTGAATTTTAGAGAATACTGGAAATGTTTGCTGCATGGTCTTGAAAATTTTGTCCTGTTTTTTAATTTCATTTGAAATATTACCAGTGCTAATAGAAAAACTATTTTCTACTTGACTTTATGTACTCTGAGGAAATATTTTAAATGGGTATTAGAGAAGGATAAGGGTTTTTTTTCTTTTTTTTCCTTGTTTGTTAGCAAGGGAGCCTTTGTAAAACAGTATCCTTAGTTGTGCAAATATTCCTAACTTTTTTTGGGGGAGAGGGGGGTGTGAGGAGGGGCATTTTTTCCTGATAACTTGTAATAGCTGAAGTTACTTGCATGCTTGCAGGCAGCCCAACCATTTATCATTTTCTGTTACAGGCTCTCAAAGTTACAGTGTATGTTAAAGAACTGAAACTTGGGATATTATTACAACATTCCTCCAGCAACTATTACTCTATTTAGCTTATGACTCTACAAATATTATCTCTTGACATCTCAAAGTTTGTCAATAACTCTTTGCATGCTGGGATGCGCAACATGCTTAAGAACTGCAACTATTTAATGATGCTTCATTAATTTCAGTGGAATGCTGGGAGGCATATTTTCCAAGTGACATACTTATATCACTGTTCTGGGAATACATCGTGTTTTGCAACAATTACAACTTCCACAGGGCAAAAAATCAGTTAACCATATTCCTCTGGGCTCAGAAAATTAGCTGAATTGCTGTTTCAGAAACAACTTTTCCCAAGCTCATTTAAAAGGAGGAGGTATAGGAAAGGCCAAGTGAGGTGCTTATATGGGTGCTTTAGAAGGGCATCATGGGGACCGGGAGCAGGAATCTTTCTGTCACAGTATGCAGCTAGAAATAATGACAAAAATGTGCTGAAAATGACCTATTGCTATGGAGCAATCTGAAACAAGGAAATAAAATAGGTACTTATGTTCTCTGCATTTTAATCAAGATGATGGCTCCACAGTTTTCTTCTAGCTGTGGAGGTAGGCAAAGTAAAAAAAAAAAAAAAATAGAACAAAATCCTGTGGTAAAAAATTGTTTTAACTCCTGATGTCTCTCTCTCCATTGTAAGTTTGGATCCATGTGAAGGTTCTGATCTCTGTGAGATACTGTGATTTTCTGAAAACAAAAATAACAAATTATTGAGTACCAAGGAAAATCAATAATTATTCTTTGATTATTGGAACAAGCACATATATATATTTATTATTCATATATATGTTTGTGAAATATAATTCTCTAAGGGTTTTTACTGTTTTTCCCCAAACTTCAATATTACTCTGACTACTGTAAAATAGCATGGCAGAATTGTCAGGTAGTCAAAAAACAAAACCAAAAAAACCCAAAAGATCCAAACCCTCTACTGAAAAATAACTCCCTTAAATAGGAAACATTGTACCCTTATAGCAACAATCTTTATTGTGAGATATGCTACAGAGTATTGCAATGTTCTGTGGTTTTGAGTTGTTGGGCTTTTACTGTGGGATGTGTGAGTGCATAAATATACACATCCATCTATATATGCATATGTATATCTATAGATGTGTACAGACACACACACATATATATATCTGTATATAGCTTGCTCAAGATCATTAAGGCTGACGTCTTCAGAAAGCTGTACTTTAAACACACTTGTGCACCCACACATCATCAAAGAAAATTTCTCACTTTTTATGGTCATAGGGAGACTTGTGAAGTATTCAGTATCTCAGAGGCAAGAGTTCTTCACATGATGTGGAGAAAATGTGTTCTATCCTGCTTCACCTTTTATTGCTATACAGGCAAAGAGCTTTGAAACTAAAAAACTTTTATAGCTGTAAAACTATGTAGTCTACTATAATTAAAATACAGGAAAATACTGGAGCATAAAGAATGGGAAATCATATAAATGAAGTACATGTTTCCAGTCCAGTGGGCTGACTGTGGAGATTGGGAAATGTATCTGCAAAAATATTGACAATTTGATACAATTCTGGAGACTGGGTAAACTGCAAAGATTTCTTCTAAAATAAGACACAGAAACAAATTTGGAATAAATATCAGTGTCAACATTCCGTTGCTATGTTGGACTGAAAAAACTGTGAACATGACAGACTCTCCAATGTACCTCTGCTTCTAAGTTTTCCATATACATATGTGTATTTACATATACAGCAAGAACTGCATTTTATCTGTATTTTGCTAATTTAACTCTTGGGGAGGACTGATTAATATATTTAAATGAGCCATTTTCATATGTGAAACTGCACTTCCTAGGCCTGATACTTAACCCCTAGAATTATTCATCCCTTTACTGGTGTGTCAGAACCACAGTCAAAGGGATGACTCCTGTTAACATGCTCAGCTGAACTTGCAATTCACTCCCTCAGTAGTGGGTGGGGTAAGACCTACATAATCTTGCAAAATACTTGTTTGTGCTTGATTCCCTGTTACCACACCACCACAGTCTAGATATAATTAGGAAAGTAGACCTGCAGTGTGTGTTGAGTCTCATGCATAGAGCACATACAAACTGCAATGACACCTTTGGTTGAAAAGTAACCTGCGCATCTCCCCCGGACTGCACCTGTGTAGTACGTGTGAACGTGTATACACTAACAAGGTGCTATAAAGCATCAGAGATTTTGAATTCTTTTTTCCTATAAATTCTGCCCTTTTGCCCTTTCTCAATGTGAAATTGAATCACAGTCTTACACTAGCCTATGTAGAAAGCATGATTTCGATTTAATATATGTATATAAAGACATGTATACAGACACACACGTTCATATATATATATATTCTCTATCATTTAGTTTTTAGAAACACCAAGTATTTTTTTCTTTGTGAAAAAAAAAAAAAAGCCTGTATTAGAGCCTCTTACTCATAGTTGCACTTCAGTAAGTGAGTGTTGCTGCTACACCATACTTAATGTGATCAAGACCTGAGCCCTTGTGAGCTGTCCTTTGTGTCAATCTGCAATAATAACCCAGACTGTGGTACACATAGAAGTGCATTTTCTTTTTCTAATCTAACCTTTGAGGGAAATGCTGGCCATTGTAGGTTTTCTGTACAAAGATTGGGTTGACAGAACATACATTTGATTTCTGTTACTAGATAATTGAAAGGATGAGGCTCAATTTGTGACAATCCAGAGCAGGAAGATGTGGGCCAGTTGAAAAGAGTTCACTACAGGTGAGCTATGAGAATGATCAGTTTTCTAAAGAAAATATAATCCATGAGGAAAGTTGTAAAGAACAGTGGTTGTTCAAACTAGACAATACCAAACTTGTGTGGGCATAACAAATAAAGACTAAAATCAGCAAGGGAGATTTAGGTTAGACATTAGGAAATATCTTGCAACAGTAAGGATGCCTAAGCACCGGGTTAGAGGTTTGAGGAAAGTTTTGAAAACTTCACTGATAAGAGTTTTTGAAATTAGACTGATATCAGCTGGGATAGAAACAAGTGTAGATCTTTCTGTGAGGGAAAAAGGGATAGAAAATATGATCTATTGATCTTTGTAATAGCTTTTTTGTCCATGATTATACCTTCTACATCTCCACAGGATTGCTTTCAGTTCTCTGAATTAACTAAAATATATAGGGAGTTGTTTGTTAGAGAAAAGTTGCTTTTGGTATTTTAAAAAAAAATCTTGTGAAAATTACTACTCAAGAATTGTTTTGGGCAAATGTATAAGCTAATGTTTTCTATTGTACGCAAATTTGATTTTTTAAAAAAATCCCAACAAGCAGGTACTATTATTGTGCCTTCTGATATCTTTTAAATCCTGGGGTTTTTCTTAGAGGTAGGACAGACATATTTAGATCTGGTTTCATGTATTTATCTTTTTTCCCTGAGCACATGATAGTTATGTATACATGGAGATAAATATTTGGGTTTTTGAAATGAGTAGCTATAAAAACAATTTGATCATGCAATGGAAATTTTATCCAAACCTTGAAAAAGAAAACATAAAAATAATGATGTTTAGCAGCAGAATTCCCATGAAATTCCTCGTGCACAGAGCTGGCTTAATAGTGTGGACAGTTCAGTTGGACTTGAATTTTATGGTACATCTAAGTTGAGAAACATGAACTAGCAGCTGGATGGCTGCTATTATCTTATCCATCCTTAAAATGATTCCCAGGCAAAATGATGCATGAAGAAATATGGTTCGCATTTAGTGGGTATTAGATCAGCCTTCGGCTGAATCAGAAAGAATTAAATAGGGAGGCAAGGGGGCATTCTTAGGACCTGGCTTGGATTTTGGGAGGTTAAAGGCCTGGAAATGGAAGTGAAGACTGTAAATATTGGTTTGGCAATGGATTGACAGTTGTATGCAGGTTACAAATTTTGGAACTTATAACTTACTGATTTTTTAATGGGATTTTATGTTATAGAGACATCCTTTTACTGATGTTTGCATTTTTCCCTGTCAAATAATATTTTACATTAATATGGCATGTCTGATTTGATTTGGTTGTAAGGGAGCTATTCTAGGGTTTTAAATCAAGCAGTGAAATTGCTGCTGTGCTGTACGCAAGTTTGTAAGTGATTAGTAAATAATATAAATGCCTATTTCATTTAGTTGGTTGATAGAGGCATAAAGCTGTACAGTTGCAGGTACAGGAAAAAAACCTCAAGCAATCCAAATGCAGCATGGCCTTTTTTTTTTTTTTAAGAGAGGTCGATTATGTCTGAACAGCAAGAAAATAGATGAAGGAAATTTGTCAAGACAGGGAGGGAAAACTGTCCCAGGTGGGTGGGTGATCACAAACAAACCCTACAAAAGTAAGGAGACTGTGTGAAAGGATGGAGCTGCACTACAGTTGCTGGAAAAATAAATATAATTTTGACCAACCCATGGAGTTTCTATTTGTTGACTGGTTTTAAGGAATCATATTTTAACTTAAGCATTTCTTCCCTACATATAATTAAGTCAAATTTCTCTAATCTTTTTACAGTGTAAAAAAATTTAAACTCCAAATTTAATATCTTTGTAGTTTATGTAAGTTAGAGTGTATTTCTCCTTCTCACAGAAAAGATTGGCCTATTAATAGTGTCCTTTTTAACATATGGGATTATATTCTGTCAGTACTTAAACAGGACATGGTTCTTTTTTTATCCTGAATCCCACTTGTACTCGTAAACTGATGATGCAGAGTTATCAGCATTAATTTTGTTACAGAAATCTTGCCAGATCTTTCTCATTGCCTAATGACTATCTGTGCTGTAGCTTGTATTCTATGAGTTTCCCAGAATTCACTGTTCTTTTAACCTTATTGAGTGATTTATTTTTGCACTCAGCAGGCTCTGAATATTCATTTTTTATATCACAGAATTGGATTTTTACATGCATCTGTTTTTGCAATTTTTAAAGGAAAAGAAATTTGTGCAGCCACTTTCAGATTGTTTGGGGTCTTTTTTGCAGAAATCTCCACACCCCTTCTGATTCTAATATAGGGAGGATGGAAAATGACTCTAAACAACTTGCAATTAATGATTTTAAATTCTTTTAAACAAAAAAAAATTAAGTATTTTTAAAACAGAGATACAAGTAAAAATAAATCTTTGTTTTCTCTTGAACTCAGGGTATCTTTTAAACATTAAGAAATTATGGCTTCTCAAAAAATATTCCTCCTATTTTTATATCATCCCCACCTTGTCAGTATTGACAGACCATTAATTTAAAGGCCTGTGGCTATTTGCTAAAGGTTTATATAAAATTTGTACACATGCTCATGGAAACTGTCATATAGCTTACACAAGAAAGTGCTGATAAATTAATATTGAGCTTCTTAAGTCATATATAGTAATGTTTGTCCAATGTATGATGGATAAAAATTTATTCATTTAGTAGTACGTGGAGAAATAGAAGAGCCTAGAGATGATTCTTCTTTTTTTTTTTTCTTTCCTTTTTTTGAAATGGGATCAAAATCTTCTCTGCAGATGACCAGGAACTAAGGAAGAGGGAAAATATTTGAGATAATAGGAGAAAAAGATCATAAGATGTTCCACTATTTTTTAGCAAAGAAGTTGGTAAGCCCAAATAAAATCCCCATATTGGAAGAAACTGAGTACTTGGCAATAAAGCATTAATAATTATTTGTCAATTAATTTGGCACGAAAATAAAATCCATAAAAGATGCCTGAAATTGTAAGTGAAGACTGATTCAATTTTTCAGATACAAATTTCTTCTTTTTCTTTTCGTCAAATGGGGATGCTGCTCCTACCAGAAGTATCAACTGAAGCAGACATCATGAACATCCTCATTCTATTGCAGATACTTAGTGGAGTTTAACTTCAGTTATGAATAGCAAAAATCTAGTTATGAATAGCAAAAATCTATCAGCCGAGAGTGCCTTGCAGGGCCTGAGGGAATCAAAACAAAAGTTGTGCCTTTGATACAGTATTGCTTTGACAAGTGCACCAACACAAGGTTAGCAGGAGCTTTACTGCACTGCAGTGTTCACCTTTCTACTGACTAATCTTTATGCAAGGTTACAAGCTCTGTGGTTTCTGGTATGTGTGAGACTCCAAAGTGTTAATAGTGTTGATTTTTTTGGAGGTGAGTTAGACAGTCTTGACCTAAGTAAGAAATATAGGACACACAAAGGTGTGACTTTTGCAATTTATACAGATACTGTCCTTGTGAATAAAATCCCTGTGATCTCTGTGGAAATTCTCTGCTTTCTTCCTGACAATGAGAAATAATCTTGTTCTGTCAAAATACCTGAACATATTATTCACTGTGGAGATTTGATTCCTGTAATCATGAATTCATATCCTCAGTTACAATAAATGCGTCATTAGTATTTGGCATTTAGGAATATTAAAAAATCCTCCAAAACTTAATTCCAAATAATTTGAAGTGAAATGAAAAACCAGGGGTATTTTAGTGAAGTTCTTTTGCACTCCTACTTCTCCACATTATAAATTGGAACCCTGTTCTGTCACATTTTAAAACAGTTCAGTATCTGCTGCGACCTGCCTGAAAATGTGCTGTATTTTTTTTTTTCTTTTCCTTGGAAGCTGAAGATATTTACTAAACCATTTTTTATTTTACTGCAATCAAAGATTGTAAGTGTAATTTAAAATTACTTGGGATTTTTACCAAGTATATATGAAACACTTGGGAAAATATACTTGGGATTTTTTCCCACACTCCTGCTGGACACAAACTATCAGGATTATAAGAGTATACCAAAGAACACAGACAAACACAAAATAAAAAGAAAAAATAGTAAGACCTGTGAACATCAAAATCTTTGGTGATTCAGGCTGCAAAGAATTCTTGAAATAAAATCAGCTTTTACTGTTTTAAGAGTCCAGTGCACCTAAACAATCATAGTATCTTAGTCCTTTCAGTGCCTGAGAGGAGCAAATTATAATTTTGGTGATGCAAGTGAGGAATTGATTTGTATTAATCAACAAAGTATTTTCATTAAGGGTGCTCTGTGGTAGGGATTATGTATTTCTGTATAAAACATGAGCAGGTGTTTAACTTCTACATAGAAGCCATTTGCCATTTACTTTTGCTGTCAGCATTTCTTTTATTTTACAACTTTGGGAGCATTCCAGATAAATGCTCATGGAACCATGAGGAAACATAGTAACAGAGATGTTTTATCACTCAAAACTTTGGGTGTTAATCTCCTAACATTTTTTTAAAGGGAACCCATACACTGTTCCTCTCAGCCTCCAGCTGTCAGAGCAACTATGAGATTTGAGGCTTTTCCATAGTAAGGCATGCCTGAAAGCAGTTTGAGTGCTTGATGTAGAACCTGGCAAAATAAAAAATTGAGTCCTAGAAATGCAGGGAGGTTGGTATGAATCTGTCTGCTGTTGACAGATCAGGCTTAGGTGGCTGACTTTTAAAAGGGATTTGTTCTTCTCGTCTCATCACACCTATTTCTACTTTTCAGGTTATTTTCCTGGTAGATTACATTTCTGAGATGTTCTGTTTCTTCCAAAACATGGAAAATAAAATCTCTTCTCCGTATTTCATCTACCTTATGGTTGTTTTTTACTATCTTGTAATTCAGAGAACTTTCATTTTATGAAAAAGAGCTATTTAATTTTCTATTTAATTTTATTTTATTGTCTGGTTGAGTTTTTGGTTTGCCTGTGTATTTAGCTCAATGTTATCTGGTGGTGTTGGCTCCTTTGTGAAATCTAAAAAGCTCAAAATCATGTTTTGAAATGTTACTTATGCAAAGGAATTGTAGAAATACAAATAAACACAAATAATTATCCCAAGTCTGGGGAAGACTAGAAAGTTTTCATATTTTGTATTTGATTTAAGTGAATTGTGTAAGCCTCTTGTATGTAACTTAAATAGATAGTTTTAAACGTGGTGATTTCCTTTGCTGAACTAGTAAGCTTCTGCATCCTGTAAGGATCCAATATGTATGGAAAACAGAAATATATAATTTTAAAAGCTGACAGACAATACATTATTGAGGTCATACAAAGAGATAAAAATTAACTTACTCCAGGCATAAATGAAAAACAACTAGGTCTTTCTTTCTAGATATCAGAGAAGGCTTTTCACAACAATTTTAGGAGACTTCACTACCCTGAACTAAAAATATTTTAAAAGAAAGTAGGTGGTTTGACATAGAGTAACAAACAGCCAGTTTAGTTTAAAAAAATCCTAAATAATTATTTAATTTCCCTCAATAAGAGAAGCAGAAAACTATTTTCTTCTATTGTGTTGTCCCCTTTGCATCTTTGGCATAATGGCATTTAAAGCCTCATTATGTTTTTAAAGTGAAAAATGTTGTCTTAAGATGTATGAGCATGACAGAACAACTCTGTATGATTTTCCTTTGAAGTTCTAAAAAAAATTCTTCTCATCACATTGTGTGACAATTTCTTAATAAGAACATGTTGATGGAGTGGAAGCTCAATGATTTTTTGTGTGAGTGGCAAGGGTTTCCTTTGAGTTAAAAAGATTGTGAAAGTACACTGTAATGTTTATATTGATCTAGACACTATCTATAGCTGTCTTTATTACATTTTCTTATTTTGACATAATTTATTCATGACTAAATTACTCTGTGGAGTTTCAGGAAGATGAAAAAGAGGTTTTCTCGTTATTGTAAATCCCCTACAAAAGCCGACCCAAAAACATATTTTAATTCTTAAAAGCTTTACTAGTGTAAGAAGAAACTCAGAGAGGTAAAAAAAGGAATTATGACAAATATAGTTCACAAAAGACCTGCCTTAGCATAATACACAGTGTTTACTTAGGAACACATTATCAAATTGCATGTTGTTTAAATGAAGTCTTATCACCACTAAATTATTTATACTTTAGTTTGAAAAGTAAATAAATATTAAGTGAGTCATACTTTTTTCTTCTGAAAAGACAAATAACTCTAGCTATCAAATGCTCTGTATCATTTATGAACTAAATTTCAGTCTGATTTTTTTTAAATTAGGTTGCTTAAATATATTTTATACATAACCCAAAGACTCATGAAAGATCAGTTATTCATTGTTACACAGAAAATATGCAGTTTTAAGTTAAAAAAGTCATTTGTTCATTTAGGACAAAGCTCTTCTCATTCATCTTTGTGATAACTCTCTTGTAGACAATATAAAGCTGTAGGTCTTGGAGATGTCATGGATCATGATAGGCTGATGCTGACAAACTTGACACTATGTTTGGCTGTTCATGAACAAATGTAAAACTTGCTCTTCTGCAAAACCATCCACCAGTCCAATGTGCTAAGGTGTTTTGTTGGAACAGCCTTTCCGTGAGGTTCTGGCGCTTGCCAGGCCCCTGTGTTTGATCTCCATCGGACTCTTCGCTCTGCCGCATCAGGCTCGCCTGGGGCTGAAGCAGTCTCAGGAGCAGGTCTGCTCACACATGTTGTCTCAGTGCTCTTGACTTCACAGGAGCTATGATGATGCTTTCTGCCTTATTTAACTGCTGACTTACCTCAGAGGATAATCTGATTTAACAGTGATTTACATTGTCTGTTCAGGAGAGTAAATGATTACTCAAGGTACAACATCACAGAGGATTGAGTGTTACCCTTTGAGAAGGCTGCATGGATGAGATAAATGCTTCTGATACAAATTGTAGAATTTAATGTGTAGTCAAATGTCTTTTTGGTGTACATGCTTTCTAATTAGGGGTCTTCAAGAGTTACACTTTTACAGACAACTTTTTTCATAGTTACATAAAAAAAAAATCTGCAACAAACAGAAAAAAAAATCATAGTGCAGTGTCTTTCCCAAAAGGTATACTTTTTCCCTCATTACTCAATTTGTATTAATTAAAACCAATTCCTGGGTTATCAAAGATACAAGGTGAAAATTTATTTAGGGTAATTTGCACTATAGCTTAACACCCTGGTGTTTTATTGATAATTTTCACATTTTCACTACAATTCCTCTTTGCTTTGGTGAAATTTTTCTTACTCCTATGAAATGGGGTGATATGCAATAGTCTGTTAAATGGGAGACCTTTTTCCAAGTTTAAAATTTTAAATTCAATGTTTATGCTCTTTACATTTAAAAACAATCTTATTTATACTCTGCCACAAAAGGAATTAATGGATTTGATCATTTCACCACTTATGGAACTCTGATCGTGTGCATTCCCTCTGGAGGGACACAATTAAGTAATGAAGAAATCTAACCAGCTGTCCCAGAATGTACCCATTAACCAGAAGATCCCTTCAAAAGGTCTAAAACAAACAAAAAAGCCACAAGTCAAATAAGGTAAACTGCAAAGCTCCTTGTCTTGGAGTTTGTACCACTGCCTGCAGCCTAACAATTTTTCAAAATGGTTTGCATTTAAAATTCTAGTAAACCTTCCAAGCTTGGTGTTGGTGCTTAGTTTGTGGGGTTTTTTTTTTGGAGGACTGTGGAATGAGTTTTGTGAGGTGGTTTAAATCAAACCTTTTAAAGACAAAAAGGACATTGTAAAAGGAAAACAAAGACAACAAAAACAAGGAAAAGAAACCTAACAAATCCCTATATATTACAAAGTTGACCTTGCATTAGTTTCCCTTTGGCAAAGAGGAGATACTATTTTGCTAGAAGTTTGCTTCTGATTATCTGGGTAGGAACTATCTCACCCAACTCAGTTGTCTAAAAATTGTCAAGTTATAGACTGGACATTTAGCTCCTCCTGTGGTCAGTGGAAAGACATTGACACCATGTAATTAATACACTTCAAAAAGAGATGCCTGAGAGCAGTGAGAATTGTATCAAAGAAGCCTTTGGACTGGATAAAAAGGGAGCCTATATAAGTATTATACATAGATGACTAATTTTAGATGGGGAAGGCTGAAGTGCTTTGTTGGCAATTAGTCTTAATACATCCCTTGCTGCATATACAATTTTTCATGCTTAAGGTATTTATCAAGTGCTCTGTACTAGAAGTCAGCATCATTTCCCAATTCAGTTACAGTAGTAATTCACAAAAATATTCAAGAACACCTAGAGGAGGGGCCATGCAGTATTTTTATTTCTGTCCTAAAGTATCTGTAGGAAGTTCACCTCCTTAGCTCATGTTCAGCAATTTTGAAGGAAATTTTGTTTTCTCCTCTTTTCATTATCAGTATGTTTGGGGTGTTCTTTTTTGGGTTTCCTTAGATTGTTAGGTTTTTGGTTTTGTGTTTGGCTTTTTTTTTTTTTTTTTTGCTGTTGTTTGTTTTATATGTACCTAGTGTTCTTAGAAATCATATTCTTAGATTGGGAATATCTGTTTTGTGATTGATTTGGTCACAAAAGTGTTCAGATCTTTCACATCAGTTTTCCATTTTGTGAAATATAAATAATGCCTTCAAGAGCCTTTGCCATACAGAACTTTGAATACTGTTATGATTAAAAATATTTAGCA
Source organism: Emberiza elegans (assembly GCA_024865655.1). Classification (NCBI taxonomy): domain Eukaryota; kingdom Metazoa; phylum Chordata; class Aves; order Passeriformes; family Fringillidae; genus Emberiza; species Emberiza elegans. Next base: position 32,634,053 of record JALJVW010003023.1, on the reverse strand, counting down.
CTGTAGAAAATATTCAAAATTTTTTGCTAAGGAAAACTTGAAAAAAAGCACCAATTTGAAGGTGTAGTAAATCTTAGAACACAAACTCCATAGGTAATATAGTGTTACATACTGTTTGTTAATTAAAGCCAATATGAGGTTGAGTTGCATTTTGTTTGTAGTATTGAGTGTTACAGGTGGTAGAAAGGAACAGCTTTTGGATATACAGGTCTCTTCTTGATCCTATTATGTCAATCAGGGCCACCTGCCACTGTGACTCATTTAAAATGTCTCTGCACAGTCTAAGACAAGAGATAATAAATATGTCCAGGCCATGGGGGATCAGAAGAGAGCCACAGACAGTACTGGTCATCAGTACCACTTCAGCTATGTGTGAAAACAATTGACTTAAAGTACAATACTTAAACCTTCTGGAGTTAATTTTGTGTTCAATTACCTGTGCTCATACAGCTTTAGGTGTGTTTTAATGCCAAATGTAAACAAATTTTACAGAATGGATTCAGTTGGCAGATTTTGAACGTAGAACACAATGAAAGGCATTGCCAAGGGGCTGAGTCATGCTTTCTTTTAGAAGATTAGCTATAGTGTCATATGAGTGATACACCTACGTTTAACTCTGGTGCTCTGGTGGGTTTGCCTTGCCTAGGGAACAAATTCCCCCCCAGCCACTCAGTCACTATTCCTTCTGTGGGAGTGGGTGAGAAAATCATGAGAATTCTGGTAGGCTGAAATAAAGACAGGGTTACTGTTTGTGGGGAATAATAATTTTCCTGCAAATTAAAGTACATTCAGGTAATAAGGAACAAAACAAAGTATTAGACCAACACTTTTCTTCCTCTTTACCCCATGCCCAACTTCACTCTTGGATCCTATATCTTCCTTACCATCATCCTGCAATCAGCACAGGGAATGGGGAACTGGGGGTTGTGGTCAGTCCCTAATGGCTCCTCTCTGCCACTCCTTCCTCTTCACAGTTCTCCTCTTTTCCAGCAAGGGTCCTTCTCATGGGCTGCAGTTCCTTCAGGATAAACCTGCAGCTTTTTAAGCATTTCTACTGGCTGAAGGACAATGTCTGCTCTATTGCCTGGACCATCTCTCCCCACTTCCTTCTTTTCTCACCTTGGTATTCATGAAATTTTCAAACATTTTCCTCCTCTCACTACTCTGTTGTCCAGTATTTCGCTCTTTCATGAACATACCTCCCCCAGGCACAGCTCAGCTGTGTCCTGTGCTGGCTCCATTTGGAGGCAGCTGGAACTGGATTTGTCTGAAATGAGATAGCTCTCTGCTACCAAAACCTTCCTGTTTAGACCCAGCTGCCCATAGGAAAAAATAATGCCATGCATAACTAGCCTAAGTATTGAGAAAGTTCGGACTGAATATTTCCATGAAATCTCCTTGGAGAGATTGGACTCTTCCTGGCATGAAAAAAGATTTAAAGATGAGGTTGAAACAAAGACAGCGTGTTTCCCAGAGCATTTGGAGTATGAATTGAGAATTCAGTCCTGTTGAATTCTCAGGCTAGCAAATTACTAGTTAATCAAAGATGTAAATTTAGGACGGAGAGAAGTTTCTTTTGCAATCATATGCGGGGTTTTTTTTCTGGTTTCAATAGTAATCTCTGTGCATGCAAAGAATGAAAGTCTCTGATCCCTGTAAGAAATTTTTCAGTCCATTGCTGGAAAAAATATTGAAGTAATTGCAGTTTCAGTAATAGTCAATGAGTATTTGTAATTGCAATTTCTGTGACAACTACATAGAACCATATATTAACCAATATTTGGAACAATATCCATAATTGCCTGATCATATTTTAAGGAAATTTTAAAGAGCTGCTTTCTCTTTAAAGTGTCTGTAAAGTCTCTGTCACATGGAATATATCCATCCCTGCCCAACTCCTCCCTCCCACCCCCCTCAAAAAAAGCATTTAAAAAAAAAACAGTTTATATGACAATATAAAAAAAAAGGATAATGGCATAACTTCCATTTGTTAACCTGACTGGGCTTTGACAATTTTAATCCTTTTAGCTATTATCTTTTACAGAAAGAAATTTTCAAATTGAACATTTCATAACATTGTGTTACTCGATTTCATTGTATTATTTTTCCTTTTTTTTATACTTCACGAAAAAGTGTAAAAAGAGATCCTTTATAAAAAGGATTGTTTATGAATCTCATAGTGAAAGAAAAAGCCAATATCTGTTATTTGTTTCAAAGACAAAAGAAAATACCTGTCCTTGGCCTTGACTGTGCCTCTGAAAGGAAGGCTGTCCTGATCATGTATATTTAAAGAGAGTGACTTGTACACAGTTGACAATTACAGTGGTATGTCTTGAAAACACTCACCTTTTCCAAACTGACTTGGTCAAGATTATAATAAAAGTAATAACATGATTAGACCTGGTATTAACTCAACAGTGATATTATCTTAGAAATGCTTTAATTGTCGATGGTATAGGAAATCTTTGTTCAAATCTTAAAATATCTCCACATTGCAAGACTGTGGAGGCAGTTTTAAGGCACTAACCAAACATAGTCCTTGTAAAGTATAAATTGCATTTGAATGCAGACTGTTCTCCAAGTTTTGTGGGCTGTTTTTTTTAATTCATCCTTTGTGCAAGTTATTTCAGAGGGACAACCAGATGAATTGAAAAAACAATAGAGTGAGACATGGAAAACAATCAAGCTATTTTTCCTAGCTAACCTTTCTAAAATCATGCTTGATCTTCAGAAACAAAATGAAAAGTGTTCTCTTCTATTAATACTGAGAAAATATTTCCCTTGATGTACAAGAAGCAACAATAGATTTTAAATAACATTGTGCATAGAAGAATTCTCTGTGGGAAACTTTCATTTCTTCTTGAAAGTAGCTAGTATATTATCTTCTGAATAAGTGTTATGGCTAAGTAAGTAATCCATACACATGCACAGTGTTTTAAGAAGGTGTGAGTTAGTCCACTTGCAAAACAGAAAGAGGACATTTGGGGCCCAAATTCATGTCGCTTAATATGAAGCACTTAACCGAGACAGGGGAAACGCAGATGCAGATGTGCCAAGTTCTACTGGAGTCTAACAGAAATCTGAATTGGCTTGCTGAGATCCCTACTTGTCATTGCTGACTCTTCAGGAACACTGGGCATTTTTAAAGGCTCTGCTTAGATGCTTTTTATTCCAGTGTTTTTTGGCTTTTGCTAGCAGTGACAGGAATAGAATGAACAATGATTTTTCTTTCCCCCTAATCATGTGAAATTGTCAACGTAAAAACAAAGCTAACAATAACTGTGTTTGAGTTATCTCAAGGAAGCAAGCCTGAGAGCTGTGTCTCTAAAACCACTTTAGTGAAAGGTTAATGCTCGTTAGTGTGGAGTCAACAGCACTCTGATAAACCTCATAGTTTAAACTAAATGACAGAAAAAGAGCTAGTAGTACACAAGTGAGCATTACAATAAAATGTGATGCATTGCATTTATAAAAATAAAAGCAACAGGCTTTAGAAAACTGGATAATGCTTGCATTTGATATATTACAAGCAGAGTTTTAGCTGCATTTCTTCTTGCGGTCTCATATGTAATATTTCTGTTGCTAAAATAATAGGAAAAACAAGATATCATCGGTTAAGATCAATATGGGACCTAGGTGGATGAAGATCAGAAAATGGGTATGTTGGCTCACAACAGCCTGCCAAAGGGTGGTGGGTTTGGAGAAGGGAAAGAAAAGACAGCCTGTGGTACACTTTGTCATTTCTGTAGGAATACATGACTAGTTTGGCAAGTGTAGGTTACTTGGCATATCTGCTCCAGCAGTGATTTAAAGAAAGACTAACCTCAGGAAGAATGAAGCAAATGTTTTCTAGATGGAAAAAGGTACTATTTTAAACTACGGATGAGCAGACGCCTACGTTTTTCTAATCTGCATGACAGCCTTTTTCCAGGCAGTTATGGGGATCTGAACCCCAGATCGAAACCGTAACCATCTTTTAGATTGAAGCAAGCCAGCATTAATCTAGCTAATCAGCATGATAGCATTTTTTTTAATACTTCACTAACAGTCTAAAAGTGTAGTAATAGGTTTTGGAGGATAAACATGGAATAGAGAATGAAAATAAGTAATACTCTGAGAAATAAGAAAGATCAGAACAGTCTGAAGTTAAAATTAGTTCTGGATTTCCACTTAGGACAGCTCAAGTTTCATTCCTCCTTTAATATTTCAGAACTATAATTGGTTAAACAATAAAATTCCAATTCATGAGTAGGAGGTTTTTTGTTTTCTTTTATCATGGCTCCTTTTCTGTAGCCCATTAAGGAAATTCTAATTTGAAAAAAAAAAAAAAAGTTGTTTCATGAGCTGGAAAGGGATCATGAAAAGTGGGTGCTAAGAAACAGATATAAAGATATAACAAAGCTGTTGCTTTGGTAGTTTGGATCAAATCTCACACACATCTAGCTGTTCATGTGCAGAAGTTAAGTGTCTATTCCAACTCCTGAAATAATCAATAATAACAAATATTGCAGTCAACTTTCTGTAATAACCTTAGGCATTTCAGACCAGGAGGACATATAAGAGAACTCTAAAGATTTTTAAACACATTGAAAGTGAAATAGAAAAATTGATTATGGTTTTCATTATTTTTGTGTCCAGGTTACTGTAACTGCTGACAGTAAAAGACACTTGTATGCTTCATTTGAACAGTATATTTACTTGAAATAAAAGTTTTTAATATGACAGCATTATATTTGGATTAATACTTGAAGTCTGTGGATAACTTTTCTCCTGAAAGTTACAAGAACTTGAATATTTTCCATGGAACCCTTTTTAGCTTTTAGGGAACTCCCACAAACTATTATTGCATTTTTATGGTTCGGCTCATTTGGTTTCTTTCACCAGGAATGCTGTGTCCAGGACTACAAATTCTTACTTTAGGTACTTATTCTCACATTTTTGCTCCTTATTTGAATGAATTTTTTAGAGCTGAAAGCATGTGAAGACTTGCTTTCTATTCAGAAGGTAACAGCATGCTGAATATTGCCTGACTTTCCTATTTTAATGTATGATAACCCAAAGTGGTACACAACAGAACTCTAATTCAAAACTTAGTGTGATATTTAATTATTTTTTCTCCCATAAGAAGTGTGTAGAACAGTGTAAGAGTTAGACAGAGGAGGCCTGGTGGGACAGTTTGAGGAGTGAGAAGCATTAAAATGTCAGTGTATGACAAGTATTTTGGTGCTGCTTTCCTTCAAAGATGAGGATTAGCTGTGCTTTCAATTGGTTTTCATTTCCTTGTTGTTGTAGTGCAACTGTAATTGGTTTCTGTGGGCCGAGTACTTCATCCTCTCTTTTGCAGCAACGCTGCCTTGTTCATGTAAAGGTGATGTACCCATTAATATAAAAGGAAATGTAAACACACTCCAAAAGCCTTTTTAATAAGTACTTCAAAAACAAAAGCCAAATGCTATAACTCATTCATTCTTTCTCTGTATATATTGATATATTTTATAAATACATCAAAAGTATTCCTTTGTATACCTCTGTATATCTCACAGTAACAGCAATTGGCAACCAGCCACTGTTTTTGTGCAGCAAAACTGTCCATACACTTAAGTGTTTCTGGATGGTGTAAGTCACTACTGTCATGATTAAAATAAATTGATTTTAATTGGATCACCTCAAATCACTGACTCACTGTAGCACTTTGTGAATTTGGAGATACTTTAAAAAAAAATATTGGTGTGCTGTTCTATCCTCTGGAAATGAAATCCAAAACACATTTCTCTCTGATGTCAAGATATATTCCATTTTCATGGGTACACAAGAGTATATATACATGAATGTGCACAGTTATATTTTTAGATGTTTATATTTATAGCTTTATATATGAATTGATTTTTATTTTAGTCAGTGAAAAAAAGTAGAGAGTACATAATCATTTGTAGAATGCTCAAACCCCAAAAAAGTGTGCTTTCCTTCAAAACAACACTCATTTGATGACTGGTTAATTTAAGCACTCTAAGAGTGCCCCTATTTAACCAGTATGTTTAAAAAAAAAACCAAACAAAACACAAAAACACCAAAAAAAACACCCCCAAAACAACAACCAAATGAACAAAAACCCCCACAAACAAACAAACAAAACACCAAAACAATCCCACTAAAATTTGGTGTGTGTTTAATACAGGATAATGTATGGTAAATCAGAGTAATCAGACATTTGCAAAATCTAAGTGTATCACTTACACCCCCTCCTGCTGAGACTTATTGTGTGTGTTCAAATGCTTTTTTAAAAGCAGTTAATTTCCTACCCTAATCTTGCAAGATTGTTCCAGAAACAAATTAATGTCAGTGATTCATTTCTTGGTGTTATTTTTCTGCGGTAGTATTTACCTGTTATTTCTACTCACTACATCAAGTTGCATTTCCATAACAATTTCTCAACTCCTTTTGCTTTAGTGGTTTTAAATTCTACGTAGACTTTATGCCCCTCTCCCACTGGCATGTCTGTTCCTGTTCTCTGTAGTTTCTTTCAAGAAAAGGATGATAATGTCACTGATCTCCAGTTCCAGTAAGCTAGAATAGAAAATAAAACATTTGCTTTGTATTGTGTGGTGCTTTTGTTACTGGAGTCTAAGCTTGCATTGGAGAACACATAATCAGTTTGCCTCTGTTGAAAAGTATTTTTCAACATCAGAACTAGTAAAGTTTTTGGCTTTCACTAAATGTTAATGTTTAGAATTATTTTACTCCAGATGTATTTATCAAATGGAACTTGTGGTCTATAGGTTTAACTTTTCTTATAAGAATTTCCTTTTCTGTTACAATAAAGTAATCTGTGATTTTTATTACCTGTTTACAAGGATAGTACAAATATTAATCCCTGGTCTGCTCCAAATAGGAAATACTAAGGATAGTACAAATATTAATCCCTGGTCTGCTCCAAATAGGAAATACTAAGCTATTTCTACATGGAATTTCCTTTTCTTGGACTATACCATTATTGTTGTCTCAAATGACCAAAATATATTTATCTTCCAAATATAGCTGTTTTCATGTGTTTCCTCATAGGACCTTTGCCTGTCCCACCTTCTGGTTTCTTCTCTCTGATTAGGATTTCCAGCAGCTCTCACATCCTAAGAGGTATTAATAAGGGCCACCTGCCACTGTGACTCATTTAAAATGTCTCTGCACAGTCTAAGACAAGAGATAATAAATATGTCCAGGCCATGGGGGATCAGAAGAGAGCCACAGACAGTACTGGTCAGCATAATGGGCAGTGGTCTCAGCATGAAGGCAACCTCACCTTATGCTCCATTATTCCTCTGTGTAAAGGCTCAGCAAATGTCACAATCCCATAAGCAGTTTGTGGCAGGTACCACATGCTGCTGTAAGTCTGCACATAACCACTGCAGAGTTAGTTTTTAACCAACAATGTTTGCTACTCATCCCAAACATTTCTGAACAGGTTTTTCCTACCAAAAAAAAATGCAACATTTCTTTCAAAAAAAAGTTAGAGTTTTTTTAGTCTTGGAGGAGCATGAATATGCTTCTCTTTCCTGTAGTTTTGAATTATTAATTAATTCAGTCATACTTCTAGCTCTAAGAAACCCTAGCTGAAGTTACTCACTTAAACTACTATTCCTTCTGTATTTTATGCACTTTTTAATGGAAAGGTGTATTTTACCTTTTCCTTGGTAACATTTTCTCTTTGATGATTGTATGTTACCCTTTAAATATACCATTTTTAGTTGTTTTAGTCTAGCAAGCAGTTAAAGACCATACAAACATGCAGTAGATATAGCTCTGTGAAACATTTATGTACAGAAGGGCATGGCAAAAGCAGTTGTCTTTGCATATGCACAGCACGTGTCTGAAAGAGGAATTTCATACATGGCAAAGAATGTGTTCTTGTCCTGTTGGCTCATGTTTGGTTTTTTTTTTTAAGTTGTAAAAGATCAGACATTCTTCAGAGAATCAAAGTAATGCAGTGAATCTTATTTTGTTATATTCCCAAAAATAATAATAAAAACTCCATAACTATTGTTTAAAAATAATGAATAAAAAACCCAAAAACCCAGCTCCTAACCAAAAACCCACAATAATTGGAAAACCTTACTGAGAAAACTGAATATTACTGTGCAAGAGAAAAAGTTTTTTCTTTTAATAAAATTCAGTAAACAATAAGTAATGTTTTCTTAAGTATTAGATCTTATTTTTTAGTGGATTTTTAGGAGCCTTCTACTTTTTGTAACGTATTTCTTCTAAAGTATTGAAAAAATTTATAATGAAAATTTTCTTTCCCATTTCTCTTGGCATTAGAAACAAGCTTGAAGAATAAAAATCTGAACTAGAGCAATTTGGTATCTTCAACCTGAATTTACAGAATGTAGACTATTGAGCAAAGTCACTGCCATTGAAAGGAATAGTTCTTAAGTTCAAAACATTTCCTACTTCTCCATATCAACTTCCAGAGAACAAAGATTCCAAAACCAGCATCAGATTCATCTCAGTTGCACTGTGGAATGACATGAACCATCATCATTTTTTGCTGCAATTTTTGTGAACATTACACTCCTATAAAAATTCTGCCAACTTTGCTTAGATTAAACATTGACCTGGCAATAGCTGCAAATTAAATAGTGTGGTACGACAGAGGGAGTGACGACTTGTCTGGAAGGGCAAAAGATATATCCTAGTAAGCCTGCTCATGTAGTAGATAAAACTCTCTTTCTCCCCAATTTGAGTGCTAGGAATGTTGTTAGTCTTAGAAGCATTATCTGTCCTTTGTAAAGTCTGTCTGACTGTAAAGCAGATGCTGGTTTTATTCTGCTTTTCTCAAGCAATCATTTTCTACTTTCTCTTCTTCTTTAGGATGTCACTCATCATTTGGAAATGATCAGAAGCATTTCTTGCTGCCAACCCAACCCAGCAGAACACTCTTAGAACTTTTCTCTGTGTCTCTGGAGAGCTAGCAGATAATTTGGGTTTTTCAAGTATATTGATGCAAGGCCTGAGTGCAGGTGTTCATTCATTTGGCCCATTTCCTTTCATACTGATATCTGAAAAGGTGTTTGCCCTTTGGGAAAATGTCTTTTTCAACTGGCCATAAAAGACATTTCAGGTTAAATGTTATTTTACACCCCAGATGTCTTTGTTCCCAGCCTGTGGTAAGAGGGACATGTTATCAAAAAGACATTTTATGGTATTTTCCTACTTCATTAAATATTCTTGAGGAAGATACTGTTTGCTTGCAGCTTCAGCTTGTCAGAGAAGTCCAGTGTAAATGACATGTTGGAAGGGTCTCAAGTAGCAGAAAAAGGTGGACAGAAAAGATCCCAGAGCTATTTTATATGCAAAGTCAAATGCTTGCGACTGAGATGCAGTTAAAGAGCAATTGTATCATTTGCAACCAGAACTTAGAAGGTTTTTGTCTCCAATCCATGGCTTTAGAGTAAGCCTTCTTCTCCTGAAACGGTATATAAACTGTCAAATGCTGTAATCAGCCAGCTCATCTGGGCTTATGGCAAAATTAAAAAGCCCTGGGGATTTTCTTATGGCTAAAATATTCTGTCTCACTTTTGATCACATCCCAGAAGGTACTGTGACCTCTCAAGTTTTGACAAGACTGCTTCTACTTTGTCATTTTGTGGAATTATAATTGACTTTTCAACCCAACCACCATAAATTTAGTTGGGGGGCAAGTTTCAGTCCACAAGCTTAGTTTCACTGAAGCATATGGAGTCCTGCATGGTCTCACTAGAGTAGGCAGATGCCAGAGTTTTTGCTGTAAGGCAGAGTTTTCTGTATTCGGGAGATTGCATCCTTCCCACTTGAATGTGATGGCCAGAAAATAACTCTAGAATTAGTTTGTTATCCCCAGGGTATTTGAAAATTTTAACACACATTTTTTTCATACCATCCTTCTGTGTGCATGTATAGACTTCAATAAATTCATGTGTACATTCATATAAATGTACCTAGATACATATAGAAATTGCCACATGGGAAGCACTGTTTACTCTTTTCTTTTTGTCTTCTCATTGCTAATAGATGTAACTTTAAAGTATCGTGTTCATAAAAATGATCAAATAAAGTCAAAACCAGTTTAAATATTTGTCCATTAAAAAAAAATATTTACTTTCTATGAACATTAATCCCTTTGATTTCCTGTACTTACACTGACTCTCTTGCTATGCCAAATAAACACCTCTCAAAAAAGACAAGGCGAATGCAGTTTGAAAAGGGCAAGGCACACAGGCTGAGCAAAGATGGTGTCTAAATACTAAATGCCTGCTCTTGTGACACATCCGGTATGATGAGACTACATTTACTTTTGGGCTTAACATTAGCATGATCCTCAGGGATGTCTTTACAGAAATCTGCCTCTGACTTGTCCTGGTTGGGTATTTGTACTTGGGTGAAGAATAATTCCTCCCCACAGATGAGTAAGAGAGTAACTGAGACAATTCTCATAGATAGCAACTTTGTTTCTCTGCCAGCTCTTGATGGTTACTCATCCCTGTGTAATTGTTCCTAGTGTTTCACGAAGAGCCTGTTAATCCCTATAGGTTGTGTAAAGTGATTCCCTGTGGATGATCTAATTGAAGCAATTAAGGTGGGTTTATTATCACTGTTTAGTAACTGGACCCATATTCTCCTGTTGTACTCTGACAGAGGAACTAGTGCTGGCCAGGAAGAGTGATGGCTATTTCCTCTTTACAAGTGTGCAGAGAATTAAGTGGTGTGAAAGCTAAACTGATAATCAGGTGGGTGACTCAGGGGTTAATTTGCAATTAGAAAGTTTTCCAATTTATTAGATGGTTCTCTTTTAATTTAATTTCTTTTGAAGGTCAGTTTTTGCCTTGATTATCTCTTTATTTTATCTGTTAAAAACAAGGGCTCTGATAAAAGGTTTTCTTGAAACCCAGAGCAGAGCACAGGGAACACCTAAGGGAGTACATTAGCATGTAAAAGTGAGAGATTCATCTCCAAGGTGACTAATTTCATGAAGTCCTGTAGCTTCAACAAAAGTCAGTGATAACTGGGCCTGTGCTGGTTACTGTGGCACTGCCCATGGCCTGCTGCCTTGGGGGGACTGCTGGCATAAAGCTCTGGACATCTTGGTGCCACTTGCTCCTTTTAAGCTCTGTTATTATTGTTTTGTGATGTTAACTACCAGCTGTATTGAGTAGATTTCTGAAGGTCTGCTTTTTATCCAGTAAAAATATATCTGTGATAGTACACAATACTTGTCTTACTATTTTTTTCTGTTTTGTTGTTTGGTTTTTTTTTTTTGAGGTGAACTCTGAGCTACAAAATGCAAATCCAGGTAGCAGACCCTTTTCTGCTAACTTCTTGTAGCTTACTGGCCTTTAGCTAACATAATTTTTACAGATAATATTATTTCTCAGATTGCCACACCTTTCAGACTGCATTGTCTCTCTAGAAAATTTACAAATGAGACATTAATAATATATCAGTAAGAGTCAGTAGGAACAGGAGTTTTTACTCCTTTTGTCAAAATCGGCAGCTTAGACTGTAACACAAAACTTTTGGGAGGATTATGTCTAATACCTGCACAAAATTCTTAAATGTAGTCTTTAGCCTAATGTATCCAGAATGTTTTAGGTCTTTAAACTCTTATGAAGGCCTTGCAATTTTTGATAGGCTCCAATGCACTTCTGACACACTTTTTAATCTCAAAATGCTATTGAAAACAATCTCATTATAGATTGCTCAACTAACTGCAGAGCCACTTGGCTTCTGAGAAACCAAAAACTACTATTCAAAGCATGACCCCCAAAAAACCCACATCTGTATTCAGGGTCAGGTTTTCCACAGTCCTTATTTCTTCAGGGATTGTTTTCATTTGAAAAACTACAAAAAAGCCTAAAACCAAAAATAACCAAAAAAGCCCTCAAAACCCTAAAAACAAAACAAAGCAAAATTTAAAATTTGAAAATTGACTTAGTCTTGTACTGTTTTGGATAGGACTTTTTTTTTCTTTTTCTTCAGCTTAATGGAAAGAATTTGGCAACATCCTTATCTACAGTTACATAAATGTAACTCATTAATAGCTGGGCTACTGTTAGGGACATTATTCTGTATTAACCGCCTGAAGTCCAGGGACAGAACTTGGCCTCTAACTGGATTTTTTTGCTCTCTCAAAGACCTTCAGACTACAGGGGAAATTGATAGTCTGAAACAATTAAAATGGACATAGCTCATCAATGTTTTTAGTCAACTGCTATAGCATCAGTCCTCTAGATTAATCTGGGAGAAAACCAAGATACTGAATCAGGATTGTCAAAAAGATGTGCAATTTTCTCTTTTAAGCTGTTAGAATGCACACAGTTGGGTTCTTTTCTTAAATCTCTGTCTGAACCCCCCTCAGAATTGCAGCTAGGGACAAAAAGTAAAAAAAATTAAAAATACTGTAAACAACAACTGCTCCTGTTGCTCTCTGAAATTGTAGGTGTGAAAGGAGGGGAACAGTAAAATATCTGTAGCTGTACTATTTTTGAAACTGTGGGACCTTGAAAAGCAGCCTGGCTGTATCTCCCAAAAGACTTGTGTGCACACCACAGTGTGGGTGTTTGTTCTGGATATCAGGCTTCACCAAACCCCAGTATTCCCTTCCCTCATTCTTAATGGTCGCAGCAAACCAGAGCTGATTTTGATAAGAGTTTTTCAGGGGTATGGAAAAAGAGATTTTTACCTTAATTATGAGGTTTTTAAATTCTAAAGGGATTTTGACTGCTCTTGAATTGCCTAGCCAGCCATTCAGACAGGAGATATGCACTATGCTAGGATGCAAGACATGGTTTCCATTTTCTTCATAGACTTTTTACATTCATGAGTTTTCATTAAAATGGGTTTCATTTTCTTTCTTAAAAAATAAACTTGAAATACTTTTTTTCCCAGATAATTCAGTTAAGGTTTCTCATAAAAGTCAAAATCTTGTTCATACTGATGATTTTGGCCTTATTTTCTGCATATTATTATATGAAACCAAGATCATCACAACTGGCAATCTTGCATTCATTTGAAGTATTCAATAAAACATGCGTGTTCTGCAAACTGGAAGTTTTAGAATGTAAATTTAAGTGCTGTGTAACATTATATAATACAGATACTGCCTTCTAAAAATTTTGATTGTCTGTTGCAAAACATTATTTCTTTAGGAAAAAAACCTTAGTGTTTCATGGAAATACTCCCAACATGGTTTCTGTTTTGACCAGTAAATAAAATAAAAAAAAGCTTAGACTGTCAAATCTGCTGTTACTTAATACAACTAAAACAGTGTGTTCTGTTAAATCTTATAAATAGTATAAAAACAATCCTGTATGTGTTGCTTTTCTGGTTAGAGCAATGATGAACATTTGTAATGGTGTTGTAAGGGAGAAACTTTGTCTTTTCTGCAATATACAGTTCTAAAAACTTAATCTAACATAGTCAAATCAGTTGTTTAACTGCACTGAATCTGCATTGTCCTAGCCAAACAGTGCTTATCCAGGGTTCAGACTGAAGTCAGTTTTCAATTCAATTTTCCCTGTCATATTGAATGACTCCATACAGCTTCCGTGTGCTGTTAACAGCTTTCATGTGCTGAGCAGCCATTTCAGGAATAGATTCTTTCCTCTCTTGCAAGGCAGAATTTCTGAACTAAAATATCCCAACACAACAAAACAAAATAAATGTAAACAAAACAGTTTAGAATGGGAAGGTATAATATTATATAAGAAGCAGAAGCAGAGTAAGAAATTGTTTTGAAAACCTTCTTTAAACAATGGATTCAGACAAAGCAGAGAATTGGTGCGAAATTTTGTTTGCAAAGTTTAAGTTTTATGCATCCTGTGTATAAATAAACTTTCCAAAAAGTTGTGACTCTGTTAAAAGGTTGCAGACAGTTTGTTACCCTTATACTGCTTCTTTATTACTTTCTTTTTAAGTTTACGTATCTGAGTTTGGACATTCAGATGTGAGGCAAATGACCCAATCCATGTGAAGAAGTAGGTGCCTACCAACCACAATTCATCTCATTTTGAGGTCACTCAGGCAGATCACAGAAGTCATGCTCCTGACATAACTGTAAAAGAAGACAAAGTTGCTAGCTTGCATTGAAATACAACTTCTAGACATTTAAAAAGTGTACGAGATTTTTTTTTTTTAAATTGTAGGCACTTATGAAGTATGTATGAAATTTGTATTTCAAGAATTAGTAACTGCTGAGTGGTCTTTATTGGCCTTTGTAGGTCACATGGAGTATCTTGAATTTTGACGGTATTTTAAAGTATCAACATGATGTACAGCTGAAAAAAACCCCACAAAACTGAAATCACTGGAAAGCATGATGTTTAATTGAATATATTGTATAAGTTAAATCTAGAAGTCCTCAGTGCCACATACCTCGTCCACAATTCTCAAGGCTGCTGTTGCCATTCTAGGCCAATAATTCTCTATATCATCATGAGGGTAAAGCCATAAATATCTCATTCCATGCAGAATAATTGCTTGTTACTGATATCTATGCAAAAATATGGTTCTACTAGACAAAGTTACACAAAAGTAACACAGGTTAGCCATAGCCACCTGTCCAATTAGAGGCATTGTCACAGCTCAAGCAGGTAAAACAGAGCTTCAGGTCCAGGAAAACTCAGAAAAAGCACACCTGACAAGCCTCAGTTGAGAGGCTTTGCAGATCTAGTGCAAATCTTACACCTGTTCATCACAAACAATACTGCATTACCAGGCTACACAGTTACAGTTTCTAAAAGGGAGTGATTAAACTAAATCATGGTATATGAGTAAAAATAATTACTAATATGTGTTTGACTATGAAAGAAGAGTGATTCATCCTGTTCATTTTTTCGTTTTACACAAATATCTGCTTACTGCATTCCACCACTTGCAGATAGTGAATTTTTATTTTTATGTTATATATTTTTATATGATTTTTTACATAACTATTTACAACAACCATAACAGGTTATCTGTAACAAAGGTACCTAAGCTTTTGGTACTACAAAGCATCAACTACAGCACAATTTTTACTAAGGAAAATGGAATTGCTTATTTTTGTCTATTAAATAAGATTTCAGTCTTGAATATAGAGAGGCTGTACATGAAAATTGTCTTTAAAAAAAAATTACCACTAATTTTTCTATTTTGTTACTGTTTCTTTTTCTAAAAAATCACAGTGATCACACTGGATGTAACTCTTTCCTCATACAATTTTGATAATAGTATTGATTTCAGTGGAATTATTCTTCATTTGCCCAGTGTGAACAGAGAATCAGATTAATTCGCCAAAATTATTTTCTTGCCATATTATAGGAACTTATTACTTTTCCCTGTCAGACATAATCATGATAATTTTAGTAGGGAATAGGTTAAAATAATCTTCATCCAGTTGGGCAAATTGAGTCAGCCTGCTGCTGTGTTATATAGCCCGTCTGTTCTGCCAACTTATTTTTGATGAGCTTCTTAGAAATAGCTGCTTTTATGCCAGTGACTTAGGGTAGGTTTGTGTGTAATTATGCTCTTAGTAACATTGCAAGTATAAAGAAAGAAGGGGAAAAAAAAAGACATAGGTCTTTTATGGGACCTCTTGTAGGCTTCTGTCTCATTATGTTAACAATCTGCCTAGAGAATGGTGTCAGATTTAGAGAGCAGACGAGATTGATTTACTTTTCAGGCCCTTCTACCCAGCCTAATTATTGCGTTACAAATGGCGATTCTTTCACCCCTCTGAAGGAGCACTTTGATTAGTGTCTGCAATGCAGGTGCCAGGGCTTAATACGGTAAGTGCATGTCAACTAGCTTCTTTCATCACATAGTCAAACTGTATAAAAAAAGCCATTGCATGGTAGGAGCTGATGCACGGCTTTACCAGAGCTTATATGAGCTTAAAATTGATAGGGCTAGAACAGCTACAAAATTTGCCATCTTGTTTTGTTTAATTTTTCTGTTGTTATTCTCATAAAAAGGAGAAAAAATGGTAGATGCGAAATAGAAACAAAATTAGGGTGAATAGGTAGTTTGCCATTGTAGAATTTTATTTAAAATTCAGATCAGATTTCTCCCTACTCCCTGCCCCCAAGACAAGATTGAATGGTTCTTTTCACAAATTAAGTTATAGTTTCAACATTATAGTCTCTCTTCACTGCTCATGTACTTGATGATTTGACTTATTGAAAGGGTTTTATTATTAAGCTGATGCTCTTTTTCATTGCTTAAAGATTCATTTATAAATAGCATACTTTTTGTCAGTTGAGAATGATTACGTAAATACAGGCTTAGATCAGTAAACGGGAACACAGGATAATTAGCTCTAATTCCTTAAAAAAATTATTAATCTTCATTCATGCCAAATTCAACAGGATTCACTTCAGACACACTAGACTTCTTGTTTTGCAAGTTTCTAATTTATTTTGTGTGCTCTCTCATGTGCTAGAAAAACAGTTAAATCTCTTTTTTCCACTTTACACACACTAGAGCAGAGAAATATTAAAGATAGCCAGTGTGACATCCTTTTGTAAATAATTTTGCATAGCACTATACGTATTATAGATAGTACTATAAAAAAACAGGTGTGTGTGGGGGGTGCGACAGGGAAATAGTAGGAATGCTGCCATTCTGAGTGGCACATAAAGGTGAGGCCCTTGAGATCACTGAAGGGAGTGTGATGTTTCTCAAACACCTGTGTGTTTGAGTTCCTGGCTCAGAGAACACCTGCTTCTTACTCAGCTACCTCATTTCCCTTGGATCCTTATTATGAACTCTGTCAATCCTCATCCCACATTTAACCAGCATTGCATGTTAATAGGTATCATTTACACCTCAAATGACTTTTCCGTGTTCAATTTGATACACGTTCCTTTCAAATTAGGCCTGAATATATTCTGAATTACGCAAAAATTGGTGGGTCTTCTTCTTAGCTATTTGCTGTGCTATTATTTAGTGGTATTTAGTGTAATGATCAGGAAACTATGTCAGTAATCATTGTAATATTCATTACTTATACAACATATATATCCTATGCCTGTTAATAATGTCTTATAATAATTTCTGTTTTATCTTAGATTCTCTGAGTTTTAAAAGTTTTACTTTCTAATAATGGATCATCACATGGAGTGTAGCTGTCAAAACTAGTGTTCATATTATTAAAAAAAGTATTTTTGTAACTTTAATAAAATAAATGAAAATACGGAGACAAATGTCAAGTCCCAAAGGTCTAAGATCTCACAAAATATAACTGTAAATTGTTGGCAGTCAAGTAATTTCTTTTAATATACCCAGGTCAAATTTTTTCCTAATTAAACTAAAACAATACGATTATACCTTCCCAGCTGAATTCATTGTAGCCACCTGTGTTAATCATAATAGTATTAACATACAGGTGTAGACTTCTTGAGATCTAAAATTAGTGATGAGTAGGAATATAAGAACTTAGGAAGCAGAACAGACATTCAACAGAAAAATTTTCGCATTTTAAAATTAGGCTACCCTGGTCAAGTATTATTTGACAACACTAATATTGATTCCAAAAATGTTACTCAACTTTTATGTGATATCTATGGAATATATATTCAATGTTTTCTCCAGTGTCTAGATCTTATCAAACTGCATTTTTAAAACTTTTAGAGACTGATCATGGTCCAGAGGCTGAGTCAACACCTGAATTTTATAGGAGTATTATCCTTTCCACAGCAGATTTCTCTTGGTGAGCCACTGGCTTTGGATTTTTCAAAAATGAGACAGTGAATGGTGCCTGTTTTGAAGGTTTCTTGTAAAATCCTGCAAGGTATGTGTAAGATGCCTTGCAGATTTTTGGTTTTCTTTTTAAGCTATCGTATGTTATATTCCAGAACTTTTCATAACTTCCCATTTTTTTTATCCTGTGTAGAAGTTCTGGAATGCAACATAGTATCATAAAATACCTCCTGTAAATTGCATGCCTCTCATAAAGATATTAGGAAGAAATTCTTTACAGTGAGGGTGGTGGGGTACTGGAACAGGGTGCCCAGAGAAGCTGTGGATGTGAAAAATGTTCAAGACCAGGCTGGATGGAGCTCTGAAGCAATCAGGTCTAGCAGAAGGTGTCCCTGCCCATGGCAGAAAGGTTTGAACAAGAAGAAATTTAGGGTCTCTTTTGACCCAGCCCATTCTATAATTCTATGAATTCAAATCTTCTATAGGCATGAAGGAATTAAATATTATGTAAACATATTAGAGCCTTTTAATGTACTTTGGTAAACTGGAATTTTAAGGAGATGACTGTGGTCTGAGCACCAAATAGTTAAAGGGCTATTTAAATGCTAATGCTGTGCAAAGACCAACATTTTTCATCCAGTTTAAAAAAAAAAAAACAAAACCAAAAAAAACCAACCAAAACTACTAGCAAGAAAACAAGCATGTACAGTAATATAATTTAGGTACCACAGAATAAATGCAAGAAAGACAGGAATAAATTACTACTATGATTGCTTTTGGACATTAACTCTCCTATATTTTCTAGTAAAATAGTTTCTATAAGTTTATCCTTTTTGTACATATTTCTGTACTGAATCACTAAGTCACATGCAGCGTGTGATATAATTTTAGCTTTTGGGGATGGTGCTTATGCTCAGACTGTTTGAAGAATGTGTATCATATACTTGAGTGTAATTTAAAAAACAATCATAAAGGGGCAGTGCCACTCTGACATATGCATCTTGCAGCAGAATGAGTTTGAAATTTGGTTTCATAAGTTTTTAATGAAGTAGTAGACAGGAATTTTAATAGACCACACTTTCTCACATATACTGAAAAAACCTTACAGTAAATGGGAATAGAATTTGACTGCATATTTTCAGCATTGTAGCTAACTAAATAAGAAAATCCAGCTTAATCTCCAGACTTGGGAATTTTAATTCAAACCTTTGATTCAGATTAGGCAATTACTTATTCTTTGCACTTTTCTGCTCAAACTAAACTATGAGGAGTTTCAAAGCTGCAGCAACACTTTATCATGCTTGCAACGCTAATTACAACATAGCCTTTTTCAATTGCATGAGAACACAAAGATCATCTGTGTCATCATTCCTGCTTGATGCATAATTATGACCCAGTGCTTTAATTTGAATTGTCCAAAGGAAGGTTGAATTAACTTCCTTGCCAGTAAATATAACAGCTGGGATTCTGTTAGTTCCCTGCAGAGATCTCCAGGCAATATTTATCAGAAATTTCAAGTGCAAAATAAACTGTTGTGCTGTAGCAGTCAGTCTTCACAGTGCTATGTGTACAGCTGTAATAAGTGGCAATATACAGTTAAACAGTGTGAATTTGATCTTGTTACACCTTTCCTATCAATACCACTCACACATTTCATGTTCTGATGCACATTTAGTTCCTAAATACAATTTTTATGGGAATGTGTAGTACATCCGTATAGTAGAAACCAGCTATGTTTGGGGTTTTTTGAACACAAAAGTTCCTTTCCAAAAGAAGTTAGCGCTGATAACAGAAGCATTGATGCTTATGTTTATAGCATTGATGTTTATAGCTCTCTCTCTGTGTATGTCACATATTTCTGAATTGAGTTTTTAGCCCCTTAAAAATAACCTTAGTCCAGAGTTGTTGATGCACTTTTATGTTCATAGCTTAAGGACATCTTGAAGGTTAGCTAGGGAGCCTTGCGCTGCCTTCCCGAGGTTAGGAGGTTTGCTACAATACTCATTCAGTTGCGCAGAGACAAACTGAAGCAATAGCAACAAATGCCACAGCAATATTAATGACAGCAGCGGGGGCTTGCCGAAGCGGGGCGGCTGCAGGAGCGAGCGGCGGCTCCGTGCGCCGGTCCCGCTCCGGCCGGTCCAGCTCCATCCGAGCCCGCTCCGGCCGGTCCCATTCTAGCCGGACCCGCTCCGGCCGGTCCCGCTCCATCCAAACCCGCTCCGGCCGGTCCCGCTCCATCCGGACCCGCTCCGGCCGGTCCCGTTCCGAACGGTTCCGTTCCATCCCGACCCGCTCCGGCCGGTCCCGCTCCGGCCGGTCCCGTTCCGAACGGTCCCGTTCCGGCCGGACCCGCTCCTGCAGCGCACCTGCACTGATTTGTCAACAGCTCCATCTGCAGCCCGTGGGCAGCCGGGAGCCGCGTTGCCAGCGCGACGCAGCTGTCCGGGAAAATTAGATTTGAAAGATAACACCTTAAAACACCTTTTTGCGGTTGAAATTTTGGCACTGTCAGGTTTTATATGATTTCTGAGAGTATAGCCGTAGGCTCTGTCAACGGGAACTCGCTGGGAAAGAGGCAGGGACGGAGCAAAAGGAGAAACGAGGCGTCAGTGCTGCTGAGGGCCTGCGAGCAGGCACAGCAAACTCTCCAGTCAGCTCTTTAAATATGTACACAGCAAATTAACCTGGATGTATGATATTAATTTTTTCTCCCTATTTCTTTCTGCAAATATGCTTTTATTTGCAAAGGCCAGTCCTATGCTTTTGGTGCCATGTCCCTTGTGTGACGTGACTGTGAGAGTAGTGTAACTCTCTGCCAGCAGTGCGATTTCAGTGGTGTAGTGGGTATGTCCAGCAGTGGAGAAGTCTGAAGGGCTTCCTTCAGAGTGTGGGGCAAAAATTAGCATTTATACCCAGGGTCTGTAGTCTGGCAACACTAGAGGGCTGTAGAAGTCTTTTCTAGTCACCTGCAGGTGACAGGGGTTTTTGGTATCAATTGGTTTGTTTTTTTGTTTTGTTTTTTTTTTTCCTGGGGAGTGAAAGTGGTACTGCTAATGGAGGAAGTAGGGCAGGGCAGACAGTATAAATGAACATGGTAAGCAGGTTTCAAACCAGCATTGGTTTTAAGTGTCTTTCAATTATAAGAATGAAAGGAGCTAATCTATAAGTGAATATCTTTATACGCCCTGATTTTTAATAATGTAGGAATTGTCATCTCTTTGTAGAATCATTCAGCATAGCATTTGTCTCTTCCTCACTTTATTTCATACTTTAATTAATAGCAAGAGAATGTAGGTTTGTGTTTTGATTTTTAATTTGTTTGTTTGTTTGTTGGGGTGTTTTGTTTTTGTGGGCTGGAGGTGGATTGTTAGGCTCACTTTCATGCATGGAGCTATTTCTAATTCTTCCATCTCTGTATGTAAGGTGCTAAAAGGCTGTATGTTGTCTTTAGAACACCTTCAGATATCTTTTTTGACCTATTGGTGCTCTTGACAAATTAAAATGCCATTCACAATGGACAGGAACATTAGTCAGTAGGCAACAGTCATTCCCTGGCCACAGAACACGGTACACAGAAAGCCTTCCCTTCCCCTTTTCAGTCCTCATGACAGCAATTGCTCCTAGATGTCTGTATAGATGGGTGGGACTTTGGTACATTTTAAAGATTAACAAATTTAGATCACTTCAGATAGGTGTGGAAGTGAATTCTACAGTGAAAGAGCACTCATATACCTTGTCATTATTTCCCTATCTTTCACTCAAAGGTGCTTCAGTGGTGTCTGTAATCTTAACTCACGGGGAGTGACTCAGTCTCTCAAAAAAGCAAGCTTCAAGTCATTTTGGGCTTTATAGGTCAAAAACAGCACTTCAAACTCCACTTGAAAAACAACAGGCAGCCAGAGCAGATTTGGAGAGCAGATGTCAAATGCTCATAAAGGGATACAAAGCATATCAAGCAGAATAGCACCTTCCTATAACAGAATGTTTCCAGGTTGATTTAGTGTGAGACCCAATGTAGGGTTTATATTAGCAGCCAGATAGCTGCTTGCGAAAGATATGTTTGCAAATGCTAAATTATGATAGCATTTTATAGCACAGAAATATAATTATGCATTAAGAGTTTATCCTTTTAATTTTCTGTCTCAAAAGGTCATGTGAGAGTGCACTCAGAAGGGAGCAACGCTGCTCGTTTCACCTAAAAAGAAGCCACCTCTATTCAAAACGCCACTCACTTGGCTTTGTTATTGCCATTGTTTCTTTGAGAAAACATCAAGAATTGTATTATACAGCCTTGGAGATCCCAAATAAGGTGTGAGAAATTCAGAAGAAGAAATTGGTCCTGCATACTCTTCTGATCTGAAAGTCTTCCACAAGTCCTTGTGTAGTTGTAAATTTTGTATAAGTAGAACTATTTTTTCTGGAAATAATTCCCCTTGGTTTCAAAGACAGTGAATTTAAAAATACATATTCATTTTCAAACGTTATATTTTAAGATCCCTTAATAACATGCTATATGAACAATACTAATTAGTATATTCAGATTCTGATCTTAGATCAACCTTTCCTTTTAAATGCAAATATTTTTTCCTTTCTTATCACTTTATTATTGCCATAGATTTAATTTAATCCATCTGCTTTATTTTCAGAAACTGCAACAGGTTGTTTGCTCTGCTTAGGTGGCTCAGGATGTACAAACCATGGGCAGTTTTTCGAGCACCTAACTGGCATGAGAACTTAGTATGCTTTATAAACTCAATCAATCCATGCCTGTATTATGTGTGAGGCCATTTTACATCATGAAGAAACTCAGATGTCTCTCAAGTAGAGAGGGGCAGCTCTTACCAATGTGTATTGACATGCCGTGACATTTTAATATAGATGGTAAAGAATGCAGCATCCAGTCTGCTGCATCGCTGGCATGATTTCTGTGGCTACTTTGTTAAATTTCTGTGGCCACCTTGTTAATAACTGGAAGGTTTTTTTGTTTGTTTGGGGTTTTTTTGTGTTTTTGTGGCATTTTTTGTGGGTTTTTTTTTGTCTTGTTTATTTTGTCTTGTTTTTCTGCTACAGATTATAATTACATGAATTTTGTTTCAAACTAGTATAGAATAGCAAAGCTTTTGCTATTGTTTTCAGTTGTCAAAATACAGTGCTAGTAGGGTTTGTTATCAACTATTGCTGCCAGGTGCTCATTACAAAAGAGGCAAACAATAGGTACTCAGTCTGGGTAAAGGGGGGAAAGAAATCTTACAAAGCTGGAAACAAATCAAAGTTAGCTGTATCCCAACAATTCTTTGCTATTTGCTTCCTGTTAAGAATAGATTGTCAAAGGGAGCAAGCAAAGTGGGATGCTCTTTTACTAAACTGTCCAGAAAAGGACAAGTTAAAGATGTATAGCAGATTCCTGCTATCACTGCAGCTAAATGGAAATTTTGGGACAGTGTAGTTCAGGTTTGCAAACTATTGCATATTTTATTTTGATTTAATGGTGCATACAGTACCTGGAATGTTTGTAGGGAGTTTGGAAATCCACTAAGCTGATTAAGGAGCATCAGGTCTTATTTAACTATATTTTTGCTTGGCATCAAGCAGGGCTTAATATCATTCTGGATGATCTTGTTGAGCTCTTTGTAACATTACTGCATTACTGATGTAATAACTTACTGGAGATAAAAAGTAATGTGATATCAGTTATTTAATTTCTTTTATTGATTTTTCTGACCTTGTAGCACTTTCCCTAGCATCAAGTGTGAATAGCATGACCAAACGGCTTCATATTTGAATGTAAAAATAAAGTACAAAGTAAACTTTCCAACTTGAAGAAAATTACCCTAGAGAGCATTTGTGCTGTATGAAGGAAATTGGTTCTTTGCTTCTTTGCATGTTGAAGAATTCTCTTTGCTTCTTTGCGTGTTGAAGAATTAAAACATAATGCTTATTGTATCAGAAATGGTTCAGTTTTCTGGTACCACATAATTTGGTAAGTGGTTGGTAACAAGGACATAATCAGCTAATTCTGATCAAAACTGGTGTGAATTCCACTGTGAATGCTGTAAAATCCTGGGAAGTTGGACTCTAATTACAAATAGAAAACTACTGCTTCAGGAAAGCAGTCACTTTCACAAAGTGAAAAAAAATTGCAGAGAGTAATACTGGATAAACAATGGAATGTGAGCTCACAAAAATGAAAGGTTTTTAAAGATGTGACTATGCAAATATTGGGTTAGACTTAGCAGATTATATTGTCCCAGCTCTTGGCATTAGTATGACTATTTCATGAATATTGTGTCCTATTCTGGTGCCATCGGTTAGGAAAACAAAACAGAAAACGTCAAAGGAGCACGAAGAAATGATTGAAAGGACTGGAACACGTGCTTTGCAATAAAAAGCTGAGCTTAGTCTAAAGAAAGAAAAGAAAAGTAGACTTAGATATTTGATTAGAAGCTATAAATACCTATACCGAGAACAAGAATTTGTTAATGCTGGTCTATTAAGTCTGTAGGCAGGAAAATGTTGACGTGTAATGGCTAAAAGCAGAATATAGACCAAATTAAACTAAAAATAAGGTGGATATTTTAACTAATCCTGGAAACTATTTTCTGATGCAATTGATAGATTTTTCTGTCACTGGAAATAAAAATATGGCCTTTATTCATTTTCTTCCTTTAAAGGTATCATCCATGTCAAGCAAAAAACATTGAATTTGAAGCTGAAATAATTGAAGTGTAGTATCTATAATATACAGGAAGTCAAATAACCACAATATTTCCTGTCTTTAGAAGTGCATTAACCTAAAATAGAAAGCATGCACACTTTCCATTTCTTTTCATTTCCTTTCTATATCCTAGCTGTTAAACTACATGCCAATTTGTTGTCTACTCCTGAAAATACTGTGTGTGTAGAGAGCTTCCACTTATGTCAATAAGATTAGGGGATCTTAAGGTCGTACCCTTCATATAAAATATAATTTATTTGGATATTGGCTACCTTCCAGCTGATACCGTAACAAATTCTACTTACCTGAAAGCATACCTATTTTTTTCTTATTTCGAGTCAAGAATGTATAGCATTGCACAGGTGACCAAGTGTATTATGGGAGAAGTTTATCTTTCTATAGAGGATTTAATACTACCCTTCCCCAGAGGCAAAATGCCAGATTGATTTGATGGACCAGTTTACCATAGCAAATTGCATATTCTAGAAGCACTTTTGACCAAGAGTTACTGTCTATAGTGTACCATCTGTTAAAAGTCTGATATCTCTAAATTTAGATGATCGGTGCAGTCAATTTGGATAGTAAATTATTCATTTAGACACTGTAGTGGACACTTCACCACATGAAAGCCTGCTTCTTCTGAAATTTTAGTTAAGTAGGAGAGAAAACTGGTGGATAAAAGCAAATTTATTTTTCAGTACTTGGAACTGATACAATTACCTCCATCCACAGAAAACCATGTATCAGTGGAATTACACTTATAATACAAATACACTAATTTGACACTTAGCTCCATAAATTATGAAGAATTAACTCAGGCCCTACAAACCTTTACATTATTTTGGGTAGGCAGTTTGTAGGACATAACATCACACCATATATGTCTTTAAAGTGCTCTGTCCTGAAAATGGGAGAAAGCAACACATGATGTGCAACTGCCACTTTTTAAATTTTGCTTTCCTATTACCTCTTTGTCCTTGTATTCAGTGGGGTATTGTGTAGGTGATTTGAGAACAATGGCTGGTGATAAGCCTGACTTGCTGGTTAAACCCTCTAAGTTGCCAGCATGTCTAGGCTAGACTGGTGCTAGGTCAGTAGTTTGTGACTGCCCAGTGGGCCAAAAAGTAAAAATTGTAAGTGTCTAATAGGCTTGCTATTAAAACTGAAGTTTTCTTGATTTTAGGATTTAAAGACAGCCCACTCCTAAAATCCTAACCCCAAATTTAAATGACAGCTGCAGATTGAGCTAACAAGTTAGTAGTGATAGGAAAAGGGGTACAGGATTTAAACTGAAAGAGAGTAGGCTTAGATTAGATATTAGACAGAAATTCTTTACTGAGAGGGTGTTGAGGCTCTGGAACAGGTTGTCCAGAAAAGTTGTAGATACCCCATCCCTGGAGTTTTGATCAACCTGGTCTAGTGGAAAAAGGTGTTCCTGCCCATGGCTGGGGGACCAGAACAAAGTGATCTGTGAACTTCCTCCTGACCCAAAGAACCCTCTGATTCTCACAGGTATTATGGTTCTGACTGGTAACATTTTTTTATCAGTTGGTTTTTAAGTCACCTAAGCACCAACAGAGAAGAGAACATCAGAAGCAGAGGGTGGGTTTTTGGTTTCTTTTCAGCTTCTTCTTTGACAGCCTGTGAGACAAGATGGACTGTACCCTCTTATGTTCCATGCTTCTGTCTCAGCATTTCACGTTTTGCCTTTTTCAGCTCTCTGAAACAGGCTTTGCTGGCACCGTGGACCCATACATGCTGCCTATCAGCAGCTTCAAAGCCTTTGTAAGCCTCATATCTAAGTAATGATGGCATTACTAAGTAACTTTGAAAGGTAGAAGTGAAACACATGTAGTACATTAGGAAATATCAGTGCTGTTTCAACTATAATTCATGCTGGAGAATTAAGGAAGTAGCTCAGAGCTGACACGTTTTCAGGATCATCCACAGGAACTGGTCTGTTACTCAGGCGTAGGAAGGCAGGATAGGCAGTACTTTCAGTTAGTGTGATGGATAGTAGCTGTGTGATGGATAGTAGTAGTATCACATAAAATGCAGGATTCACATGCTTGATTCCTTGTTCAACAGTCTTGCATAATAATTTGTTAGATTTTTAAGCTTTCTTGTTAATGACCATGTTATCTTATGACCTGTATAATACGACAATGGTATGGTGTGCTGCCACCGATCTCTCTTTATTTCTGGGGATAGATGTTTCTGAGAGAATTTTCAAATCAGGAACATTGATAGTCTTAAACTAAAAGTGTAGCTCTAGTGTGAGTTTTTGTTTGAAGTGATGTGGTGAGCACACTGAAATATCTCTTGCTGATTTGGATATGTGTGTCTCTGAGAGCGCCGTTTTTTGCCTAGGTGTTAAATAAAAAATTAAAAATTATGTACATAAAACTCAATCATAAAAGCAGAATTCTATAATGTTTAATTATGTGTGTGCCTTTCTGTTTTCTTTCCTTTGAGATTAATGATGAAAAATATTTGTCCAATAAGAAGTCTCCTTATTTAGAATATAAGTGAGAATAACTGTAATGTGTGGCTTGTTGTAGGGAGGAATATTATTGGCATTTTTAAAAAAGTAACTACAGACTGCATGTACATAATTATGAAACACTAATTACTTAAAGGTCACAGAAAGAGTTTTCAGGTTTTTTTAATATCCCACGGTTTCCTTTTTTACAAAGCATAGTAATTAAATTCCCTATCAACCATTTTCATGTGGTGTCATTTTACCGCATTATTCTAAAAAGAAACATGATGAATTTATGCTGGTACAGGACTGCTTATTCTGCTATTTGCTATTTTTGCTGATTGACACATGTCTGGAAGACACCTTAAGAAACAATATAATTAGTCTATTTGCATTGCCTGGAATTAGGTGACCTTTGGTTTTGACAGTAATTAGACTATCCCTGCTGTACGCTGTTACTTGCTGTTAGTCACTAACCAGGCAGAAAAGGAGTCCAAGCAGCTCATTTAGTGAGCTACAAAAGCTTTTCAAATGTCATTAAAATGAACAGGAAATTATAATTAATAGTATGGTCTCATTTTATGGATGTGTCCCACAGATAAAACATGGCTAGAGCAGTTATTTATTTAGCTGAAAACCCCCTTAAAATAAAAGAGTTTTCTCAAGTGCTACAGCACCTAAAAGCATGTGTGTGTTCTGAGTGTTTTCTTCTCAGGATGTATGTAGGTAGGTGTACTTCATTACTGGTTCTCCAAAGGTACTGAAAAATGCACATATTTTCTTTCTGTAATCCAAAGCCACATCTCTTGTATCCATCTCTTATATAATGCTTCATTATAATTATTTTTTTGTTTGTTTGTAAAAGATATTAAAAGGCAATGTGGTAAATTTCTGAGGAATATTTTCTACACTATTCAAAGCAACTAGAAAAATCTCTAAAAACCAAATCCCCAGGTACTTGCATGCTTGATCATACATGGATGATATCCTCCTGCAGGAATCCAGCCCTGCAATAAGATAAATCTAGGTTGCCATTACAACAAATTGAAGGTTCACACTTTCCTTTCGAGCAGCTAATTGAGGCACCCAAGTTGATAGACTGGATTAAATAGACTCCTAGATTAGGTCCCGCTTTTGTGCTTCAACTTGCATGGTAGAGTGATTCAAAATTGTAAGGTATCTGTAGTAAATGGCTCAGCAGAACTGAATTTTACACAAAATACCAGAACTGTGTTGAAGATTTACCAGTAAGTAATGACTACTTAAAACCCAGTTAGGATAATAACCCAGTTAAGATAATTGATCTATGCATTTTGTGATCAGCTTGTAATACTGTAGCTCTAGAAGGCAAATGAGGGCAGTATTAAAAACCAGAAATGACCACATTCAGCTAAGTTCTGTGATATGCTCTTATTTTGTTGATCGCAGTGGCTATGGGCTAAAAATCCTTTCCATTCATGAATACTGAATGTGGTACTGAAAAGTTTGAAAATAGAAGACTGGCCAGGAGAAAAAGTTGTTTTTATAATAGTTTTTTTGCTCTACATGACCTCACATCCTGGGGATGCTCAGAATATTCAGTCACATTGTTTTCTGTCTTTCTTGGGAAGTGACATTTCTGTAGAAGATGACAGAATGCTTTAAGGACCTAAAAAGCATTCTTCACAGGCCTAGCCCTGTGCCATAAAGGGGGGAGGGAGATAAGAAGCTTGGAGATTGTAAAACACAGCCTGATGAAGAATTGTGCCTGCTCCAGAACTTTTGGTATCTGAGCCAGGAATGGTGGAGCACTTTTTGCCCCTGCTAAGATGGAATAAACTTCAGCTGTTGATTGTGGCCATCTTGGTAATATCTGAATATATTTGATTCACACACAAGGGTGTGTTTTTTTCAGAAGATTGCTGGAACCTTTGAGGGGGGTTAAAAACATCAATCCTTAATATTTTTGTGACATTAGTATAAATATATCTATTGTCTATTTTTCTAAAACTGTCAGAAGAGTTCTTCTCTTAGCTGAGTGTGTTGTATGTATAGTATAGCTCTGCATGCAATTTTATGTCTCTGGTTTCATAAATAAGCATCAGATGTTAGGAATTTAATTTAAATTCAAATTAATGGTAACTTAATGTAGAATTAAATGCATTTGAATTAAATGATTTTTAATCTAAAGCAGCAGATATGCTTTTCACTGCTGACACCACTGCTTCAAGTCCTCAGCCAGCAAGTGGTTTGGAAAGGTCAGCAAGTTGAATTTTCTTCTTAGGGAAAAGATTTATTCTACCTTTTTTAAAACATGCAAGTCCCACATCTTAGAACGCTCATCTTTCTGTGGCCAAAGGAAATAAAGTAGATTTACTGTTCTGTAATCTACAAATGACTGTTTTTCTCTGTAACTATTTGTGCCTCTGAATAAAAAGGTTTATTAAAAGTTAAGGGTTAAGTTATATAGGATGTCTAATTTCAACTTGAACATCTAATTTTAAATTTCAGGACTGAAATACATTGATCACACCATTCTCTAAACTTCGACAGCTGTGTCTGAGTATCAGCAAAGAGCTCAGCTGAAAGAAAAGCTAACTTCAGCTCCTCACATTGCAGTTCTGTATAGTCAAATCCCCCACCAAGTTCCCTGAAAGAAGACCAGAGACCCATGTTACCGTGCCACCCTATTTTTCATTTGTTTGGGGTTGTTTTTCTATCTTTTAATCAAGAAGCCGCTTTATTAGAAGTCCATGTACAGGTATTCCTCACTCACTTGCTGAAAGGGTTAAAACTTTTCAGTGTCACAGCTAAGACTCCTGAAAACTCAGAGGACCTGAATCAGTTTTGACAGTAACAGCAGACAGGTGGTCGCAAAAATGCATAAACTAATTTAGAACATTCAGGACTTGCTATTAAAAAGAGAAGATTGACAGCTTGCAAACTTTTTTGTCTCAAGATTGAAAAAAAATCTTTTTCTTGACATTCTACAGTCATTTGAAACACTGGTTCAGTGAGATGTCAAACTTATAAATGGAGCATTCAATATAAAATGATTATTTTCACTTTTTTTCAAAATCTGTATTAGTAAATTTGATTTTTTAAAAATACCAATCACAGGAAAAATCCAGTTATCTATAAAATTACATCATGTGAATGCATGCCAAGAGCACTGTTGGCAGAGAGCTAGACTTTAATAGATTCAACTGTCTGAAAAATCAGACACCTTATAATTGTCTGATGAAGCAGAAAGATACAGGCACGTCGATAGGCTGCTTGCCCTGACCCATTTTAGATATATTTGTATCTAAATACAATCGCATCATAAACTTCTTTGTTTTTTCATTAATTTTTGACAATGTATATCAGTTACATTGAACTAGGTTTGCACAATGAGCTAAGATTGCATCCTTATTTTTAATAACTATTGTTTGCTGAGTTTCACATTGTTTGACTGCCAGTGGTGAAATATATGAAATTTTGTCCCTCATTTAAGATATAAGAATGGAAAGCAGCCCCTCTACAATGTGACACATCCCCAAGACAGTGATACTTAGTTAGAGTAGTTCATTAATTGCTCAAAAAATCAATCAGTCTCTATACTGAGGCTAGAAATCTGAAATTCTTAAGCAATTCTTAAGTGAGGACTGCTTTGAATGATCTCTCGCCAGACTTGAGCAAACAGCAGCTATTTGGCTGGAAAAAAAGGAAAGCAAAGAAAAAAAATAGATGTTATATTTTTTTTTCTGTCCTTATATTAATATGATAATACCTCTTAAGGCTACTTTAGGAATTTTCCCATACAGCCACATTGTTTTACTTCATAAATTGCCAAACATATTGATGATAATGTTTCATTTTGATAATGAGAAAGTATATAATGCAGAAGTGAAGGGCTTGGAGTAAAGCTTTAGAGTAACTGATTGAGTGCCATGTCATGTTAATTTCCTTCGTGAACAGATTTTTGTGTTTGTCACTGCAAGTTTACTGAATCCCTTATTTTTTGAACTGCTGGGTGAAGGTAAATGATGTTGAATAACCAAATTTAAAACAACATTATTATAAGCAAATTCAACTGAAAATATATTTCTAACTGAGGGTTAAAATAACGCAGGCTGTTACTCTTTTCCTATGTATTTTATTTTGGTAGCATTCTATGGATGTGTGGAAATATGAAAAGAAGCACACAGATGCAAACACCCCTTTTTTCAGGAATCCCAAACAGTAATTTCAGTAGATTCCCTGGATAATGAGACATAAATACAGATATTTATAAATATTTGTGTAATAGAAAATCTTAGTGCAGATTTCTGAAGTGGGATCTATCCACGTTTATAAAGACACTTAAATATGCAATTGCTCTGCAGACACATATATAATGTATGAAACGGTGGAGTATTTTGTCAAGTATATTTTAGGCCAGATTATTATCAGAAGTGGAAAATGAAAGCTTTATAGATGTAATTAGAATTTTTAAAAAAAAGTAAATTAAAGCATATACTTTAATAATTTGTAATGATTTAATGTTTGTTTAAGAAGGCTTTGAAGGACACTTTTGGGATTTTTTTGGTGTTGGGAAAGTGTATTATCTACAAACAACCTCCCTGAACTATGACTGATGTTGAAGTTACAGTTATATTAATGTCACCTCTGTTAAACCTCTTAGGGTAACAGGTGCACACTAGGGGTTGGTTGAGCATGGAAAGTGTTCTCATTTCTTGTGCACAGCATTTACTATTTATTCAAGTTTAAAATTGCTTGGAATAAGCTACATGGAATTGACATTCAGTATTTTCAAATTCATAAAGGGCAAAAGATTATTGTCTTTTCATCACTTCCAGCTGAGACAATTTATTTTCCTACTCAACATCCTAAAATATAATTTCTTTATAAAGGAGGTAAAAATGTCTCAAGTTGTAGCCCACAAAAGATTCTGAATGTTAAACCTACTAGAAAACTACACAAAATACTGTCCACCTTTTCCATTTCCTTATAATATTGAATTGTTACAGGAGAAACAGTAATGTGATATGCTTGTATATAGCAGTCCTAAATGGACAACAAATATGGCTGTAGAAAATATTTGCAAACTTGGGATTTTTTCATTCATAAGTAGTGGGGAATTTTTTCTCACCAAAAATGATGAAAAAAGTGATAAAAAGTTGGTTTTGCTGCAGTAATTTTAAAATGGCAAAAATTTCTTGCAACAGCTTTTTGAAATTTAGTTTCTAAAGTCTCTTGATTCAGTGGGAAGTGTAAAGGAAAGGCTATATATTATATAATGAAATTTCTTGTTCTCTACAAACACCCACAGATGCATTTGTGAGAATATCTTTAGCTTAGAAGTCTGTGAAATTAAAAATTTAGGAGAAAAACCAAAACATTTACAGACCCTTAGCTACAAAGTTATCAAAATGCGTTATTAAAGTCCATACTAGCTGTGGAACGAGTGAGAAGGGGATTAGGCCTATAGTTTGGCTAAGGATTATATTTTAAAATTGTTTACTAGCATTATCTCAAAGCGCTTGCAACTACCTCACCCCCTGCAAACAAAACATTAAGTCAATATCAAACATTTTGTTATCCTCAGATTTTAGTTTCTATATTTCTTATAATAAGAAGGGTGGAATTTGCAACGGCTAAAACATGGATGCATACAAGGTATCCATTCTATTTTATACATAAATATTGTAATTGAAATATTGTAATTAGTAAGCCATACTAATTTAGAGAATTTATAGCAAATATCAAGGTGTTCATTACTCTTTTAACCTGAAATAGTTTTAAGTACTAAAAGGAAATGGGTCTAAAATATTTCATCTGCAACCATTTTCCCTTCTGTATTTCTCATTCTACCAAGTAAGAAACAGAATAATCAGAAGTTCTTTGAAAGTTATTAAAACAAAGTGTCATCGACAGCCTAAGATGTTAAAATAGAAAGTTGTCACTGACATTTTATCTATGCAAAAAGAGATTTCTAATCTCAAGATGTGGAGATAAAAAATGACAGATAAATGGTAAATAGAAGTACAGTATAAAGGTGTCACTTCTCTTTTGTATCTCCAGCTGCTTTCCTTCTCAGCCTTATTCAAATTTATTGCTGATTCTTTTCAAGGCTATAAAATCCTGGAGTGTAACACAACCTCACATAATGCTTCTCTCAACTTTTATAGTAGAGGTATGATTTACTATTGCAGTAAAACTCTGCTATCAAGTATTTTCTAACTGATTTTATCTCTTCTGTTGATGAATTAAAATGTAAAATGAGATTCCCATATGAATATATAATTGAAAACAAAGTTACTTATTGCAAACTACTTTGGGAAGAAAAATAGATTTAGATGTGTTAGTTTAACACTGACACAAAAGTGTCTCATGATGTGTAATTCTCATCTTCGATATCCAGGAGCTTCAGAATTTAAGCACAGTGTTAAAGGAAAAAAAAACCAACCAAACAAAAAACCAGAAGACTTTGACTCTGTGATCGCAGGGGCATACAGTATTTTCTGTGTTTGATTTCTGTGTCAAACACTTGGATAATTACTCCTCTTTTCATAGTAGAGTTCAAATCTAATCCAAAAGCAATATTGTCCAAACTTTTTCTATATATTGCAGTTATGCTTTTCTTTTATCAAGAGTTTCATTCCTAAATGATACAATTCAGAATTATTTCCAAAGAAAAATACATAAACCATTCTATTCATACAGAAAATTTCATGCACCAAAAAACAAAGTAGGTTTTACACCTGCTCACTTTCCTCTTTATTCATTACCCTTTACTTTAACAATATTTTTCTCAGCAATGTTGCATGATGATGCAAATAGAAGGATAAAATGAAGAAAGAAAAAAAAAGAAAAAAGGAATAAAGGAAAAAAGGAAAAAAAAAGTGCTGTATATTTCCTGCAGATGTGAGCGCTTTGAATGCCACATCTTAGAAGCTTCGGCATCCATTAAAGATGCTACCCCCTGTGGCTTAAAAGCAGGTTTGGTTGATAGTAAATTCAGTGGGTTTTTTGCACAGGTCTGTGTGGTGGAGTTGCAATTTAGCGTAAAAGAACAGCTTGTAGTCTGAAATGTGTGGCATGCAGAAACTGTGAGATGCACAGTGTGGACATAGAGAAGGGAGTGTGTTCTGACTCCCATGTGCAAGGATTTCTGCATGGAACTAACCTAGGCATGAATGGAGATGGTACATACCCTGCTGAGTTGCCTTTTGTGCTTTTATTGCAGTGCTCGTACCAGACTTACACACTGTTTCTCTGCTGGTTTCTCTTCTCAGATGAACAGTGGGAGCCGCACTTAACTATTTGCTACCAATTCTTTTTCCTGTTTGCTGCCCTGTCAGATTTACTTGAAAGAATTTTTGGAGCAGTGGAAAAAATGCTACAAGAAGGCTGCCATTTATAAGAAGCCTTTTTATTAGGGTTTTTGAAGGCTCTTTTTTTCATTAATGATCTCAAGCTTTTGAAATGTCTTTTCCTTCTGAATTGGAGCTAAATCTGAAAATTCGTATGAAGGGATTTAAAAAAAATAATTTCAGTTTAATCACTTTTATTTAAATTCTATTTTGTACTGTAATACACAGAATAATATAAATAGAAAATGAACAGGATGACAGTTCATGTCTGCCTGTGACAGCATGGTTTGGGATTTGCTAACCTAGTAGATCTCTTTCAATTCTCTGAATAGTAATTTCAGAAGAAAGGATTAAAGACAGTCATCATCATCAGCTTTTTGCTTCTTTGAAACAAAATTTCAGCAAAATTACAACACTCTGTGTGCTGTTTCACTGTTCCAGTAGAAAATATGTTTAATATACATTTTTAAAAATTACTTTTAGAAGTAGACTGCCATTTTGTAACAAAGGTGTATGCAGAACAGCACTTTGAGTTTGTGCCAGCTTTTTTCTTCAGCATGGATTGCTAGAAGGTGAAATTGTGCTGGTAACCTTGAATTGCTCTTATAAATCAGTAATCCAATAACAATCTTCTACCTGCATTTTTCTTCCCCTTCCTATGGGGTTTTAATTTAGAGTGAATGAATGAACCACCTAATTTTTCAGTGAACTGCATCATTTGCAGAAAGGAAAGGCAGTGATGCCTTGTGAAGGCTGACCTAGAACAGAGGCTACATGGAGTTAAAGAATAAAGTAGGTAATTATTAAAAGGCCTCAATAGATACACCTTGGGCAGTACAAGAGTCCAGCCAGGGCTACACCCAAGATGAACGCAAAATGTCACAAAATAGATGACTGGCCATGAGGTCCCTCACTTTTATAAGTTCTGGTTATTATATTATCTCATATTTGAGTTATTGTCCAATTATAGCTTTAGTTTATGAAGTCCCTTCCTCCTTGTTTTTCTCTCTTCAGTCCACGTTGTTTATGCTCTTGGGCCTGAGATTTGGATCGGTTGTCCTTGGTCCCAAGCTAGGAAAGGAATTGTTTTGTCTAGCTAGTCTGTGAAGAGAGCTTACCATCCCCTAATACGAAGTTCAGAACTACACGCTAAAGCAGTACAGAATCTGAAAAATATAAAAGCTAAAACCTGAGGTGTCTGCAGGGTGCAGACCAGAGGACTGTGCCCTTACTGCCTTGTAGCCCTGTGGAAGCCAGCAGAGGATTTGAATTAGGAAACAGAATAGCAAGCAGGAATGCTGTACTGAAGCATTCTACTCAGACTTTTCCTAGCGAAGCATTACTTACCAAAAGACAAGAGGCTTATATAAGTACTTAATAACTCTATCTCCGGAACATTGTAATAACAGGCTTTGAGAAAGGAGATTTTAATTACAACTATTTGAGAAATTAGAACCTGTGGCAAAGAAAGGGGAAGAGGCTGATCTGAAGTCAGAAAGCAGAGCAGGGTATTAAATTCATGATTCACAATTTTTAGTCTCTACAGTAAATGCCTTAACACCGGAGGTGTGTATAAATCACTTATCTCACTTAATCAATTGTCCTCCATTGCAGAGGAGTTTGGATTAGTAGCATCTGTTTTTCTCATTTTCTGTCTGCCTTTGGCAAAAAGCTTAGTCTTCTGAGAACCAAAGTGCTAACTAAAGTCTTTGGGCTTAATTTAGGAGCTTGTGGTTGAAGCTTAATGGTTTATGATATATGGGAGGTCAGAGCAGATGATCTAATAGACCCCTCTCACCTTAAACCATGTGAAACTACATAGACTTCTGAAATATGATAAAGCTAGAGCCAGTGTCACAGATCACAGTGATAAATGCTGAACAAAACCTTCTGCTTGGCTGCAGCCTGAGAGCAGGACTGACTATGATCTTCCCAGTGCTATGAAGAGATTCAGCCTGCCCCTGTATGGCAGAGAGGAGCAGCAGTGAAGGAATCTGAAATAGCTTAAACTCGTTTTATTGCTGGCATGTTTTGTGAAAAAAGAGATTTGTTGGAAAGTAAGCTCACACCTAAAAAGTATGTTAAATGCTTAGTATTTCAAGAATGAGGTTCACCTAAATGAAAAGCTCTCAGTTTCTTATCAAAGGAACAAAAACTGTTAAGTACAGAGGACATTGATTCAGTCTTTTGGCTTGGTTCAGCTAACAGAGTCTCTTGAAAAAAATCAGTGAATCTGAAGTAAGGGACTGAGTTCATTATGACCACTGACTGAGCTGAGAGATTTCTGAAAAACAAAATATATGTGGGTTTGTAGAAGGGTCTAAACCCATTTTGGTATTATCCTGCATCCTGTACGTACCAGTGAAAAATGCTGCTTGAGAAAAGGGTTCCATGTCCTTCATTATAGGTGTGTTTCAGTCACAGCAGGCTGGCAGTTCAGGCTCCACTGAAAAGCTACTGCAGAATAGAAGCTAATTAGAAAATGCATCAGAGGTGGAATAGTTTTTCTGTGGAAATAGACCTGCTTTTTGTATAGATATTTCAGACAGGAGAAAGCTGCCACTCTCAGATGTGTACAGGCAAAATAAAGATAACTGACAACCCTATCTAGCTCCTGAAATACGTGCAGAGGCAACAGCATTGCATTTCACTCCAGCTGTTGTCATCCTTTCTTCCTGCCCTCTCCTTCACTGAGCAGCATGACTGCTCTTGCTATTGCTTGGAAGATTTACTCAGCAAGTAGGTCTTGTGATGTAGGACACTGCACTGCTGGCTCTGCTGCCCTTGTGCAGTGAGAAGGGCCTAATATCTTAGAAAGATCCAAAGACAGGGACTTAGGGAAGAGGAGTTTTGTGCACAAGATTTGGTTTTGGTTTTTTTTTTTTTTTTTTTGAACTCAGATTCTTCAGTAATGTCATTACAACATGGAAATGAATGGAGCAGGACCACATTTTATAAAGTATGAGCAAAAGATGTTGCTATAATCAAGGTGTAAGATAAGAAGATGGATGGAGATCTCAGTTTTGTAGACATAGATGAGAGATGGCTTCCTTAATCTGTTGGACAGAAAGAATCCATAAAATTTAGGCAAAATCTGGATATAAACACCTAGAGAAGGCAACCTAGAAACATTACTTAAAACAGCATTATTTTATTGCAAAAAAATACTAAAACAAAACAAAACAAAAAAAAAAAAAAAAAAACAAAGCAATCAAAAAATGCAAAAGCACAATAATTTCCCTATAGGTCAGTTCCTACATAAAAGCCCATATTCTAAATGCACAGAATTCCTCAGATGGAAACTATAACTTTCTAAAGAACCACATAATAAAAAATTATTTTTGTGCTAGCCAAAATGAAGTTGTTTAAGGAAAAAAAATCCAACATTTATGTTATCAAAAACAAGTAAATATCTAGTGTAAATATCAGGTAAATACTGGAGGTAGCTACCTAAACAAAGTGTCCCAAGAAAAGCAGCAAATCTGAAGAAGGGTCTGAGGGAGCTGGGATTGTTTAGCCTGGAGAAAAGAAGTCTCAGGGGAGACCTTATTTCCCTATGACTATCTGAAAGGAGGTTGTAGTGAGGTGGGAGTCAGTCTTTTTCTGTAAGAAAAAGTGACAGGAGAGGATGGAATAGCCTGCGTAAGAAGTGACAGGAGAGGATGAAATAGCCTCAAGTGGCACCAGAGGAGCTTTAGATTAGCTGTTGGGAAAAAAGCCTTTACTTGGAAGGCTTGGAATGGGCTGCTGTGGAGGCACAGAAGATGTTTAAAAGATGTGCAGTTGTGGCACTTGGGGAAATGGTTTAGTGGTGGACTTGGCAGTCTTGAGTTTATGTTTGGACTCAATGATCTTGAAGATCTTTTCCAGACTAAATCGTTCAATGATTTTATGATTCTGTCTTTCAGGTGATGCCTTAAGTTTTAGCTTTCATATTTTCCAGGTTCTGTACTGCGTAAGTGTGTAACTCTGCACTTCATATAAAGTGTTAGCAAGTTCTCTTCACAGTTCAGTTTGATGAAACAATCCTTTTCCAGTGAGAACCAAGGTCACCCTTGCAGCTTCAGGCCCAAAAAGTGTAAACAACATTGAATTGAGAAGAGCAATCTGGAAGGCAGGGACTTCACAACCTGTAGCTGTAAATGGACAATTAACCCCAATTTGTAAATGGACCAAAACTTATACAAACAAGTGTGAAAATGTCTGACCCATTGTCCATCCTGGGTGTAGCCTCGGCCAGGCTCTTGTACTGCCCAAAGCATATCCTTTGAAGGCTTTTTTAATAAATATCTACTTGAATAAATACCTGCTTTATTCTTTTAAAACTGTCAAGCCTCTATTGAAAGTAGCCTCCCAAGGCATCACAGGAAGACAAAACTTACCCTGAACACCCATATTGACTGAGAGACTGCAAATCTCTTAGTCTCACAAAGAAACTAAAAATATAAAAGCAGCTTCATGGAATAAATTCACAACTGGCAAGACTGGGATTTTGATGGGATTTCAACAACATATGGTTGCCTGACAAAAATTTCTAGCAGAATCACAGAATATTCTGAATCGGAAGGGACCCACAAGGATCATTGAATCCAACTCAAGTGAATGGGCCATAAAGGTTTGAACCCACAAAATTGATGTTATTTGCAGCATGTTCTAACCATCTCAACAAATTCTGCAGTATGTTGTTCTTCATCTTACTCGCGATTTGTGCATAATCTGATCTTTAGAACATTGGTGTCTAGCTTCTTCCTTTCCAGTTTTGTGTAGATGAGGACCTGTGTTTTTTGTGATTTCATGGTGATTCTGCAGGTCAGTTGAAATTTGAATTTTTCGTTGTATTAGAAATGGATAATTGTAACAGTAGCATTAAATTGGCCTGGATGGTACAAAACAGCTCTCCTAATAAACATATGGGTGTGTTACAAATATTTTATT
This sequence comes from Emberiza elegans, assembly GCA_024865655.1. Lineage (NCBI taxonomy): Eukaryota > Metazoa > Chordata > Aves > Passeriformes > Fringillidae > Emberiza > Emberiza elegans. The sequence goes on along the minus strand of JALJVW010003023.1, from coordinate 32,594,875 downwards.
AAAGGAATGGTGTTACATTGAAAGATGAGGGGCTTGGTAGTGTTTGGGTTTGGATTCTTTTTGTTTGGTTGGTTTTTGTTTTTATTTTAAGGGTTTTTTTCCTTCCTATTAAATTCATCACAATTCCTATTTGTCATTATCCAAAAAAGAAAGAAAAAAATCTACAAAAAATTGCACTTGAAAATTCAAGGGGACTAAACCATATTTTTACCTACACATGCAAGTAAATGTTGACTTCTCTTATTATGTAAGTGCACCACAGTGCAGATAGGGAAAGATTGTGCCTATATATAGAGAAATCTTACCCAGCTAAAGAAAATGAACAGCATTGAAGGACACATTAAATCATCTTTTTCTTTTTAGTTTTACTAAATATAAATCAGAATATTTAAAGATTTAAATTTAAAAACCTCAAGCTAACTAAGGTAACTACAACCCTCCCTAATCAAACACCATCAGTATGATAAGTCATTCTTGCAGAGGTTACACTGCTTGGCACACTGCCTCTTAGTTCCTGGAAGAGTGATTTCCTTGTCAGCTTTTCTGGTGATGAGAAGGGGGTGGTTTTTCGGGTTTTTTTCACTCTTTGTATTTAGCAGGTGTCAGGATACAAAAATCACTTCTCAGCTGTGCTTTTGGGATTCACTTTTTATGCCAGTATTATGCTATAAAGAGTGTCCTTACTGAAGAGATTTTGGGCTGTATGTGACCTTTATATCCAATCCCACCTTATATTTATAAGAATTAAACCTTACTGAGGTATTCTCTAAGATGTGATAGAAATGTCAGAATTTTCCTGAAGAATTTTCTGATTTTTACATTTATTAACAGCCCTTTGCCATTTTCTGCCAAGACAGCACATTAAGTTTTCTTCTTATGATTGTTTGCAGCAAGCAAAGGGTTAAATCAATATGAAGATAGTAATTTCAAGCTATAAAAGTAGTATCTGAATCATGGAGTTTAGATTCTTTATGCACTTAAATGAGTATTTTGTCTAAGCAGAACCACACCTTATTATGTGTAAATATGCGTAGATTGGCTACCACAGGTCATAAGTGCAATTTGATATTAGGCCATGGCTGAAATAACGTGTGCTGGTAAGCTGAGCATTTTGAGGTGATGATGGGCTTGGGCACATAAATTTTAACCTTCCCTCTGAGGAATACAATGAAAAATTTCATTAATTTTTTCTGGGTGTGAATGTTTAATAACAACCTTGTGTTGGTTGGTAATAAAAGACAACCCAATTTTTATATTGACTGTGTATTTTTTTCAGTGCTTGCTATATTATTAATCAAGAGGTGGAGATGTACTCTGACAGGGGACTGACGAAATCATTTGGCGTTACCCTGTTTCCTCCTTGCTGGGATGAGATAGGGGGTAGCAGAGAACAATTGCTCAGCCTCCATGAAGGTCCTCTTGCACATGGATTGACTTAATTAACTTTCCTGCTTAATACTCCAGACGATGTAATGAGTTGATAGAACAGGTGGCATTGCTTAACAGATGGATACTGCATGCTATCTGTCTTTAAAGAACTGAAATGATGATTTTGATTTGCTTATCTAGTATCTTGCTGTAACTGGGTTTTGAATGAGGTCTTCCTAATTATGAGTCATTTCACAGCTGAGTGACTTTATTCTTCTATTAGTAAGAGTCACACTAGTCCTCTTTAGGCACATGTATATATCTATTATTGCTGGCAAGTGTCCTTTCTTTCTTCCACCCCAATAGTTAAGGTCTTTCTTTCTAGCTGCTATTTGTGTCAGTGCAGTACACATCAGAGTAAAACAGCCCCAGTTTACTTTGTGTGTGTGAGGAGATAAATTGGAGAGTAGGAGCTCTCTCTGTGCATAGGTAAATTTTGACCTTAGATGCAAACAACATATTCTCAATGCTGAATGTTAGCAATTCAATGCCAATTGGCATCTTCACTTCCCCTGTCTAAAGAGGGCATGGAATAGCATATAGGCCACATAATTCTTCTGCCTGCTGTAAGATTAGAAGTTTGTGAGAGGTGGGTATGCGGTTACAGGTTATCATAAAAGTAAATTGCCTTTACTGGTGGGTAAAAATGTTGTGAACTAATTTCACCAGTTCATTTCAGACCTTTTCATTTAAACTGACAGAAGCAAATTATGGTGCTATAGCTCATTCATCCATGATTTCACGCTCCTGCACCCTAGGAAACAAGAGGCAAACCTCAAAGGGTTTCTCCATGGTAAAACATTTTTAATTAGTAAATAATTCTGAAGCTGTGCATTCAAAGCAAATCCTCACTAAGCAAGCCATATTGTCACTTCCAATGACAGCACTTCCAGATTTCTCAATGACTGTGTGCATTGGTTCACTTTTCACAGCAGCTTTTTCTCCAAAGACAAATAGTCAGAGAGTGAAAGAGAGTCAGTCCTGAGCACTGTTGTTGTTTCTTGCCAGTTAGACTAGCATACAAATTGAGCCAAGTTTGCCTTTGTGGAAGTGTTTCAGTCTGCAATCCATGAGACTTAGAAATTAAACAGTGAGTGTTGAAAAATATGAGGAAATGTCAAACAAATATGCCTTTATTTTAATGGATGTATGGTCAAAAAATACTATTTTCTGGTGATGGCTTTAACAGAGACTGAAAAACAGAAATGTGACTGTCTTTGTAATGTCATTTTGCTTTTATTCATAACAAATAGAAACAATCAGAATTCCTAGGCTAGGATCAAGAGAATATAAATAAAATGAATAGGAAATAAACCTGAACCACAGATCCAAAAACTTTTAAAATAAATTTGGCAAAGATGAATGAAAAAAATTGTATAGAAAGCCTAGATTTGTTTTCAGATACTTTGATGTTCTTCCCCCAAGCAGGACTGTTTTAGCAAGGTGTTGTCTCTCCCGATCTGTTTGCAAGTTGCCATGGTATATCCACTAAGAAGAAATTATATTTAGTTATAATTTTGAAGTTTCAGAATCTTGCATCCAGAAGCCATTATTAATGATGCTTACTGGAAACTCAATTCAGCGCCCCCCCCATGTGTAGGAATTGCAATACAAGTATTTATTTACCTAATCACATATCAATCATTATATCCAGAGAATCTTGATCCTTTTCAGTGCACAAAATCTTCAGTCCAAGTTAATGAGGTAAACTCAATATTTTCCCTCCTCCTTATTCACTATCTGTTGATGTTATTTGTTGCAGTGTTCATATCCTGTTTTGAAGACAGAGCTATTAGTTTTTCTCATGGAATTTGTTATGACATTTATCACTACTGTTTCTGATGCTTTGCAAATATTAACACACTGTTGCTGCACTCCAGTAAAGAAGCATAAGGATGTTAGTACTCTTTGTGGCTTTGAAGTGGCACATAAGCCACTGTTGTATGCATAATCTCAAATCTCAGACCATAAATTAACCATTCAGGAAATACAGAGCAGAAACTAAAGGACAAATAACCTGGCTTCAATAACATTCAGTCTTACTTACAGGAGGTCATGCAGACATTGGTTTTAGTCAATGTAAAGTAAGCTGGCCTTGACAGAAAGGAATTCATCCCACCTTAAGGATGGTGTGTTTAACATGGCATCCGTGGCATATGCCCATTTCTCTTCACTGGCTTGAGAACTTTCATTTGCAGAAAATGCAACAACTTCCTTAGTACCACATACATTCTGAATAATGAATGGAGGGATAAAATCTTATAGAGTGGGATTAATCATACAGTTTTTCCAGGAATATTATTTAAATCTTTAACCGATACTTTTTAATACCTAGATTTTGGAACCTGATCCATTCCTGATCACTAGAATACTATTTGCTGCAGAAGTTTCCTTATTCCCAGGAGAGTTCTGTTCTATTGCCATTGAATCAGGGCATATTTTCTCAGACATTCTCTGTGGATTTCTCCTTGTCTTTTCCATCCATTTCCTAGTCCAAACTGCTCAGCCCAGCTAGAGGCTTTTCTTTCAATTCTTTGCAACATTTGCTTCCTTTTACCACTTTCCTCTTTCCCCACTGGTAAGTAAGAATCAATACCTATACTTACTTTGCCTTTGCCTTGTCATACCCACTTGGTCTTACCCACTGTCTTTGTGTGGCCTTTCATGTCATTCTTTTTTCCTGACTACAAGGTTCGAACTACTTCCCTGACTTCAGTCCTCCTCTTTCTGTCCAGTTTCAGTCCTCTCTCTGTTATGTTCTTTTTAAAGACTCAGCCTCATTTCCACTGCCTTGGTCAGTGCACATGCCTTCCTTTTCAATGATCTAGCTCATGTCTCCTTCGGGACCTTAACTTGCCTCTTACATCTGGCTCTAAAATACAAGAGAAAGTGTTATCTTCCCATAAATTACCGTATTCTTGAACAATACAATGCGTGAAAAATGATATTCAGCCTTGTTTTCCTGGATTTTAGTTGTCAAAAGAGAAATCAGTAAATAAACGATAAGTAAAAAAACCCAAGCAAACCAAACAAAACGGAATTAAGAAACTGAAGCACCACATTTAAAGACATTATGAAATCTGGTTGAAAACATATCTGCCTTGCTAACTCATCTCCCCCAAATCACATGTTCAGCAGTTGATAGGAATGGAGCTGTTCTATAGTGTTTACTTTCTTCAGACTTTCATAGTCTAAACTACTGCAGAGCAAAATTAACCTCCTTCTCGTCAGTCTCCTGCTGCTCAGAGAGTTTTGAATAGCAGCAGGAAAATATGAAGAAAGGCTCTTGTCAGTTTTAACTCTGCTGTAGCCTGTCAAATCTTTGGGTTACAGCAGTGGCACTCCAGCTGTCTGTCTGCTGATTTGGAAAGCAAGCACCGCATTGCCTTCATTCAGTTTACAGTTTCGAGACCATTTTTTCAGAATTTTTTAAGGACCTTAGATTCTGCAGAAGCTGATAAGAGCTTGGAAAGAATGAATGTATTCACTTATAACTCAGAGCAAATTTCCAGGTTGACATTAATTTAGTTTCCCCATGTAAGTGAACTGGAATTTAAGTATTACATTGCATTTTGATATCCTGATATTTCTTTATGATGAATATCTCACTGAATGTAATGAAATTAACCCAAGTACTAGAAACATCACAAGAAAGTGATCCTGCTGAGTGTTCAACTGAATGAACAGATAGGCAAATGGGCTCTTTTAACATTTGAGTGAGTCTCAGAGGAATTATGAAGGCAAGTACTGGCATGTAAGAAGCTAAAGCCTGAGACCACATTACAAATATTTTTCTTCAATGATTTTTAAAATATTTATTTTTTCTGCCTATACACAATTATGGTTTGAGTTATTGACATCACTTGGGGGATCATATAACAATGATTCTTCATGTGAATATCAGATAGAATCCTCATCTTGAAATCTATAGTTTCTTGTTGCTTCAAAACAAAATGGCAAATGAAGGAAGATCTTTACCCTGTCAGGCTTCACTAATGTATTGCAGCTCCCATAGTGTTCTCCTTCAGAGTCAGAATGCTGTGCTGTGTAGGCAACATTAGAAAATACCAGCTAGTTCCCTAAGCTCCACATCCCCTTTACTGTAAAGAATTTTAGAAATAAGCCGTTGTGTTGGAATTCCTTTGTCCAAGTCCTTTAAAGACAACAATTGCAAAAAACTCAAGCTGCCCTCTCTCTCCTTGGCCTGGAAAGACCTGGGTATTCTCACTGTCTCTGCAGCCAACTCCACTGGAATTTGAAGAATTACTTCAAAGTTTGATTGTTGGTATCCCAAACTCTGTTACACTCTGGACAATGCTTAGGGAATTAGTTTCAGACCAATATTTAGGGTCTAAAGGAACATGTCTGTTTAATCTGGCAAAAGCCATCTCAGCAGTATTATTAAGGCACTGAGGGAATTTTCAAATGCTGGTGTCTTTGTTCTTCTTCCTCCTGGCATATATCCTGAATTGCTCCTAGATCAGAGAGATGTGAAAGCCCCTTATGATTAAGGGTCTCTTTGTGAGAGTGTGTGAGTGGCCCTCTGCCAGACCACTGCTTTTCATTTCTCTAAAACCTTCGCCTGCAGATGACAGACAGTAGAGTGAATGAGTGATATCTGTTAGAAAGAAAGTGAAAGAGAGAAAACTGTCATTGAAGTGTTGGCAGTTTCACAAATATGTGACTATTCTTCCGTGCTTATCACAAGGTGAGATAGTGGCCATTGAACTGTGTATTGCTTTGCAAAAAAACATGGCCATTTAGGCATAGGAAGAGAGAAAAACTTTTAGGCATCTCATGACATCTGCCTTAGTTAGAAGCTGTCCTTGCTATTTTGCTCTGCTGATGCCTAAGTTGCTGCAACTTGCTGATTTCAAGTGTTGGTAAACAATCTGAGAAGAGATGATGCTTTTGATTTAAGCAAATAGGGAATGATTAAAGCTTTTGATATCCTACTGCATCTGTACTCAACCAGGTCTGAAAGAAATTGAAGTGACGCTGCTGGATCCATGCAATTGATGTGGGCTTCCGTATACTGTGAGGCCCTAAGTTAATTGATGCATCTTGTACTTGGTGGGATTTACTAAACTGGAAAAAAAAAGTAAAAAGCAAAAAACCAAAAAATATAAAACCAACAAAAACCAAACCAACCAAACAAAAAAAAAACCAAAACAAACCCACAAACCAAAAGAAAAAAAACAACCAAAAAACATTTTAGAATAATGCTTACATACCCTTATTTTAATGTAACATGTTAGTCTGCTTCTAAGTCATTATTGCCTGCTTTGTCTTAGAAAGAGCAAAGCCTGGAAGATGGCAGAGTAATTATTTCTTCACCATAGTGTGCCTAAAAGATTGGAAACTTATTTCTGGAATTTACAAGGAAATTGTTACTAGGCAGAGGGATTAGGATTTTGCAAAATCTTTATTAGAAATGTCTAGGTTTCAGCTCAATCCTGGTTTTTGACGGTCTCTTAAAAAATGTTATTTGTAGCAGATTTTTAGAGTTTTCTGTGAAATAAAACTTCCAAACCTCTTGCACTACCTGTTATCTGTGTTGGTTTGTTTTTTCTTCCTAAGATGGGTGGTGCTTATTGGTTTATAAGTGAGATTCTATCCTGATTTCCATTAATAAGGGCCAGAACCTTATTATCATTATGGGTTTTCTAATTCTAATCTAGATGTTTTAGGGAGTTTGGTCAAAGTCCTAAAGCAGAACTGATATATAGGTTATACAAACTATATATTTCATATAGAAGGGTGCCAAAATCATTACAATTAGGTGCAAACGATTCAGATAAGAATATTGATAAAAAACCCAGACCCACCAACATTGAAGATGGTATGCAAACATATATGCCTAAACAAAATTAATTTTCTTGAGGCCAGTCCTGAAAGGAGTTTAGTGTTGTAGTATTGCATAAAAACTAGGGAGGGGTATTTCCACTTGAAAAGAGATGGGAGCATGCAATTTTCATACAGATCATATTCTTGCACTTGCCTCTGATTCAACTGTAATTCTACAATATGCGTGAGAGTAGCTATAGTCTCCATCAACCCATGTAATTCATAAGTGCACCCAGAGCTATGCTGTGTAAGCACTTTCAGATTCTGGACTCTCTTAATCATGGAGGATAGACTTATTAGATAAAGGGAAAAAGCAAAGTGGTTTTTTAGCAAATAAAACCAGATCTGCTCATTTCTCCAAAACAAGGCAAAAATGCTGAGAAGCTAAGTGTCCTAATTGCAAATCCAGAAACTTACCATGGTATTTCTTATTTATTTTATGTAGCAAAATGCATGTGAAAATTTTGACTCCCCAGTCTAATTAATTCTGCTCACTAATATTCTGACTGGCAAGTTTTCTCTAGGCTGAGCTTTTGTGGTTCTGCTGTTCATATTTCTTAATTATTTTGCTAAAAAAATTCTCACTATGCTCATTTACCTCATTTAATTTCACTCAGTTATGACTGGATTCCAAGCAAAGGTCTTTTAAGAAGAATTTTCCACTAGTTTTTGCTTCTTTTAACCTCTAGAGCTTTCATTGGTCTCACCAATATGTGTGCTTTTTTGGCACCTGCTTTTTCTGCCTAGATTGTGTTAGTTCTTCCCTCAGAATCAATCATGAGCAGCTTGCAACCAGATGCCTGATTAAAAAGTTAGCAGACCTTGAGTGCAATTACTTCAGCTCTATGGCATTCACGCATTAAACCCAGTGTTAATTGTTTCCCATTTTTGTAACGATCCTTATAATAGGATAAACCAGAAGAGATCATTTCTTGAAGTTAAAACAGCAGAAAATAAAGACATTTACTCTGATTAATCATCTCAATATAAAATTAAAAACAATCACAAGTAAATATAGAGGGTCTTTGTGCTAGACACCAGTGAAAATTGTTGATACGGTTTGAAGTATTTTTTCTGGAGCCTGGCACAATGCACATATATGTTGTATTAAAGTTCAGACAGAAAGCAGGATTGAGTAAAGCAGTTTTTGAGCTGCTGCTTTGAAGGAGTGTCACACCATTATTTATACAAGGACTATTTGGATATTATCCTAGATAAATGTCCATATCAAGTAGTGTGTAGATGTACTCATACTTTCCCAGAAATGAATGGTTCTGTGGTTTCACTTGGATTACTCTTGGATCATGTCACATGTATTTAAAAAAAAAATTAAGTAAAAATATCTTTATAGTAGCAATAAAGGAAAACCAAGCTAGCAAGCTGAGTAGATGCTCACAGAATAATGACATCATCTAAGATTAAAACAACTCCTGTAATGATACCAAAATTTACATTTATATATTTTCACAACCATTTGTTTATGCAGAACATCATAGTGTCATAGAACTGTAAAATGGTTTGGGTTGGAAGATACCTTAGAGATCAACTAGTTTCAATTCCCTCTGCTAGGGCAAGGACATCTTCCACCTAGACAAGGCTGTTCAAAGCATCATCCAACACGTCCTTGAACAATTCCAGGGATGGGTCATCCACAAACTTCTCTGGGCAACTGGTTGCAGTGTTTTATCACCCTCACAGTAAAGAATTCCTTCCTTGTATCTAATCTAAGTCTACCTTTTGCAGTTTAAAGCCATTCCCCCTTGTCCTATCACTATGTGCCCTTATAGAAGTCAATCTCCAGCTCTCTTGTATGCTCATTTCTGGTATTGAAAGGTGATATAAGGTCACCCTGGAGCCTTCTCTTCTCCAGGCTGAACAGCCCAACTTTCTCAGCCTGCCTTCACAGGAGATGTATTCCAGCCACTTGATAATCTTGTGGCTGTCTTCTGGACTCACTCCACAGATCTGTGAAGATTGTTGCTGGTAAAGATGTTAAACAACACCAGCCCCAGAAGGGACCCCTGAGGAATGCCAATTGTCACTGGTCTCCACTTGGAGATCAAGCTGCTAACTGCAGTTCTTTGAGTGCAACCAAATTCCTTATCCACTGTTGTCCATCTGTCAAATCCATGCCTGTCCAGTTGAGAGACCAGGATGTTATGCAGAATAGGGTCAAATGCTTTGAGCAAGTCCAGGTGCTTTTCCCTTATCCAAAACCACTGTAATCACACTGTAGAAAGCCAACAAGTTTTGCAGGCATGATTTCCCCTTAGTGAAGTCATATTGTCTGTGACTAACTGTCTCCTTCTTTTCCATGTGCCTTAGCATAATTTCCTGTAAGATCTGCTCTATGATCTTGCCAGGCAATGAGTTGTGTCTGTCTGGCTTGTAGTTCACCAGGTCTTTGTTATTTCCCTCTTTTAAAAGTTGAACTTATGTTTCCCCTTTTCCAGCCACTGGGAGCAAACTTCACTAGACTCCCATGACTTCAGATGGATAGTGGCACAGCCACTTCACTTGCCAGTTGTTTCAGGAGCCACAGATATATCTCATCATGTTCCAAGTATTTGAGTACCTTCAGATTCCTTAGATGGTCTTGAATCTGATAATTTCCTACTGCAGGCAGTTTTTCATTCTCAGTCCCTCCTTTTGTCTTCTGTGACTTGGATGCTGTGGCTAGAGCACTTGCTGGAGAAGACCAAGACAAAAAAGTTATGTGCCTCAGCCTTCTCCATATCCCAGGTAACCAGATCTCCCATTTTCTTCTGCAGAGGGCTCACATTTCAATCCTCTTTCTTTTATCTCTGCTATATATAAAGAAGTTTTTCTTGTCACCTATGAACCCTGGGCAAATTTAATTCTATTACCTATATCCTGTTCTTGCCATCACTTTGCAAGTAGTTGACTATTGGATTTTACAAGGAAATGTCTGGGGTGGGGGAATGGGGAAGAATAAATAAAATTCTTAATTCTTAATTGTTACTGGTTTAAAAATCAAAGCATGACCATGAATATCTTAAAGTAAAATTCATTCTTATAGAACTGCAATTAAGAGATTAAAGAAAATAACAATACATCATGAATGCAGCAAAAGAGGCAAAGATAGATTTGCTCCTTTTTCTTTTCTCTTCTTCTTTTTTTTTTTTTTTTTTTTTTTAAGAAGGAATGTATGTCCCCAGAAACAACTAGAAAGCATAATAATTTAGATCCATCAAGCAGGACATACCACTAACCACAGTAATCATGTGGAGCTGTTACTGCTACCTATGTTATTTCCCCATGGCTCTCTTGTTGTCTTTACTTCATCCAGTCTTCAATCAGATTGTAAATTTCGTAAGGGAAGAGCATTTTTCCCATGTTATTTGAGTATTTCCTCTCACAGTGCTACTCTTCTGTTCTCTCCTCCATCCTTCCCCTTCTCAGTGCTAAGCCTTTTAAAATCAAGCAAATTGAAATTATAAGCATATTTCTTCTACTTCAAATTATAAAATAATAAAGTATTTATTCTCTAGATAGCATTTGCTATCTGAGCATCTTAAATTCATTTGCAAATGTCATGTTTTGAAAACTTTTGAAAACATCATGCCCAGTTGAAAACAAAAGAGCAATTATCTTTCCCATTTACCAATAAACACAAATGTTAGGTGTTTCACATCACTGGCAGCTGACAGCAGCTGGCCACCATCAGGAAGTTTTCAGTACCTGGAAGGTAAACTGCAGGTACCTTATTCTGAGTCTAATGGAAACTTCCTGTTGATTACAGTGACTTACATTTTATTACGTATCAAATGTGTCACAGAGTCTTTCTTCTAACTCAGGTACTTTAAGCACATGATCACCCTCCATCCCCTGGGTGAGAGTGACTACTTATAGTCCCTCACATGTTGGCTTCTCTGTCATTTTCAGTTTAGCTTAGAAACTCAGTATCATGAATTCTTTAAGATGCCACTTGTCTGACCTGGCCCCTGATTTTAATTGTTAAGATTCAGGCTAGCATTCCAGATGGTCCCCTCTACCAGGGCTGCACAAACTGGACCTGGTTGGTGATTTGCCATTTCTAAGGAAAGTGCCAGCTGCTACTCATTTTGCTTGTTATTGAATATCATTTGAGACTATACTAGTGGGCAAAGTCCTAAAGGATATTTGGCATTACTGCTCTGGTGAATATCTGTAGCCAGTGTTATTGAGTAAGCAGTTTCATCTATGCCTGATCATCATCTTACAGAAAAAAAGACTAAAGGAAAAAAAAAAAAAAAAAAACAACCCTACCCAAGAAATTAGAACACATCTGTCTTTCTTTTTCTTCCATCTGTCAACCCAGGGCATGTACCATATAATTTTTTTTTCCTAGTGTGGGAAGCATTTGGCTTCCTCATGAAGTTATCCATGTACAGCTTGAATTTGGATTATTTTTGATACTTTCACTGTTTTTCTAAGAACTGCTACTCAAAATACATAATTCCAGAGGGCTTCTAATTTCTATTCTAGAGATTTTAAACTATGCACTTTTCTAAGAAATAATGATAAATAACTATGCCTCTGCAGAGCAAAGCTCATACCTTCTGGACTTTTTCAAGTGCACAGAAGGCATTCCTCTAATATTTACTTATTTTAGGCTTTTGTTTGCATATGATGTAGAATGAATTTTTTAAATTTTGATTGTATTCATTTCAATAAAAGTAGTTACAACTAATATTATCTAAAACTATTCCCATGGAAGAGGAGAATTTTGTGACAAGCACTTATCCAAATGTCATCATACCTGCTTTTTTTTCCTAATTCCAGGAACTCTTGCAGAGAAATGATACCGAAAAGACTGATCTAAGTCCCCTAGCTGCCTTTTTCCTCCAATACATGGTTTCAGCTGTTGTGACTCTACCTGGGCACAGTGCATGTGGTGTTTCAAGGACCAAAGTGAATACATCTGTGCCAAGTGGGACTTGGCTGTCCTATATCCTGCATATATGGGAGGTTTGGTCTGCCCAAAAGTGATGGATGCTTGACACCTTAACAGTTTGGCTGGTCTGTCTTTGCATAATGGAGCCATTAACAGAGTAATTACCTGTCAATGAAATCAGCATTCCTTATTGCAGTGCAAGGCCTCCATTACCTTCTGAGGAAGAACTGCAGGGTTTGGCCTTTAATGAAGCATGCCTGTCATTCCATACTGAAATGTCGATCTTGCTGTGACTGCCACATAATTTTTTACTGCATTTTTTTTTAGACATTGCATAATTCAGAAGTTAAGGGCAGGCTTCATATATAGTTCATTAATTACACATAAGAATTTGATCTCCATTTAGAAACTAGAGAGATAAGCTATTAAAGGAATATATATTTAATTAATTCTAGGAAGTTCAGGCACAGCAAGTTGCACGTACAGACAAAACACTGACACACAAAACACTTCATGTCAAACCAAAGTGATTATTTAATATACTTAAAGCTTATTTAAGAAGCCATAATCAGATTTAATTTTTTATATTGAAGGAATACTTATTAGCACACATTAGAAAAGAAAATCCAACACCACAGGGCAAAAAAGTAGAATATGTATAATGAGTATCTCTAGTACAAAAGATAATATTTGTGAGAAATGTAATTTAGATTTAAAAGGTTGGTAAAGTCAGAAACAATCATAACAAAAACAGATGACAGGAAAAATGTGGAATTTTATTAAATTTACTGGTAGCAGAAATGCCTGCAAAACAATCCTAATACTATTGAGATCAGTGGAAAACTTTTCAGTGACTATACTAGCTTCTAAGTTAGGCCCACATTTATTCTTTCTACTAAGGAAATTCAAAATTGTGTGAAGAAGCATTAAAGTCTCCATTTCAAAGAATTTTCTAAAACTTGTCTTTACTGCTCTTTTCACTGCTTTTAAAAATATTACTAGCAACTGTAATGTAATGACATCTTCTTCCTCTGGTCACCTTCTCTGAAGAAAATAAGCACCTTTCCACCTTCACATTTTTTAAAGAAATAGGTGTGGTTGTCTGCCATTTTTGACTGGTTATCATCCTACTTGCAGTTCCTGTGGAAATATCTCAGACTTCCATATCTGTGATCTGTCAACAATAGAGATCAAACCAGGGAGTTTGGATGCATTCTTTACATGCCTTGTCAACCTTTGAAGACTGAGATAAGGTGGCTTCCACAGGCATTGAGCTCTGTGATTTATTCTACAGTTTGATAACACCTTAAATCTCAAAGTGCCACCATGCATTTTCACCCATCTGTCATAGAAAGGATCATATCAGAAATTATCCTGAGCTACTATATGTGAGAAATCAATATTAAAACAAGCCATTTCAATTTGCCCATATATAGGAGTAATTTATTTAGTCATTTTTCTAATGCTAATTTCTTACTCAGAAGTGTGTCTTGTCTGTTCAGTAGATAACTAGTAATTTATCATGACATAACAGCAATATTTGGAATTTATCATGATATAACAGCAATATTTTTCAACAACTGGTTTAGGTTTGGACACAACCAATGCAGACTTATTTTTTAATATTCCCTGGGAATTGAAGACACATAAGACATGTGCATATACCTTTACATTTTTTTTTGTAAAGTGCAGTTTCATTCCTTTGTGGCTCTGTGATTTCAATGCTTTTATTTAAATTAGTATTGTTGCACAAAATAAAATGTGAGACAGAAGTTTTGTGCTTGTCAATTTGCCTAATGAAAAGCTAGAGTTTGAAAAGCAGGTACAAATTGCCCTTGAAATGTTAGTAAATGTTGGGCTCAAAAGCCAGCAGTCCTTAGCCATTTGTATTAATTAACATGGTCATGTGGATTAGGCAGAGAGTGCACAAATAAATCCACCAGTTTTAAACAGTGGAATCAAAGGTGATGGTATCCAACAAATTCTGTGAAATGAGATACTTGCTAGTATGCACATTAGAAAAATAAATGCACCAATCACTAAACTGTTTTATGTTCAGAGTAGGTGTCCAACTTCCTGCTTTCTCCAGTTTTGTAGACAGAAAATGAAGAAGTCACAGGGCAAGGTTTTATAAAGTTCTGAATTTTTCTGAATGTGACTTAGTCACTGTCTTCACAACAGAAGCCATGTAAAAGTAGGTGACTATTAGCATCAGTTGATGTAACTTCAGAGACTTCTGCAAAGTTATTCTTTCAAGCTGCTGAAAGAAGTTCAGCAGTGTGATTTTATTTTACTAACCTTAATCTCAAGCAGCACAAAGTAGGTTATTATACAGCATCAGAATATGATGTGGAGTATCAAACATTTTCTGCATGTTCTAAGGGGAGCATGGCATTGGCAGCATTACCTGACACTATCTAAATGATAGTCAGAGTTCTTGTTTTCCCTGTAACTTTTAATGTGTCAAGAGCATGCCATGTGTAATTTGTGGAAAATACTGAAAATTGGATGGAGTCTAATAATAATCATAATTCTTGTCAGGTCTCATTTGACTTCTGCTTGAGGCCAGCAGAAACTACATCCTAACTTTTTTTTCTCACAGTGAGATACCATTGAGAGTATCTGCTGTTTCGATAGTACAGCAATACCACTGTCACATTGCTGATTTCCATGCAAGAAATCATTTTTTTCTTGTTTCCTTTTTCATCCTGTTTGTTAATGAGGTTTTAGCTCTCTTTCTGGCTAAGCTGCTGGTACTTTTTTTTTTTTAAATAGAAACCTCTGTGTGGAAACACCTTCATAGGCTTATTCTTGATTTTGTGCTTTATTTGGGATTGTAATTTCATGTAGCAGAGACTTGTCCCAACAGTTAACATGTCATGGGAATGAAAGACCCCTTATCAAAGTAACACACAAAACCCAAAAAATCCTTCAGCCACTGAAAACGCTAGTGTGCTCTGTGGGTTTTATTTTTTCAAGCTTTGACATCATAAGATAGTTTAAAGCAGATATACATGTGTGTTATATGTGCTGGAAGAGAAGTTTGCAGTTAGCATTTTTAATATACTTTAGAATCCTAAGTGAAAAGCTGGGAAATTGTTTTTTTAATTTTAATTTTCTGTATCACATGTTTGCATATGCAAAATGAAAACTGCAAAGCTTTGGGAGTTTAAATTAAAAAGCAAAACAAAGCAAAACAATAAAAAACCTAAAACAAATTCATAAAACTGTGGGTAAGAAAGCAGTTCTCAAGGACATGCTCTCCCAAGTAAGAAAACATATGTTTTTATGGTGGAAATACATTACTGTCTAGTTCTTTTTCTATTAGAGGTGCAGATGTGTTAACAGAGGTGTTTTAATTAGCTTATAGTGTGTGGAATCAATTGGGATAATAATATTAGTTTCAAAATTAAAATATTCTAGAAATTACATCTCTCCCAGGATGCACTAGCTTAACCATATTATCCTTGACAATCATGTCCACTCTCAGTTTTTCCAATGTGGATCCATTTATCTAGTGTGACAGCTCTAGTGCTCCTTGTGTTAATAGATGTACAGCTGCTTTCTGGAATCATAGCATGCAAACATTCTTGTCCTCAAAGAGCAGTGCTGCTGCTGTTTCTGCTTTCTGTGCTTGTAGGAGAGGACACAACTGCTGACTCAGAATTAATTGTAATCCAGTGAGTTGACAGTGACAGATACCCATACATGCCACTACTAGTTCAGGAAGCAATGTCCTAATTTACTATTCTCCAACAACATCCTTAAATTGAGAACCTCCTTCCTTTCCTTTCTCCTGTCCCCATGGTAATACAAAATATCTTTAGAGTCTTTTAGGAATTCTGCTTTTTTCTGCATTTTTAAATCCTTGTTTTATTGAGGATCTGTGTAATTTTAATTGAATTTCCTCAAACTCACATAAATAC
Source organism: Emberiza elegans (assembly GCA_024865655.1). Lineage (NCBI taxonomy): Eukaryota > Metazoa > Chordata > Aves > Passeriformes > Fringillidae > Emberiza > Emberiza elegans. The sequence continues at coordinate 32,578,777 of JALJVW010003023.1, read as the reverse complement.
AAGTGGAGATTTCTGTCATGATGTCACTATGAACACTGGTTAGTTTAGAGTGTGATCATTTACAGGCCTTCAGATTTTCTTTCCCCCACCCCACCTTCCCCCCCCCACCCCCTACTTTTTTTTCAATTTAGGACAGTTACTACCTTTAAAGCCCTTTGGTACAAACTTCCTAGTGGACACTGGTAATTTGTTGTTAAATCTGAGGATTTTGAAGTATGTTTTTCTTCCTTTTACATGCATTATTAAAATCAACACATTCAAATCACAGATTAATGCTAATATAGAGCAGGGGCTGCATCACCCCAAACAAAAGATTGCTACCTGCACACATGATCCATGGCCTGCTTGATTTCCAAGGTCATATGTGATACTAAAGAATGCTAATGGAAGAGAATACTAAAGGGGTTTTTATCACATCTGTCTTTTTGCTGAAGATCACTGTAAAGTTTCCTGCTTCATGGCACTGCAGAACTCTGCATATCTTCCGTAGTTGCTGACAGTGATGGAACCTTAAATACACAGTACTTCAGTAGCACAGTAATTTTAGGCTTCAACAGTAAGATGCAGTGTCAGTAATGATTGTTGACATCATACTACATGTATCAGTTTACTCAATATAATTAATAAGCCTTACTTGATGGAACACTTCTGTAACTCATTAAATACTATAATCATAAGTTATGTTAACATTATACATGTAAATGCAAATATAGTAGTCAATTTTCTTATATATTAAAATAATAGGGTTGCTTTTATAAGCAGCCTCCAGATAATGTACAGTCCTGAGACAGGAAATATTCTCAATTGTTCCTTCTAACGTTTAAAAATATGATTTATAGGTTAAAGTAAATCCCTGAAGCTTTATTATCCTGTTCACATTATGGAAGCTGGATGAGTTTTACAGAATGTAAATCAGGGTAAATATATTATTATAATTTAACTTGTTAAATCTCAGCAACAGCTGTTTCTACAGTTAGTACTTCATATGCATTATTGATCAACACATGCTTTTACTAATGTAAAACTTCTCAGAGTGTAGAGAAGTTACTCTGGTTATTGTAATTGGTACAGTGCTTCTGAAATGCTTCTTCAGTTGAGTGCACTTGTAATGTGCATTATCTGTCATGCTAGGAATACCTCCTCACCAAAATAAAACGAAATAAATAAATTGAAGATTGCTGAAGTCTTCAAATTACTAAAGATCACATAAATTACAATTCTATTGCAACTAAATTGTTTATATGCAAGTCAGTCTAGTATCTTTTTGTCAGTGAGATCTATTTCTTCAGGGTCTTGCGTCTTAAATACTTTTCTTAAACACAAATAAAATTTTAAGTATTGAATATCTAAAGTCAGGTGGCTAAATATATGAAGATAGTGCAAGATCTAGGTAGGTTAATTTGGGGCATTTAAATTTGAAATCTCTGAACTTCATGTCTCTCTAATGTCAAGGGTTATAACAACAGAGTTGTCAAAGGAATTAATCTGTGTTACATCTTCTAATACATGCCCTAAGTTTACCTTGTCATCTATAGTCAGTGATTGAGTACAGTCATTCCAAAAAGGCATGGTACTGTTATTTTACAATTATATATCTTTTAGGATGGCATGAATGTTCATTAGAACCTGCCTTTCCTCCTCCATTGATTTTTAATTTTTAATAGGTATATACAAATTTGTTCCATTTTTAATGAATTCTTTCTCAGGCTTTTTTCCCACAAAGTTTCAGGTAAAAATATGTAATAAATATGTCAAGCTAATATGGTTTACTAACATCTAGCCATTTGAGTGAATAATATTTCTGAAAATGAGCTTAGTTTTCTACTGGCAACACACATGGCTATTTACTTTTATGTTGTATTGTACAGAAGTTTCCATCTTTTCTCTCCATTTTCCTTTCCTGCATGCATCTCAAATATTAATTTTCTTAATCGTAGGCTTAGAACCAATTTTCTGTGTCTCAGCCAATTAATTCAGGAGGATGGGGGCTAATATTTAAAATGTTCAAAATTTATTAATATTTTACCAGACTCCAAAGTTGAACAAGGTAATGCTCTGATTTAGACTACATTAAATTTAACACTTAGCTTTCCTGTTATGTCAAATTTACCTTGCAGTCAAGATGATTTTTGGTAAATAGAAATGCTTATTTATAACGCTTATAGAAAAGAACTATTTGCCTTTTAGGTGGATATTAGGAAGGCAAAACTCAAAACATATGATAGTCCTGTGTCTAGTGTCTTTAGTTAAAGGTTTGTCAGTCTTTTGAATGTCCAATTAAAAACCAAACCAAACCAAACCATACAAAACAAACAAGAAAAAACTCAACCCCCAAAAACGCTAACAAAACACAGGAAGAATTTATGAAATAAAGACTATAGTTTCATGAAATAAAATGAAGGAACACCACCATATAAATAGGGGAAGAATGTGATAGTGCCTCAAACGTTAATGGAAACCACAATATTTGACTGCAGAGTTTTCTTCATTTTCTTCATTCACTGTCTCTGAAAAGCTAACACAACTCTCCAGCCAGACAGGCTCTTTGTTTTCCATGTTTAAATGTGCTTGGGACCATCATGCTGTCAATTCCTATCTAGTCATGCATCAGATGGTAATTAATAATGTTTTTTACCTTTATGAAAAGGCCAGTCCTGTGCAGCTTTAGTAGCAAGACAGATATAATAGGTAATTATATTTATGTTTCCTTTTAATACATTGCAGTGTAATTTACAGATTTCTATGAAATTTCAGTACTCAAAAATTGAGCAGAAGAAATCAAATTATTGTCTGGTATAGCAACAATTTACATTCTGAAATCAATACCAACATTGTTACCTTAAGGGGAAAAGAAGTATATACTGAGGCACTCCAGCTATTTATATGGATAGCATGGTATGAAGAAGTGGCATGAAGAGTCTGTAGCAATTGCTTTTTCTTTTTTTTATTCTTAGTTTAGCTTGAAAGATTGGCCAAAACCCTATCTATCTCCATTATCTTGGTTCTGTGGCTAAGATATCAAGATGAGCATGGAGAATGGATTATCCCCTGCAAGCAGGATCCTTGAATAAGGACTACCATGGGGACTGCATGAGGAAGTTTAGTTTAGAAGCAGCCAAGAAAAAATCACTCTGTTTCTCTTAGCAAATTGCAGGGGATCTGCTGCGCAATTTGTACATAACACAGACTTGAGCCAAGTTTATCAAGGAAAAGCAAGAGTAGCTTTTACTAAGAAAGTAGACTATCTCAGACTTACATTTTTTTTACAAAGTTCAGTGAAACATGAAAGAAGAAGGTGTGTATCAGTGAGCTGAGTTAGACAAAGCCCTGTTTGAAGTGCTTTGTGGCCTTCTTGTGAGATACATTACAACAGTTCTTGATTGATCTTTCCAACTGGAAGAGAATGTGGATTGTATATTTTAGGGGCCTTTCACTAAGTCAATCAGAACTGCAAAATATAACAAATCATTGTTTATTTATAAAACAAAGTGATACAGCAACCATATGTTAATTCAAAGACCTTGCCAATTCTTTCTGCAGAGCAAATACAAACATAGATGTGTTTTGTTGTAACTCTTACTAATCTGTTTTTGTGACTTGGTCTTCATTTACAGGCTTGATCTCATAAGAAAAAAAATAAATCATGTTTTAGTACGTGAAATAGGAATCATTGTTTTGATCCTGGAAGGAACAAACTTTATGAAACAGACATCTTCCACAAAGACGTTTGGAATTAGGCATAGATTTTTTTGTGTCTTTACAACATCTTCTTAAACTTGCGCACAAAAAGTATTTTCTCCATAATCATCATCTAATCATCCCACAAGCTTTTTAGGATATTTGTCTACTGTTTGCATTTGATTTTATTTTAATATGCTTCTCCTCTGACTTCTTTATTTATGAGTGAAGTTTCAGTAAATTATGTCAGGTATAGATTTTTCTGTTTATTTTCCATAATAAAGGTAAATTGTTTGTTCAAGTTTCACTTTTAAGCCTCCATATCAACAATCTTTCCATAAGGAAAATATTCCCAGAATGTTTGCTTTGAAATTGTTTTTTTTCATAATATTTCTTTGTCATCTTAACACAAAGTATACCATAATAGTCCAGAAAAGAAAGGAAATAGTTTTTGTTGATGCAAAACCTCCACATCTGAAAAAAATATTTCAATGACAATTAAAAAAAATGTCATGCTCAAATATATATTCTGATATACATACCTACATCCCATTCTGTAAAGTTTAATTTGTCTTGCTGTGAACTGGATGTTTTAGTGGCTTCTTCCTGTTTGGAAAATCAAGGACAGAAATCATGGCTTTTTTATTCACAACTGTATTGTGTGAAGAAGTTTAAAGTACCTAATTTGTAAACTCAAAATGCAACTCGGCTGGTTAAAATTCAGCAGGTTCTATTTCCAGCTATCCAGTGTAGAAATGTTTTTTTAATTACAACTTGGTTTATAACAATGGATAGGATCTGTAGCCAAATTTGTCCCTGTGAGACATTCAGCAATGGAACAATAGTATAATTATTTCTGGGATCCCTGATTAGCAAAAACAATACAATAGTTGTACAGAGCTTGAAGGTTTGGTTTTAGGAGTAAAAAAGAAGCTAAATCTCCTCTTAATACTGATTTCTGTAACTTGCTGTATGATTCAAGTACATAATTGGAAATAAAATGCATTTTAGAAGCTAGTGCACAATGGAAAGAATGGAACAATTTTGAAACCTTGTGCTTACACTTCCTGCATTAAAGTTCTGTTTCCACACAGCTCATAACTCACCTGCCACAGAAGATTTCAAACATTTGATATCACATGGCATGATTTTTCCTGTGCTTCAGGCTTTTAGCACTCAGGTCAACAAAATACCTTACATTATTTGCAGCCCATTTTCTACCTATGTATGAGTGTGTCTGGGAAAACAGGGCAGCAGTGAAAAAGCTTAATCTAAAAAGTAGTGCCTTAAACTCACTAGTATTGGAGTACCTTTTCTAGAAATCCATGCTGAGGTACAATTTCTACCAATTCTTTTGGTTGTGTAAGGACTTCAATATTGTAAATATAATGCTCTATGCATCTTTTCCAAAGCCATGGATTTGTAATGGATGAAATTAGAAATTCTAGTATGCATTTGATTTTATTTTAATATGCTTCTCCTCTGACTTCTTTATTTATGAGTGAAGTTTCAGTAAATTGTCAGGTATAGATTTTTCTGTTTATTTTCCATAATAAAAAGGTAAAGTGTTTGTTCAAGTTTCACTTTTAAGCCTCCATATCAACAATCTTTCCATAAGGAAAATATTCCCAGAATGTTTGCTTTGAAATTGTTTTTTCATAATATTTCTGTCATCTTAACACAAAGTATACCATAATAGTCCAGAAAAGAAAGGGAAGTAGTTTTTGTTGATGCAAAACCTCCACATCTGAAAAAAATATTTCAATGACAATTAAAAAAAATGTCATGCTCAAATATATATTCTGATATACATACCTACATCCCATTCTGTAAAGTTTAATTTGTCTTGCTGTGAACTGGATGTTTTAGTAGCTTCTTCCTGTTTGGAAAATCAAGGACAGAAATCATGGCTTTTTTATTCACAACTGTATTGTGTGAAGAAGTTTAAAGTACCTAATTTGTAAACTCAAAATGCAACTCGGCTGGTTAAAATTCAGCAGGTTCTATTTCCAGCTATCCAGTGTAGAAATGTTTTTTTAATTACAACTCGGTTTATAACAATGGATAGGATCTGTAGCCAAATTTGTCCCTGTGAGACATTCAGCAATGGAACAATAGTATAATTATTTCTGGGATCCCTGATTAGCAAAAACAATACAATAGTTGTACAGAGCTTGAAGGTTTGGTTTTAGGAGTAAAAAAGAAGCTAAATCTCCTCTTAATACTGATTTCTGTAACTTGCTGTATGATTCAAGTACATAATTGGAAATAAAATGCATTTTAGAAGCTAGTGCACAATGGAAAGAATGGAACAATTTTGAAACCTTGTGCTTACACTTCCTACATTAAAGTTCTGTTTCCACACAGCTCATAACTCACCTGCCACAGAAGATTTCAAACATTTGATATCACATGGCATGATTTTTCCTGTGCTTCAGGCTTTTAGCACTCAGGTCAACAAAATACCTTACATTATTTGCGGCCCATTTTCTACCTATGTATGAGTGTGTCTGGGAAAACAGGGCAGCAGTGAAAAAGCTTAGTCTAAAAAGTAGTGCCTTAAACTCACTAGTATTGGAGTACCTTTTCTAGAAATCCATGCTGAGGTACAATTTCTAACAATTCTTTTGGTTGTGTAAGGACTTAAATATTGTAAATATAATGCTCTATGCAACTTTTCCAAAGCCATAGATTTGTAATGGATGAAATTAGAAATTCTAGTATGGGAATACATTTTATACAGCTAAGATTGTAGAAAATAAAGTACTTCAGTACAAAATTATGTTTTCAGCACTGGGAAAATAAGAAATTGCATCAAATAATTCAGTATTATCTTTTATTTTCAGTTAGAATTTTCAGAATCACAGAATGGCTGAGGTTGGACAGGGCCTCTGGAGGGTGTCTAGTCAACCCCCTGATCAAGCAGGGATAATTACAGCTGCTTGTCCAGAGCTGTGTCCAGATGGCTTTTGAATATCCCCAAGGAGGGAGACTACACTGTGTATCTACACCACTTGTGACAGAGCTCAGTCACTCTCCCAGTAAAAAAAAGTTTCTTGATGTTCAGAACCTCCAGTGTTTCAGTTTGTGCCCATGATTACCTGCTCTGTCATTGGGCACCATTGAATTCCTCATATTGAGAAGGAATGAGAAAAATAGAACGGGAGAGAATGTGGAAAGAAAAATGACAAGCTGCAACACAAATATATTTTTAAATGTTTTCAGTATCTCCAAATAAAGTATAATAACTAAGAAAGATGCATTATGCTATGTCAAACACAAGTTCTAATTTTTTGTACTTGATCAGTGAGATTACAATGTCCCCATCCTCTGCCATCCATTCCTCATCTCTACACCAGAGTTTGTGTTGCTATTTTTATTGGCATTTTCAAGTACCACAGCTATTACCTTTATTCCGTAATTTCACAAATTACAGTTCTTAGAACATATTGGCACCTATTTGACTTTGTTGTAGCAGGAAAAAAGGAGCCAGACCAGTTTCATGTGTCTTTGATTTTATAAAATGTGGTTGATACTATGTTAAAAAAATGTTGGCTGGCTGACCACCTGGTCTGAAAACAGGAAAAAAATAGTGTTGCTACTACATTTGAACTGTCCTGTTTTCAACCCAGGAGTTTGCTTTCCAGTTATCACCATCTGAAATGGTGCTTCTCTTGTGGGTATAAAGTCATGCTTCACCTAGAGGAACTTCATGGAATCTGCTGCAATAAGAGATTAAAGAAGAATGATTCCTGATTGTTTTCCTGAATTTTAAACTCAGCCCAGGTTCAAAAACCCCACTTACTCTAATTGTTCTGAATTATATATTGAAGTTGCTTTGACGCAGGTAAAATTATAGTGCTTTGACTGAATCCACGTTTCAGTTTTGGCTTTCACATAACAATGAGGTGATATTTCCTGATTAAAAATAAGGATTGAATTTTTTTTTTCAGGACCTGAAGAAGACCCCTATTCCTCCCCAGCAAATGCTTGTTCATGATTGAATATGTCACATATTTTAGATGTTAATTTTGGCCAAGTGTTGGGACCTGAACCATAACCTTACCTCATGCTTATATAATCCCACGTATGTTGTAGTGTAATTAAACTGGTAATTACTTGTTATCATTAGTCCCAGTGTTGTAACAACTATAAACCTCATTACTCAAAACAACTTGAATCTGTCTTTAGGTAAAAAGAATTCAAACCTGGATTTTGTTGCATGAGCGAGTAGATAAACATGAGTATAGTCTAAGAATATTGGATTTTCTTCTGAAAGAAGAGTTCCTGTCTCTACTGTGGTGGTGACAAGAAATTCAGTGAACTATTAGTGAGGGGCTCAGTGCTGGATCTGGACCATGCATCACATCCTGTGGTGTGTTCTGCCTCCAGTGGAGAGCCTGTGTACCTTGTCCAAGCCATCTGTGCATGGTGTGTTGGTGTGGATTCACTGGCATGCTCCAAGCTGAACCAGCCAGGAGTAGGAGGCCTCAAGTCTGGATGGGGGTATCTGACAGGCAGGGGGGCAATGCTGGTATGTGGGGAGGACCCATGAGTGTAGCCTGCCTGTGGGACAAGTGTGAGAGTGCTGCATGTGGGCAGTGAGCCCCCAGTGAGACCAGCTGGTGAGCTGGGGACCTGTGGGGTCGGTAAGGGGTACTGGCATCTGGGCAGGGGTTCTGGGCAGGCAGAGGGCCTGTGCTGGTGCTAGGTGCTTGTGAACCTGCAGAGTGAGGGGGCGTGTGCTGCACTTGTGACTTTCTGCCTCTGGCAGCCCAAGACGAAGAGGGGATGGGTCCCTGTGTGACTGTGTCTGGTGTGAGTCCTGAATGTAGGGGCTGCTGGAGCCAGAGCCTTATCTGAGGCTGTGTTGCCACAGCTGGGGCCAAATCAGTGTCCATGTGTGTGTCTGTGCTACATGCTCAGTCTTGGTACTGCAGTAGCTTTCCTAGCCTAGAAATCCCAGGCTGGACTCCGACAGCCAGGCAGGAGGGTTCTGGACAGTGGAGGCAGTGGACACGTATCACATGACTTGTCACTTTTAAGCTCTCAGTACATTGAGGGCAGTCTTTCTTTTCAATTACTGATATGCCCAAGCTTAAACATTTGCTTTGAGTCTCTTTTTGCAGAAGGCTTGTTCCCCTCATTGTTTTGATACCACAACTTAATCTAAAGTTTCTTTATGGACTGCATGCTGTCCATCCATCATCTCTGGAGCTGGGTCACTGTTTACATGACCCATAGATTTTTTTATAACCCTTTGTAATGGTTTGTGGATTCCTTAGAGAGCAGCCCTTGTGGGTGAGAAAATTTATTAGAGAAGCCATGCTGTTGAGTCATGGTGGGCAGAAAGGCCCCTCCATGCTTTCTAAACTTCTCAGAGAGGGATTTAGTTGTCACTGGATCCAGTCTTAACCCCAGACTTTGTCAATGGTTTAAGTAACTTTGTTCCACAGGATTAGTGATGGCAAATCAGATACATTTAGATAAAGATGAATTAATTATTTAGATTACAACTAATTAGACAAAAGATCTTAATCAGATTTATTTACTACAGAATGTAAAAGCTAAAACTACTAGCAGTGTATAGTATAGGTTTGGTGCACTATATCAAAGCTATTACGTAAGGCTAGCAAAAAGGAAACCATTATTAAGTAAAGCTTGATGTAACTCAACACAACAGTGCTCATGGGCAGCTCTCTTACACTCAGCCTCAAGGAGATGCATCAGCACAGTTTGCCACTTGCTGACTTTGATAGTGACATAAATTCTTAGTTTGGAAAAAGAGATCTCAAATTTTATCTTTCTGGAAGTAGTTGCAGAAAGAGAAGATTTTAAGTTATGCAGTTAGCTACATTTCTGTTGTGCTCATATTGAAGGGGAAGAATGGGATAGCAATTAAAAATTGTTCAGGGTAGTAGTTCCAGAACAAAAAATTGTAAGAGAAAGTAACAAAGTGTGAGCTAAGTTTTTCTTAGTGACACATATAGAATTAGGTTCTCTGTTGATGTAATGAGTACATCCAATGACTCAGAGGATCTGTTTGGTTTTCTACAGCTGGATTCTATTCCTAAAGCTAGAAAAGGAACTTAAAAGCAAAATACTAATTATAAAATCACAGCCAAGAGCAAATAGTATTACATTTATTTCTATTCTGAATAACACAGTAATCTAAAGTTGACTTAATCAACTATATCCACCCAAGGGAGATGAATAAAAAGAAACCTGGTAGATTTTATTGATCATCATATAAAATGGTAGCAATTACCATTAACAAATAGTCTTTAATAAGCAAACATACTTTGAGTACTATTAACTTGAGGTTTTTCTCATTAAAAGAAAAATGAAAAAAGGATGAGGAAAAAAGTCAAAGTTGGGGCCTGATCCTGTTTCAGGATGGATACAGGACACCTGATGTTAACTATTTTAAAAAGTGTTAACTACTGGAAGATACCTGTTGTAGTATTTTCCAAATGTTTCCTTCTCTTCTGGCTCTGTAGAAATCTTGAATCATTAGCTTAGATATACCCCATAAATTTCAGATGACTAATATTGATGAGAAATAGCCATTAAACTAAACAGTTACTATGCTTAAGAAAAACTTTGTGAATCTCTACTTAATCCTAAATTGATCTAGCAAACCAGACCATTGAAGCTGCCTTTTTTTTTTTTTTTTTGGGAAGATGTGCTTAACTTAATTTAATCACTCTCTTGAGGTACTCCAAAACTAGTTGCTTCTGATCCTTCAAAGATGCAGTATTTTGATCCATGAAGACCTGTAATATTCCTTTCATGAATCCAACAGTCATGGTTGCTAAACAATTTGCAGCGGTGCTATCAGCTCTGAAGCTCTTGGGGAATCACTGTATCGTTCTGTGGCCACAATTCAAAAGTCAGATTATTTCTCCAGATGAGAGGGGTTCAAAATCAATAACAGTTAACTAATCCAAGTCCACACTGAAGGTTTTGTTTGTTTTTTTTTTTCCTTTTGAAGTGGCTATAGGTTTATTTTTTAAGAAGTTCAGTAAAATGTGTAATTCTGCCTCTCAGTCCCTGTGTTTTTTTATGCAAACTCTATGCTGTTTTATTTTTATTTCTCTTACCAAATTGATAATTGTTTATTCTGTCATTGCATTTTGCGATTCTTTGCTGAACACTGTGAATTCACACATACATTATCAATCCTAATTATCCATTTTAGGTACATGACTGCTATCAGTTAAATATAGACAGCTATTTATTCATACTACTATTCCCAAAAGACGACAACCATTTTTATGGGTTTGTTTAGTTTGGTGGATGTCTTTTTTTTCCAGTTTGAATAATAATAATACAGTTTTTAACCTGAGAAATATATTCTTATTAAATTATTGGATGTCATTTGCTTTTCATAACATAGTTTCTAATAGTCTCTGCTTCTCAGAGAGGGTTTTTTTAAGAGATTATGTTTTGAAAATTATGAGAAATATACCTAATTTTCCACTGATCAATTTCTTAGAAGAAGTTTACTTCATGGATGAGCACATATAGACCTTTGATAGACCTTTGATAGACCTTTGAAAATTGTCTCTCCCATCTGCCAATTTCCCATCTAAAAGCAAGCCAGAAAAAAAAAAAAAAAAGACAAACCAAACCACAAACAAACAGCAAGCAAACATGATAATAGCAATTGCTTCATAAGCATTGCCAGGGATCTATTTTTATGTCAAAAGTTTTAAAAAAAAAATAAATTAAGAGAACTGAAAAGAAGAGCACTAATCGGTGTGTCCTGTGCTCTTCTTTGTAGTCCCAGCGCCGTGTTACATTTCACCTCCCCGATGGCTCCCAGGAAAGCTGCAGTGACAGTGGTCTGGGAGACCACGAGCCAGTGGGTGGTGGAACCCTGATCTCACACCCTCTCCCTCTGGTTCAGCCGCAGGACGAATTCTACGACCAGGCTTCACCGGACAAGAGGACTGAAGCTGATGGCAATTCTGACCCCAACTCGGGTGAGTCACCACCTTATCTCTGCTTATCTGAGTTGCTTTGCTAACTTGGTACTTTCTTTTTCATCCCTCTGAGCATTGCAATGGTAGAGATGTTTTTAAGCACGTGCATGAATGTTTGTTCATATTAGGTCATAAGGATTGTTTGGGAATAATGTAATTTGCCTGAAGTGCCTCATGTTGTAATTTGACTGTGGAAAGAAAAGTATATCCAGTAGAATAAATGGCTTCATACTAATTGCACAGTAAGTAATAACAGCAGGGGAGAAGGATGTCCTACAAGGTAACAAGTTTTTCTTGATGTTTGCAGTGCTGTAGCTATTTAGCTTTAGACTTTGTTTTAGTAATGTCATTCTAAATATCAGTTTAAGTTCAAGGACATGGAGGTTGCACTGTCTTTTAGACTAACAGAGAAGTCAGTAAATCAGTGAAGCACTGAAAAATTGAAAGAACCCAAATTTCTTAACAGCTTTAAATTTCCCTGTTCTAACATTAAGAATCTCAGGGTTTCTTTGTTAACTTGGAATGGCATGATGTATTGGAACTGTCAGATACAGGTTTTCATACAAATATTAAGGAGGAACTATTTGATTTGGGAACTTCTGCCTTTTTCTTCCATCCTCCTTATAATACATTTACATTATTGCTGTGTTTTTGTGAGAGCATTAAAAACTGAAGCAAGATCTTAACCAATAGGGTGATTAGTATTTTGACATTGCAATGTGAAATGTGGAGACTCAGACATACTGAAAACAGAGAGAGGGAAGTAGCACTGCTCTTAAGTTTCTTGGTTTTTGTCTAGAATGTGAGACAAAGGTTAAAAATCTATCTGTGCTCTTGGAAGGTAATTGAACCTGAGTCCCCTTGCATCCCAGGAGTATAGAAATAAGAAATAGTTTCTGTCTTTGGCATTTCTCCCTTTTGTATAGATGATTAAGTTGTCACTGGGCCTGTACAAACCAGGAGAGAAGGTGGCCTTGGGATCTGATGAACAATATTAAGGTCCATCTCCTCATTTGGGCAGAGCTGGATCTGAATGATGACATTTACATCATGGCAGATGACAACGTGAACTGTGGAATATTGACTTTGGAAATATTTTTCTCATATGTATATAGGAAGACCAAGAGGTTGTGTTGGATGAAACTCTACAAAGAAACAATTTGAAATGTTTTACTAAGAGTTGCATTCTGGTTTCTTTTCCTCTATTTTCCTCTTACTTTTTTTCTTTTTTTTTTTACTCTTCTCCTCCCCTGGATATGACACCTGTATTTTCTTCTCTTTACCAAAACAGAAATGTTTTTGGAACTATGATGTTAAACCCTTAATCTGTACAAATACAAAGAATGATAAAAGAATAGCAACTATGAATGGATTGACTCTGGAGCAAGAATGTATGTCTGCTTAAGCAAGCGAGGAGCTTAAGTGGAATTATCTGGTTAATTCTCTGACCACGTATGAGACTTGTGAAAGATTTAACAACATCAGAGAGGAGTTTTTAAGGCAGCATTGCATGTTGGCACTGTCGCATTGACTCCACAGACTCTGAATTGTACATCCCTTCAAAAGGCAGCATAAAAGTCCTCCAGGAGAGTTAGGAAAAAAAATGGCTTAGTAAACTTTATAGCAAGTTATTAAAAGTGCAGTTTTGGAAATTTTGTGTTAAACACATTGTGCAAGCACAGTATATTAATCATGATCATCTATTCATGCCTAATATAGACACTAATAGAAGATTAGTCAGAATGAGTAAGTGTTCTTAAAAGCTATGTGAAAAGTTTTAATATGTTTGTGGTTACACCTAATTTAGCCTTAGGGATGCTAAATTTGTGTCAAATTTATGAAAATCTAACCATCAAGCTATACTAACTATTAGTGAAGTATTGAAGTATAGTTTTTTTGTTTTTACCAGATATTGGAACAGTACACTCTGTATCTCATCAAATCTCACAAGATAAGAAAGGAATTATATGGTCAGTGCTGTGACAGAAATTTTCCTAGAAAAATCCAGGCCAGGATGGGAGTCATGTTGTTCATAGATGGCTTTAACTTGTATATTGTATTCAGTATCAAGCTATTACCTAAGCACTGTATTAAAAGTTATTTTGCAACTGTAGGCACAAGTTTTAATGGGATGTGAAATAGGGTTTAAAGCAGTTTATGGTTACTGAAGATGCTGTGAAAATTTTCAGAAGAGAAAAATGCTGTCTGGTATTGGCCAAAGTTACTTTGTGGGTATTTACTTGTGTTCATGGTTAAAATATGTAGTATCATTTGAACATTGTATTCCTTGACATTCCTAAGCTCAATTTCTAGTTCTATTGCAGTGAAATGTTCCCTAGTTGTATTTAACTGTAGAAGTAGTTTTGTTTCAGTGGCTGTTTAAGGGATTGCTGGTTATGAAAATACTTGGGACATGCTAAGGTGAAAGATACAACTATAAAGTAAGGAATAAAGTAAGTTTTGGATGATAAGTGTTGCATAACGATATTTTTATTCTAAATGCTTCAACTGAAGAGAAAGAACAGTGTTTTTGGGAATGTTTGCAAATGACCTCTACATCAAAAACACAGATTTGTTCGACTGTATTTTTATGAAAGTTCATTCAAAGTAAAACTTTGCTTCAGCTCACGAGAATGTGATGTTAATCTTGGTAGTAAAGTCCTTGCCTCATGCTGAGAGCAATTTTGGTTAATGACTTTAATGCTCAGTGAATTGTCTGGGTTATTACTGTACACTGTGAAGTTACGTGAATAAAAATACAGCCATTGTTTCTGAAAATAATGTCCTATTTTAATTATATTTGAAGAGTGACCAAGGCTGAGGTTTTCAAAACCTGAAATAGGGGGAAGAAATGTGGTAAAAGTCTTGCTAACTTTTTACACAAAAGTATGAGAAACCTTACTGCCATATTTACTTGCAGTCATTAGCTTCTACAGAGACACAAGAACTACAATTTACATGATTTAATGAAATAAACACACACAGTGAGAGTACATTCATCCAGCTAATCTGAAAACAGAAATTTCTCACACCAGGTGAAACTGAAATGAAGAGAGAAGCCAAATATTATCATTGTCAGCCACACGCTGTCATTGTAGCTGTGAGAGAAAGGCAACAAGATAGAAATATGAAGTCTTTCATAATGAGATGTAAGCCCAAGTTTGGTTTGCATCACTGAAACCTTTATTTAACCTCTTATTTATTTAGGTCTTTTATTTTGAGGGTTGTGTTCATTTTTCTAATATATATTTTGCATTTCTCTATTGTTAATTGATCAGTATTACTGATGGTCAGAGGAGTTTGATGCTAACCTGTAAATTACAACTCCTTATAGTTCACCTTTGTCTCATTTGCAGCTTGATACACTTGATTCCTTTTAAAAGGAATAAATTCCAAAGATCTATCATCTGATATAAGTTCTTTACCTTTTAGCATATCAGATAAGAATTTAGAAAACATTCCAGTTTCTTTAGGATGTAAAAAAAAAAAAAGGCCAATGTAAAGTTGAATTTACTTATACTACTTTAAGACATCTTTCATTACCAAAATTCCTGCTTTCTAATGGTTTTAAATGTGCAAATCAGGAAGTGTACTTTTAACACAAACATCTTCATCATCAGTTGCAATAAAACTGTACAGCTCTCTGATGTATTTTAATGTGAATTTGTTTTTCAGGTACTGCTAAAAAAAACTCCTGTGCTTTTGTTCTCCAGCAGTTGGGTGCAGACTGTTACTTTTCATTATTATAAGTGTGGTTTTCGTCAGCGTGAAGAAACAATCCACTTGATTAGTGAAGAATTCTTCTTTCACTGTGGTTTAGTAAAGGTTTTCAGGGACTTACATTTGGCCTGGAATTGTTAACATATCTAAGAGTTGTATGCAGCAGAGCTGTGCAATAGAACTGTACGAAGTAAAAATGTGCCTCCTAGTGTAAGGAAGAGGAAAAATGCATTTTCATGAAAATGCTTGATAAATCACATTTTGATAGCTGCAAGCTGTGGATGTGATTCATTTTTCTTCAAAGAGATAAAGAGGAATAGCATATATTTAGTGGAGTGTTAGAACTGCTCTAGGGAGAAAGCCTACTGCACACTGTGGATGAATCTATGCAATAATTCCAACGGTTTAAAACCAGACAGAAATATAATATTTATGTCTTCTGATACATGTTTACGAAGCTAAGTAAATGTTTGCCTAATTTCTGCACCTCATTAATAAGTAGTATCAATATATATCAACAAAGTAATAGCTTCATAGAAACATGGAGCTATAGCAAAAATGTAACACGCCCACCAGTTTCAAGATCATGTTTTTATTTAGCAAAATTAAATAGAGCATTCTCTTATGTCCTATGTTGCTTCCAAAGCAATTCCATATTCTTGGAAGTAATGTTATAATGCTGTCTTTCAGTAATAATGTTTGTGGACAGCTTTTTTATTTCCAGTGCGATAAAAACTGTGTGGTTAAATTTGGCTGATAAATACCTGAGTTCACGCTCTTTAATAAACCTATTACTATGGCAGTTTAGTCAAGTAATGTCAGGAGTGTTAAATGGTACTCTAATTCCAGTAATAAGTAGGAATATCTCTGCGGCAGTGGCTTAATTATGATTAAAGTTCAGAGTAATGGCAAGACTGCCTTGTATTACACTTGGTCATATGATAGTGTCCCATGTGGAGAAGCTAAGCCTCTGCTGCAAAGAGCTTTAGTTTTACAGTGTCACTATCATTACACCCAGTGGGTGATGATGGTTTAACCTTGAGGGCATACCCTCTGCTTAATCCTGTCTTTCATTTTGCTGCCTCCAAAGTTTCTTCTTTGGCAATACTGGAATGGTCCATAGCTAAACAGCCTAAGGTGTAGAAAGAAATGCTACTGTATTAATGCCTAGATCTAGATAATTTGCCGTCCATAGTTATTCTTGTGTTTTCATAATATGAGACTATGAGAACTAAAATAGAAACATTTGCCTTAGAGTCACGTCCTCCATTTCATTAAACACGAGTTCATACCTCACACAGAATCTAACACTGTCACATTTAGCTACAGGCAAGCAGGAGTAAGAAAAACTGGAGTCAGGTTGGTGAATTAGCCTACAGAAGAGCTATAAAATAGTCTGAAGTCTGAATTCAATCTTAGCCCATGCACTTATGACTTTAAAAAGATAAACAAAATCTGGGAGGCATAAGAAGATTGCTATCTCTTTACATCTCTTTGATGCCTCATTGCAGTGAGGATTTAAAAATTGTCTTGGTTCAGAAAAGCCACTGTGCTACATCTGTTCCTATTCTACTGTCTTTTCCTCCACACACCAAAGCTAATTGGAGTGTAAATCAGGAGGCCATAACCATTGAATGAGCTGTAGGAGGGGAACTTGTCTCATTGCTTCTCCAAGAGGAACAGATAACTTTCCAAAACTTCCTAGCTGCTGCTGCCTGAGAAGAGCACTTGCAGGTCCTCAGCACTCAGATGAAAAGGCCACATGGGGCAGGGGGACTATGACAAAGGTTAGAGGATTAAAGGGAGAGGAAGCTTCCTCATGAGATGAAAGCTGGTGCCTTTGTCTGCCATCACTGATGATACCAAGGACAGTTTAAAACCTCAGATGCTTTTGCCAGGTTAAAACAAGGGACTTAAGGAATTAAAAGTAATTTTTCTCCTGTAAGTATTTTCTGCTCACAAGGCTTTTCTTCATATCACAGCAAGCCCAGATCTACTGCAGACAGTCACAGACTTTTTTTAAGTTTCAAAGTGATACCATTTTCCAGTCAAACCTCTACTATAGCACAATGCTTAGTGTTACACACAACTTTCCTTAAATCAAACTGAGATTTTAAAATATTCCAGTGATAAAATAGTCTGGTGATTTATTTCCACTGGTGTTTGATTACATGTTTTGTATGGATTTACATGGCCAGGTTGCGGATAGCGGGGCTGCAGAGGGTGCCCCTTTGAGAAGACACCAGAGGCTGCCCCCCATGTTTGACAGAGCCAATTCTCGGTGGCTCTAAAACAGATTCATTGCTGCCCAAAGCTGCACAGCATCTGGGGGGAAGGAGAAAGGAAAATGTGAGAGAAACAAACCTGCAGACACTAAGGTCCGTGACGAAGGAGGTAGAGAGCACGTTTCAGACACCAAATAGCTTCCCTCTCAGCTTTTGGGGAAGGTGGTGCCCCCAGCAGCCCGTGGAGGAGCCCACTCTGAAGCAGGTAGGTATGCTCTCCCTGAAGGAGGTTGCAGTCCACAAAGGAGACATGCAGGAGCAGGAACTGTGGCCCCTGGGGAGCCCCCTCTGGAGCAGTCTTGTCTTGAAGGCTCACACACTGTGCAAGGGACCCATGTGTTGCTGGGAAAGGACCCCATGTTGGCCAGAGTAAGAGTATGATGAGGAAGGAGCTGCAGATACAAAGTTTTACTTGCCAACTGAAACTCCTTTTCATATCCCTTAACACCACTTAGTGGCATCGAATGAATTTGTTCCTGGGAAGAAGGAAGGGCTGGTGTGGGAAAGGTGTTTTCAGTTTTGTTTTTCTTGTTTCTCACAATCCTACTCCAGTTTTTATTGATGTTAAATTAAATTTATCTTCCCGAGGCGGAATCAGTTCTGCCAGTGATGGTAGCTAGTGAGTGATCTCCCTGTCCTTATCTCAACCCATGAGCTTTTTCATCTCATTTTCTTCCCGTCTTGCTGAGAAGGGGGAGTGATAGAGCAGCTTGGTGGGCACCTGGCAGCAGCTAAGGTTAACCCACCAGAATATTAAAGCTGGTGTTGTATTCTCAGTCTGAAAGCATTTCTTTTCAGTTCCTATCTCTTGTCTGTGTGACTGTACCACCCTTTGTCAATGTGAAGTCTGACTTCCAGAAGTGCAAGTATATTTTGAGGCCCAAGGGACTTTTTTGACTAGTACAGCATCCTACACAATACAAATCAGAAATCCTAGCCAATAACCTAAAAAAGCATGTGTCTTCTGCTGGTATCTACAGCATATGTTACAGAATGATTTCTTGATTTAATGATCTTCAGTGACAAAGGAAATAATACGACATTGCTTACTGGCTTCAACTGAATCAGGTTTTTATTTGATAAAAGAGGTTTCTGGTGTCCATAGCTCAAATGGAGTGCTCAAGTCTTCTTGAATCTGTATTATACAGGCTATTTAGTGGCAGTATTTTGAATGTTGCAACATTTTGTTCTTAAGCACTTTTTTCCTCTCTGTATGTTAATACTGGTCCAATGTATGTCCAGTAATATATATATATTCAGAATAAGAAAAATAAGTCTTCTAAATAGCAGAGTTTTAAAATATTTTTTTTCTTTATCAGTCATTGTTTTGATCTAAATGGGGCTTTTTTTCTGCCTCATAAACATGATGTTTAACAATAATTTTTAGCAATAGAACAGCAGCAGATTTTCGTACTGTTTAAAGACCTTCCATGGGAAATTAAAGTCAAAAGCACAACTGAACACATATATCTTTAATCATCATGAAATATATTTGAACAATTTTTTTTAGCATTCTAGGTGCTCTGTCACCTAACTGTGTTTGACACAATTCACCTTTTAAAAGTGTGATAGTGTGATTATGGCAGAAATATTTGTTTGATTTTTTTGAGGTTGCTGTTTCTGAAATTCAGTAGAAGTCATTGTTGTGACTGAAGTCGCAATAATAGGAAGTTACTGTTGTGACAGCTGTGACTCCTTGTTACCTTGAAATTACAACTAATTTCCCAATGTTACATATTCTTTTACTAATAGAGTCTTAGTAGTGCAACTCCTATTCCCATTGGCAAGTTGACAAAAAGAAAGATTATATTTGAGAGAATAAATTGTTGAATGTAGCATGGCATTGTTAATTTCAGCCTTTAAATGGTTACAAATTTTAAGTAGAATTAGGATTGTTGATGGCTGCAATGAGAGGAATAACTTAATGCAGGAAGAAAAACCTCATTGCACCCACTTAGACTTGGGCCTGACAACTAGAAAATAGCTTTGCAGTGAGAGAACTGGGAGTGCTGGTGGATAGCAAATTAGCCATGAGCCAGAAAGACACCCTTGAAGAAAAGAAATCAGTCTCCTGAACTGCAATAGAAAAGGTGCTGCCAGCAAGATGATGGGAAAGTTCCTTTCTCTCTACTCTGCACTGGTGAGACACAGTTGAAGTGCCAAGTCCAGTGCTCATTTTTCCAGTATGGAAGGGAAATGGAAATATGGACTGAGTCCAGAAAAAGGCCACAAAGATTATTAAGGTATTAGAGCATCTGTCGCATGGGGAGGTGCTGAGAGAACCATGACTGTTCATCCTGGAGAGGAGAAAGGCTTAGGGAGGATCTAATTAATGTGTGCAAATACCTGATGTGGTGCAGGAAGGAGAGTAGAGAGAGAGACAGACTTTTCTCAGTAGTGTATCAAATCAAAGGAGGGACACTGGGCACAAACTGAAATCGAGAGACATTTTCTTTAAATGGAAATTTGGAAAAAAAGAACCACCACATTTTCTTGCTATCAGAACAATAAAACTCTGCACCAAGTTTCCCAGAGAGATTGTGGAATTTTCATGCATATTTTGGGAATCAAACAGGACATTTCTCCAACTGAGTCATGGTAACTCCCTGAGTTGGGCAGGAAGGTGTGACTAAGCCCTCTTCAGACTTCCCTTCCAAGTTAACCATTCTATGAGTCTGAAATACTATAAATTATTAAATTTGTCTTGCATAGATTGTGCAATACAGATGATAAATAAAAAAGGAAAGAAAAAATCTGTATTCTCTAAGGTAAATCAAGTATCAACTTGTAAATTTATGGTAAGATATCTGGTGTAGTACTATACACAGTACAGAAATCAACACGAATAGGTACTATTCAGGTTACTCGTTGCTTCTCTGGTTTAGCTCCTGAGGTAAAATCTGAAATGAGTCAAGTAAATCTTGTAAAATAATGCCTTTATCCCACCATAGGTTATGAGTAAAGGCTGTAGAAAGTAATCAAGTAATACCCCTGTTAGTTCTAGAAATTAATGATGAACTCAGCTTCATATTAGATACTCTGAATTTGGATGCTCATATGCAGAAATCTAAATCTTTATCCTAAGTGTCTAAGCTCCCTTTTTAATTTACTGAGCACAGAAACTTTCATTTAAACTATGAACTTAAACCATGTTTGCTAAATTTCACTCTAGAGTCCATTCACCATATTTCTCTTGAGTGTAATAGGAGCTCAAACACAAAATTCACACAAAGACCTTTCGGATTAAATTTAGCTCTGCAATTTATATGCATAGGACTCAAAAAATTTGTTATACATTGGCATTTGGTTGAATACCTACTTCTTGTTGATTGCACTCCCTTCTTTCCTGTTTGACACCCACGTATGAACAGCTTGGGTACCCCAGGACATTTCTTACCTGGCATTGCTGATGGTTAGACAGTAGAAGTTAGGTTTAGGTTGAGATTTATTCAAAAAGCTGTGAGTGCAGGTGCCGTGTGTTTAACCTCGTGATGTATCTGTGACTCATTCAGATGTGAGTTGGAGATAGATGTGAATCTGAGAGTCTGTGATCCAGGTGGAGTCAGTGGAGACCTTAATTATCATAATTGAGACTAGAGACCCCGACAGTTGTGTTTGATGAATGTGTAGTAGACACATCTAATGTGAGAGCCATAGTTTTCCAAACTATATTGACTGGATTGACATTGTGTATAAAGGAAGCTCAGACACCCAAATTTTGCTGATTGCCACAAATCCAACCTTTTGTGTGAGATGAATGTCAGCTGTTCTTGTTGCTAAGGGAATACTCATGTTTTGGGAGTTATATCAGTTTTTCTTATCAGTCTACATATAACATTTTTCAAAGGAGAAGGGCATTGTTAATTTTTATGCCTCATTTTTACAGTACTAATTAAATAAAAATACCAGTTCCATACCTTTCTTTTCTTCTTTTTTCTTTTTTTTTTTTTTGGTATAACTGAAATGAAAACATTATACCTTTTAAAAACACAATTCTAAGGAAGGTTTTCTAAAAATAAAATAATTTCTGTTCTCTAATCAGTTTTCCTTCCTCCAACAATCACCAAATATTGACAGGGAAGTATGATAAGTCTCATGCCATTTTGAAAATTAGCATGTCATGAAGTGCAGATGATGCATTTTGACTGTCTCTTTAAGAATATATGTATGATAAATTATTGGAATCCAGGAGTTCCTTCCTTAAAGCAAATATCTTAGTAAGCTTCACTTTCTGGGAAGGAAATCTAATCTTTTGGAAGAAAAAGTGTGCTGTCTTAAGAAATAACCTTTGCAAGTGTCTTCAGGTTTGACCTAGAATTTTCCAGAAACTAGGTGTTCATTTTATTATGCTTATCTTATGGATTTATCTTTTCCTTTTTCTCAGATTTTAGGTTTGTTTTTTTTTTCTTCTTTTCCTTAGGAGAAATCCATGCATAAGAAGGGAGGTTCTCTGAATAAAATTTTAAAATTATATTATGTAGATAATGAATATTCTGTTTTCTTTCAAATATTTGCCTTTACAAGGAATGTTTTATGGTTTTGTACATACATTTGCTCTGTTTGTCTTCAACAGGAGGAGAAGGGGAAGGAAAGATGAATTAAGTAGATGAGGAAAAAAATAAGGAATTATATTTGCAGTCTAAAACCTATGAAAGTAAACATTCTAAAAATAGGAATAAGAGTTGAATAATTTCTTAATGTAATGCTTTATCCCCTTTCATACTAATCCAGGTAAATACATGTTAAGATAAGTAAGGAGAAGGAAAATAAGAGTAGAATACTTACCTTTTTTCACTGTGCATTGCATGTTAAATGTCTTTATTCTGTGGTTGCAAGGTGAAAGCCTGTGTGCTACAGAGAATCCATCTAGACATGGTAGCAACGTAAGCAACTAAACTTAGGACATATTTACCTGTGGCAAGGAAAGGAAAATATATTAAAAACTTTTTCCAAAACATTTAAAAACTTTGGAGTTTGTTTCCCATCTTGAAATAAAATATAGATAAAGACATAAATGAATCTTTAACTTTTCAGGACAGTTTGAAAATTTTGCAGCTTTGGCAAAAAGCTTTTCAATAGAAATCCTTTGCTACATCAGCACAAAACCCACTCCAAAAAACAAACAAGCAAAAACCACCAACAAACAACAAACAAACAAAAAACCAAACAAAAAACCCATAAAAATTATTTAGTAACATCTAGACACCTTTGTGAGAAAGTAGAAAAACATTTTCTTATGTATACCTATATGTATTTTTTTGTACCTTTACCTGTGTTTGTAGCTCCACAGTGAAGTATTGCACAGCACAGTAGGAACAGATCTGGATGTGAAGATCCAGAACTGGTGCTGAGAACAGAGTTTACGGTGTATACTTCCATGGCAGCATGGACTTTTGTGGTCCATGGGCTGAATGGCCACTCATTACTGAGTTTGTTTCATTCCATTCCAAGGGAATCCCATCCTTGTACTCCAGAAGGTCCTCACAAGTATGTCAAGTGGAGGTGATTGGGAGATTCATGTCAGAAGTATACTCCTGCAAGTTAATATTATCTTACAATTTAGTAAGATATATTTCTATCAACATGAAACAACTCACCTATTATTTAAAAAAAAACTGCATTATTGAACAGTCATCTAAGTACTTCATGGTCAAAGATTCACAGCATATGTATGGTTTTAAGTTTTTCACTGTGAAAACCACACAAAAATGTCATTTTCAATGCAAAACTTGAAATGAAATTCTATGTGTCTACTATTTAGGGGAAGGGTTCTTTTTGCTAACTTGGTGATATGCTCCACTACTCTTTTAGATTAGATCTGTTTTGTCTTCAAGATCTAAAAAAAAGTGTTTAAGTTCATTGAGAAAGATTGAAAACCTTAATTCTTTTACTTTATCTTTACTGTACTGAACTATTCTATTCCATAGCTGCATTTGTTAAATAGTGTCATGGAGATAACTATTGAAGACATACTCATATCAAGCAAAAACATCAGTTATAAATGATTCATTCATGTAAAATAACTGGGAAAAAGCAAAAACCTTCTGAACTTTATAATAATTGCATATTTTATAATCCAAGAGCCAAATGGTGTGATGTTTATCACTTTACACATCCTTCATTTTTTCTTATGTAAAATATATGTATGACTGACAAGCGAGTGTGATGGAGTAATTGACCAGTTTTGATGTTTAACTTTTACTGAATATTAAAAAAATATTTTTTTGGTAAAGAGCAGTAGCCAATTAGTGAATTTAAGGGAAAGCAATTTATTAGTAAAAGCACGTTAAATCATTGCTATTTAAAATGTACTTGAAATATACAAGAACATATTTCAATATTTCCAAAGACTTACACTGTAACATAGCAAATGTGTACAAAATTGATTTCATTTTCATTAGAGAACCAATACGATTTTAGTGTTTTGGGGTTTTCTTCTTTTTATAAATGTGTTGGTTTTGCAAAAATGTAACAAAAGAGGCTGGTTTTAATTGGTGGTGTTATTCCAAGGCCCTTGAAACCCTGGCACTTACAGTTGCTAGGAGTGTGAATGTGATCTGGCAAGCTCAGCATAGTCATTAACTAATGGAATGTAGCTACACTCTTTCAATAAAAACGTGTAGGTGGTTAGTAATACTGTAGTGTTACCAGCAATTTTAAAGTCATTTGTAGGTTAGTTTGTGAAATTAAAAGTGTAATCAAAAATTTCCCTGCCCTGCTGCCTTTTTAAGCTGATTTAAGTGCTGATGCCATGGATCATTCAGAAGAGAAACTAAATTATTTAAAAATAATCATCTACACCACAATGGATTAGTTGTTTGAATTATAGTTTCACAGTTCATATATTTCTTTTCATAAGAAATGAAAGGGATTGTATAAGATAGTTGCTTTGTGCCATTACTCCAGGTCTTTATTTATTTATTAATTTTTCATATACTACACATACTTGTCCTTCATTATTACTTCATTATGAATGGAAACCATATATTTCCAGATGTAAATAGGCACTTAGTAATATGAATCCCTCTTGCATGAGCAGCTACACTGTTTGGAGACATATTAATTATACATTTTGCAGAATACTGAGAATATGTAACATATGTTATAGATGAATATAGGTCACTGTGACAGCTGTAATAGATAAATATATGCATATCTATGCATACAGACATGCATAGATATAACACTTTCCACTAGGGTACAGAGATATTCAGACAATCTAGATGTTAATGATTCTGACCTTTGTCTACCCAACTTCCCTTCAGCATTTAAAGAGACAGCATGACTGATTTTAAACATAAACATCATTAAAAATAAGCGGATGCATCAGTGGTTATGTTCTCTTAATACCCTCTGCAGTCTTACCAGACTCTAAGGACCACATTCTCAAGAAATTCTAGCTATGCTCACATGTTCTATTTCTGAATATCTGGACTGCTGTGTTAGGCATAGGATGACCTCCCAGTTCATCTTTGAGAAATCTAACTAAAATAGTCTCTTTAGGGACATGAAGATGGAGAAGTGTCTACAGGGAAATTCCTCATTTGAGAAGTGGCTGAGGTCACTTGGTCTGTTCAGCCTGGAGGAGACTGAGGGGAGACCTCATTGCAGTTACAACCTCATGAACAGAGCAGACCAATCTTGTCACTCTTTTGATCAGCAACAGGACTCAAACAAATGGCATAAAGCTGGAACAGAGACCTCAGGGAAGTGGTCACAGCATCAAGCCTCTCTGAGTTCAGAAATCATTTGGACAATGCTCTCAGGGACATGGTGTGACTCTTGGAGTTGTCATGTGCAGGGACAGGAGTTGGACTTAAATGGTCCTTGTGGGTTCCCTCCAACTCAGAATATTCTATTATATGGTTTTATGATTCTATGATATTTTTAACCCCAATTAAACACTATTCACACTTCAATCCCTAGCCTATGAGTTATGCCTTCTAAGAAAATAAAGTACTTTGCTGTTAAAAAAAAAAAAGTTGCTTTACATGCGTTATTCTCTTTTGGGGTGAAGGGTGATTCACAAGAACATGCATGAATAGTTTTTTAAAAATCCTTATAAGAGCACAATAAAATTTAAAGAACCACTTAAGAATAAGCAATTTAATGCTTTGGAAGATATTTTAGTACAAAAGGGACTTATGGTCCACAGTTTTTCATTTTGGTGGAGCATTTTCTGTGACCTTTTGTGTGTATTTCTCCCTTGCTTGCTTGTTTGACAAAAAGTATATTCTAATATTGTCTAATCTAGTTCAATTGTTGTATGTATTTATTTGTTTATTTATTAACTTTGAAAGGATAAATCCTGGTAGCACTGTATGTTGATGTCTCTTCATATCCCATGTCCTTTATTTAGAATTCCATATGTTAGGTTGGTGACAAGATAAAATGCCTTTCTCAGTTGATCACGTCCAGAAGTGACTGCTGATATTGCCTACCCTGTTTCACAAGTATAGAAAGAGAAAAGGAGAGAAATTAGGTGAGTGTTATTGGGGCAGCAGAGAAAGGAATGGCTTGGAAGGTGTCAGGTATACTGCCAGCTGGATAGATTATGCAGGACAGCATGGGCATTGTGAATGAAAAAGTTGAGTGCTGTGCAACTGACATTGCTATAGGTAATGCTTTCATGTACATTGAAAAATTTAGAACAGCTCTGTGCTGCTAAAAAGTTAGAAAGCTCTTTTATTTATGGCTCAAAAATGTCCATGAATCATTCTGTCGACTGAACAAACTTGAACGAAAGAACGCCTGTCCTCAGAAGACTGTGAAGTTCCAGAACAATCTGGAAAACAACCCAAATTGAGAAAGAGAGTGCTTAACCAGGGGAAAAGATGAGTGCCATATTGCTTAATTCAGCCTCCTTCCTTTTTGGTCTTGTCAAATGTTTGCCTATTACAAGATGCCAGCCTGCTCAGTGTTGTATTCTGCCACAAGTTATATGGCATCTCACAAATCTGGCAGTACACTGACAGCAGTCTTCTACTTTTTTATCTGGTTGCCCATTAAAATCTGTATAACTAGGCTGAGGCTATGAAATTGGAGTAGCATGTCTGGACTAGCCAATGATGGTAAACTGTTGTGGTGCCAGATATAATACTTGAGAGCACTTAAAACTCATCTCTGAAAGGTATTGAGTATTGCTACATTTCTGCTAGCAACAGGGATTTGGTGGTTTTATTTTCTTTTTTATATAATATGCAGTATTACTTCCTGAAATGTGTAGAAGTCCTATACATTCTGTTCAGTGCATGTGAAGTCAAAATATGTGATATGCAAACGAATCTCCTTAACAAGTCAGGCATAGAATAGTATATTTAGTCTAAGAAAAAATATGACAAAGTACTGTTTTGTTGTGGTTTTTTTTAAAGTAAATTTAGCAAATCTTTCACCTTAGCCAGATTAAATAATTAGATCATTTTACAGAATGAAAAAATCAATGAGGTTGGAAAAGACATTTGAGGTTATTGAGTCCAACCTGTGACTGAGCACCACCTCATCAACTAAACCATGGCACTGAGTGCCATGTCCAGTCTCTTCTTAAACATCTCCAGGGATGGTGACTCCATCACATCCCTATATAGACCATTCTGGTGCCCAATCACTCTTTCTGTCAATGACTCTTTTCTTCCTAATGTCCAGCCTAAGCCTCCCCTGGTGCAGCTCAAAATGGTGCTGTATTGTTCTGTCACTGGAAGAAGAGATTGACCCCCATCTGTCTACAGCCTCCAGTTGTAGAGAGTAGAAAGGTCTTTCCTGAGCCTCCTCTTCTCCAGGTAAAACAGCCCCAGGTCCCTCAGCCACTCCTCACAGGACTTATTTTCTAGGCCTTTCGCCAATAATAATTTAATTTAATTTAATTTAATTATTTAGATTATTTTACTCTATGAAAAAATTCAAATCTAGTTTTCAGTGGAACACATAAGTGACTTTAAACAGGTATAGTGCCTACCTCAATAGCACTAGATTTGTTTTGATTGAGTGTATTCAACAATTTTGATCATTTGTTGGCCTGTCACAGTCAAAAAGGGTCAATCAGTGTAGCCAAGTGTATGTCTCTGGATGATACTTCAGCAAAATCTCAGTTCAAAATAGCTAAGAAATGTCCAGTTAAAAAAAACATAAAACAACAACAAAAAAAAAAAAACCTTCAGCAAACTGAGATATAGCCACCCCCTCAATAAATAATTGGAAATAAACTTCTTTCTGTAGTTGAGAATCAGCTTTGCTAATAACCTGCTTTGTGAAAGGTTTGTTAAACTGGGCCTTTCATCTGTGCATCGAAATGCCAAACTGTGAGCAATTTGAAAATAGCACTTTCTACTGTAACAGTTGGTTGTACCTCATAATAGATACTGAATAATTTTAAAGGAGAAGAAAGCAATGGTTTTCATTGTTAGAGGTTTTTTTTTTTGTCTGTTTGTTTGTTTATCCAAGGTTCTTTTTAGGCAAGACATATGACAAAAATTGTCCTTAATTATCATTGCAAGCACCTTTGATGATCAGAAAAAAGCCCCAAAAACAACCACATTAATTAGCACAGAGGTCTGAACTTCCAGCCTTTGTGCACAGATATACGCAGATTTCCTCCTTAGCCAACAAAAGTGGGTTTAGGAAGCATCCAAATGATCGGCTAATTATGAAGCCCATGATTATTTCTAGATCTGTTTTACAAAATAGGTTCTTTGATAAACTGTACTAGTTCAGTGATTTATATTCAGCCATTCAAAGTGTAATACAGAACAAGTACCTCATCTCTTGCTGTCTCTTTTTTGCTCAATCTTTTCATGTGACTCTTACAAAACTTTGCCACTTGATGCCCTTTCAACTTTTCCCAAGTAACGCTTAATTTGTAAGGGTAAAGAAGACCCAGCAGTTTCATCTTCATTAACATGTTATGTGGTAAACAAATTTGGCATGCAATAATTTCTCTGCATGAAGATTAATTCAATCATTAGGCTAACATTTGCTGCTCTACAAATACCCATTTCGACCTATTGAATTTATTATTTAATATCTGTGGGCACTGATTAGCGGTTTTGCTCATTATCACTCTGAACCTGCTAAATAAATCATGGCCTTAAATTGTTTGTGTGATTGTTCCATGAACTTGTTTTAACCTTTCTGGCTCAAGTGTTTCAACTTGATTTTAAAAAGATAAATATTTCATTTTTCACATTTAATCTTGACAATTGGAACAATATATGAAAAATTCTCTTCAACTATACAGAAAGAGTCTCTGCCCCGTTACACGGCGGGCTCTATGCAGCGAAACAAGAATACACTTTTATTTTGCTCAATACTCATGCATTGCAACCTTCTTCATCTAATATTTTTTATTGCTCACCTCCTTTTTACTCTTCATTATTTATGTATATTGGATTGGTTTCCAGGTTTATATAGGTAAGAATTGGGTGCAGGTGCCCTAGCTCTGGTGGTGGGGGTGCAGGGTGACCTCTGTGAGGAGCAGCTGTGGCTGCCCCATGCTGGGCACAGCTGGTTCCCAGCTCAGGGCACAGCTGAGCCCTGCCGCCAAGGAGGTGGCATCTTACAGAAAGTATGCTTAAGGTTAAAAAACACCACCTGCAGTAAAAACACCGTCTGGCAGTAAGAAGTGAGGAAAAATAGGAGAAACATTGCTGCCAACTCCTAGGTCCGTGAAGGAGGAAATTGGAGCAGAGACTGCTCTGCATCTCTGAAGAAGGAGTCACCAGAGCAAGTATATTCACAAGTCAGGAATGAGAGAGTGAAGTTGAACCTCAAAAAGGGGTGAGTGAGTATAAAGTGTTGCTTTTGTTTCTTTTTTCTTTGCTTCTCATCACCCAGCTCTATTTTAATTCGCAACAAATTTTATTTTCTCAAAATACTATCCCTTTTGCCCATGGTAGTAATTGTTAATCAGTATTCTCATCTCAGTCTCAACGCAAAAGTATTTTTATCTTACTTTCTCTCTTGTCCTGCTGAGAAGAAGCAGTGAGAGAGGGCCTGGTTGGGCATTTAGTATCAGGCAAGGCCAATACACCACAAGTGGTAGTTTAAACCTGTTACCTAGGAAAGTAGCCTCGGACTTGAGAGAAAAATATTATTCAATAGATTCTCATCTTTACCAGTGAATACCCCAGTTAAAACATTATGGCCAGGTTTTAATCAATCCAATACCTTTTTACTTTCTAGATTTCCAGTGTCTCAGCTTCTGTTTTATCTTCCTGAATCTTCTCTAGTTTTATCTTCTCTAGTGTATTTAGGCCATGCTTACCTATAAGAGAAATTTGTCAGATACTAACTCTGTGACATTACCATACACTTATATGTGAGGAATTTTGGCAGAAGGTGTCATAACTCTTCTTGATTATACCTAAGGAAATTTCAAGAAACTAATGATGTTTTGAATGTATATATATTTGCATTTCAGAGGATTCTGTCATGTCACTGAGGCAACTTTCATAAGTGTAAGATTTCAGAGCAAGACTTATTCTGAAAGAGGTACTGTTCTCGCCCTGTTTTGTTCAAGCCTTTGCTTCTGAACAAAATCTTCCTGTGCGGAGCAGCAAGCTTTCTCCTAAAATAGCTGTACTGTTCTGTGTTTCCCGCCCAGGAAGACAAGCTTCCTTAGTGGCAAGAGAATATTATTGTAGTCATAAAGCCAAAGATAATAAGCTGTGTCTCGTCTATATTATGGTCTGTGGGGAGAAGTAGCAGCAAGAAACTAGGAACTATTGCACATAGATTGTTTTCCTCTTTTCTTCCATGAAAGAGTTGTAGACAGTCTAAGTCAGTTTGCTATTTCAGCTCCTTACAGGGGTTGCAAACATACAATTCAAATAAAACAACTCCATAATATAAGGTTTTGTTTTCTATATAATAGGGAGCCTTGGAAGAAAAACCACAAAATTTGCCAATCCTCTTTGTCCAACAGAAGCTCATACAGGTGCCAAATGGCCCGTGCTGTGCTATCACTCACCTCATTTACACTGCTGCCCAGATTTTTTGAAGACTGCTTTACACAGTGATATAGCATAATAAGAATGCTTTGAAACATTAATAATAATTCCTTAAATCATATTTTCCCTTTAGTTCTTATAAAACAGCAACTATAAATAAAATCATTAATTACTGTCATAAGCCAGCATTAAAAAGGCAAATGCTGTCTGAAGCAGTACCCCTTTTCAAATTGAATCTAGCTTTGTCTTAAACACAGTACTGTAAGAATTTCATTTCCTTGCTTTATCATAACAAAAAATGTTGGATTTCCATACTTACAGTTTTTTTTTTTTTTTTGGAAGTGAAGCAGGAGACATTGTAGGTGCTTTGTACTATCTTCTATATCCCTCCATTCCTTCTCAACTATAATACATTCCCATTCTGAATGGCTTATCCAGAAACTATGAAAATTAATTCTGAGTATTGAATAACGGATAACCAAACCTGAAAAATGCATTTTATAAAACTCAGGGGTTAGTCTTTCAATTTGTACTACACAAATCTTTTTTTTAACCCAAAAATACCATTATCATTTATTTTCAGTTGAGTGTATTTTTGTTGCATGCCCGTATCTTGAAAAGCATTCAGATCTCTATTTTTTTCCCTAAAATTACTGCTCTGACATACAACTGTGAACAGCTTAAAAAGAAAACCTGTAAACAGCTGTCACAGAATACATTGATGCTTCACAAG
The DNA here is from genome assembly GCA_024865655.1 of Emberiza elegans. Lineage (NCBI taxonomy): Eukaryota > Metazoa > Chordata > Aves > Passeriformes > Fringillidae > Emberiza > Emberiza elegans. The sequence goes on along the minus strand of JALJVW010003023.1, from coordinate 32,547,432 downwards.
GCTTTGCTTGCAATCTTTTTTTCAAAGTACTGTAAGAGTCTCTGCTTATGTTTCCATTATAGAAAGCCTCATTCTCTGCTAAATAGTGTGTGGATCTTTTGTCCCTGATGCTTTATTATTTCGTCCTTTGGATCTATTTTTCACTTGGCTGAGTAGTCAACTATTCAACATGCATTTAGATAACCTTTGAAAAAGGCTTTTCTTGATGTTTGGTATGCAAGACCTGTTCTCCAAGTGCAAGCAACAACACTCTTGAGGCTTTTTGATTTGCTTTATTTTGGTTTTCTTGAATTATTTTTCACCTTTATTCCTAATCTGGCTACAAGGAATAATTAGGAGTGTAAACAAACAATTGCTTACATCACTTCCACCTGCCTGCTCAATGGGAAATCCAGACATAGAATACAGCGGTGAAAAAAACCCTAGTAGTGAGCAAGACATAAATGGAAAAAATTGGTCAGCATGTCAACTTCTGTGGTGTTAAAATAGAGCCTTGACTGATTACAGTACATCCCATGGGCCAGTGTCTCAATGGTCATGCAGAGTCTCTGGGGCCCAAGTTACACATTGATCAGGAGTGTCCTTTAAGCATTCATGTAGATAATACTGAGCTCCAGTTGTTTTCATTACTATCATAGTGTAGCTATACTGGATGATCCTTGCTGTTTCTTCAAAAGAATCTTCAGAAGTGGATTTCCAAATGTCCCAGTTGCAGAAAGATTCTGCTCAGTTTTTGTAGCTTTATAGATAAATTATGAACTCTGAAGATACCTCCCTTCCCATCAAATGAATCTGTTCTTGTTTTTAAATAATTGCTTCTGATATAATGATGTAACTAAATGTAATATAACAGCTGTCATAAATGCAGATAAAATTCTAATTAGCTAGTACCATTGGGATTTGGAAAATATGTTGCCTGGTTAGCCAGGCAATTCTTATTTTGCAGGGAATGTTTCTGAAGTCTAAGAGAGTTCTACCATGGCAGGCTAAGTTCTGATAGAAGATTGATTCCAGCTTTTGATTTTCATTGTATTCCTCAAATGGGTTGAATTCTAAACAATAGAACAAAAATTGTATCTGACTCCCAGAAAGCAGCTAAAATGGGATTATAACTTATCTAGACTTGATACATGACCATAAACACACAGTTCCCCAATTAGAATTGTGCATTGTGTTGTGTTTTACATGAAGTTCAACATTCATTTCAGACAAAACATCATTAATAAAATCAGAATTTACAAGTCACTGATTTGAAAATCGTGATTCTTGCAACTAAGTTTTTTAAACCAGTTTATTGCTTCACCTGTTTGAAATTTAGCTCCAAATGAATTGCACTGGATTTTTAGTTAGTTCAGGCAAGTAAAGCTTTTTCATGTGCTAACCTTTACAGAATTTTCCAAAATACATATTGTCTTTATTGAGAACAAACACATGCTAACCACTGAAGACAGATGATAGCATCAGTTGAATTGTGGTGCAAGAAAGGAAAAGTGCTTCTTTAACTGCTGAAAACTGTTATATAAAAACATAGCTCGTGACACTAAGAAATAGCATGCTTGCCTTTGTGGTGAGTGCTGATGATCAAAACAAGAGTCCTGAAGACAAAAAAGTTACTATATCTGTGGCTACGCGTTTTTGACATTTCTGTATTCATAATATTTTGAGGAAAATACCATTTGTTTTATTTTGTTCTGATTTGATTTTTTCCTCCTTCCCCCTTATCCCAACCTTGTGTGCGTACATATGTATGCATTCCTTCAATTCTCTCCTTTGAGTGTAAAGTAAAATAAAAAGTAATAACACTGAAAAGCCGATGGGCAAAAATTGATTCATAAATGAGAAGGTGGCATTCATCTTGGAGCTCTTATTGGAAACCTAAATCTCAGTAAATTTGTAGCCTAAGGATACAATGGACTTAAAGGATTTCTGTCTCTGAAGAAAAATTAGAACGCCTTTGAGGTAAGGTAAATGGAAAAGGTTGTTTGGGCAAATGTGGAGTTCTACCACTATTAAATGTTAAGCACCATCAGGGGGTATCTCAGTCATTAACAAGAGTGGCATGTTGAAGATTGTTTCAAGCAGCAGAAGAGTTATGGATGGCTGTGTGGAGGTGGCACAATGCCACAGGGAAATTATTTCAAGCAAAAGGAAGACTTTTAAAAATATATTGTGGGAAAAATCCTACTGAAATAACATCCTTTCTTTACATAATTTATTTTTTTCCCAAAATAACAACCCTGAGTTGTCTTTTAAATGAAGGAAATCTGGGACACTAACTTTGAGGTCCAGTGTGCAACCAGTCCCCCCTGATCTTTGGCATATTTTGTCTTCACTTTTAGTGTAAACAGAAGTACCAACTTAATCAAAACACAAGCATGCTCACTTCATAACCAAGTAGTTAGCAGTCTTGACTGACTTGGAAGTGTTTTATGGACCTTGTGTGTTAGTTTTGTATATAATTAAAAGGGCTCACAGGGGGCTTCTGTAGGCAGCCAGCAAGTTAAGCTATCTGGTGTGAGAATAATGTGTTGCTATCTAGGGAAAGAAAGATTTAGGAGCCAAGCTAGGATCCCTGTTTTAAGCCAAGAGAGTTTGAAAAGTGAGCAGACATGAAGTGTTATATCTCTAGGCAGTAGTTACCAGATTTCTTATTACGCTAGCACATCCTCCTGGCTGCTCTGCAAAATAGCCTTGAGATTAGAAACTCTGCAGGAAGCTATCTGTGTTCTCACTGTTGGAAATATGTTGTTAGGAAGACAGCAGCTACATGGAAAATGGGTATTAAGATATTCTTCAGCCTCAAGAATATTTTGCTTTCCCAGTTTGCCTTAAGGTATTGCTTAGAGAGAATAGCAGGTAGTGCGGTCTGTGCTGTAATCCTGTTTTAAAGTAAATAGTGAGAAATAGCATAAGTTCACCTTCTAATGTATAATGTACAATAAATTGTACTGTGGAACAATGAATTGTGCTGTGGAACAAGAAATTGTACTGTGGAAGGACCCTAATATTTTACTCATAGAGTAATCTTTAGTTTAATACAGAAATGTATTTTCATATCTCCACCATTTCCTCTATTATGTTATCATGTGATACCCTTGCCACTTCTTACATTGGGTTTAGGTGGAAAGGTTTGCTGGTGGGGGGATGAGTTTGCGGGGATGGGTTCTGTGAGAAGATTCTGGAGGCTGCCCCCATGTCAGGCAAAGCCAGTTTCACCTGGCTCCAAGAGAGATCTGCCCCTGGCTAAATCTGAGCCAGTCAGGGATATGAGGAGCACCTCTATGAAAAGATTGAAAAAAGGGTAAAAAGTGCTGTGCAGCAGCACCTGGAGAGAAAAGTGATAAAATGTGAGAGAACCACAGATCGGTGAATGAGGTGGTGAAGGAGGGACCTCAGGCACAAGAGCACAGATTCCCCTTCAGCCTGCAGAGGTCCATGGTGGAGCAGGTGTCCACACTGCAGTCCAGCCTGTGCCAGAGCAAGGGAAAGCTCTGTAGGAAGCTGCAGCCTGTGCAGAGTCCTTGCTGGAGTAAGTTCCAGGCAGGACTTGTGATCCTGTGGGATTTAGTTAATTCCTGAAGGATTTCACCCCATGGTAAGGACTCAAGATGCAGCATTTTTTGAAGAACTGCAACCTGAGGGAGGATCCATGCTAGAGAAGTTCATGGAGGGATCCCGCACTGGAGCAGGAGAAGAGTGCAAGGAGTTGTTCTAGTGAATAGGAAGGAGTGGCAGAGACAATGTGTGATGAGCTGACCGCAGCCCCCATTCCCCATCCCCCTGCACTACTGGAGGGAGGAGATAGAAAAAAATAGGGAGTAAAGCTGAGCCTGAGAAGTAGAGGGAGGAGGAGGGAAGTTGGTTTTTAGATTTGTTCTTACTTGCAATTACCCTCCCATGTTTAAATGGCAGTAAATTAAATTAATTTCCATAAGTTGAGTCTGCTTTGCCTGTGATGGTAATTGGTAAGTAATCTTCCTGTCCTTATCTTGACCCATGAGCTTTCCACTGTACAGTTTTACTCTGTTCTGTTGATGAGGGGGAGTGATAGAGTGGCTTGGTGGGCACCTGGTGACCAGCCAAGGTCAACCCACCACACTACTAAAATCAAAGATTGATTATTTATAGGAGAGTTGACACCAATGTGACCTTTTAGTTTCCTTTGAACTGCCACTAACAGCAGTGCAGTCCGCAGATTACAAGGTCTTATTTATCCTGCTGTTTCTGTATACCAGAATTTTATTTTGTTTGTTTTTTGCTTTGGTTTTTTTGGAATATTCTACATGCTTACTTTGGGCCCTACTAAAAATGGAGTTTCAGTCCCCTTTATAGCATTCTGGAGTATGTTTGATCCATTTAAAATGATCAATGGAACAGAAGATTTCATCAGTCCACCTAACTTTTGTCTCCTCTTCTCCATCATTTTTTAATCTAAAGGAAAATAGAAAGTTCTTTCAATCTTTTTTTTTTTTTTTTCCTTTGGTCTGCTTTGTACAAATGACATTTACTTTAGATCAGATAATAGACAGAATTTTTAGGTACAGTTTCAGAGATTACCATTTACTTTGTAAAGGCTTTAATAGGCATGTGTATATATACCAAGTATTATGTCTCATTATTTTTTTCTCCAGTGGTAACACCACTGACAAAAAAGAGATATTAATAGAAACAATATGACACCGATATGCCAGCTGAAGTATGAACTATTATAAAAAGCACTGATGTAGTAGTTTCAGGTCTATCAGACACTACAAACATCAGGCTTGGAGGAGGTTATGGGTAAAGGAGGTAAAGTGCTGGACTGACCGAGGTTATCACAAATTGTCAGTTTTCACAGATGAGGTGCAACTGTGCATATCTTGATACCTTCTCTGCTCGAATAAACACCTTATTATTGATAGTTGTTATTGAGAGATTTAGGTCATGTAATTTTGTTTGCCAACTAATGCTGAGGAAATGAATGCAAATTCATGTTGAGAAATGTGAATAATTGAATTTGTTAAAAATTTCTTGATTCATTCCTTTTTCATCTAACATTTTTCAGAAGAAATTCAGCTTCAAGGAATGGACACATTTTCAGAAACTAATAACATAGCAAATATATATAATCATACATATAGAAAACTAATGTGGTACTTTACTGGATTTGCTAAACTCTTTTTAGTGACAAAGTTGCTCTACAATTCTTAACCATCTTGTTCAGGGTATTAAATGTCTTTAAAAATTAAAACTCATTATACCTATTTCATATTTAATACAAGCCTAAGAGTTCAGGGAATAAAACGCTGTGAAAGAAAATGATCACTTTCAGACTAAGATGTTACTCCACTAATCTTGCAGAAAAAGATTCAGGTGATGTGAACTTTTATACAGTTTTCAGTGAAACATAACACTTGGCAAGAGGAATTAAAGATAAAGAAATGCATGTAAAGCCCTGAAGTGTTGGGTTTATTCCTTAACTAGAAGTTTTAGGCTAAAGATTTAATGCATAGCTTCTGAAAATATTAAATATCATACATATTAAGGCTACTTAATTCAGATTTAACAGTAGGAGTTTTGGAGGCCTGCCATGTACAAAAGTAAAGGGAGAGGTAAGCACTCCCCTGATGTTAAGAGGAGCCATCGCTCAAAATTACTTCTGCCTAGTTTAAAACCATAGATCTGCATGCTGAAATCCTATGGAAGATTTGTGCTTCAGTCAAAAGTTTACATTAAACCCAGAATAAATTGTCCCAGTTGCAGTATTTATGCATCTGAACAAGAAATTTTTCTCTTTGTCTTTTAACAGTTTGAATAAAAAGGCCTACTAAAACCAATTGAATCTATTGCCTGTTATGGGATTTTGTTAAACTGTGATGTTTCAATGTAAAAAATAGCAGTATCAAGTCATTTTTATTAATAATAACACAATATCTGTTTCTTCAGAGCAAGTGTGATATTGATTGACAAGGAATAGCTGTAGAGCAAACTTTAAATTACAGTATTTATTATGAATGTGACTTGTAATTAATTATTTAAGGGATACATTTTGTCCTCATTTACAGTATTGAAGTTCTCTGGAGTTGGACATGCTCATTAACAGCAAAATGAAACTCTCAATTAAAAAGTTTCATGATTTATGTTTTGAATAAAGATGTTATTTTTATAAATAGAGCTTAAGCATAGAGCATCTGTACTGAAAGCTGACACTACATCTTTTTTTTAACAGATACACTGAGATCCATTTTAGTTACTTGATTTATGAACAAAGAAAGAGAATTTGTTACTATATCTGTGGCTACGCGTTTTTGACATTTCTGTATTCATAATATTTTGAGGAAAATAGCATTTGTTTTATTTTGTTCTGATTTGATTTTTTCCTCCTTACCCCTTATCCCAACCTTGTGTGCGTACATATGTATGCATTCCTTCAATTCTCTCCTTTGAGTGTAAAGTAAAATAAAAAGTAATAACACTGAAAAGCCGATGGGCAAAAATTGATTCATAAATGAGAAGGTGGCATTCATCTTGGAGCTCTTATTGGAAACCTAAATCTCAGTAAATTTGTAGCCTAAGGATACAATGGACTTAAAGGATTTCTGTCTCTGAAGAAAAATTAGAACGCCTTTGAGGTAAGGTAAATGGAAAAGGTTGTTTGGGCAAATGTGGAGTTCTACCACTATTAAATGTTAAGCACCATCAGGGGGTATCTCAGTCATTAACAAGAGTGGCATGTTGAAGATTGTTTCAAGCAGGAGAAGAGTTATGGATGGCTGTGTGGAGGTGGCACAATGCCACAGGGAAATTATTTCAAGCAAAAGGAAGACTTTTAAAAATATATTGTGGGAAAAATCCTACTGAAATAACATCCTTTCTTTACATAATTTATTTTTTTCCCAAAATAACAACCCTGAGTTGTCTTTTAAATGAAGGAAATCTGGGACACTAACTTTGAGGTTCAGTGTGCAACCAGTCCCCCCTGATCTTTGGCATATTTTGTCTTCACTTTTAGTGTAAACAGAAGTACCAACTTAATCAAAACACAAGCATGCTCACTTCATAACCAAGTAGTTAGCAGTCTTGACTGACTTGGAAGTGTTTTATGGACCTTGTGTGTTAGTTTTGTATATAATTAAAAGGGCTCACAGGGCTTCTGTAGGCAGCCAGCAAGTTAAGCTATCTGGTGTGAGAATAATGTGTTGCTATCTAGGGAAAGAAAGATTTAGGAGCCAAGCTAGGATCCCTGTTTTAAGCCAAGAGAGTTTGAAAAGTGAGCAGACATGAAGTGTTATATCTCTAGGCAGTAGTTACCAGATTTCTTATTACGCTAGCACATCCTCCTGGCTGCTCTGCAAAATAGCCTTGAGATTAGAAACTCTGCAGGAAGCTATCTGTGTTCTCACTGTTGGAAATATGTTGTTAGGAAGACAGCAGCTACATGGAAAATGGGTATTAAGATATTCTTCAGCCTCAAGAATATTTTGCTTTCCCAGTTTGCCTTAAGGTATTGCTTAGAGAGAATAGCAGGTAGTGCGGTCTGTGCTGTAATCCTGTTTTAAAGTAAATAGTAAGAAATAGCATAAGTTCACCTTCTAATGTATAATGTACAATAAATTGTACTGTGGAACAATGAATTGTGCTGTGGAACAATGAATTGTACTGTGGAAGGACCCTAATATTTTACTCATAGAGTAATCTTTAGTTTATATCTCATATCTCCACCATTTCCTATATTATGTTATCATGTGATACCCTTGCCACTTCTTACATTGGGTTTAGGTGGAAAGGTTTGCTGGTGGGGGGATGAGTTTGCGGGGATTGGTTCTTTGAGAAGATTCTGGAGGCTGCCCCCATGTCAGGCAAAGCCAGTTTCACCTGGCTCCAAGAGAGATCTGCCCCTGGCTAAATCTGAGCCAGTCAGGGATATGAGGAGCACCTCTATGAAAAGATTGAAAAAAGGGTAAAAAGTGCTGTGCAGCAGCACCTGGAGAGAAAAGTGATAAAATGTGAGAGAACCACAGATCGGTGAATGAGGTGGTGAAGGAGGGACCTCAGGCACTAGAGCACAGATTCCCCTTCAGCCTGCAGAGGTCCATGGTGGAGCAGGTGTCCACACTGCAGTCCAGCCTGTGCCAGAGCAAGGGAAAGCTCTGTAGGAAGCTGCAGCCTGTGCAGAGTCCTTGCTGGAGTAAGTTCCAGGCAGGACTTGTGATCCTGTGGGATTTAGTTAATTCCTGAAGGATTTCACCCCATGGTAAGGACTCAAGATGGAGCATTTTTTGAATAACTGCAACCTGAGGGAGGATCCATGCTAGAGAAGTTCATGGAGGGATCCCGCACTGGAGCAGGAGAAGAGTGCAAGGAGTTGTTCTAGTGAATAGGAAGGAGTGGCAGAGACAATGTGTGATGAGCTGACCGCAGCCCCCATTCCCCATCCCCCTGCACTACTGGAGGGGAGGAGATAGAAAAAATAGGGAGTAAAGCTGAGCCTGAGAAGTAGAGGGAGGAGGAGGGAAGTTGGTTTTTAGATTTGTTCTTACTTGCAATTACCCTCCCATGTTTAAATGGCAGTAAATTAAATTAATTTCCATAAGTTGAGTCTGCTTTGCCTGTGATGGTAATTGGTAAGTAATCTTCCTGTCCTTATCTTGACCCATGAGCTTTCCACTGTACATTTTTACTCTGTTCTCTTGATGAGGGGGAGTGATAGAGTGGCTTGGTGGGCACCTGGTGACCAGCCAAGGTCAACCCACCACACTACTAAAATCAAAGGTTGATTATTTATAGGAGAGTTGACACCAATGTGACCTTTTAGTTTCCTTTGAACTGCCACTAACAGCAGTGCAGTCCGCAGATTACAAGGTCTTATTTATCCTGCTGTTTCTGTATACCAGAATTTTATTTTGTTTGTTTTTTGCTTTGGTTTTTTTGGAATATTCTACATGCTTACTTTGGGCCCTACTAAAAATGGAGTTTCAGTCCCCTTTATAGCATTCTGGAGTATGTTTGATCCATTTAAAATGATCAATGGAACAGAAGATTTCATCAGTCCACCTAACTTTTGTCTCCTCTTCTCCATCATTTTTAATCTAAAGGAAAATAGAAAGTTCTTTCAATCTTTTTTTTTTTTTTTCTTTGGTCTGCTTGTACAAATGACATTTACTTTAGATCAGATAATAGACAGAATTTTAGGTACAGTTTCAGAGATTACCATTTACTTTGTAAAGGCTTTAATAGGCATGTGTATATATACCAAGTATGATGTCTCATTATTTTTTTCTCCAGTGGTAACACCACTGACAAAAAAGAGATATTAATAGAAACAATATGACACCGATATGCCAGCTGAAGTATGAACTATTATAAAGCACTGATGTAGTAGTTTCAGGTCTATCAGACACTACAAACATCAGGCTTGGAGGAGGTTATGGGTAAAGGAGGTAAAGTGCTGGACTGACCGAGGTTATCACAAATTGTCAGTTTTCACAGATGAGGTGCAACTGTGCATATCTTGATACCTTCTCTGCTCGAATAAACACCTTATTATTGATAGTTGTTATTGAGAGATTTAGGTCATGTAATTTTGTTTGCCAACTAATGCTGAGGAAATGAATGCAAATTCATGTTGAGAAATGTGAATAATTGAATTTGTTAAAAATTTCTTGATTCATTCCTTTTTCATCTAACATTTTTCAGAAGAAATTCAGCTTCAAGGAATGGACACATTTTCAGAAACTAATAACATAGCAAATATATATAATCATACATATAGAAAACTAATGTGGTACTTTACTGGATTTGCTAAACTCTTTTTAGTGACAAAGTTGCTCTACAATTCTTAACCATCTTGTTCAGGGTATTAAATGTCTTTAAAAATTAAAACTCATTATACCTATTTCATATTTAATACAAGCCTAAGAGTTCAGGGAATAAAACGCTGTGAAAGAAAATGATCACTTTCAGACTAAGATGTTACTCCACTAATCTTGCAGAAAAAGATTCAGGTGATGTGAACTTTTATACAGTTTTCAGTGAAACATAACACTTGGCAAGAGGAATTAAAGATAAAGAAATGCATGTAAAGCCCTGAAGTGTTGGGTTTATTCCTTAACTAGAAGTTTTAGGCTAAAGATTTAATGCATAGCTTCTGAAAATATTAAATATCATACATATTAAGGCTACTTAATTCAGATTTAACAGTAGGAGTTTTGGAGGCCTGCCATGTACAAAGTAAAGGGAGAGAGGTAAGCACTCCCCTGATGTTAAGAGGAGCCATCGCTCAAAATTACTTCTGCCTAGTTTAAAACCATAGATCTGCATGCTGAAATCCTATGGAAGATTTGTGCTTCAGTCAAAAGTTTACATTAAACCCAGAATAAATTGTCTCAGTTGCAGTATTTATGCATCTGAACAAGAAATTTTTCTCTTTGTCTTTTAACAGTTTGAATAAAAAGGCCTACTAAAACCAATTGAATCTATTGTCTGTTATGGGATTTTGTTAAACTGTGATGTTTCAATGTAAAAAATAGCAGTATCAAGTCATTTTTATTAATAATAACACAATATCTGTTTCTTCAGAGCAAGTGTGATATTGATTGACAAGGAATAGCTGTAGAGCAAACTTTAAATTACAGTATTTATTATGAATGTGACTTGTAATTAATTATTTAAGGGATACATTTTGTCCTCATTTACAGTATTGAAGTTCTCTGGAGTTGGACATGCTCATTAACAGCAAAATGAAACTCTCAATTAAAAAGTTTCATGATTTATGTTTTGAATAAAGATGTTATTTTTATAAATAGAGCTTAAGCATAGAGCATCTGTACTGAAAGCTGACACTACATCTTTTTTAACAGATACACTGAGATCCATTTTAGTTACTTGATTTATGAACAAAGAAAGAGAATTTAGGCTCCTATATTTGATGTGAGAATACATGATTATGCTATTTACAGTCCAGTTTTTCCAGGTTTTGATGTAGACACCCGTTAGTGTTCCCCAGCTTTGTTACTCTCTCTTATCTTGTGTATCATAATTTCCTTTATGTGCCTAACCATTAGTTAACATAACTGATACCCTACTGAGGAATTGAGAGACAGGTGAGGCATGTAGCTGATCCCAGGAAGCTGAAAGATTATAAAATTAATGTCTGCACTCTTTATGAAGCTCTAACTACAAAAGAACAGTATTCAAGAAGTCATTGTACTGAGGAGAAGTAGTCTAAGATCAGGAGTTAGAAATGGTCAGAACAAAGATTTGGTGTGTCAGTAAACTTAATTGTTCATTTGTGATTCAAATTACATTTTCTCATTGAGGCTGAAATTCACAATTAAAAATCCAATTCTTATATTTGATGTAAATAGCTTCTGTGGACCTGAATTTGCAGCTGAGGCATTAATAATACTGGAGAAAGAAAATAAGAGATGCTTGGTTTTACATAATAACCTATTAAATGGGGCATCACCCAAGAGTGTAGGAGATTGCACACAGGATTGCTTTGAGTAAGGAACACAAAATTCATTGCAGATGAATAGTGAAAGATTCCCCTGAAATATGTGGGATGCTGGAGTCTTGTCATACCACAGAAAACTGCCTGTGCCTTCTGACCACTGGACACATTATGGCCATAATGATATAATGTATAAAGAAAAACTGTAGTAAAGAAGTGCCAACCTGTCCTATTCCTGCTTCTGGGGTATTTTCCTGTGTTACCATTTTTCACTAAGTGTGGAAATCTGGAAAGCAAAGTAGACAAGATGAACAATGGAAGGCACTGGCCATGTATAGTAGAGAACAAATGCTTTCAAGGTAATAAATGGGGACAACCAGTGCAATCTTCCCCGAGTACAGAAAAGATGCAGCAATTGTGGGGAAAAAAAAAAAAGTCTTTGTAGTGCACTTTCATGGAACATAGATGGGCCAGCCCACTGACAGCAGTCTCACAGTTTAATGACAGACATATGGTAAAGCCTAGTTATTAGTCTTGTCTAAAAACAACCTGTGGGCAGATTTTGTGCACCAGAGAAAGTCATAAAGGATTTCAAATATGCAGACTGAAGAGGAATGATTTTGAATCAGAACAAGAACCAAGAACACAATAGGCAGAAAATTGCAAGGCACTCTGCAGCTTTCAAGACATGGTCATGTAGCTCTTACTTAGAGGCATCCAACTGGTTATGAGGCATAGCAGGAATGAGTGGACCAGAATTTGTGTCCTACGTTTACAGCATCCAGGTACTGCCTGGGGAATGATGTCCTTGCTAGCCTTCCATCTGCAGGGAGGCAATGATTTTCTAGGTAGTCACACATTAAATAGTTTGGTAAACAGAATTGAAACATTTTTTTGCTGTTTCAACTATATCAGTTCTAAACACACCAGACTCCTCTGTGGGCTTCAGTACAGTGAAGAGAAGCAGTGAGGATGAAAGAAACAGTAGATGTTCACTATTCCCTTTGTAAATATCTCTTTTAGGATAAAAGTAAGCTTTGCAGTGTAGAACCTGCAAGAAGGTCAGAAATAGAACTCAAAATCATCCAACACCCTGCTTTTGCTATTTACAGCTGAGGAGAGAAGAGGGTTTAGTCATCAAACTGCAATCTAATTAAGGAATTATATAAAAATTGCATGTAGAAATTCTTAATGTTTTGATTGTTCCTCTTGATTTTGCATAATTTCCCTTGGGAAAGGTCAGAATTATTATGCCATTTCATTATAGTTGTGTAATTTTGTTTCTTTTCAGGTTGTTTTCCTGTTTCATTTTGGGGGAGTTTGTTTGGGAGTTTTGTTTGTTTGTTTGTTTAACTTTTGGTTTTTGTTTGGTATGGTTTGTTAGGTAGGTATTTTTGTTCCCCTTCTCTGCTTTAGATTGATGCTCACTCTTCCTGTTTCATTTAAATTTAATCCCTAAAGCTTGTTAATTTAATATGCAATCATATAATCTTTTGATTATTGACTGTGAATCAAATGCCTTAGTGGGAATCAGCAAAGTTTGCTGAACTTCATAAATCCAAGTTTATAAAGAGGCAAAACTTTTGCTCTGCAAACATTTTTATTTTTTTCAAACCAGTAAGTCATCCACTACTATACAACTCAAGCGGAACACCCAATCTTAGTAAAATATGAAAGCAATCTCCAGTTGCTAGAACAGGTTGCTTCTATTTCGGTTGCTATGGAGCTCTACAAGCAATCAAAGTGCAGACATGAGCTATGACACGCTGCACCTGATGTGTTTCATTGATAGGTGCTGGGGGACCCAAGGCAGTGCAACATCTGCGCAGTAATGTCATATTCCCACACAGCCAAACCCTAACCTTCAAGCAAGAATTAAAGTTAACCTTAAAAATGTAGCTGCATTGAATTTTCATACTACGGGCAATATACTTTTATGCTTGTAAAGTAAATTTAATAGGAGTTCAGTAAAACCAATCCCAGCAGTGCTTGTGGTGTTTTCTCTTTAGTGAGATTTAGTTGCAGAAAATCAAATACTGCAGAAGAACAAATGATGCAAACATACGTAAGAATACACTTTTATGGTATTCTTATGATTAGATGCAAATTCACTAAGTTATTTTTGTACTTCAGCATGTCTTTATGTAACAGCAGGTTTCTTCTGAAGTTTTGTCTTTTTCTCAGAAAATAATGATTTTTTTTGCACTTTGTGGGTACTTAGGTACCTATATATTTTTCTGTTTTCTTCTCTTTTGATGGTTCTGTTATATTTTATAATTTCCTTTGGCTTTTTGCTTAGACATTTAAGTAAAAATATTGTTAGCAAGGTTTTTTTTTTAATAATGTAGATAATACATACAATATAGATGGCATTTATTTGTTTTTTATAGATATGTTCTTGAAATTAAACATAGATATGGGTAAAGAGGAAATGCAATATGAACACAGGGAGGACGTGCATAATTTGAAATACAAAAATTAGCTCATGAAGAGTCAGTTCATAATGTGTCAAGATGTCTCAATAACTAAATAATTTTGTTATTCCTGAGCATGTACACTATATTTATTACCTCTAAACCATATTTTAATTTTGGCATCTTATAAGTTTAGAAAAAAAACTTCATTATATGTTATTCATAATACATATGTCATTCATTTTATCAACTAGTGGATGATTGGAAAATGCTCTGACCAATAATTTTACAATGGCAGTTGTTCAGTAAATAAGATCTTTCTCAATCCTTTTTGGTAAGAATTTAGAAACAAACTCAAAGCTATTTAAGATGGGGAAAAAAAAAAAAAAAAGAAAAATAATTAAGAAGTGAAAGGAGATATTTTGTACTAATAAAATGTTTCTCTGTGAACATTTTCCTTGTAAAACATAGCTATTTTTATTTTCATTTTATGTTACAACTTTTTCTGACAACCTTTCTACATTTACTTTGCATTTTTTATTTCAGTAGTTCCTTTTCACCACGTATTTAATGCCACTCAGGGTAGTAAAATTGAAAAGGAGTTAGGCTGTGGCAAAATAATTGATGTCCCTCTAGGTTTGCCCCATGAGAATGCTCACATAATAACCCAAATCCCCTTGATTTAGGTCTTGCAGTTTAACCTGTCGATATGTAATTATGGTTCCCAAACAAAGCAGATTATTTCACAGTTTTAGTGTGGTTTCAACCATGCAGAATGGAGTGGAAATATCCAAGGCTGGTAAAAGGGATTGTCCCATTAGTAGTTTTTTATATAATGACCTCCGGGGACTGGGACTATATTTGTGTGTATCATCTCAGCTATCTGAAAGAAGAGTCCTTTTTTTTTCCCCTAGTTAATCTAAAAGGACTGGAACTTTGATGACCACTATAATTTTAAAAATGCAATGGCACATGTTTTGCATACTTACTGTTTATTGTTCTTTATCAATTGTTGGAAATATCTTCCCAGGTAGACTGGGTAAATAACTCTCTAGAGATAACATATTTTGTCATACCAGTGCATTTTCTGTTACGGATTGTAATTGATTTTTTAAAACAGTTTTATGATGGCTTAACATTTGTATGGATTAGCAGTGAAATTTCCCTCTAAAAAGAAAAGGGGATCAGTTAAGGTAACACCTCTTCTATTAATATATTTTTAGCAACTCAGCAAACAATGTGGAAAATGTTCATGCTTTCTCAGTTCTTATTTTCTGTCAGCTGTTCTTCCTCACCTCCAGTTTGGCAAGTGGAGCTCTTTAATCCCAGCAAAGAGGGATTGTTGAAATGTGTGATTTTTTAAAATAGTGAAGTTATTAAGAGCTTCTGTTTACTGTACTTTGATAGATTACATGAACCTGTGGCCCTCCTAGTAAATCAGTCTACTGTAAAAAAGGAGAACCACAACAGTGAAAAGGCAATTACATATGCACTTCTTCCTAAAAAATGTGGATGCAGTCGCATGGTGGCTCAATGTGACTGCATTCCCTCCTCCAGTCTCTGCCTACTAGGCCACAGTTTTAAATCCTGAGGAATTCATGGGCTTCTGATAGGAGGAAAATTCCTGCTATTATTCGTTAACTTGAATACCAATGACAAGCGTCAGTCATGTACTTCAGAAATCAAGATTGCATGTCATTAAAATTAAAATTGTGTCATTGCCATTGCTGAGACTGAATCATGAGAAGTTGTCTTCAGGCATCTTGACAAGGAACAGCTTTAGCTCACAAATGGCTGGTTAGCAGAATAAGCTCAAGGAGCATCTGTCAGAGCAGGAAGGCTGTAAGGGGGGTTGTGCCAGGCATATCCAACCCTATTGTGACCAACTTTCATTAAAACCAAGCAGACCATCATCTTCTAGGTCCATAAATTCACATTATTATCTGCTCAAGTGTTTCTGGTTTTCATTTTCATATTCTGTTTTACCTGAAAGTTTTGTGGTTTTTTACCTAACCCTGCAAAGTTCTGTGATACTGAAATTGGTAGAGGATACTGCTGCCAGTTATATTAAACAGTAATAATGTATAATCAACTAAAAAATTCATTAAATAATGGAGATGGCGAGCATCTCCACTACTTTTTAATGGAACAAATGGTCATGAAGGCCAAAAAATTATATGGTGAATACTGACTACTAAATAAATGCATTTTTTTGAGCTAGATTGGTTTTCTGTAAGTAAAAATATTAGAATCAGGACCAAAGGTTTTTTTTAGTGGCTTTCTACTAATTAAGAGAATTATGCAAGTAATTCAGTTTAACCAGATATTGCTGTGTTCTTTGCTTGAATGGAAAAGCTTTCTATTTATCGATATTCTGTAAGCACTTACGTTTTAAAAACCTCATACTGTGTTTAAGTTGTTGCATTTTTCCCTGAGCATACAACTCAATAGTTTTCATTTATACAAGCATAATTATATGTGCACTGAAGCCAGAATAATTTCAAGAGTCAAGG
Source organism: Emberiza elegans (assembly GCA_024865655.1). Lineage (NCBI taxonomy): Eukaryota > Metazoa > Chordata > Aves > Passeriformes > Fringillidae > Emberiza > Emberiza elegans. The sequence continues at coordinate 32,531,074 of JALJVW010003023.1, read as the reverse complement.
AAATAGGAAGGAAAATATCCTTTTTAAAATACAAGTCTCATAATATGTTGGTAAATGTGATTTTTTTAAAGCAAATGCTTAAGTTTAATGGACAAAGTATAGCAAACACTGCATTGTGTTTTGTTGCCTTGGTAATAGATTTATTCCTGCAGCATATCAAAACATGTAGTTTGGTTACTTGGAAGCTATGAAGCTTGCTAGGAAGTGCATGGCAGTAAATCTCCAGATATAAATTATAAATTCACTTTAGTAAAATCTGCTCTACCTCTTTCTCAAATTCTTTAAAAATTTTGCATTTCTGTTTACCTGTTGTACGTTTTATCTAAGTTCACTACCTCCACTTTATTGTGTTTTAGAAAGAGATGACATACTAATATTTTTCTTTCTTTTATTAGGAAGAAAAAGCTATGTTAGGGGTATTTGGAGAGAAACAGACATTTGGAGTTAAGGTTTATTCTCTCAACTGTCATTGGCATTATTGTTTGGTTGTTATTATGGTCTTTAAGGAAACTAACTCTGTCTGAACAATTACTTCAATACAATGGCAATACTAATAAATTGTGTAACCTGATATTACATTGCATAGAACCACATTTCATGGAAATTAATATTATTTTTGGGACAAGATACAAAGGAAATTTTCAGAATCTGTGAAAAAATATGTTACCTAAACAGCGTTTTCATCAGCAATTTTCAATCTTTTCAAAGAGGAAATAAGTATTTCTATTCAAATAACCATTTGATAACAATGTGGATATTTACTCTAAAAGTTTTAGGACTTTTTTATGAAATAAACTCCTAAGAAATTAATGTTTCAATGGAATTCTAGATGTAAATATGCTTTTAGGAAATACATTTGAAATCTTATGTTATATTTAATTAGATTAGGTTCATTTAAAATTTCTTAATTTTTGACAAGAAAGGCTAGCAGACTTCTCTTGTATGACTACTGCTCTATAAACCATTTACTGCTTGTGCTTCCATGCTCTGAGTGCTTGTCTTCTCAGGATTTTAATATTGGCTTGCTAGGCATCTCCATCCCCATCACCCCTTCAAAAATGATCCTTTCTGGAGTTTGTATCATACTTTGTGTTTCCATATCATTCTTCCTGCTGTCTTCTCTCTAAATTACAGCACAAATGCATTTTGATTAAGTCACTGGATTGTAACTGTTCTATAATTCTCAGAGTACTTGAATAGTAGTTTAGATCTTTGTGCTTTTGAGGTGTGGCAAAAAATGCAAAAGATATATGTGTAATTGGTAAAATAAATCCTAATGACCTCTGATTCAATCCCATCTTTTACTTTCTCTACAGTTCCTGTCTCGGGGCACTAAATGCCTACTTTGTTTAAGAAATCAAGTAACATGCACTGCAGTTAATTAATTTGAGAACAATTACTCACAGGGACTTAAAAGGGACCATTACTACTCCTGTCCTCTTGCTGGGGGGCACACAAAGGGAATGTGAGTGACAGGATGCTTAGTGGTGGTGAGGTTTGCGCTCAGAAGTGGTCCTCCTCAAAACCTAGAAGGTGCAGAACAGGCACAGAGATACAGCTACTAAGGAAGTTTTCCTCTGAGTGTTTATATACTGGAAATGTCTTATGAGAGCTTTTGGTGAAGGTGATTTTCTAGTAATACAAAAAGTATTATAAAGTTAATAATAATTCCAAGTGCTTCAGTTGACATTGATATTTGGGGTTCCTGCAGTTAAACCCCATTGATATTTGGGCTTTCTGCAATTAAATAAGCTGTAAACAGCTTATGTTCCTGTTCTATTTACCTGGAATTACCTTTTCTGTAAAATATCTAGATGTTTGAAGCAGCCATTTTGATGCCTTTCAGAATATTAAAATCTAGACTGTCTGTTTCAACAAAATATAGGTTTATTTTGCTTTCAATTTTATAATTTACATGGGAAATTTAAGAGTTGCTTTTCTACTGCCTTTGTGTTTTCTGTACCACTGTCTTATTGACAGATTTCTCTGTAATCCCTAACACAAAATTAAAATCGACCTGTAAAGTGAAACAAGTATTAAGTGCTCAATTCACCCCTTACTAACCACATTTTTTTCTCCCTATCCTTTATTAGAATACAAATATTCCTTCCTAAATACTTCAGGGAAATTCTAAAACTCTTCAATGTTCGACTGCAAAGATGGGTTATTTTGTACCTGGGTGTCTCCATAGGTAACCCCTACACTGATAGTGAACCCTGCAGTAGAGAGCAGGAGAGACCTGTTGATTTGCAGCACTGCAATTAGCTTCTGCTTCTAAAATAGCTGCAATATATAACATTCATAAATTGCAACAGCATCTTCTCTGCTTCTGGATCATAACTTCTGTTAAGTGCAGCCTGAATTCTTTGGGAAATCTTCTCCTCATGTGATCACTGTATCCTATGATCAAAGTGCCGTGTAATTTTCTCTGAGAACTTTTCTTATATCTCTCATTTGACAGGCAGATTTAAACTGATCCTTCCCTTCCCTTCCCTTCCCTTCCCTTCCCTTCCCTTCCCTTCCCTTCCCTTCCCTTCCCCTTCCCTTCCCTTCCCTTCCCTTCCTTCCCTTCCCTTCCCTTCCCTTCCCTTCCTTCCTTCCCTTCCTTCCCTTCCCTTCCCTTCCCTTCCCTTCCCTTCCCTTCCCTTCCCTTCCCTTCCCTTCCCTTCCCTTCCCTTCCCTTCCCTTCCCTTCCTTTCCTCTTTTCATTTTTTCCACACCTTAGTGGAAACAAAGATTTCAGAGCTAGATGCCTCTTTCCAGTACAGCACTCACTACTTTTACCTCTGATGGCCCTGTTTAAGCTCTAGATCCTTTCTGCTCCCTGATTAACATCTCTAAATCCATATTGCTACTTTGTAAAAACGAAAGGAAGAACAAGAAAAGGATGCAAAGAATTACAAAAAAGGTAATTCAATACTGGGTGCTGCTGTGCAAGCCCTGAAAAGTGAGACAAGCCTAGGGAGCAGAGAGGCCGACAAACATAAAATTGTGACAATAATTACTGCTTTGCAAAGAATACCCTCTCAAGAGTAGATAAGTGTGGCATCCAAGCCTGAGGAATTGGAAGGTGTTTAAGGAATTCAGACATGACTCGGTTGCCATGTGAAGATGCTTATCTAGCACAGAGTCTAGACATAGAATACAGATTATTTTAAATTCTTTTATTTCTCTAAAAAAATTTGATGTATCAGTATAATTCTTTTCTAACAGTACAAGATTCAATCCCTTAATTTTTCTTTCAGTTTAATCTAAAACAAAAAACAAATAAAAAAGCTTCCTGCCTATGTAATTTTTATGAGGTTAGAAGTGTGATTTTAAAGGTCTAATAATTATTTGTGAAATTGAGTAATGATTATAATTTTAGATACTTATTTAAATTTATTTTTCATAACTCCTGAAAAAGAAAAGGATTGTATTTCATCACATACCACATATTTTATGGTGAGTGGATAACATATTCTATTTTTTATATAGAAAATTATATAAAATTATGGTCACTTACATTTTAGAGAATATTAGTTTTTAGGTCAATGGTTGGTTCAAACCATGGTGAAATTTCTGACAAATGAAAGGCGCAACACCATTGGAAAAAGCTTTTTTTTTTTCCTTGGTCAGATAATTAATTTAGGAAATATTAGCTCATGCAACCAGAGAATAAAAGCTTGAGTAAAACCAAATTTTTTATATAATCCCTGAGATTTTTCATTATGCAATAATATATCCATTGACTTTCATGCCTTAAAATGATAGAGCAAATTATAAGAAAATGACTGTTTAATGAAATCCAGATGGAAAGTTTTTGTCTCATTGGAATTTTCTCCCATTCCCTCTGCTATGTTACCAATTCTAGCAATTTCAATTTACAAAAGACGTTGAGAATACTATGGGGAGTTTAACTCAATAAACCACCAAAAATGACCTAGTTTTTTCCAGAGGAAAAGATCCTTCAATATTTTATGTTTTGTCTTCAGAAAAAAAGTTGAGCCTTTAAATCTCACATAAAATATTTTTTAAAGTTATCTTCTGATTCCAAATATTCATTTTCCTAGTATAAAATCCTACCAGATTTTTAAGTTTTGGTGTGGTTTTTATTTCCTCTAAGCATCTGGTTTTCTGATACAGATGGATATGTAATGATATGCTGAACAGAGCAAGGGCTTTCACTGAGTTGCCTGTAATTTGCATCCATTTATCCCTCAGCCTCAAGTTTTGGATTAAGACCTTTTCCTTGGAAAAGTAATCCTTCGTTTCCTTTTCCCACCTCTACTCAGCACTGCTCAGCATCCTTTTAAATAAAAGAAATAAATTATGCAGGCAATCAGAAAATACCTCTTGTAAATATCCACGAGGATTTAGATATTAGTGGTGAAAAAAGGAAGTATTGATACTTCAGTTAGGGAATAGTTGTGCCAGCCTAATAATTAAACTACATGTCATGGTGAAAATAGTTACAAAGATTAGTCGTCACATCAGCTTGAACACAGGAAAAGTGTAAAAAAAAAAGAAACCTCAGGTGCTGGCTGTCTTGCCATTAGAGATAAGTAAAGAAAAAAGAAAAACTGGCAATATTTGTTGATTGTTGCAAGTACATTTGTATTCTCAAATACAGGAATATACCACATTTTTAAGTATATAGCATTTTTGTTTTGTTTTGTTTTGTTATGGAGTCAGAATTAAGACTGTACTTTATTTAAAGGATGAAAGCAAAGACAAATGATTTTGAGCAGTTTGGTGAGGCCTTTTTTGCTTTTTCTTCTAAGGAATTATGCTTTATGTTACTGGGTCTGGTTGCAGTGGATTGAACAACTAATGAAAGGAAATTCCATCCTTTGTTAGCATAATTTTTTTCTGTATTTCAAAAATCCGTTAATATTCCAAATCCTTAGTTTTGTCTTCCTTCTAGTACAGCCTGGAAAAAACAGTGGAGAAATTAAAACATTAAGAAAATAAAAAGCCTAAGTGAGTTTTGATCAATCAAGATTCACCTCTTCTTGTCATCAGTCCCTAATTTTCTTTTTTGGCAAAGCATTCCTGTCAAGTGAGTACAGAATATATTCCTTCTACCATATGAAAAATTGATGTTCCTTAGGAAAACCTTTCTAGAATGCCTGGAACAAAGTATCACATGGTTTTGGAATATACCTAATTACAATGGCTCATAGCCTTCAAGGAGTAAGAGGATATGACAAACAATGGTAATGATGTGGGCCCATTTGTTGTGAAAGCCAACAAAAATTAATGAAGGAAGCAGTTTATCAAGTTTATGCAGAAAATTATGGCAGCTCCAGAGGGCAACAGCTTATTAGAACCTCTGTTCCTCTGCTTTTGGTTCAACTGGTTCGAAAAAAATGTTTCAGATATGTCCATATGGTAGCTGAGAGTGACAGAATATTGTACTGTATTCTGAATGATTGCATAATTCTGCATTACTGTAGACAACTTCACTTTCTAAAATGACCATTTAAATGATGTATTAGCGATGCAAATGCAAAGCCAATTATTTCCCCTATTGATAGATCCTTTGCAGGAGCTTATTGGCTATTTTTTCTCAATCTCTTAGATCTATTAGAATTGTCCTTTTTGTGAACTGCTATAGGAGCAACTTCTCTGTCTTGAAGACTCCCTGCTTTTTTCTTCAATCAAATTGAACTATTTTGTGTTCTAATTTATTCCCATTTGATGGTGTATTGTACTGAATAAATGTATGCAGGACTTTCCAGGTGTTTAAGAATTAAACATTTCATGCATACTTAAAGATAACAGACAGACAAACATAAAACATTATTTGGATCTTAGCAGAAATTTACATTTACTTCAGGAGAATCTAGATTTCCATTACCACAGGGATGGTGAGAATGTGCCATGCAATAAGGCTACCAAATAGCTGTTTCCCTAGTACTTTTTATTTCCAATACTCTTATTTTTATGTTGCCTTTATATTAGCTACTTGGAAATAATTTTAGCACTAATATTTAAGAGCTTCAATATATTTAAATAGTTCACTAATTCTACTGTCTGCCTGATATTTACAGAAAAAAATTTTGACTAATGTATTTAAATGTTTGGTTCAAAAACTTGTATTAAGCTGAACAAAATGCCCCAAAGAGGTATTTATTTATCATAATTATTTGTCATAAAATATGTGGGTGCATAAGGGAGTGTTTCACAAAACGTTGGTTTTGGGTGTGGAGTTTTGTTTTGTTTGGGTTTTTTCCCCCCAGTTTTGGTGATGAAATGTTTTTACAATGTAAATTTTCTCCTGACCTGCATGCAAAATTAGAATGTTTTAATAACATAAATTAGCAGTAAAGTAGCAATTCTCATACTGTTTCAATACAATGTGTGGTTGGTTTTTTGAAGTCAATGCTCTGAGAATGTGGCCTTAAACTGATGGGCCAGAGAAATTTTTTGGACAACTATATGTTCATCCAGTATTTGAATGTACCAGCACTTTTGTTACAGGAATAATTTCACTGTAGTGGTTGTTTTCTTCATTCACGTAAAGAAACACACTGTCTATTTATTTCAGGATAAGGCACTCAAGGGGTTAACTAAGCCTAGTTTCTATGGTGAGAAAAATAATTGGTATCGATTAGCAGTTGGTACAACATTGCTGGAAGGGCTATTAAAGCCCTAAAGTACAGTACAAAATGATACTGAAAGCATCATGTACTCCCTAGACTGTCCTACGCTAGCCATTCCTGTGTTTGAGATGTCCTCCTGACTTTCTTATGATTCTCAGGAGCTTTGTTATACTCAGTGATTTCAAATTCTAAAGAACATTTAATTAGTTAAATGGGGGCTAGGGTGAAGGGGAATTACCCAGATGTAAAGGTGGCTGTCTTTCTCTTCAAACAAAATTTGAGAGCCATTTCATTAAGAAAGAAATCATTAAAAAATTGGATCTTATATCTATATCTTTTATGCAGCTTCACTCTATGCAATAACAAAGTGACAGCAAGGGACTGGAAAGAGCATCTTTCTTTCCTGTGCAGCTATTTTATATTCTCTGTTCATGTAGCCTTGCAGAGAGCCAGGAATACACTGGACTTTGCATAAATGGTATTGCAGATGATCTACCCATATTTGTCACTTATATTTTAAGACTATTGCTCATCAAGAAATTATTTAAAAATTAAGCTAAATATAGCGTAACTCAAGGAAACCTTGTGTTAAAATTAGAACAGAAGTTGCATATCATGAGCTTAAATCTCTTTTCCCTTTGATGGATGCTAATTCATTATTTCTGTATATCAAACTGAAAATACTCATCATGACAGTTTCTGACTCTTTCAACAACAACAAAAGAAGTTGTTCAGTAAAAATGAAAAGTGCAGTTAAGTGCTTTAGGGCATTATTTAGACACAAGGTAGTGTCTAAATAATGTGTTTTGACTGTCTTTTGCCTGGTCTGACTCAAGAGATCCTTCTGGGCTGCTAGGTGGTTGTGTCAGGTCAAGAATCAATGAGGAAAGAAACTGGGTTGACGTTGCATGGTCTATGCGGAGGTCCCAAAGGAAGATTCCAGTCCCTGTGGCTTCTACACCTGGATTACCTTTGTTTAGAATATTTGCAATTGCTCAAAAAGAAACTGCATTTTCATTAAAAGGTTTGATTTGCTTTTATTTTAATTCAAGCTCTCTGGTAGGAATATATTTTAATTCCCTAGTAATACATTTGTTCCAACTTCAATAAATTGTTTCCAGGACTTAACAGAAGCAACTGCTAAAATGGACTTTTCTAGCAGAAGCTGAGCAAGCAAAGAGATGCTGTGGCAAAGCTCCACATTTTTCTTCTGCTATTTCTCTTTAACTTCAGTGTATTGTCACCCAGTCTGCATTGGGTGGTTTGGATTAGAAATATGTGGTCCAACACATAATTTTTCACAAGTAGATAAAAAATCTAATAATAGAATGTAACCCATGGTCTTTATGCTCATATATGTACATTGTTGCCCTTAGTAAAAATAGTGAATTTTTCTTATTGGGATGAATCTGCATATCTTTTATTTATGAGTAGTGCTAATATGAAAACTCTTAAATATTAATTTTGTTTGAAGGAAATAAAGGAGCTTTATAATAACAGTATCTTTGCTTAACCTAAATGAACTGTCATTGAGATTAAAACTTGTAAATGTATTATTTAGGAGATACAGGATAGAACACTAACTTCTCTAGACAAAGGAATGTTACCTTATAACACAGCACCTCACAAAAAACTAAGTAATTTAATTCCTTCTTGCAAGATGTCTTGGGAGTCACTTGACTGTGTATTTTTACACACTTCCAGATGCCCAAGATTAACTAGTTCACCTGCCCCAAAATTTTAATAAGATAAAATTTGAAAAAGTCAATTTTCAATGAAAAACACTATCATCTTTAATTAACTTCTCTCAAGTTAGCCTTCCATAAATGAGAGGAAATGAAACATCAGCTGTCCATCGAGAAACTGACAGTACAGAAATTCAAGTGTATTGATGGTTTTTGTGGGGGGCTACACTTGAGTTTTAAGTTACTGTATAAAAGTAATAATGATTTGCAAGAGCTTATTCCTAAACTATGCTGTCATTTCTGATTCAATTAGTGAAGCAATGCTTATTCTGTTTTTTAAAGCCATTACCACTGCCTGCTTAATGTTTCTTTTTGCAAGCATACTTTTTGTGGTGACACATTGCAATATTTTCATTATCACAACGGTATTGTCATTCAGTTTTAGGATACAACATGACAAAACATATGCTATGATTGCTGTGTGGTCACAGCACATTGGGACTAATGTTTGAAATGCATGGGATCTTTTGGTGGTGAGAGACTGAAATGTTAATGGTTAATGGCTTAACCAAATGGCCACTTGCAAGAACAGGGAGTGCTTTGCTGATGATGTGCAAGGCAAAAGCCTTGCTCAGGTGCAGAGGGCATGAGCACCAGAGGATGTCCAGGAAACTCCAACCTTTGTTTAGTATGATCTGGGTTTTAAGCCAGGTGAGGAAAGGGACTAATCAGCAGCTGATCCTGTGAGAGGGAATAGTGCTTTTTATTATGCAGTCTCCTCCCTTTGAGAGCAGGCTCAGTTGTAAAACTCCTCCCAGGGAAGGTATTGGGACATTCACTCACAGGCCTGAGGGTTTTCATCCCTTTTGATGGGGCATAACTGGCTTTATGTGAGAGGCTCACCTGAGAGGCAGCTGTCACATTTTAGAAGGTGTCATAAACCACCAAAGACCTCTGAAGAGCCTCAAAATGTTTTATCAGACACTGTAAAAACTCTGGGGAAGTGTCTGGGAATTCCCACCTGAATCTCAGTGTGCATTAACCCACTGAACTCTGTGTTTCATGAGCTTCCCCCGCCTGTGACAGATCAGGATTGCAAGCATCACTTCAACAGATGGACAGCAAAATTGCAACAACCAACTCTTGTCACTGAATTCAGAGGTGGTGGTGTTTCCTCTCCATTATTTAATTTATACTTTCTTATTCTTCTTCCTTCTTCTTTCTATACTTATTTATATTTTCTTTGTCTTTCTTTCTTTTCCCTATATTATTACATAATGATATTTTTACTCTTTTTTATTTCTACAGAAATTACCCATACCTCTTTTCCATTACAAACAAATTGTTTTAGAATAAGCCCTACATATATACAAATATTTATGAACACCAATTATCCAGGGTCATTTCACTCTAATCTCCCCAAGGGATCTAGTAACAAGAATCTGAGTTACCCTCTCCTTCCAGGACAGGTCATAACATACTGGTTTACTACTATTTTCTCATTACCCTCTCTTCAACTCTACCTAATACTCATTTACTGCAACTTACTTTTCCAGATATTCCCAGAATTCCCTCTATTTTAAAAATCAACCCAAATATTATACTTTGCAGATGATCTAAACTTACATTCAGTGATGAAATAAATTACTGAAGAATGTTGAAAGAACTTAGATGTAACTTGAACAACAGAGTTCCATACTTCACATTATATGGTGACAAATCTCACTGAGTACTGAGGTAAAGAACTTCAAAAACATCTGCTAAACATAGACACAGGTAATGATAAACTAATCAAATGCTTTTGTGGATGACTGTCATCCAGCTTTGCCTAAGAACAGACGAGCTGTCAAATCAAGGTACTCATTGTTAGTATTCAGTCAAGAAAGACTCAAGAAAATAGTTCATTTGAATCTCTTTCATATAAATAATATCTTTTCTGCAAATTATTTGATCTGAATAACACATAAATAGAAATACATCAATCCTAGATTCACCTCTTTCACTGCCATGCAAATTTTCCTGTTAAATTTCCCAAGAAAACTGCAGTCTTTCTTCCCAATATTCAGCAATTTACACAGAAACCCTTACTGTTACTGTTGGTGAAAGGAGAATATGCCACATTAATATATTTATAAAACTTCTTGTGGGCTTTTTCCTTAGTGAATGGTGATTTTCAGGTCTCTAGTTCTAGTAGTCTGTTTGAAATAATGTGAAGAACAGTAGTTTTCTTTGCGCTACGGTAGGGAATTAAACAGTCTACAAATATATGCAAATAAATATCCCTGCTCTGGGCAAGATTTCAGGCTGTTATACTGCCTGAACTTACCTGATATCAAGGGCACACATCTTTAGAAAAGGCTGTAAGGCACTGTTGTGTCAGTGTGTGTGTCTTGCAGGGAATGTCTTTGACTGTTTGAACGTGAGAGTGTTAGGCACACAATGCAAAAAGTAGGGGGAAACACTAAAACCAAGCTACAGCACCTTACTGATTTGCATTCATTAGAGGAATTTATTACATTTTCCTTTGGAGCTTTTTTTACATTTTTTCTTCTTTAAAGAGAAATGCACAAATATGGATTCTTAAAAATAGCAAAAACCCCATAATGAAATGGAATCCCAGTTTTGGAACTGTATTTATTGTAGCTGGTCAGATAGTTTTGCAAGACTTAATAAAACAGGAACCTTTTCTTGCTTCATGGCCACCCAGCATCTGATTTTACTAGAACCATAATGCTACAATAGTTAAAATAATAAACCAATGCGAAAAAAGCTCATTGCAAATAGCTTTATCTTCTAGTCTATACATTTGTGTTGGAAGAGAGATGATTATGCCTGTTGAAACTCTACTTTTGCTCAGGAGTAAGTTGGGTTACTGTGTGTTCTTTAGCTTGGCTGCCAAATGCCTAAGTCTACAACTTTAATGGTAATCTTTATACACATGAAATCTCTCTATGGTGAATTCTTTTTTTCCTTTGTAACTTATGACTTCTGAAAGATGTGAAATGATTTAATCAAATAGATAGAAGGAAAGATAGGGGAAAAATCTGATAAGCATGAAATCCAATGTAAGATGTAATTTTCCACCAATTTAGTATCTACCTTCAAAAGATATTGTCGGGTAGAGGTTGGGGTTGAAAATAATTAGTTTTTGTTTTCTGTTGTTTGCAGGGTGAATTGGGACACAGTCTGAACAAATGATGTTTCTTGTAAAACTGTATTAAAGCAATATCTAGAAGAAAATTGTGGAAAAGCAAAACATTTTGCTATTGGTATCCAGGTCTCAGGAATTTACACTTTAAAATATTAATGATTTTTGCATTAGTCTTAACTCCAGGAGATAAAGTCCTTCATTGTTCATCTCAGTCTTGACTGAGAAATGAAATGGTAATCTGTGACTTCTTAAATCATATATTAATGAAATTTTACAGCTTTCTTTTGAGAAAAACTTTTATTTTAGTTGTGTTATTTTTCTCCCTAAGATATGCAAACCAGCTCTTAATCATTATAGGGCATTTGTGAAAAAATGTGTAAGTCATTATCAGTTCTCTTTATTTTTCCTTTTAATGGAGAAGCTGGTCTTGTGTAGTCTTTGGCTAGTGTCACAGCAAACAGAGTGAAAGAAATAAGAACAAGTGGTATTACCACAGCAGAGAAATTTATATCCTTTGAGTTATGCAAGCAATGGAATAATTTTATTTTTTTAAAGAAAAGCATATTCCTCTCTGTATATTTTCATAATTTCAGAAGCATATACAGAACCCTTTTCATCCTTGTCCTTGTTCTTCTATCCAAAAAGCAGTTTTCATTTTAAAGAGAAGAGTCTTAAATTAAAGACAGCCTCAAAATATTGTTGATCTGCCTCCTGCTGCTGACCAAGAAAGGTAGATGTGAGGCACCACATGTGGTAGAGAAAATTCTGCATTATGGCTGGATTGGAGGAACAGCAGTGACAGGGACAGTATCAGAACACTGAGTATTACTGTTGCTATTTTATTGCTTTGTGTTTGTCTCTTGATGTTTGTCTAGTGCTGAAAGAAGATAGGGACAATTGAAGTGACGTGACCTATCACCTCATATGTGCTGTGACAGTTCTCTCTGTGTGCTATGGACCCAATCACTCCCTGGGTAGTAGAACATAATTTCAATTGATTTTGCTGGGAGTTGAACTGAGGCAAGTAAGGGCAAAATTTTGTCTTTTGGCAGCCTCGGTTCTGTGCTTGAACATTGCAAAGGCAAATAAGGGTCTGTGTGATTCCATTCCTTCTGAGTAAACTACTGTTTGAAAAAGATTAAAAAACCAGAAACTTGCTGCAATGCCATTATCAGTTTGAAGCCCCAGCTTGTGTCACTGTAAAAAGAAGGGGAACATAAGCCAAGTTTTTGAAAATGTCAAGAATTATCTCTGCTTTGTCAGATTTGAGAGTGGCATCATGGGGCTTAATTAGACATCGTGTAATAGAAAATGCAGGGGTGTTAGTCAGTAGTGAGTGTCTTTCACAGAGATACAAACATTCATGCTGCTACATTATTCGACATCTTTCCAGTGAGCTTCTGAATTACCTAAAATATAAAGAAAGATTATTCTGCTAGGAAATGTCAGGCTCATGCTCAGGTATAATTTCTTCCCTATTTGTTTCAAACAGGTCTCTCCAAATATACTTTAAAATCAACTGCAATGATTAGGATTTTAAAATACTAAACCAGTGATTCTATAATAAGTTTTTTTTGTTATTGGAAAACTTAAAAATACACTATAATTGAATTTTTTTTTCCTTTGTGAGGCTTTAAATTTGTAGGAAGTTGAAAGTATTGCATTCACAGAATTCAGCTGTGCTTTCCTAAAAGTGTATGTACATGAACTTTAAAAAAGTCCTGATACAATTAAATACAAAAGTTTTTCAGTCCCATGAGTTTTGGAAATATTTTTGTAGAAACTTACCTTTAGAGAAATGTCATCTCTGAAAATTATAGGAAATACTTAATTTTAGAAAGTCAGTAAGTCCAAGATAAGCACTGGTACCAGTTTTTTATGCATAATTTCAGCTTTTTTTTTTTCCTCAACCAAATTCCAAATTATTAGAGCTTTAGATCATACCAGATTACTAAATTTAAATAATTCCAAAGGAGACATGCATACCTATACATATTATATTATTTGGCTGTAAATAGAAGGTAATAAGAGATGTTTGCAAAATGCCACCTATGATTCATGGTTATAATACACTTTCCTTCCTGTGATGCTTGAATGGATACTAAACTGTGATAGAATGGACAAATTATAATAAGATACATAGTGAGTGAGCTGTTAATATTTTTGCAATTATCATAGAAATAATAATTTAAAAATAAAAATAATAATTTAAAAAATAAGAGGTGGAATTTTATTGATGTAAAACTGTGGTGTGAAAGATAAAATTTTGTAGTACTTGAAAATCCCTTGAATTAGTTTACAGAATGATTCATTTTTTCCTGTGTATTAACAGTTGCTATTTTCCTTCAGAAATTTCAGGTACTCTTTGTTCAGTTTATGAGTTTTTTTTTTCTTAGTTATGCTGCTCGAGTCTGATATCACACTTTTTTGTTTACTAGGTTGGTGTGATAAAAATATCTTGTATCCTCACTGATATCAAGGGACTAGAACAGTCTTAATAGCGTATAGTTGTCAGACAAAAGGGTGGGTGCCTTGAGCCCTTCCTTTATGTTTGATCAGTGTGCCAATATCCCAGGAAAGCTGAGACCCTTGTGCCTGACTGGTCTGTCAGTATCCCATAATGGGGACTCCACCAGACAGTCTGCTGGATCACAGGGTTGTTTAGGGACGTGCACCAACGGCATATCAGAGTTGAATCCTTTATTACAGGTTAGAAAGAGAGAGCCCTGTCCTGGATCTCCCCATTTTTGTCAACTATGTTATCCTCTGTTGGACCACAGTGTCCTTGAAGCACAACTAATCATTTTAGGGAGCAACATACTTTTATTAACAAACATACTGATAACAGAAAATTGTGACAGATTAAGACTCAAAGATTGCTAGTGGTGGTAACTGACTGCAAAAATGAATTTGGATCAATATAGAGACAAGCTCAAATCACCAGGACAAACTAGCTTACAATAATAATTTAGTGCACGTAAAGTTCTTACCAATAGGTGTTCCCATGGGGTAGAAGTTTCAGCCCATTGACTGATCCCAGAAGTTATGATGCAGTCTTCACTAACTTCTCCCCATCCCTAACTCACTTTTATGCTGTATCCTTACATTTAGGTAGAACTTGAGTGATTCTAGTCATACATGCTTTTGTTACTGATTGATGCAAAATTCTCTTGTTTTGCTGTTAAAGATTTAGTCAATAAAATCTGGAGCACTTGCTCAGTGAGGGGTGGTCATACCTTAGGGGTAGGTAACTTTGTTATGGAGGTGTGTTAATATTACAATGAGATCCTAATGAACCAAGTTCATCCAAGGGGAGCAATTTCACCGCAGTCACTGGTTCAACAGGGAGCCATCTTCTCCTCTCAGCCTTGGTTAACAGCTGCCAGGAGGTTTATCCACTACATGGTGCTCTCAATCTCCCATCCCTGCAAGGATTACTACAGATCCTGGCCATGGTGTCTTCACTCCACTCCTCCCTCCCTGTCATCCTTCTTGGTATGCTTAAGATGCAGGCTATGTTTTTTGGGGAACTGCCATGGAACAGATTCTGTGCAGGCCAGCTGCGTTCCATAGAGGAAGTAACAACTTCATTTCACCCTATTACTTTTGTGCTGGTATAATTTCTGTTAGAATGGGACTATAACTTAGAATTTTTTCAATCTTGTTGCTAGCTGTCTTCCTACAGTAGTGTTCTTAAGATTTATTAGAGTATAAGTAAATCTTTTCCTCTGGGCCTGCATATATGCATACTGCATCACTTCCCTTGATGTATGGATATATAAATGGTAGAAATATAGAAATTTATAATGATGGATACCATTTCAACTCTATAGAAAAATGCGTGACAGTGTCTGTTATGTCAACTACTTTTGGGCTAGTAAACACAAAATTAATACTTCAGAGAATCTGGAAAACTACAGTTTAAACCTCATTTTATTATCTTAGACCTATCCAACAGAAAATGCAGTCATGCATTAATTATGGAAATATTTTTAGTAATGTAACATCCTGTCGCATTTTGCCATCAAAACAGCAAGAACTGTAGCTGAATCCATTCAAAGTAGTTTAACATAAATTTCATTTGGTTTTATTCCCTGTTTTGAAATTACAGAGATTTACTTTAGCCTAGTTAGAGTTTTTCTATGAGAAAAATGGAAAAAGCACCATCACTCCAATTTGCACAAGCTTTCCTTTTGCTGGCTCGTCAGAGGGAATATCTGCTCAGTGATTGTCTCTCTAATTGTTTATACCTTTTACACATCTAGTGCATGTGGAGAAATCCCTAGCTCTTATCTTAGAGATAAATTATGCTTTTAAAAGTAAAAAATGTCATCTTGGTGTTTTCTTTTACTAGGGTTGAAAAAAACAAGAGCAAACCAAAACCAATTAAAAAAACCCACACACAACATAAAAGAAACCCAAAACAAATTAAAACAAAACAAAACAAAACCGAACAAACAAAACCAAACAAAAAAACCCCAAAAAACCCGAAAGAAAACCACCAGCTAAACAAACCTGAACATCTTTAACAATGAACTTCGTAACATCTGCCTTTTTTCCAACAATTTTCCAAATAATGTGCTACATTGTAACCTGTCACATTAAATTATATCCATCATGTAGCACTATAGCACCTGACTTGTCATCAAGGGATGTGAAGGCACGTTTTATACATGAAGAGAGAAAAAGGGTTTTACAAATGCAGAGGATACATTTGTGTGTTTGTATATCCTTACTTATCTCATAATTAAGATGCAGAAGCCACATTTTGCTCACATTAAGTGTTTGACTCAAACCCCCTGTACCAAAAACATTTTGAGTGCAGAAGAAAGCTGCATCCTTAGCTTACCCTGCCATCCTAAAACACATTGCTGTGTCTGTTATGTAACATCAGTCATCCAAAGATTTGTCTGTTAACATTTGAGTGGTGCAAAGATATTTTAATTCTGGAGGAAATAAAAAGGGGCTCTTTTTCCCCCACTTTATATCATCTGGGCTTCTTGTGTGTGTGAACTTAAAAACCGTGTGGTTTTTCAGCCACAAACAAAGCTTGTGAGTCTTAGAACTACTTTTAATTTATTTGCAGTCTCCATTATATGTTATAATGCTATATTATTTATAATAGTAGATGAGCAGAATAATTTTTGTGCAAAGGATTCAAAACTCCAAAAGTCAGCTAGCCTCATTGCTTCAAAACAGTGTTAAATTCAGCATTTGATCTGGTAATATGACCTTTTACTTTTATTTCATGTGTAAGCATTGTATTACCATAGTTGGCAACTGTAATGCAGATCATGTAACAATATCCAAACTTCTAATTTTATAATGGGCTCTTTCTCTTTTTTCTAACATAGGAGCTCTTATTTTTGTTTTGTGCAGCATCAGCAAAATGGTAGGCTTAAGCAAATAATCTATTAATCACATGGATAATAAAATTATTAAGAAAACTGCACATGAAAGTAATGTATTGTGTTGTCAAGAAGTAATAGCTTGGTTTATGTGCAATGACTAAAAAAGGCCATTTTTTTTTTAATGTCAACTTTGGATCAAATTGATACTGATTCTGATTTTGTTCCTAGGATTCTATTGTTGAGGATCTCTTGAGAACTGTTCCCAGTCGTTGGTAAGGCTGAATCAAAGTGCCTCAGAAAGCCAGCCAAAAGCTTTTATTTTAGCAGCGCAGGACATCGAGTCTCTGCTTTACTTAAAATGCAGCTTACATGGCCAGATAGCTTCAGCATCTATTTTAGTATTTATTCCAACTAATCCGTAGGAAACATCGTTTGTCTTTTTATCTGTGTTTTCTGCATTACAGAACTATGGAAGAGTTCTCAGGAGGTTGTGTAGTTCAGCCTCTCCACTAAAGCCAAGGAGCAGGATTCTTGAATAGTGGCCATCTTAGGTTACCTGTGGTTTTCCATAACTGACTCTTCAAAATCTCCAAAGATGGAGATTTTGCAATTTCTGTATGTGATCTGATTCAGTCCTGTACAGAAGCTTTTCCTAATGCTGACTAGACATCAAAAGTCACAGCTTGTAGCAGTTGCTCCTTGTTTTTACAATTTGTCATTGCCAAGAGTTTCACAGTTGTGGTTAGAGATGTCCAAGTAGTTTCAGGCTTATTCTCCTCTTAACCTGCTTTTCAACCGACTGAAAAAGCCAGTGCTCTCAATTTGCTCCATCAGGCAGGAATCTCACTATCTTGCTTGTCTTCCACTGAACACTTCAGTTTCCCAGTATCTCCCTTGAACTGAGACAAAAAATTGAACATGTATTCCAAGTGCAGCCTTACTGGGTTTGAGCTGAAAATAATAAAACTCTACCAGCTGACCACATCTTTTCTAATGCAGTCCTGTGTGGGATTTTTTTGTCACAGTTTGATCCTACTTGACCTGTTGTTCACTGTATCAGCCAAATCATTTTCAGGCTGGCTGGTACTGAGCTGGCTGCTTCCCCATCTGTATCAGCACATGGGTTTATTCTGTCCAGGTACAGTTCCTCACTTTGCTGAACTTCCTGAGATTTCTGTTAGCCAAATCCTCAGCCTTGCAGTCAGTCATATCAGCAAGCTCTTTTAATATCCACTGAATCCCATCCAGTCTCATGTATTAAGGCTATACTTGTGAGCTCTAGGATACATATAAAAACCTGAGGATAAATGTAAACAGAAAGTAAGGGTTTCAGAGTGTCAGTAATACCTCTGCTTTTCTCATCAATAGGCAATATCTTTTCACTTGCCTTGCCCTCACAGCTTCCTCCTGTGAGCTACCATCTCAAATTTTATGCTTTGATCCTCATCTGGTATTCATGAATAAAACAGGTCCAGGCAATACTAGTTTCATATATGAACCACTAGAAAAGTTTTGTTCTTCATGGATAATGCAAACCCCAAAACTGGCTGAAGCATATATGTATGTTTGTTGGTGTGCATTTCTTCTTAAATTTTTCTTTCCATTTCTCTTTAGTTTCTTTCCACAAGTACTATGGACTTTCCCTGTTGAAAATCCAAAGACAAAACTTTTTCATTAAATAGTTTTGACTAGCCAAAAATCCAAAATGTGGAGAGAGTAGACACAGACAGCCTGGAAATTAGATCAGATTTATTAATTTTTAAGCATAGTATGAGAATTGAATCAGTAAAAAATACTGCTGCTTCAGAAAAAGAAAATAAGTATACATAGTTTTCTGTGAAAAGAGGAAAGATTCCTGAAATCCTTTCTGATTTACATTTGTGGTATATATAGCAATGACACTCATTATCAAATTATAAAATAGACAGTGTATTTTCTTAGTATAACAAGAAGAGTCAAAATATTACAAATAACTAGTAAAAAAATACTAAGGCATCCTTAAAAATATTGAGTTCACATACTCACTTTCTATTGATACCAGTTATGACACAGTATCCCTGAAAAATACACATATGAGCCTTATAATTAGCAATTCAGTAAATTGAGTTTATTCATTATTAAATAAACAAATCTGTATTTTTGATGTGTCACAGATCATGCAGTTATGTAGATTTTCTCCCAAGGAGCCAATTTCTTGTTTGCTTCTTATCACTCTATCTCTATTTCATATAATATGAAATATTTCCTATAGTTAACAGTAAGCCCATCCTTTTCTGAGACTTTTTTGTTATTTTTGTTGTTCCTTTATTAACCTCAAATAACCTTAAATAAATTAGTGAGGAAAAAAAGAAAGGCAGTACTAAGCAGACCTTTCTTCTCAGTGAAAACAGATTTTTATTTATGTTGCACTATTTTTATCCTTCTAGAAATTTGGCTTGGTAAAGTTCTGTTAGCAAGACAGATACAAAATTTTAATGCCAGGTCTGATTAGAATTGTTGTGAGTTAATGGATTGTCATATAATATTTTGAAAAATTCTGATAGACATATTATGTACAATTTTCACTTACTACCTGAAAAATTTAGTGATTTAAAGGAATGTGTCAGTGTTTCTACAATTTGATGTACAATTGATTTTTACATTCCCTCATTCTATTCCCTTAGGAAAAGCATTATGCAAAATGAGAAAATAGAAAGGAGGAAAGTTTTGGTGTTTGTTTTTTTTTCCCTCAAAATTCAGTCATATAAATTGTTTATAGCCTTCATAAGTAAAAAGTCCTTGACATGTGAAATTTACTCTTCTATGGCTTATACTCAGGGATGCCTATTCAAGGTAAGCCACCAGTATGATACACTGGGAATTGAGTGTTGAATAAATAATTAAATGCACCACCCAACAACCACTGACTCTTCTCCCATTTGTGTACTGCCTAAAATAGAGACCATTTCCAGTATTATCCTATTATGGCATTTTACATTTTGACTTTGCATTTTTGGTAATGAGAATTGTTACCATTTCTGAATTGTTCTCCATCTAAATGTTTTTCTCTTTATCATATGGTGAAAAAACTAAAAAACTAACCGTTATTGTTTTGAGAAAAACAGAGCATTAACATATATTTGAAAGACATGCATTACCTATCAAATACTTTGGCAATATGGGATTATAACTGAGGGAATGTTCTGATAACTCAAAAATAGTCCATTATCAATAAATTGGGTTCACTTTTAAATGTTTCTAATGTCCTTATAAGACAGCAATTGCTATTTCTCTTCTGGGTTGTTAAAAGAAGTAATTATACATAGTGAAGTGAAATATTGTCACAGTTCAAATATTCAATAAAACGTGATGCAAAGAAAAAAAAAGTGGGTTTTTTTTTTTTTGGGAAACTGCAGCAATGAGACTCAGTTAAGGTTTTGTATTTGGTCTTTTCACCTTTATTTTAAATATCCTTATTAATAGTGTGAAAATACAGAAAGTGATGAGGTAGGTATATTTGAAGATGACTTATTTAACTTCAATGAGATATTAATTCAGGATCAGAGAAATTGGTGGGAGGGTATTAGGTAACCAAGTGGTAAATGAAATACAATACACTAAAATTGTAGGGCAAAATAGCTTAGAATTGAATTCAATAATATGATTTCTGTTATTTTAAGTAGTATATATCAGCTTTAAAAATCCACAACTGCATTTGTGTAATTTCTAGTGGTACAGAATTTAAGGAGCATGTCAGCTTAACATATCAATATATTAAAACAAAAAGGCAAGTTTTAATATGCATAAGAAAAGGGATAACAAAGAATAGAAAAGATATCATAATGCTTTAAACACCTCTTCTTGAATGCTGTGTAATACTGTCTGTCCTGAATCTTAAGGGATATCACAGAACAAAAAGAGGTTTAACTATATATAATGCAATAATGAAATTTGTAAAAAAAGTTGTGTTGAAAGAAACAAGAACTGCTGCAAAAGAAAAGAGGAATGAGGAACATTAAAACAGTAGGATTTTTTCTGATTTATGTTATGTATCACTTATTTTCACATACCAAACTCTACATAACTCTGAACAAAAGGAAACAAGGACAGTAAATTGAAATGAAATGTTACGGAATCCAGAAATACTTTGAAGTTTACAGTTGTTTTATTTCTGTACATGTAAACGGTTTATGCAGCTCAAAAAAGCAGGACATGATTTAGGTCGAAGGTGAGGAGGTTTTTTAAAAAAGGAATAGTGATGTTGACAATACATTTAATTTCTCTTAACAAATTATAAGCCATATTTTTTAAATGAGAATTTAAAGGTTAAAGTATGCTCTTTTTAGATTGAATAACTCTAGATCTGCATGTTGTAGGTTTTTTATATCATCCTGTGTCAGAGACAGGATATTGAACTAAATAACTCTTGGGCACATTCCAAAGTATCAGTTCTCTCTTTTGCTCAGTGCACCATGTGTTTATAATAAAGCTCTATTAATACCAAACTAAATGCAGGTTCCCTGTAGTGATGCACAGTCCTTATTTCCAAAACTGAGACGGGAAAAAAAGCTGGGAATGAAGCCAAGGACATTACAGATGAAAGGAAATAGGTGATAGAAGAAATTAAGTAGATGGTAGATATATACAATTTGTCAGTATAAGCCCAGGCTGGAGAAGAGTATGGGAGGTCAATTTTGATTTGCCTTGATCTGGTCTTCAGTTTAAATACTTAATAACAAAAGTACCACTCTCTGAGTTCTGAGTCATATTTACTTCCTTCTATGTGGAAAAAAGAAGGTACTATGTTCAACACTCAGATTGTGAAAACTTTAGGAAAAAAAGCTAATTCCTGGCCCAAAATTCATTTGGTTGTACATGTCAAGTATTTTCCATTGAATGAAAAGTAGCTTGTTTGAACTCTTCTTATTCTAAGTATTTTGCCAAAGTCAGTCCCCAAAGTCACGCTGCTCAGTGGGTAGAATTTATCATCCTTAAATTGTTCTTCTGTCTGATACATCAGATAGACTTATGTGCATTTCACATATTTTCAGAGCATACTGTATTAGCAGCTTTATAGTTCAGACTGTTAAAGACCTTTGTTTTTCAGGGTCTGGCACAAACTCAGAGTCTCAAATACATTCATGCACATTTCTAATCAACCACTCTAATTACATTGCTAATAGCTGCCATTGAATTCGGTGTCCTCTGAATTTTAATTTTCATACTTGTTTTGCTGTAAGCTTTCTGGTCACTATAAGGTAAACAATTAGGAGATTATCTGCCTGTTACCCAGCCATCGGCATGTGCTGAAGAGACACTGTCTTCATAACAAGACAATAGCTTCATCCTTCATGCACAGTTAAGAACTCACAGCTGACTTGACTGCATTTGAGCCTCAGTGGATAAAGAGTCCATTAAATCATTAAATTTCTTTCTGGGTATAAGTACTTTTTTAATAACATGATTACAAGGAACAATGACCAAGAATATCTGTCCTATTGTGGCTATCCCAAAACTGAAACAAATCTCTGCCAGAAGTTTCTAGATAGAGTCTTCCAATTTCATACCAGGCCTAATACCAAGATATGCATTACCAAATTTTTTTTTTCTAGGACCATTTGTTGTTTTAAACCATCTCCAAATATTTAATTGCAAATAAACTTTTCATTTTCATAGGCAAAGTATTTGGGTTCTCTAAAGTGCTAAGACAAGCATCTTTGATAGAAAATTGATAGGCCTGAAACTAACAAAAATGTTACAGAGTGTAACATGTATAATTTGTTCCATTATACATGCATTTTACAACATTACAATTTACATTATACAACATTAAAATTTTTTCTTTAAAAAAAAAAAATTAGTTACCTGAGCTTAGTACCAGCATCTTCTCCCTGTTCTTCATGTCCCTTAGCTTCATCATTCAGAAAATTCTGTATGCAACCAGTAGATTAGCATAGATTCCTATTTTCCTTAAAGATTCCAAACTCCATATTATGCACCAGGCTACCTAGTAGTTTACCAGCATATCTGGCTAATTTTCACACCAAATGTACTGAAAATTATTCTAATGCAAATTCTGTGGATTTTGTGAAGCCTGATTTAATCCTTTAGCTGTCTTTATTTTATGCTGGGCCATAAAGACCTTAGTTCTCTTACCTTCTCTAGGATTTGGTATGTCATAAAAGCACTCAATTCACAGGAAACTTGATGTTATGGCTTTATTAGTTTTTACCTTGCAAAAGTTCATGTTTTCTGGTGCATTGAGAAAGGGAACCCCCCCACACTTCATATATGTTTTTGTGAAGTTCTGATTATTTTTTTCAAGACTTTTAAGGACAAGATAATTTTCTTTTCATTAATGTGTGGAAGACAGAGGATCTGAGAAGAAGAAAAGACTTTCTACTGTTCCCCTACCTTGTATCATAAGCCTTTTTTTCCTTCTCATTCCTTACAGATGTTCTTTTTAAATTATTATTTATTTGATTGACTACCCTTCTAATTGAAACAGGAGGGAAAAAACATTACACTGATATTTTGCCATCCATGTGATTTAACTGACTGCTAGGCAAAGTTTAGGAAACAGAACTCTTTTTTTTTTTTAAAGGGAAGAAAAGATAGCCATTTAGTGCTAAATGCAAAGATTTAATAAAAACAAATGCAAAAGAAAATGTTTTCTATTTGGGAAGTAGTTGAAGGTCTTAGATTTCCATTATGGAAAAAAAATTATGAAAGTAGAGATTAAAAAAATTATTTAAATTAATGTTTGACATACTCAATACTTCTATTTTTAAATTAATAATTTTTGTTAAAAAAGAGTGAACAGAACACAAAAACTTGAAATACACTCACATGACCACTACAATACATGGTACCTCTTGAGAACTATGATTTTTGACTTTGAGAGAATTTTACCAATGCAAATAATGTAATAGGCAGCACTGAAATACTATCACCAAATTATGAGCTAACACATCTCACCAATTCCAGGAGAACCTCTAATGCTGACTTTGGTAAATAAAGTTGTTACATCATTCATAAACATGTAGAACCCCCTTCTGGTTTTGTCCAGAATCTTATTGATGAAACTGTGGAAGCTACCCGCTAAGAAAATGTTATGTAGCTGAGCCTTTTACTTAATAAATGGAGCACAATAATCTAGGTTGCCAGACATCTATAACCAAAGATTCATTAAGTCCAGCTAATTAAATAAAAACAGTAAGCCAAATAATAAAGATGAGAGTCATGACCTGTAGCAACCTCAAGTCCTTTCTATGACACAGAATTAATCTTTAATCATGCCTAATGGCTGCCTGCATATTTAATGTCTGCTGCTGTTAGTATCCTGCCCAAAGGGAATCTTCAGTTTCTTTCCTTCTTTCCTTAGTTCTTTTGGGAATATGTGTTAATTACTCTTATAGAGAAACAATAGTGCAGATTTTCTGAGCTTATCCTTTTTTCTCTCTTTTTTTTTCCCTCTTTTTTTTTCCTCATCATAACTCTTGGAAGTGTAGGTGGACATAAAATTTTAGTTGTGTCCTAAGTGGGATCACATTTAGGAATAACCTCAAGAGTTCCAACAGCATAAATTGCATTAAATTTGGGGGAATGAAAGTGACAGTTTGATACATGTTTCAAGTCAAATTGAATTTCTTGCTGAAATGTCTAAGTTGGCAAGTTGGCAAAACTGGCACAGCATATCCAATGTGCTTTGATACTCTAATAGATGTTTTTTAATAATCTTAGGGGAAATTAAGAATTTTGTCGCCAATCTTGTTTTCTCCTGCTCTGAGCAGGAGGAACTTAACCATAAGTTTTTATGTTCATTTTTACATTTATTCAGTTCTTTGATTCTGCTTAGTTCTAGAAGGGAGAAGGGTGTTTCTCTTAGAGTTGTAGATCTCTGTAAGGGAGAATATGCCCTGTCAGATTTTCATAAACTTTCACACTGTCAGTGAAAATTTTATTCTAAGTTCACAGAACACTTCTCCTTTTCGCTGCTGCAGAGAAAGATATGCCTCATGAACATAGTTAAACTCGACTTCTGCCTTTCCAGGGTAACATACATTTAAAAGAAACTGTGATATAGTTATCTTTCATTGCAATCAGTGCCACCTTTTGAAGGGCTGCTATTTTCAAAAAAGAAAAGTGCTAGGGAGCTAGCAAAAGATTACTTTTTTTTTTCTTAAGACAAACCTTTTTTTGGAAGAATGAACTTCTATGCTACTTTCAGTAGCAGAAAAAAATCCCAAACAAGCCAAACTTTTGAATGACCATTGCCAAGCACCCGTGGCCATTAATCTTCTATTGCATCCTTCTGCTTATGTGATTTGCCATTCAGATATTTAGATATTTATCTTCAGCTCAGTCTCTACAGGAACCTTTGTCTATCTGTCTGAAATCAGCTAAGCATACTTTTTATGTGTGGTGATGCTTTTTTCTTCTAAGTCTGACAGCAAGAAGGCACTTCAACAATAAATAAATTCCATTATCATCTAATTCTGTAAATCATTGAAGTATGTGCTTAGTGTTCCGTGTCTTGTGGACTTCACATATCAGATATCCAGCCAATGCAAATTAGCATAGTTTCACTCATAACTAAAGTCACTTTGATTTACACCAGCTTTAGAATTGATTTAGCCTCAGTATTGAGAGCTGCAGGTGGTTCCTGAAGAGACTTACATTTATTACTTATAAAGCATGAGAGTTCAGTACTCTTTGATCAAGTTATTTTAGATACTGCATGTGTGAATAGCTAAAGTTTATAACAAATTTACTTATTTGAAGACAATTGATGTTACACAGGAATTCTGATTTAGCGTAGTGATACAAAATATTCTGAAAACACAACATGAATGTAATTTATGCTTAGCAAAATATCGCAATTGCAATATATAATTCAATCACAATGCCAATGTGGTTCTCATTATCAGTCTCCATAATATACTCAATGAAGTGAGGTTTATATCTTGTGTAAACTCATTTTTCATTTTTTCCTCTATTTTCAAGTTTTCATTTATCTTTAGATATAGGAAGGTGAAGAACTTGCAGCAGCTGAAACTTTGAATTCAGTAGCTTCCTGGTTTTAATATTTAGGCAATTTCCCAAGTAATTTTATTAATGGTCACAGGTTATTTAAATCAAGAAAGAAAAGTCTATTTTCTTACTTTTAAAGGACAGAAATATGAGGCTTTGTCTCAGCCCATTTCAGAAAGACTGCAAAAGCACCACACCAGCAAAGAGTTAAACACAGATATGCATAATTAAGCTCAAACAGAGTAAAAAATCTGCACATCATTTTGTATACAAAAATAAAAATTATGCTCAAAGCATCCCCTTTCATTGGTTTAGAGCACTTACTGCTTTATTTGAGTGACTTTTAGGCCCCCCATTTGTTCAGGCAGTGGGCATAATTTGCAGATTGTATGAGCAAGCACCTGATGTGTATGAGGAAAGTCAAAACATCCCAGTGATCCAGCAGAAATCTAGGGATTGCACTGTTCCTTTGGGTGAATATATAAATATTTTTGTACCACTGGACTGAAAGATACTCTTACAAAAGACAAGAATCTTTAAGTAGTAATGGTGACTTTTGGTGTCAACAGATATGGGATGTGATGCAAGTTCTTAGCATGATCCTGTCATCCAGAGACTACTCACCCACATAGGTGGAAAAGTAAAGTCTTCCATGTTTGAATTTGTCTTAATTCAGATTCAAGGCAGTTGATGTTTTTCAGACTGGAAGACTGGTGCTTATTTCTATCTGACCTCTCACTCTGGGTGTCCAAGTGCTCACAAACAGTGGCCAAGTCACACACTCAGTATTTGCCTAAATAAGAACTAACCTTGTTCTGTTTTTTCTTGCTCTTTACTGAAGCGTGGCTGATTGACTGAGATTTTATCATTTCCACCACTGACAACTCTAAATTTTAAAATATTTTATCTGCTCCTAGCACTGAGAGCAATTATTTGCATAGTTTCCCAAGTACTTGTAGAGGTACCAAATAGCTCCCTAGACATGGAGCAGTTGGAGCTCTGCATGGAGATCATCAGGGCAGAGTCAGTCAGCATTCATCCTATTGCCCCAGCCAGGGACAGGGCAGCCAGGGAGCACATCCATAGGGATGGGAACAGGCTGTGGGCCCACAGACTCAGCAGAGCCAGTGATGGGGCAGGGCAGGATGGTAGGGAGCTGAGGCTGTGCTGGAGTTGATGGAGCAGGGTCTGATGGCAACAGGGGACTGACATGGGGTCCTGGGCAGGGTACAGAGGCCTGGGCAAAATGAATCCTGTGAATAGTCAGGGCCCTCACAATCCCTTTTTCTAAGCCACTGCTTTCCTAGGCACCTAATTTTTAAGTAAAGTGTTAATTGCTAATTCCTAGATATTTTAGCTTTTACTTGCTCTATTAAAATACAACTTGTTCAATACGGCCTTTGATATCAATGGTCCACATAATTCTGTAAAAATATTGTGTCCTTAGTATTTATTACTTCATTAGTCTTTGTATCATCTGTAACCTCACTATTAAAAAAAAAGCTACTTACTTGGTAAAATACTAGTAAAATGTATAGAAATTGTGTTGGATTTACAAACCCTCTCAGCCGGATCACGACAGGTGCTGAGTTAGTAGGCCAGCACTAGCAGATAGAGAAGTACAGAGAAAAAAGGAAACCTTTCTCCTTCCTTTAAAGTTTCCAGTAAGGTATTGTGCTGTGTTCACAGGGAGTGGAGTAGTTTGGCCACAGATTCCTCTGACAGCATTTGGATCATTTAAGGACATGGGACACATTGTCTTAAATGGAGACTGAAAGTAAGGTGCTTAGTACTTGTAGTGCTGGGTGGTGCCAATGCATGGCTGTGTTTTGAGGCAGTGCAGTGCTCAAAACCAGTGAGCTTGTGGGAGTGGTAAAGAGATGATGATGTGATGTTGATGATGATGATGATGATGATGCTGATGATGATGAAATAGTGTCAAGGACCTCGCTCTGCAGATTTACAGTTCTGGATGCCTCTGCTTGCAAGGTCAAATTGTGACATGTTTTAACTATTCTGTATAATGATATAGAAGAATTTATATTTTAAATCATTAGCTAGAAAATTTTATTATATTCTGTTATTTTGTGAACTCCTCTGTCACATGCCTAGCACCTGCTCACTGCAAGTCACTCTTGTTTCCAGCACTTTGCAAAACCTATAGGGTTTTGAAGGATGATAGGATTTCCTTTTTTTTTCATTTTTTTAAGCTATTAAAGCTTCTTTAAACTACTGGCCTTATTTGATAAGAAGTCCTGCTGTCACATGTTTTTGGCTTTTCTAAATCAAATAGAACACACAGAGATGAGCTGTTCATGGGGACTGAAAGACCAAAGTTAGTCTTGTGAACTGAAATGTCTGCTATGAAAATTTGAGCATCTTCAAGACACAATAAAGTGCTAGCAGTAGTGGAGCATTAAAATGGATGTGAATTTATGTAACTGTTTGCCTCTGTCTTTTTCTATTCTGTTTCTTTGAAGGTAGATAGGAATGTAAGCACATAAAAGCGGGCTAAATTAATGAAAACCATGTGGAGTAGAGTATCTGCATTTCTACTCACGTGTCATTGGGATGGAAAGCTTTATTTAAGTACACCTTTGTCTCTTACCTAGACAAGTAGGATAAGTCTAATGAGTGTGAGCAGACATTGCTTGTATCTGTATAAACCCCATCAGTGCCTTTTGTCAGGCAGAAAAATTATGATAAAAAGGAAAGAAGATTAGCCTTTGACAGTGACAATTCTCTATAAAAGACCTAATAGTCATTGATGGTGTTTAATGTGTAACATACTGGATAACATTTACCTTTGTAATGAAACTTCATAAAGAAACAAAAGCATTGGCTTAGCAGGTTTTAGCTGTAGTTGGACATTATGTGCTACAGAAATCCCAACAGAGCCCACTGTTCGAACAGTTCATTGTTATTCAGTTTGTTAACATGACAATGATCAAAGATATGCAGGCTAAACCACTCATTTATTCTAATTAAAATAACTGTTTCAATCTGTTATAGGTTTTCTCCTTATAGTGTGTATATCTAGCAAAAGAGTAATTGGTAGCCTTAAAGTGTTACAGCAAATGGCATAGTGCATTCTGTCTCCAGGGGCACTGTGATTTGATGCAGAAGGACCAGCATTTTAAGAGCAGTCCAGTTTTTGTTTCTCACTTGTAATAGAAGTGGTGGCCATTTACTGAGCAGTGGGCTTCTGGAGGCCATCTGGGTAGCTTGATACTTTATTTTATATTATAGTTGAAATATGGCAATAAAAAAAGGCACTAAGCAGACTGATGTATATCTACCTTAGGTTTTCTTTCATTTCAGAAAAGCATGCAAAGACTGGCTTTATGTGATAATCCTATTGATTTATTCAAATCAAAAACAACTCTGTGGTATTTGGAGAAGTTGGTTGGTAGGTGGACTTACTGAATGCCTTCTTTGCTTCAGCCTTTACTGCTAAGACCAGCCTTCAGGAATCCTAATTCCTGGAGGCAAGAGAGAATGTCTGAGGAAAGACAGACTTATGATTGAGGAGGATTGGGTTAGAGATCCCTTAGGTAAACTTGACACCGACATATCCATTGGCCCTGATGAGATGGACCCATAAGTGCTGAGGGAGATGGCTGATGTTATTCCTAAACCACTCTCAATCATCTCTGAAAGGAAGGCCGGGGTGTCCTGGGATGCATTAGGAAGAGTCTGGCCAGCACATCAGGGGAGGTGATCCTGTCCCTCTGTTCAGCCCTGGTGAGTCCACACCTGGAGTACTGTGTTGAGTTCTGGGCTCCTCCGTTCAAAAAAAACAAGGAACTACTAGAGCAAGTCTTCCTAGCAAGAGGGCTAGGAAGAGTTAAGGGATTGGGACATCTCTCTAATGAGGTAAGACCGAGACAGCTGGAAGCCTTTAGGCTGGACAAGACTTAGATGCATTGATGATGAACTCATCAATACGTACAAATATGTATGGGGCTAGACTCTTCTCAATTCTTCCCAGCAACAGGGAAAGGTTCAATGAGCACAAACTTAAACACAGGAAGCTCCATTCAAATACAGGGAAAATCTTCTTTCATCTGAGGGCAACAGAGCACTGGAACAGCCTGCCCTGTGATGTGGAGTCTCCTTTCCTGGTGATATTCACAAACCTCTTGGACACAATCCTCTGCAACTTGATGTAGGTTAGTCTGCTTTAGCAGGGAGATTGGACTAGTTATCTAATCCAACTACGATCTCCAGGTGTCCTTTCCAAGCCCCATTCCAAGATTCTTTGATTCTGCATGTTGATTCTGGGTACATTTTATTTGATGTGTGTCATGTCCTGCAAATTAGTTGTATTTAATTTAAATTAACTGACCTTTTAGAATTGCAAAATAATTGTCTTCCTTACAGTGAGAGAGGTGCTGGCACTGAACTTACTAGCTTGATCAGCAGTTTGAACATCATCAAAATATTTAACCAATTGCTTCAAAATAAAGAACTGATGAATGTGCATATTTTTTTCCAATTTATATCATCTCTTACAGTACTCGTATCTCAGAACCCACCTCAGAAACTGTAATTAGATTTGAGAATGATAAGTGAGAGAGTCTGCCTTCTTAAAGAACCTAAATTAAGTTGTATGATTAAAGTTTTGCACTGGTAAAGGTTCTGCTGTTAAATCTTTGTTTGGGGAGGAATACTGTTTTATTTTCTGTATCCAAATGACAGATATTGCTCGGTGAAATGGATGAGGTATGGTGGTGATCCTGTCACTGGAAAGTAGCAACTGAAACTACCACCACCATTGAGAAACACAGCAACCAGACCAAGTGTCCTCAGAGAGTCAATGTGGTTCTTTCCAGCTTGGAGTGAAAGCAGGACTAGTATAGGGTTTATGAACAGACAATAGTGCCATTCACTCCTGAGCCTGCATTGCACCTAGGTGGGTGCATGCATTACCTGGGAAGTGTTGCTGGGCATCAGGCTCAGCTGGGAATTCATAGTTTTAACTGTCATCTCCAATGCATGAGACAAAGCAGGAATACTCAGGTACCTGGGCTGTGGACTCAGCTGTGAAGCAGCAATTACAAGCTGAGGTAGCTACAAGCAGATTTCTGACTGCTGCTGGCTGTAACCTGGGAAGCTGAGTCAATATCAAGACAATACATCTATAGGCTGGAATTAAAATGTTCAGTTGGTGAACTAGGGTGCAGACTTAAGACAACTATTAAGCCATGGACTATTTCCTGTCCTTGGCTGCATCTGGGAACCAGACATGAATAATAGTCATAACTGCAGTAAATGTTGGGATGCCTGTCTAAAATAAAAGTGTGGCAGTGACTGAATTGCAGGTATGAATTGCTTTATTGATCTTTGCTAATGCACTTCTTTTCTTTTTTTCTTTTTTTAAACAAAGAGTTGGTAATTTTTCTCCTTTCATCAGGAAGAAAATGCTGGTTGATATGTTATTTTTCTGCTGAGATTATGTGTCTTTCCTCAAAATAAAGTGTCTAAATACCTGTCTAATGTCTAATACGAAATATAAACTACATTTGCACATCTGTAAAAGCAAGGTCAAAGCAGCTGCTTGTTGTATTTGTAGTAATGAGATTTGTAGGGGGAAAAAAGGTGCGTCTAACAATATTAACAGTGTTAATTTTCCTTTATTTCTGAAATCCCAATTATTTTTCATTTATCCCTTCCCGTCTCTCTCAAACTTCAAATGGTTTTCTAATCACCTTAAGTAAATACTTACTTTTCTTAAGTATAAATAATACTTGTATGCCATATATGAAGTGCCACTGAGAACTGACTAATTATATAGAACTCAGATTTACTTCAATGGCAGAGATAAGCTGAGTTCCTTATTTTAGCTAATATTATGAAACAAGATTTTCTTTGTGACAAAGACTCTTGTTCCTCAAACATTATTTCTCTGTCCGTATTCCTGCATAGAATATAGCTGCAAAATAGAATTTGTATTCAATTTCCTCCTGCAGTGACTTAACTCTCTCTTGCAGTTTTGTCACAACAGGTGGTGGAAAAAAAAACCCAACCAAATAAACATTCAAAGACAAAAAAATCCTGAAGACCTGAAAATAAGCCAGAATAAAAATATAGCAATATTATTTATTTTTACAGTGTACCATGATATAAATAATCAGTAAGAATGAATGATTTAAATAGGAACAATATATTAAGTAATGAGAGGAACACTTCAAAAGCACTGTTTCTTTCTCTGAGAAGCATATCAGTCTTACTTTTCCCTGATTTTTAATTTTTCCCATTCTTGTCACCTTCCTTCTCCACACAAGCTTTCCACCCCATCAGTTAGGCCAGCAGCTGAATCAGCTCTTGATTGAGATAAACATTAAGTGAGTGATTAAAACTTAGCAGTGAGCAGGAGCTCACTGGTTGGCCATTGAGAGATTAGTAGATACAAATAGAAAAGCAATCTCTTCAAACGATAATGACAGAGGAGGTGTTTATAAGTCATGAAATGATAATTGGGAGATGC
The DNA here is from genome assembly GCA_024865655.1 of Emberiza elegans. Lineage (NCBI taxonomy): Eukaryota > Metazoa > Chordata > Aves > Passeriformes > Fringillidae > Emberiza > Emberiza elegans. The sequence continues at coordinate 32,498,798 of JALJVW010003023.1, read as the reverse complement.
CTATGGTTTTGTGGCTCTCCATGGCAGATTGGAACATATTATACCAGAGCACCTCAGAACTGTCCAGAGGTCTTGCTTTAGCAGTTTCTCTACATTATTTTGCATTATTACTCTTAAGATGTAATATTAGCCAAGCAAGTGTCAAAAGAAAGGAGTAACGTAGTCACAAAAAATTATTAGCTGTGTTTTCCTTATATCACTGACTTGCCACTACTCAGTCATCAGCCTATCTCCCTTAAGCATGTGAAAATCTTAGGCTCATATTTTTATGTTTTAACTTATAAGAGTGTGGGCCAATGCAAATAAATTCTCAAAGGGTACATTGTTCATATTCTGTACATTTTATTCTGGACTGGTTTTATCTTCACATTTTAGATTAAATGCCTGTTATTGGTTACAGTGCATTGGGAATATCTCTGTGGTAATAAGTGATGTGGCCCTGTAGAAGCAGATGCACAGAGTGAAACAGGTGGTGTTGAGGACACTGTGTCCTCACTGAGCATGTTTTAGGGTGTGTATTTGTGCTCTTGAGAGTAGCTCTGGTTTGATCATGTGGACTGAGTACCCATCACTGGTGTCTTAATTTAATCTAAGAAAAACTGTGTGCTCTAGTAATTCTCTGTGCTGTGAGCCAAAGAGCAGTAAATGGGAAATGCAAGAGATTCCCTTCAAAAATGTACTGCATATCACAAGTAAAATGCTAGTCCAGGTGTTCCTTACTTTAAATACCTAATTAGGACTACATGAATAAATACTTAATAGTTAAATCTTGTCTAATATTGAAAAACTACTTAATAAATAGACCTCTTAAGACTAGTAATGAGACTGCTTCACAGTGAAGTGCTTCACAGTATGAGTAAGAACATTAAAATCTATCTTAAAGTAGTAAATTTTAAACAGTGTTCAGGATTCATAATTGATGGAGTCATTTGCAGACCAGAATTAAGATATGAGCATTTTTCATATTAAGAAAAGAAAAAATTTAAGCTGTTTCAATGTTTTCTTTGTGGCTTTTATTCATAGAGTCATACTGCTTGTCTGGACTGCAATTGTTTACTTACCTATGGTTAATGCAAACTTTAGAAAGAAACAGGAATCCCAATGTTAAACATTCATGGAAAAGGCTGGATACTGACAGCTGTTAACATAGTGGTGATTAAAGAGCACTTTGAAAGTATGTTCTCCAAAGCAGAATGTTTAGGATATTTAAGCTTAAAGGAAATGGCCAGTGGCAAATAAAAGATTTGTCTTGTAACAGTATTTTTAAGTCACTAGTCAATGCCAAGCAAGGTTGACAAGAATAATAATATATAATTCCTTTTTAAAAAGTAACCCCAAAACTCAAGTGTTTAATTATTGATCCAAGTAATATTTTCCTTTCTAACTCATCCGGGGGCTAAGAGCCATTAGTTAAAGCATCTGACAGAAACTCTTCCTAAAGGATTAATGAAATGAACTCTTCAGCAGTTTGTGAAAAAGGAATTTTACACTAGTAGATTAAAGAAAACAGACATGTAAAGCATACTGAGCCACTTAGAAAGAATAATAATTACACTAAGGTTTCTTCCTTTCCTCCTTTCCCTGTACACTGCTTTGGAGTGATATGTGATACATCAGTCTAATCCAAATGGTAATTAGTGTTGCATATGAAAACAAAATAATTTTCAGGCTAAATTTGCTATATTTATTCATACTTTGTTACTTCACCACCCAATGCATCTGTGTATTTTATATATACATATATATATGTATATTGTGCAAAAACTAATTTTAATATTGATTAATAAGATATTGCTCACTCAAAGGAAAAATATCACAATTATGGACCTGTTTGGTATTGTCTTTCTCTTCTTCTGACTGTTAAGGTGTTCATGAATTATTTGTACAGAAATATTTCACAGTGTGTGGCATGTGTAAGGCATTAAAGTTCTGTTATCGCTATTTCCGTTAGAAACCTTTCTCCCATTCTGTATAGTCAGCATACAATTTTAAAAAAAATTAGATACCCTAAATTATTTTTGAAAATGTATTCTTGTGCCCATCGGTATTTCTTGAAGCCTAACACCTTTAAAAATTTAGTCCAGAGAGACTTCGCCAAGCCATTTCTGGAAGAAAATGGACTTAAACACAGATCCTAGCTTTATGCCCCAACCTTTAGATTATTTCTTTACCCTTCCAGTCTTTCTGTGGTCACAATTCTTATAAATGTCAGTGGGAGCAAAATTACGAGTGTTAGAGTTACGAGCCAAGAGTGAGGAAAAGCTGACTTAGATAAATTTTATTTTGCACTCTTGCAAGCCAATTTTCAATAATCCACTTTATGGCCCTCTATACCCCGTTGAATTGTGGGCTAAAAAAGTGCAACTGTCATAATTCAGCACATTTCATGTAAAGGTAGGTTCTCATTTGGAGAGAGGTGAAGTAGAAAGTCAAAATTAAATTGGTTTGGTTTATTTCAAGCCTCAGGAGCTCTAATGGCATATGCCATTTCACCTAAACAGGTATTTTTAGTGTTTCATATAGAATCAAAAAGTGTGCATTGGAGTTTCTATCTATTGTAGAATTAAATCGACATTTTCACTTGGGTATACTCCAGGAGTGAAATTATGGCCCCATTCAATCTGATGGAACTTTTTGCAATTGACTTCAAGAGGGACTAGGACTTCACCCCAGGAGTGTACTTTCAGGCTAGCTAACATCTTTTTTTAATGTACCCCCTACACAGCCTATTAAATATTCTTGTCATTACAGAATACAGAAGAGCCCATTTTCCAATTTGTCTCGCTCTGACGAGCACTGTTTCATAGAGCTCCTCTCAACCCCTGTTGTTTCCTACTTACTAGTTAGAGCATGAAAAAGCCACTGGGTCAGAGGTTGCTTTCTCAGTCATCACGTATACCTTCTAGCAGCTAACGGAGCATGAAGGCTTCCTAACGGGCAACCTGAATTTAGTTGCAGGCTTTTGACATACCTGGTCCATCTTTTATTTGAAAGTTTTTATTATAGGCATGGTTTAGTAAAAAAACCCCCATGATTTGAAACAGCTGGCCTATGGAAGTCATAGGGAGAGAAGGTACCGTGAGAAAGGAGAGGAAAACAAGGTTCTGAGCATCTCTTATGCATCCACAACAGAAAGAAATAATATCCTGGGTTTTAATAACTATATCTTTTGTCACTCCTTACAAAAAAGCTGCTTTAAATTTGTAGTGCATTTCAATAACCCTGAAAACAGATTACTTTTTTACATGTATAGAAGCACCCCAGAGTCAGTGTGTGCTGCCATCTCTGCAACAGTGCTCTGGCTGCTGCTGTTCCACAACACTGCCTACAGCTAACTGGAGGATGGGACTGAAAGAAAAATACTTAAAACCAGTTATTTTCACCCAACAGTGTTTATTAAGGGACACAGGATGGCTGGACTTTATCACAATTAAATTTGAGATGATAAAATATGAGAACTGAAAAAACACTGAAGCTGACTGAAAGTTTTTTGTGTGAAGGATCTAATCTTCCAAGAGCTCAAAGAGATTTTCTTTGGATTTAATGGGAAAAATTAGGAGTCTCCCCTGATGTAGTTAATTTAGTGAACATTTCTCTTCTACCTAGATATTTATAGAAAAGAAATTTTTTTCATTTCTTTTTTGTAAATAGAATGAAAATCAAAATTTTAATGATAAATCATGGGGTGCCCAAAGTCTTAATTAACTATCTGTTTACTTAATTTTAACCAAGAAAATATATAATCCTCTGTTCATGTAATATTCTGATCATACAAAATACATCAAGAACCATATAAATTAAAAAAACCAAAAAAACCTAATGATGCAGTCTCATGAAGAGACAATTATTTGCTTGATTTTCATGCAGAAATTCAGATACAGAATCCCATGTGATCAAATGCCAGGAATTAGATTAAGTTCTATAGGTTACATTAAACATACACTTTTGCACAAAATTACTCTCAATTTTCTCTGATATAACTATGTGCAGTCCTGCACTCTATTTTACTGTTTGTGCAGATAAAAAGCTCTGCTTAGCACTTATCTTCAAAGCATTTTACAAACAAAGCATTTTCCTAACTGTGTTAAAGTATGCAATCATTTTTTTTTTTTTTGAGCCTGAAGTGATTCTTGCTTAATTTGGGAAGGTTTAGGGACTTTTTTTTTTTTTTTTGATAGAGATGGCTAATATAAAGCATTAGTATGGGCCTGATTCAACAAGAGCATGAAAAAAACCCTCTATGCCCTGCATATCTAATGCACTCGACAGTTTTTAAGCTGACTTACTCGAGATATTGTATTGTTGCTATGGTTACTCTACGTTACACTGTCTCTCACATGGCCTATATGTATATTTATGTATAAAGACCACTATGTCCTTACATCATAGGATTTCATACAGTTTATCTTTTGGGATGCTCTACTTCACTGATTGAAAGCTTTTTAATGGATATGTACAGTATTCATGAAGAAAATAAAAGCCTTTGCTTTCCTTCATTTGTATTCAGGAAACATCAGAAACCTCAAATGTTATTGCCAATTCACTGTGTGAGTGCCCATATAAATATATGTAGTAAAAATATATTTCTTTTTAAACACTTGACCAAAGGAAAAAAAAATATTGTAGAAGAAAAATGTTTATGTGCCTCTTTTACATCCAGATTGAAAGACTGGTTCATTCAATAAAATATCATGTTAAGATTGTGTTATCTCTTTCTTGTTCATTTTTGTTCCCAGAAAGAGTTAGCAGAAAAGTGGGCTACTGTACTGGGTGTGTGATTGGGCATGTTTGTTTGTGACTTTTAATATCTATTTTATTTCTAGACTCCTGTCTAGTAGACTTGTTACACTTAATTTTATAACGCAAATAAGCCATGTTTATGTTTTGCTTCTTAAATCCCAAATTAGAAGAAAAGCTTTTAGGATGTCTGGGGACAAGATCCTAATAAGGTTCAGTCTAAGCACTTTTCGAGAACATCATTTTAGCAACTTCAATCCTTTTTGTTTTCAATATTTATCACAATTTGTATAAATGCAAAGGGTGAGATAAATTAAAGATAACATCACAATGATTCTCCATCCAAAGGGTAGCAGTTGGATACTTGAACTGAAATACCTTATTGGCAGTGATAACAGGTCAGGCTTTGGCTATGTTATTCTGTTTAGTGTCTATGTAGTTAATTAACTGTTTTTATCATAATTTAAAAGACACAAGACTAATTCAGTTGCTATTGTTGAAGTGAAAGAAAACTGGCTGTATTGAATATATGGATGGGTGATTATCTCACAGTGCTGAAAGCCAGATGGGACCAAACTGGCACAGGACAATATTTGTAAGCAATGCAAAGCTATCCTTTTGCACTAAGAGCTAAAGCAGGGCTTTGCCTCTCCAGTAGGCGGTCATCCATCACCTTTTATAGAGATTCTTTTTGTATGTATCCACATTTTCAAGATTTAATGTGAGTGTACAGAATTGGGTAGGAAACAGAATATAATTAGACTGTTCTTTAGATATGCAAATTGAAGTCATAGATTTAAAAGGACTCTGAATCATTTCCAACTTGAACTTACCTTTCATTGCTACAGGAAAAAACATATTTGCAATCAGAGATTAGGCAGGTCTTAGCTGCACAACCTTCTGTAGTAGTTATCATTGGTTTAAATAAAATAAAATTGTTTTCAGTTCAATTTACAGAGCTAGTTTTATGCATTCGTTGGTTTACCACTACATTTATTGTGAACATTCCAGTATGGCTAACTGCCTGGTAGAAATATTAGTTAATGGGATAAAAACAGTGAAGGAATCAGTTTAAAAATCATCAGTCTCACAGAGATTTAGATATCATCCTACTTAAAAATATCTTCAGTGTATATTCTTGGGAGATTTCTATTGGTGGCTAAAACTGCAGCCAATCAATTTCTCATTCTCAAAGCAGTTCTCATATGCCTTAAGTGCTCAAAAGGGAAGGGCAAGTATTTTCCATCCATCCCCATCTCTTTTCAAAGCTAGATTACCTCTGTTGTCCCTTAAAAACCTCTGCAATCATTACAATGAAGAAATGGCAAGTAATGAGGCATGTGAACCATGAAGAGTAGGATACTCAGCCTTTCCAGGGAGAAGTTAAATTCCCAGTTTGAGAAATTAGAATATGCTGGAGGCCTAGAAATATTTTTAGTAGGTTGTAGAACTGTAACTGCAAAAGAATAATTGAATATTCTTATAAAGATTCTAGCCACTTTCTGCTTAATCAAAATTGTTCATCTACCTTTTTTCGTGTACTGCATTGCCATCTGTGTCTCTAATATGAACATTCAAATAATGAATAGGAAGCAGAGTGACTAGATTTTGGGTTGTGTCAAACGAGGTATTTTTTCCCATCTTTATTATGAGAAAAGAGTTGTCACTCATCATTGTCTTGTTTTTCCAGTGTAAAAATGACTGTACTAACAAAACTACAGAGATTTACAGATGAAAAGATAAGAATTATTATTATTTAAAAAGTAAATTTTTGTAGTATCTGTGTTGCAGGTTGAAATATAAAGATATTATTTTTTAAAGATAGAGTGATAGCCTCATACATATGGCATTCAAAATATGCTTATAATTTTTGTTCTTTTAATGATGTTTCGGGACAATATTTAGCACTGCATATGGACTAACTTGTGTGGGTTAAACATTACCAATTCTAACGTTATGATTACAATGTTCAAATCTGCAGCCAAAAATCTATCTCAGTTTCTCCTTTTGAAACCGGGATTCAAGATAGAAATAATTTAACAAATATTTGTTTTTCCATATCCAGGTGTATATGAATATGTTAAGGAAGAGACCCCAGTCTTTGCTGTTGTAACATTGGAAGTAGTTTCAATTGTACAAATATTTTGTATATGTTGACCTAATCCACCACAAATATCATCTGTTACTCCACATGTCATTAAAACATCTTTTAGGATCTGAGTGTTAGCATTTGCATGTCATAAACCTCCTCACATTTACTCCCATAAGATTCAGTCTCATCAACCCCATGCTAAGGTTAGACACCTCTGTACCTCTGAGTGACCATGCCAGTGTCTCTGACCATGTATGTCACAGGGTGAAGGGAGGGCTTTATGTCCCCAACTTTACTTTAGAGTAGGCATCCACTATTTCTGACCATTGCTTCCTATAACACAGCTGTGACAAAGTCTGAAAGCACCTCCAAAATACTTTGGAGTTGCTGTGCAGCCTGGGCTCTTCTGTGCTTGGCTGTGGTTGTCCTTGGTCAGCACAACTACAGAAACATGCTAACATGCTCATGATTTTAAGGAACTTGGGCTGTGGGCATTTCTGAACATATCCTTGAGCATTTCTGATGTACATAGTGGGAAAATGTAGCCCTAGAATTTGGCATGTGTGCTCATCAAACAATTGGAGGGTACTATATATCTTAGTTCCCCTTCTACAATGCTGTATAACAAAGAAAGGGAAGGTAATCAATAGTTAGAATTGCAACAAAAATCACAGATGGGGCCTTTGTACTACTTTCACCTAAAATTGTGGGTAAAACACTTTCTTGCTTATTTGCTTTGTCTAAAAAGTTGTTTGGTTCAGGCTGAGCATCTGCAGTAGACAAGGACAACAGTGAGAGGAAGCAAAAATGATAACCAAGGACATTCTGTCTATTATTATATTATACTGAACTGTCAGGAAAAATTAAATCAAAAGGTTGTCTGATCTCAGAGGAGAATCACACAGAACTTCAGCTAACATATATGCTATTCTGCCTTATTTTTTACTTTAATGAACTCTTTTTTTTTTTGTGCTCTCAATTTTCACTGTTATTCAGGACTGACAAATGGGCAAACATGACAGATACAATTTCAAACATTGAAAGGCAGGCTAAAATATTTTCAGAATGTTTTTAGGCATCATATTTTGTTCAACATTGGTTAACTACCTCATGAAGTTCAACAAGGGCAAATACAAGGTACAGCATGTGAGTCAGGGCAATCCGAAGCACAAATACAGGCTGGGCAGAGAAGGAATTGAGAGCACTCCTGAGAAGAAAGACTTGGGGATGTTTGAGGATGAAAATGTTGACACCGTAGGTCAGTATGAGCTTGCAGCCCAGAAAGCCAAACATATTACATCAAAGGAAGCGTAGCTAGCATGTTCAGGGAAGTGATTCTGCCCCTCTAATCCACTCTTGTGAGACCCCACCAAAAGTGCTGCATCCAGTTCTGGGGTCCCCAGCGTAAGAATGACCTTGATTTCTTGAGTGAGTCCAGAGGGTGGCCAAGAAAAAGATGATCAGAGGGCTAAAACACTTTTCCTGTGAGGACAGGCTGAGAGAGTTGAGGTAGTTTAGCCTGGAGAATAGAGCACTCCAGGAAGACCTTATTGTAATCTTCTAGTACCTGAGAGGGGCCTATAAGAAAGCCGGAGAGGGATTCTTGACAGGGGCATATGGTGGCAGGTCAAGGGGCAATGTCTTTTAACCAAAAAAGATTAGACTTAGATCAGCTATAAGAAAGAAATTCTTTACTGTGAAGGTGGTGAGAAACTGGAAGAGATTGTTCAGCAAAGCTGTGGATTCTCCATTCCTGGAAGTGCTTAAGACCGGGTTGGACGGGACATTGAGCAGCCTGGTCTAGTGGAGGATGTCCTTACCCATGGCAGGAGGGACTGGAACTAGGTGACCTTTAAAGTCCCCTCTAACCCAAACAATTTTATGGTTCTGTGATGATTCTGTGTTATAACAACTAAACTATTGTCACAGTACAACTGTTAGTTGAGGACATGTTCCAGTACAAAACACTAGTATGAGCTTTAAATGCTGCATTAATCCAGTGAAAAAAGAGAAAATGTACCTTGGTTAGTGCTAGACATTCAAAGAGTATTTCAATAAAATATACCTAATAGACATAACTAAGTGCTATCAATCATTGCTGTAGAACTTAAGAAAGTCAAAATTTGATGAAGAGTAAATACTAGAGAGTGATATACAGTGAAGATATTTTAGGTTGAGTAGTGTCAGCAAAGGTGCCCTATTCAAAGTCAGGAAATTTTGAATGACTGTTTCAGGATGGAAGAGATAGCATTTAAAATGCACATTGGCTGCTTTCTGACTTTTATGCGACCCTTCTGTGACTTAAATAACATTGCTGTGACTTCCAAGTGGTACCAGCCTCATTCTGTATTCTCAGTTATGTTGCAGTATTATTATGTACTTTGCTGATGTCCGATTGCAAACAACCATTGCTAATCGGCTTACTTGAGCTTCCATATATAACTTTTAAAGAGCTTATGAAGGTAACCCATTGAGATTAAGAAGGCATAAGGCCTGTTGTTTTCAGGTGCCTGACAGGGAGATGGAAATGAACCCACCTTCTCATACAGTGCAGCAAAAGTAGAGCAGCTTTCTATCAGTAATTCTGATTTATCTTTAGTGTGTCAGATTCAGCACTTTATCATCAAACTCACTGTCTTATCACTGCATAGCACTGTAACAGGGATAACCCAAAAACTGAGTTGCAAGAGGTTCAGAGGTTTAATACTTGGTTCAATATGTAGCAGTATGTTTTCCCCTGTAGTGATTTAAGGTAGCCCTTTAGGCAGTTTAAAAAAGACTATTGGTACAATAATAAGTATTTAGGAAACAAATGTGACATTAAAAAGATAATCAGTGTTTTCTTTAGAAACACAGTGTGGAAATACTGAAGGTGAGTGAGAAGAAAACAAAAACCTTTTCTGAAAATTGGTTTCCACAATGATTATACAAATAGTGCAAATGAAACAGTGATTATATTTCAAATATTTCAGTAAACATGTTTGATACTTTTTCCCGCGTATGAACTCTTTTGGATTACAGTACAAGGAAACCACACTGGGATTATACCATTTTACTACATAAAACATGCAACATTCTTTTTTGGAGTTATTTTTGAGAAAAGACTGAAAATATTAATAAATTTTAAAAAAAGATAATGTAAAAAAATTATACTTAAAGGAAACTTGGCACAGTTTAGAACACATGCAGTTTTCTGAAAACAGACAAATTTCTTAGTGTATTTATCTTATTCCAAATTGTGCATTTTCTTTGCACATGGGGTAGTATTTAAGCAGCTAATATATTTACTGCATTCATGTTAATTTCTTTGATAGCAACTGTATTTTCTCAGAAAAATGATTTATATGTACAAATATAAAAATATGTTCAGTACTTAACACAACATTGCTGGGCTTTGATGATGTAAATATGTGATGTCTGTCTATAATATAATTAAGAAGAAATATTCATTCTCAAAAATTTTAAATTGTAGTATTTGGGCTTAAAAAGGGCTGTTTTGTACAGCATTAACATTTTTCAGCACAATTTAGAAATATAAGCAATCCCCCCTTACACACACACAATCATTGGATGACATTAATATATTCCCACATTGACTTCCTGTATTGTTTCTGTGTTTCTGGCTTGTATACATGTAGTCAGGCTAACTGGAGTGCCAGCCATGTCAGCACAAAGCTCAGAGAAAACTCAGTTACCTTTTTCTTTGATGTCCTTCCTCTGTCTAACCAATTAACACAAGAATAAAGAATAATTTTCCTCCTACCCATGAGGCATATGAAAGCATCAGAGTAGGTTACTCCTGTCTTTCCTGTCATCTCAAGTATGAGGTGCAGACAGTGACATTCAGGTGCTCTGAAATTATGCCAAAAATTTTGGTTTGAAAGGCCAAATGAACTGAATTTGAGCTATGTTGAGAAAGTAGTTATTAAGAAAAGATAAGAGGAAGGAGTAATCTCCTTTCTAGCACACGCAAATGTGGTATAATGTCCACTGAATGTGTCTGTCTGTCTATTCACCTTGTAGTTCTGACTGGTGCAAATTTTCCAAGTTTAACATCTTTGCTGCAACACCTGTAATAGTACCTGCATCCTCCATTATGTGTCAACATATGACGTGCCAAAAGTGACATGTGTCTTTTGCTGTGATAAAAGGAAATTGGTTTTTCTTTATACTTTATACTAAAAAAGTTAAACTTTCTGAAGAGAACTTAAGGAAACATAGATAGCACGATTGAAGTTTTAATTTCTGTGTATCTCCAGCTCATCCATGCGTGTTGATTAAGCCTAAGGAGACAATAAAACATGGCTGCATGAAAGTAATGTTTGATGTCTGATTGTTTCTAAGATATCATGAAAGGAAGATTATTTTTTCTCTATGGATTTTTTTGTTGTTATGTAAATAATTGCCTTCCTCTTTATCTGATCAAATCCAATTACTTCAGATCTCCAAATGCCCAAGAGCTTTTTGCTCTTTGTTTTGAAATATTTCTCTGTATTAAAACATTTTAACTCTTACAAAAATGTCTCCTACATTTAACAAATCTTGAAGTTCTGCTACTGAACTAAAATCTTTAATACAAACCTTTTGAGTCTAAACGTGCTTTATTTCTGGGAGCTAAAGAAACTGTAGGTAAGAGATTTCAGTTCCCCTTTTTTTCTCTCATGGTGTTATCCTCTAATATAACTAGGCTTGTAGCCCCCACTGGGAAGTCTTACTAATAAAGAAAAGAGAAGCACGGACATCCAAATTTGATTTCCAAGAGTCACTGCAAATTTTTTAATGTTGTATTTTTAAAGAACAAACTGAAAAGTTTTTTGATTTTGAACATTTTCTTTCCACTTTTTCCCCTGTACTAAAAAGAACTTATCAGCTGATCATCTGTGTCCTGCTGATGGTATCTTGAACTGTGGGCAAGACCCCAAAAAACACTGTGGCTATATGAGATGAAGGTAACTGCTATGGGAGCATCTAGGAAATAACCTCTCACATTAAACGCTTTAGGCTTGACAGGTTCTGTAACTATTTAGGCTGAAATTTTCCATTCTGGCTAGTTGTGTCAGGACCACGACTTGAAAAAAGTCCGCCAAAATGGTTCAGCTGTTTACAGCAGCTAGGCTGCAGAAAAATGTGTTGCTTTTCAAAGCTAAATTGCAAGTGACCTTGAAACTTGGCAGAGGAATGGCATTTGTGTCATGAATGTTTCTTTTGCTATCCTGTGACAATCCAAGCAAATTTAGCCAAGTTGAAAAAGCACATATGTTCAGTAGGTACTTACCAGAAGTTCACTACTGTTACCTCTAAAAAAAGTCACTGAGCATGTTTTCATCTCTTACAGTTCCTATTGCTGTCCAGATGATGAGATGCTCTGCTTAAATACATCAAAAAATGCTTCAATCAGGTCAGAGCTACAAGGGTGAAACTAATCACACCTGCTGTGATCTGCTTTGAGCAAAGACTGGCTAGGAACTCAAAAGGGAGCAAGGGAATTTATCTTTCACCTGCTTTGTCCCTGTCCCAGTCCCTTTTCTCCTCTCCCTCCACAATGCATCTGAGAAAGCCAGCAATCTCAGGTATATGGCATTTAAGCAGGCAGAGTGCTGCATTTGTAATAGGAGTTTGGGGAAGGTTTCCCTGGATATGGAGCAATTGAGAGAGAAGCTGGGGAGAGGGAGCAAGTGAACTGAATTAAATTGAATGAGGAATTATGGGACTCAGAAGAACACAGTTGCAGAGCAGGTGGAAGGAAAGGAGGGTATAAAAAAAAAGAAGGCTACTTTAAATAATGTGTAATAATGATATCTGACATAAGAAGCTGCAGCCCTATGACATTTTTTCTCCAGAAACTGGTTGCTTTTGGTGCAAGGTTTCCTCTAAATCACTTCTGCTATTGCTGTAAAGTTAAACTTTATAGCTAGAATTTTCCATTTCCCTTAAGCAGGGTATTGGTTTCTTTGAAGAAATTGTGCATTTCAATCCCTTTCAGTCTGTCAGTATCTGAGGAGTTATTAACTTAGTTTACTTTTTCTCTGCCTTTCGAAATCTGACATGGATTTGTCCCACGTCTCCCAGAGGCTTCCGTGCGCAATTAGCCATTGGATTCTCTGAGTAATTACTTCATTTTTCATGTAAAATACGCTTGATTTATTGTCTACTTGGGAGTGGAAGGCAGAGACAGGTCAACAACAGTTAGAGGAGATTAACAGTGAGATTCTCTGCTCCTGTGGTAGCAGTCAATCCCTGGGGAAGCCGGCTGTGCAGAAGCAGTGCCACTCAAGCCTTGGCAGTGGTGCACCATTTGACTTTGCCACTCCTCGGTGGAATTACTATGAGTGACTGCCAGGCAGTTTTTAATCCCTACCTAGCTACAGACCCCATCAGATTGTGGAAATGGTGGAGGTGTTTAAAGAATGTGCTTGTAAAGAAAAAGCAGATGCCTTTTTCTCAATGGGAGATGTGATCTGTCTTAGAAGATATCTGCCAGGCAGAGTAATTTCAGTGTACTGGCAGAAAAATGTAGACTGCCGTATCTTTTCAGACAGGTGTTATTTGTACTCACTGGTCTGGGTTAATGGCTTTTTAAATAGTGGTTTCAAAATAGTTATGCTGTAAAAATTATATGGAATAATGTGACTTTTTTTTCCATTAAAAAAAAAAGCATGGAGGGGCTTCTTTATGAAGAAACATGAGTCATGAGTTGCTGAAGATCTAGATGGATGGATAGATAGATAGATACATATATATGGTAGATTCTGATAAATAATATAATAAAATAACCACCTAGAGAACACTCAAAAAATTTCAGTTGCTATGGAACTCACCATATTTACTGTATTTTTGTATCTAATGTGTCAGTGTTGGTAATGATTATTCCTTTTTTTTGTCATTAGTTGTTTTATTTTTAAAATTTTTCCTTGGAAAATGTTATTGGAATTAATTTTTTTTAAGACAGACAGGAATTTTATGCACAGAAATATGAAAAAAGAGACTGCTGAATCTCTACTGCTTTTGTACAGGAGATAAATAAGTGACTAATATAGTACTGTTAAGCCTTAAAATTATTGTGTGTTAGATGATGCTTCTCTGTTAACCTTGTGCTGTCAAGTCTGTTTCTCAGTATTCCTTTTATGGGAAACTAGTCAAAAATATTAGGGTATGGTGGTAGATACTTATGAGCTTTTCAAAGATAATGAAGATAGTTTATTACAAGATTTTTTATTATCTGTCCTCCTTTGGAATACAATTTTTATACTTTTCTTCTATCAACTTAATAATTCTAATCATTGTCACAATATAAAAAGGTCATTGCACTAAGAAGGCGTTTTGCAATCAAATTATATTTGTGATACACAAGAAGTTTGGTGTGTACATATAAACTCAATATTCCACAAAAGCTCTCTTTAAGCGTTAAGAAATGAGAAATATATACGTATTGATTATAAAGATGCAGTAAGATGATACAATTTTAAAATAGGGAAGAGTTCAACACTGTGTATTCCAGTCTTTAACTAGTTTATACTCCAATAAGGAAGGGCAACTTCCTGTTCTAGGGACCATCCCTACCTCCTTTCCTTGAGAAGCAACCAGTAATTCCAGTGTTTATATAAGAGGATGATCAACTAAATCTCTCACCAACACCTACTTACAGTACTCTGGGAGTGATTGCAAATTGTACAGGATTCGTAGAATTACACAACAGAACTTCAAGTAATCACGTATTTTCTGAACATTAGCCAGTTCTGTGAAGGAGTTTTGTCAGGAAGGCTTTATTGAGGATTGGTGGGTGTCTGTGCTGGCCTGTAGACATGAAGTAGTCCTGTCTTGGACTGAGTAAATTCAGAGCATATCTACAGTCAAATAAGTGTATCTGGAATTTTCAGTGCATTTTTTTTCCTTGGTTTTTGTTGCTTTTCTCTAGTAATATTTTACAGTAATTTTTAATTTAAGGATTTTTTGTAATTGTCTGTGTTTATAATTTTTTCCCAACAAATGAAAAAGTTAAAGCTCCTTTTTTCTTCTTTTTCCCTTTATTCTAACTCCAAACTTTAAAAATAAAAGGAAAAAATAGACCCCCTGTAACCAGATTCCATAAATTTCTGTGACATAAAACACGAAATGTATAAGATTGCTAAGTACTGTCAGTGAAAATCTATGAGTATAATTTCTAGTATGCTGATGGGGTTTGACTGTCTGATTTATGTGCAGCAAATCCAGACAAGTGATTAAAGTGCAAATGTACCCTTTTCTTCTAATCTTACAACTTTTCAAATTTTCCTGTGCAGTAGAACAGAAAGACAAAAACTTAATTCCTGTGGTAGTGGTGAGAAAGGAGCAAAAAGTTTTAAAACTCTGAATTGTGGCTCATGTGCAGAACTTGCATGGTTACTTGCATGGTTATTGTCATTGTAAGATTTGAAGAAAATCCATCAGGGAAAACAAAAGTCCCATAAAATAATTTTAAAAGTTCAGCACTGTTCAATATTTGTGACTATGTGGCATCAAAGTTACCAGTACCATGACTTTCCCATCTGATTACAGCAGGCATAATCCACGGTGTCATCCAAGCAATGTAATTCCCTTTTGGAAAAAAACACTTTTTCCTCATGCTTTTGCTTTCATTTGTGAAATATAAGGTATTGCTTGACTGATACGGAGAGAAGAGAGAAAGGAATAAAAATCTAAAAATTCAAATAATAGTTAATATTGTTGGCTGGCCTAATCTTTGTCAGCTTTAAACCAGATTTTCTGGAGGTGCTCTCTCTTCAAATCTATCCTTAACCTTAACCAGGATGTCTCAAAATTTATGTCAATTTTTGGCTGATATTCTGATTTTGCTCAGTTTGGTCTGATACAGAAATCATTTAAATGGCTACATTCTCTGTTTTATATAAAAAGACTGAATAGTATGATAGCAGCTGATATAAATTACTATATATGTTTGTGTATATATATATACATAAAATTCTATATATAAATCTGTATATTAAAAACAGTACTGGGTATTTCTAACTAATAAACTTTGGTATTTGTTTTGTATTAGGCCAGTTTCAGACTAAATGTTTCTAAGGTTCCCTATTCAGTAATTGGTAAGATAAACTTAGCTTTAGGTACTCAGACTTTTCATGTAACATTTTTCAGAAATAAGAAGTAAATCAAAAGAATGTCATGTAAAAAAAAAAATTCTCTTATTTATAAGGGAATTAAGAAACAAGTAAAACAAAATCCAAACACACACCCTACACCCCATTTCTTTAGAGGTTAGTTATCTTCCATGTTTACCATGTCCTCAGTTATGTTGTTTGTTTTTATTTCTTCTTTACTTCACTGGAGATCAGTGCAGTTTTGGGGGAAAGTGAGATGCAGAGTGTATCTGTTTCCTCTCCTTTGTGATCTTTGGCCAGCTTTCTGATGGGTAACTGTTTTTTCAGTATTGGTGCACATTGGAGAGGCACCAGAGGACACCCAATTATATTGATTGCAAGGGTGTAGTCAGAAGCCTGATCTCAATCACACTCTATTCCTTCATGATAAAACTAGTCAGGCTATATTATTGCTACAGTACCTGAAAATGGAGTAGCCAGCCAAATATTTTTTAATCCACCTTTTTTCATCATCAACAGAATGTCTGCTGCAGGATAACTGAACAGATGAAGCTAAGATTTTTCCTTTCCTTTGTATTTTCTCAGATTGCTTTCTCTGTAGCTGATGTTTGTTTCAATTATTTTTATGCTTGAAATTTGTGATTATCTTGAGCTGGAAAGGATGCTATGACCTTTCTTTTACACAAAATTCAGGGGCTAAACTTTCGACAAGGAAGAGAGAGCAAGATGCATTCAGTGTCTTAGGAGCTTAAATTTTTTTTTTCATTTTTCAGTACAGGTTCCAAAGTGTTCGAGTCTAATGATTTTAGACTTGGATTTTATTCAGTACATCTTGCTGCAGACATTTTGCTCAATGTGGGAAGTTACTCAAATACTTATAGGACCCAAGAGTGAAAATATTGCTATTGCCTGATGATTAGCACATCTACCCAGGAGATAAATATGCAACTTTCTGTTTCTGTTTCCATTAATTTTTAATTGTTTATATGAAGTAAACTGACAGCACCTCCCAGAATTGTTTCTGACATATCCTTTTCTAAAGAACAAGCAAAGAGTCACATCTGTTCAGGCAAACAAGAAGCTAAACCTGGGTTCTGTGTGCTCTTTCAAGAACGGGCAGTTTCTAACATTTTTCCTCCTTTTGTCAATTTTGAAAATGCTGTGATTTATGACTTAATTTAATCTGGTTTTCTAAAAGGTTTCCCACAAAAACACTTAATTTAACGTGTTTTTAAGATTTTGTGTGAAAGAATATTAACTGTATTGTATGTGTCAGTAACACAGACATACATTGACATACATTGCCTGATTTAGTTTTAGTTTTCTTTTTTTTTTTTTTTTTTGTTTTCTACATATTCTGAATTTTATAATCCTGTGTAAAATGTCAGCGTATATACAATTACTAGTGTAACAACTGTTTAAAGGTAAGAAATTTGCCAGCTATTTTCAGGGTTGGTTACTCATTTTCAGCATCTATTTAGAATCTAATTTGTGTAGTACTTTTTGTATAGATCACTTTTGATTTACTAAATATAGCTTTTTGTACTTTTTCTCTAACTGACGTCAAATTGATTAGACACTAATGCCCTAGTATGTCACTAGACTGTTTTCATCTGAGAAACAGAGGTAAGAGAGTCACTGAGAGCCCTGAGAGATTTCCAGCTGAAATGAGTTAACATCTGAATACACTACTAAACTGTCCCTACTTTCTATCCACTCTGCTCAATCATAAGAACTATTAACCTTTGATTAACCTTTGTGTTAACTATATATTTTCAAATTCCTCATAAGCTCCCATGAGAACAGAAGGCTAAATTTCAGCCAATGTTCACAAAGTATTTATTTTTCATGCAAATAATTTAATTTTCAACAATCAGACCATAAACGTTAGAAAAAAAAAACCTAAGTTCATGGGCCATAAACATTCAGGATAGCTGTGTGTAAAAATATAACTAATTAAGCCTGTGGATATCAAGGACATTCATTAAAATATGATTCAGCATTAGCTGAATGGTCTTACTTTACAAAGGAAAGCAAATGTAGGCTCTGAGCAAGCTTCTCAGCAGTGTAGGCAAATTGAACTTTGCCTCCTCTGAGTAAAGTGACATATAATTTATTTGGTCTTTACTGCAAGTGACATTGCAGTTACATTTTGAAGGTGATTTTCTAGTCTGTCAGGATAAAGTGTACTTCAACCAATGCATTTAACCAGCAATTTACATTCCTACATACTAAATTCCTAATTTAGTATTTTATTACCAAGTCCTTCCTTATTTATGCTTACCACTTACTTCATCCTTCCTTTTTTTTGACAAGTTTATTTTCATTTTAATCTCGGGCTATTCTGATATACTTTGAAAGGCTTTGCTTATTTTATTCGCCTCTCCTTTCTCTTTTTTTTCCTTGTTGACTTGTCTCTCTAGCTATTCCATAAAAATTCCTAATATTATACCTTATGCTTCATCTCCTCAAATTAATCTGTTCTGACATGTTCTTCTGATCTCTTCTTAGCTCACTTGTTTGCTCAGTCTTTTTTTGTCCTTTCCTTTAGCAGTGTCCCTGGTTCTTTTTTTTTTTATCCTTGTGTGTCTCATCTGCGACTTCTCTGGAGACTTGTAGCTGGTCTGACCTTCAGAGCTGACCATTTGCAGACAGAGATGATGAATGGGACAGAGGGCTGGCAAGGAAGTGCCAATTAGAGAAGCACAGCACTTGCTGTTCTTGTGGAAACTACAGTGGGATGGCAAGGTAGTTAGAGTAGGGAGTGAATAAATGTCTTCAGCTTTCAGATGTGGCATATGAGAGAAACAGACTGCATTTCTGAAGACTCACTGTAATGCTGGGACAAACCTTGTAAATGGTATATTCTTGACATGCTTGAATAACCAATCATCCAGAGTAAATAAGCACCAACAAGTAATGAAAATCAAAATACAAACTCTAATCTGTGTGTGAGAAAAGGGCATATTTTGTTCTAAAGGAAATTAATAACCAGTGTACAACATCATTGTTGCTTATTAAAGTCTGAATCTCTGTCACAGACAATTCTCATTTTTCATTTTCCATTTCTTTTCATTTATTTGAATATAAACCAGTAATTTCTCTAACACAGTGATGATAAAATAATGTGAACATAAGTTTTTTTAAAACAAGAACTTACTTTTGTCTATTTCTTTTTTATATAATCAAATAGTGATGGATAAACAAATTGCTTTCATTAACTTTTGACAGGAAAACTTAAATTACCAGTAATAAACATTTCATGTGGTGAGCTATATGAAAATATCTTCAGGAAAATTTGTAGTGGTCTTTCCAGCATGTGGTATTTTCCAAGAAAACACTCAAAGACTGTGTACTACAGAGAGGTTCTTTTCCTCCTTGTTTATCATTTATCATTTATGTACTGAAACCAGACACGTACAGAAAACTGTACATGAAACTAAATGTGCAGGAGATTCTGACACATACAAAATCAAGGTATCAAGATACCAAATAGAGCCTTTTGTCGTATCTTTGGTGATGACTGCAGGCAAGTCTTAGCTCATATTTTCTATTTTTTTTTCTTCAATTATATATATGTATAAAAGTAGATGAGTTTAGTAGAGAAACTCTTAAGGTTGTATATCTTGAGTCTTGAAGAACTGGGACTATTTTTGCACAGCTCTATGCCTAACTGATGACTCCTGACAGGAGATTGAACACAGTCATAAAGTTGCTGTATCCCAAGAATGCTGACAGGATGAACACAAACATAATATTACAGCTCAGAGGTCCATTACCCAGTTTGGGTTAGCAACGTATGTCCCAGTCTAAATTGAGTATCTCAGGATTGTAGCATGTTTCTAGTAATGATGGACATTCTAGTGGGGTTATTTAGCTTGCAACACCTACCACACTCAGATTGTGACTAATTTCACTGAGATTTTGTCTCTTTAGCTTGATTTTAATAGTAACAGCAGTTTTAGATTAAATATATGTATGTTATAAAAGTATGTATGCTTAAAAAAATCATTATAAATAAATTTTAAATGATTTTTGAAAATGATCACATGTTGGTCATAAATGATTTTTACAGATAGGAAAAATGCAAGACTTTTGAAGGTTCCTGTATTTTGTATAATGATAGCACATTGTCAATACTAAATAGGTTAAATCAGTTCATGTATTTTCCTCCATCTCAGAAGTGCTTCCTCTTATCTCTTCACAAAGCTCGTGTATTTTCAGATAACAGCTGAACTCCATAATAGATATCATATTTCATCTAACCACCATCATCTGGTTGACCTGTGATAGCTGTATTGTACCACAGTTGTAGTACATTGTAATTTTCACAGGAGTTTTTTGTTGGCTTTTATTATTTTTGTTTTGTTTTGTTTTTCATTGAATAAAAATCCCTTTATTGAAAACTTCTTTAGATATACTACTTTATACCCCTCTACTATCTAGCATCAAAATAACCAGAATGACTGTGGTAATTTTTTAAATGAATTTGCCAAACCTTATAACATTCTTAATCCTACTTACTCTGATTCATTGTATCTTAATTACTCCCAGTAAGTTTAGAATCTTAGGAGATGTAAAATTATTATGTGCTTTTCCTCTTTACCCAAAACAAGTAACAGGTGAAAAACCCAATTTGATGGTATGTATGTTTCATCCCTGTATTCATACATGAATAATAAACCATGAGTGGAAAAATGAGGCAAATTCACACAAGAAGGAAATTACCCAGCAAATTAAAGGTGTTCTGAAAGTTTTCTTAGGTAGTAGCTTTTGCATGTCTGATCTCTTTGATAGTCTCTGAACTGTCTTTGAATTCTGCTTCATTCCTAGTTTTTTGGTTGGAATTAAGGGAAGAGGAATGGGAAAAAGAGGTTAGCAAGGAAATTAGAAGAGAAATGTGTAAGAAATTGATTTCTGTTAGTTCTGCCATTTATCCAAAAGTGCTCTTCTTCTGACACACTTTTAGTTAGACTATTCTAAAAGCTACCTTGGTACTTACGATATGTTACTACTTTTACATGCTTGTACATGTGCACCTAATACATAACCTAATCAGCATGGCTCACTGTGTCAGTGGTACATTTAAAAAGTGAATTGATGGACAGGGCGAGGTGCAGAGTTACAGAGACTGCATAGAGACAAACAAGGTGATATTTCCTGAGCTGCATCAAAGCCCTTCAATGACTCTCCTTCACATTGCTCACTATCGCATTTGCCTCGTCAATCATTAAAAACTGAGCTCCGTATGAAAATGGTGTGTCAGATGTCATGAGCCTCACAGATCTAATACTTCTGTTCCAGTTCCAAAATGGGATTGTATAGTTTCTAGAAATGACAGGAAACTTCTGTTTATAGCCTGGTGCAGAAGCAGCAAACCCCATCATGGTCCATTTACTTTCCAATTGTTCAGGAAAATAAAAGCTGAAAAATGTGAAGAAAATGCTAAAGAAGCAGTTTTTCACTCTGCTAATAATGTTCTACAAGACACAAAGCCAAATACTGCATTTTATCTCTGTGAGTGTAACTCAAATTTAGACTTGTAAAGGGTGTGAGTGAGAAAGATTTAAACATAGGTCTTGGTTTAATTTAGAACTGATTGCTCATTAATCTTTGGAATAGTTATCCAAACTGTCTTCCAACTGCAGGGGAGGCAATTGGCTGCTATCGTCAAACCCTGCTGTGCAGTATTCAGTTCTTCTCTGGCACAATATTTAGCCTTTTGTTCAATGTTTACATACAAAAAATTATAGAGAAAATATTGCTTAATGAGCTAGTATAGTTTGATCAAAGGAGTTAGGCATTCAGTGCCTGCAAGTCGGTAGCCTGTGTGAACCCACTTGAGTTGTTAGATGTAAAGCATAATTATTTCACACTTTTGATTTGGTGAGGCAGGAACCTCTGACGCCATGGAAACTGAAGGACTGCTTGAGCTGCAAATTCAAAACCATGAATAAGATGTGCAAAGTCTAGATTTATTGTGAATTATTACTTTGTCCCTCTCTGAACCCCTATTTGATTTTTGTCTTCAGTGGGATAAAGGAGCAACTCTTTGTACCTACGGGCTGAAAGATTCTGTGGGATGGTTAGGTCTTTTTTACCTTTTAACTCTTCCTGGTGAGGAACTGTGATGTCTCCTTACCACTAAGCAGGCAACGAAGAGGCAAGAGTGATTTCCAATCAGGACCCATATTGTATGTTTTCTTGAGCAGGAGTGAACCTTTCCTTTCCTTTTAGCTTATTTAGAAAGACAGGCAATTTGGTGACCCATATAATTCTTTCGGTGTTGACTGAGGTTCCTCTTTCATATGATTGACAAAAACTGAATCTTTTTGAATGTCACAGAAGTGTTAAATGATTTAATGTTGATCATATTAGAAACCAGGCCATGAACTGTCCATCTGAGAGCAGACTTGTTAATTGAGCAGTTCCACTGGTGACCTTTTTAATATTGCTTATTTTAGAATAAAATTATAATGGAAGACCCCAAGTTCCTCAGCCTTTACTTTCTGACTTGGCAGAGAAATAAAATACAGCAGAAAAATATAATAGCATATTGTGTTGAATAACAGCTATTTTTAGATTGTATCTGCGGTTGAGTGAACAGCTCCACGCATGTGCAAAAATATCAATACAAAACTGTTACTGAGCTATCAGTTGGGATGGTATTTATTTTTGAGAAATATATGCAATTACATGTTAGTGTTATGATTAGAAAACAGCATACTAGCAAAACCTAAATAAAGAATACATATTAATTTCAGGACTGCTGGCCTCCAAGTAATGTCAAGGAGCCCAAGGACAAGGACTTTTCATGTTATGTAGTTTTTTATATCCCTGTTGTGGCAGCAAAGGACAAATTGAGTAATAGGAAACTCATGCCAGTCAAAAACATTTTATTTAGTGTAATCCCTTGTCAGGGTAATGTAGAAGCATATATCTTATTTTAATGGGACTGCCACTGAGATGTCAAATAAAAAAACGTATGTTGTGTAGCTTAAACATGTTAGTATTTCTGTCTTAAAAAGACACCCAAATGCAAACCATTGCTGCTGTCTAAAGCCAACTCACCAAAATATCTGACAGTGGCCAGAGAAATTAAAACACGAAGTCTGCCATTCAATAAAGTCAGAATTTAAAGCATCTTATCTGTTGTGATATCTATTATTGCAGAAAAAAGAATTAAAAGAAGGGATATTCTATATAGAATATCTATATAGAATAATCATATATTATTTCAATATATGTATGGAATTTTAATTATTGTTACATTATTATCGATCTGTGAATTCTGTAAAGAGATATTATATTGCATTAGTTGTCCATCGGTCCTATTTTCAATATAAGACAAAGTGTTTTGAGAAATGAATAGCACATTTGGAAAAATTTTCAATTTTTTTCTGCCAATTCTGCAAATTCAAAATTTTCCTTTTGAAAATAGTCAAAGGTTATTCTCTGTTTTTTGGTGATAAAGAGTGATAATAAAATTGTGTGTCTGTATGAGGCATACATTCTGCACCACAATCATGCAAATATTTTTATATAAATATGTTTATTTATATTCATAGTATATAGAATAGTATGTTCTATATAGTATAGTATGTACTATATAGTGTATATACTACTGTATGTATAGTATCATATGGATGAAAGACATCTGTTGTTCATGGAAAAGTTGAAATTTCTGTAATGCGTATTTTTAATAATATTTTTAATTTTCTGTAATGTGTATTTTAGTGATAGCCAAGAGCTTCTATCTGAAAACTAATTCCATCATAAGTGGAATATTCCATAGGAAATACATAACATGTTTAATCTGGTGAGGGGGGTTTCATGTTGCAGTTTCTTCCCTCAGATTGCTGGCTCTGAAGGTAGGTGTTGAGTTTAGGACTGAGAGAAAAATTTGTCTGCCTGGGCCTGTTTGTTCAGACCAAGTGGCTCAAAATCTGGCTTTTGAGCACTTTATAGATGGTATAAATACACAAGCTCTTATCTGTCTCTAAAGAGTCTCCTATTATTTTCAAACCTATTATGCTCCTACCATATTTACCTTCTTGTAATTTAATTCTAATAATCTGAGTAGCAAGCCCCAGTTCAGGAAAGAAAATACTGAGATATTTGTATTTTGTTCTAAAACTTGCCATCAGACCAGTTAGATTCTTTTCTCTTCTGCTCTGTACTGTTCCCTAAACATTACTATTTTATAGTTTTATCCATGGCTGTCAGAGTAAATGCATGAAACCATGTTTATGGCTGTTATAAAACATATGAAAATATGCTAAGCCTTCATTTTAAAGTACTGTAATTCTAACACCCCAGAGTTGTAATGGGAATAGTAGGATAGCCTTTAGAGTTCACATATTTGAGTGCATCTCCTGTACTGTGAACACTGGAAAATGACACCCAGTGGATTATTTCAGTCTGCAGGTGAGATCACATGATCTGTATTAAATATGAGAATCCTTGTGCAAAGACTCATTTTAAATTAAACATGAATTATTTTTAATTCTTTTTCGTGGTTTCAGATGTTCCTAAAATGTAGCATGGAGTTATTTTCTTTCTTCCTTTTTTTTGTTTGTTTTATTGTGGTTTTTTCGGGGTTTTTTGTTTGGTTTTGGTGGTTGTTGTTGTTGTTGTTTTGTTGGGGGTTTTTTGTCTTTAAACTCTTTACTGACCAGCCATAAAAAGGGGCTTCCCAGACAGGACAAAAAGAAAGGACATCTGTCAAAAGTCTTTTTGAATATGAAGTTAGAGCAATCAACAGGGAAAAGGTGGTGGGTTAAAGGCTTTAATGGGGTGATTTAAGGGTATAAAGCCTCCTTATGCTTAGGGAGAGACAAAGTAATGACTTTAACCTATTAAATAATTATGCATATTTTTTAAAATTTTTGACGAGTCTAAAGGCCTATCAGAAGTGATTTTTTGAGTCCTATACTTTCTACTATCTCATGTCCCAAGCATCCGTTCTATAGAGTTATTCTCATGAATCTTTCTCACTGTCAAACACCACAACTTGACAAAATCATTTCATACTTCAATTTATAATCAGAGCCTCAACTTATTGCTTGGCTTCTGACTGCATCTTCATGTGACTGACTGAGCCAGTGATCCCTGCTCTTCTTATGTGTTGCTGCTTAGATGGAATATTTCATTGTTAATCCCACTTGATAGGATAACTCTCAGAGTTAACAAAGACGGTGTTGAATGGAGATCAGTGTCAAGCATCATTTCAGAGTAATGATTACAGGGAAGACAGCTCTACTACTCTCCTCTGTGGGTAGCAGTTCTCTACAGCACTCAACATTTCACAATTTCTACAAACAAACAATATATAATATATGGAAGTGATTTTAATCTAAACTAAAAATTTAATTCTTACTTGTTTAATACTCAAATATTGGCAAATAGGAATAAGTGAAAACGTAAATCACAATAAAGATATTAGTATCATAAAAGACCTGGCACAGCAGTTATGCTATCATGTTCTCTTAATAGAAGGGTTAAGCCAAGGAACATTTCATAAAACATGAAATCAACAATAGTAATGTAGACTAATCTCAATTTGAATGTAGAATAATCTAAAGTAGAATTGGCAAATGAAATATGGCCTCTGGTATGAACTAAATAACACAGACAGTGTTTCTGTTTTCATATTAATATCTTAAGCAATGTAATTTGGAACAGCAGCTGAACCTACCACTTTGGGAATTATCAATGGTTTTAATCATAGCAGATAAATAAGTCCCTCAGCTTTGCCTCAGGGTCCATTATTTTCCTAAGCAGTACAAAGCTGCTAATGTAAATGCTTCTGTCTCAGGTCTTCCTACTTAATTGTAACCACTACATGCCATATGTATTCTACTGTCTCCAGCTAGGTGTTATTAATACAGAAGCTCTGCATTTATTACCCACTGAATTGCACTTCTTCAGGGAAATATAAATTAAATTGAATTATTATATACTTCCTTAGGTTAGTAATAAATGAGAAAGAGAAATGTAATCTTTCTTTGATACACTAATTCCTTGTAAAACAGGAGGATTTAAATCACATTAGGATGACATATAAAGAATTCTCATAATACTAAAAATATATTTTCTCAACCTTAGCAAGGATTGGTTACTTTCTTTTGAAACCATCATATTTTGCCATTTATTACATTCATCTTAGCAACAATAGCCCCATAGAATAGAGGGATAAAAAAGTATAAATTATATAATGCACTAGATTTGCCTGATTAACCAAGAAACCTTAAAAAAAACCCAAAAAATCCCACCACCACAACAACAAAACCCCCAAACAACAAATTAACAACCCAAAACAAACGAATAAAAAACCCCCAAATCCCACAACAAACCAACCAACAAAACCCACAAACAAACAGTGCCCAATGCCCCAAAAAGGAGCATAAAGTGTCTATTTCTTTAAGCACATTATTCTGGGTTTGGATTAATACACAAAATATTTTCACAACAGAATAGTTGTCTTGTGAGGTTAGATGTCTATCTTCTCATTATTAGAAAGGGGTGGACTGTATCTTTGCCTGGAACTTGCATTCTAAAGTCTCTACTTCATTTTAAGAAGGACTCAAATGGACAATTTTTTTTTCCTAAGCATGAAGTGCTGAAATATTTATTGCCAGCGTGTCTTATGAGCCAATCAATTTGCAGACAACTTTGGAATAGTTGCCTAGAGTAGGAATTTGCTCTGTGCTATGAATTCTGAGGAGTTTGTATTCATACTAATCCAAAGGATGACTCTTCCACAATTCATAGGATTATGATGTGTAGAAGCAATCGTTCAGCTATAGGGTAGGCTAGTCATTCAGTAAACTTGTAGTGTGTGTGTTTTTATGAAGTGCTTATAAAGGCCTTTCCTCTAAAACCTTTACTCAAAATGAATTGAATTTGCTGCAAATGTATAGTGGTATATGTGCCCTGCAATAATGGAAACATTTCAATCGATACATATGTGTGTGTGTGTGGATATGTGTGGATATGTGTGTGTATATATATATATATATAAATGTAATGTATATATATGTGTGTGTATCCATGTAATGTGTTGTTTGTATATATAGTTCACATTCTTTCTATGTACATATGCCTACAATCTCAAGTGCTTTTGTGTGATAGCTGAATAGATAGATAGCTAAACAGCTAGCTATATTAAAATCCATTCTTCTTTTTGTGAGTTAACCCTGATAGTCAGGAATGGGAACCTCATGAGGCTCAGAAAGGCCAAATGCATGTTCCTGTGCCTGATATGGGGTAACCCCCAGTATGAACAGAGGCTGTGGGATGGAGAGATTGAGAACAACCCTGACAAGAACTTGGGGGTGTTGATGTATGAAAAGTTTTATATGAGCTGGAAATATGGAAATATGGTTTTGGACCAGAAATCAAACAGATCCTGGAGTGAATAGGAAAAAATAAAAGTTACTCAAGCAAGTGGTGAAATAAACATAATTCAAATATTACATCTTAGCATTTACTGTTATAGCTCAAGAAGAACAGTATTTTATGAAGTGGGGACAGGACCCCAAAGACTGTTCAGTGTGGAAGATGAATTCTTAAAAAATAGTTTCCTACCAGAACATTTTTTTCTTATTTTTTCTACTTACTAAGTGATAGAATGCTGAAAGTCAAGCAATTTTTTTACTCAGTCATATGGTCTGCTCATATCTGAACTGTTCACTTTACAGTGTAGTATCTCAAACTCTTTTATAAAGTTAATAGCAATATCTGCCTGAGGCAATATGCTCAGAAACCTTCTACATAGACTTTAGAAGAGGGATTACCACCAAGGAGCATTTCAGCATCTCAAATTGCAGATTTCACATATGCTGGCAGCAAGGCCCTGCTGAGTGTTCCAAACATAGGAGCAAGGTGCTCTGGAGCTGACATCACCAGGTCAGGGTGAGGTCTGCTTAAGTCAGGTTTGCTATATAGTTTTCAGGTCTTCTCAGGAGACTTTGTCCCTTCCTGTCTGTGAACCACTCCTGCAGTCTTTTATCTTTACATTTTGAGCTAATTGTATCGCTTCAGTCAAAGATAGTATTTTAATTTGTGTTAACACAGAACTTTGTTCAATCTAGCATCCACAACTTGGTATTTCTCATTGCAGCCAAGTGCTGTGTCTCTTCCTTCATAGAGGGTGGTACATAGTTCAGCCAACATGATCACAGCCATGTTACTTCAGAAAGCGTACCTTGATCAGAATGGATCTGTTCTTCATTTTTGCCCTCTGTGCAGTGTCTGAGTCTATTTCTGAAGACACATCTCAGCCAGCAGTGTAGATGCATCCAAAGCATTTATATCCTTCTGTAAGAGCAAAACGGAACAAGTGATCATGATCCATCCCATACTAATATAGAAACTTTTCTAATTTGAGTAAAAATCAAACCCAGGTTTTGTTTACAAATTAATACAGATGCAATTAACTAAGGTAGGTATTGTTGTCTTGCAATGTTTCTTAAAGTTGTCAGATTTGTGCAATACTATCTTTTAGTTCTACAGATAGAAACTACGTTTGGGTTTTTTCCTTCCCATGGTTCTTTGTGCCTTAGATATTGCATAGCTTTTGTTTTTGGTTTTGTTTTGGGCTTTTAGTTTGTTTTGGAGTTTCTTTGGTTTTTTGTTTGTTTTGTGGGTTTGTTGTTTGTTTGTTTTGTTTGTTAGTTTTTTTTTTAAACTGGGAGATAATTATTTTGTTAATGAGGGAGCAGATGAGACGCTTGCAAAAAACTTAATGGAATTTTGAATGTTGTTGTCATGTCAGGTTGTGTGAGTGCAAAAAGTACAGAAGCACAGTGGGGCATTAGATCCAGGAGGTTAAGGCTAAAAAATATGGCTTTTATTAGCAGAGTTTGAATGCCATGCTCATATTTATTTTTTCTTTCATATATTAGTCTGGAAAGACAGAACAAAGGACTCATATTTTGCTAGTGTGGTGGTTTTTTTTCAAACTACAGAAATGTCTAAATTGTAAAGCAATGCATTGAAACTTGTTGATGGAATTAAACCTATATAATTCCATTGAGAGAGGGCTCTTGGTTTACTTAAGGATATGCAGCAACAAAAGTCCAATTAGGCAATTATAATCTGTTATGTAGTGAATACAGGCAGTAGAAAAGGTATCCTGTACCATCAACTTCTTCAAAATTAAATCTACAGTTTATTAAATTAAGTCCATGTAAGATTATATACATTTATTTCATTATGGAGCTTTGAGATAAATTTTGTCTTTGAGCTTTGTGGGAGGGGAGGTAAAAATCCTGACTTCCACAATTTCAAGGACAAAGCAAAGCATAGTCTTTTCATTTTCAGGATCTTTTTAAGCTAAAGAAGGTCACATCATTTGTATGCTGACATCTTTCTTATTGTTTTCATTAAAGAAAGAAGAGTGAGAGTCTGAGAAATCTTGAGCTGTGCCTGATAAGAAATTTTTAAAAGATGACCCCAACCTGTGGAAGATGATTTATGAAATCATGGTTTTCATTATTAGAGTTAGTGCTGACTATGTTGTTTTTGATTGATACACCTGGAGCTTATAGGCTTCATTTTTTTCTCTTAAGCAAAGAGGAAGGACATTGTAATTTTACTGGAGAACAAAGTTATGTAAAAGACATCCAGGTACCAAAACAGGTATCACTGAAGATAAAAGGACAACAGAGAAAAATTATTCATGCTTTTAAAGTTGCTATCTAACATATATAAAGCTTAAGATTTTAACAAAACTTTAGGACAATAGTGTTGAAGAAAATAGAATAATTTACTTTATATACACTATCACTGATGTAAAATATTCCAGATAATTTGATTCCCATCTTCATATCTGTCACTAAAATTAAAAAGATAATAAAAAATCCCCTTAAAATTCCCTCCCCAAAAAAGAAATTCCAAATGTGAAAACTGCAAGAAAGTATAACAGTTATATCTACTATATTGGCATATGTGTGTTGCCTAAATTTACAACATAGTGTATATCTCTTTTATTGAGGTTACAAAAATATATGACTGCTTTTGAAAACACTTAAGATGCCTAAACTGAGCTGACAGCAAAATATATGCTACATAAAAATGTATTTTACATATCATGAATAGTTCACCCATCCTGTTGTCCATATCCAGATAAATGGCAGTGTAATTTGTTTTTTCATTATTAAAAGTCCAAATTGTCAGAATAATATTTATCTTTCAAAAACAAAGCAAAACAAAAAAAGTCCTAAATTTTGTCTTGTGTCAAACTCAAACTACAGAGGGAAAAGGTTACTTTGCTTGGAGAACTAAAGGAAAAATTTATTAATGTATTTTTATGAAATGGAATTTTTGACTGAGAGTGAAACATATTTATGGAAAACAAGGTAAGAACATGTTCTACAGTAATATTTTCTTTAGTTATTATTATAATTTTGTTTGCTGAGGCTTCTGTTACAAGTTAAGTTATGGAGGAACATAACACTCTAAGAGAAGAATGATATTGCAACTCACCTGTCAAGGTCCAAAATCACAGAATCATAGAATCATGGGGTCATAGAATGGTTGGGTTAGAAGGAACCTTAAAGATCACCTAGTTCCAATCTCCCTGCCCTAGGCGTCGGCACCTTCCACTAGACCAGGTTACTTCTAGCCATATGTTCTGCTGTCTTGTGATACTTAGTTTCACAAGTAATGATATGTTATGGCACTATTGCTAAACATCATGCTGCTGAGGTAAAAGACTTTACATTAGAGTTTCCATTCTCATCTATCTGCAGTAAAAAAATTCATTTACTGCAGAAGCCACTGGAAATTACCGTAAAGCACAGTGGAAGCTAGGTGTAGAATGAAACTACTACTACCACCACAGCCAGAACATGTTATCACAAACCAGTTTACCTGCATTTTCTGTGAGCTAAGAACAAGCAGCTGGTTACAGATAGGTTGACTTGCCCGTGTCTGTAAAACCTAATTTTCTTGATCTTATGGGTGAGCCTTAAGGAAGCCTTATTGCACCAGTAAGAGTTTAAGTGCATATGACTACCAAAAATAAAAGAAGGGAGTGAGGGAGATGTGGAGGGCTGAAGAATAGAAAAGAGGTTCTTTGGTGAGAGTTTATTTACACAATTTACTGCATATGTATGAATATCATGTACATAACACCTTTTAGACAACAAAGCATTAATAATCCTGTTATTAACGTGGTTGTGTACTGTTAGCTTCATGGTGTAAGTCAAAGTCTGAGCTACTGATTTTGGGGAAAACACTTTAGACAATAGTTGCACTCTGCACTGCACGCATAGTTGTAGTAATGCAAGTAGTTGCATTATTAGTAAAGTTCAATACAAGAATCCTGATGTATTTTTAGTACATGCAAACTTTTATACTTTTGAGAGATTTATGTTTTGTCAAATTGGCACGAGCAAATTGCTGCACTGAAATGTCACTGATAGTAATTAGAGTATTGCAGAAATTGCTTTGTACAACGGTCTCTTTTTAGCATAGATTCTAAATAGTGCCCATAATTGCAGCGCTAAACGTAGTACCAGTCATTATGCAGAGGTGTGTAAGTGAGGAATTGGTGAACTTCAAGCTGAAAATATGTTCTTGACACTTCAATTAAACATCAGGGATTTTTTTAGATCAGTAAAATACTGAAGTGCCTCATTCTTTTAATGCCTATTTGGGTTTTATTGGTTTATTGCTTAAAAATAAAGATGTATTTTTTGTTCAGTTCTGTTTGCATGCATGAATTTTCTTTTGATAGACAAAGTACACAATTCAATCAGGTTTTGTAATTTTTTCAGTGTGACTTTTATTGAAGCAAGCTATACTGAACTGTGATCAATATTGGGTAGTACAAATTTCAATTTTATTTTAACCTGCAGTCTTGTAAACGAGTAAGAGTTTTGGGGACTGTAAAGGGTAGCTTGATTGATATTTAGTTTCTAATACAAATATGTCTCTGGTCTGGAAGATCAGAAAATCAGAGAATGGTTGGGTTGTCTGGAGATCATCTAGTTCAGCTTCCCTCCAGGTTACACAGGATTGTGTCCAGGCTGGTTTTGAATATCAGGAATATGTGGAAAGGGATTCCACAGCCTGTTTCAGAAGCTTTTCCTTATATTTGGGTGGATATCCCGTGATAAAGTTTGTGATTGTTGCTCCTTTTCCCGTCACTGGGCACCACTGGCCTTGCTATATTCCTTTTAAAGTGATTGAGTAAGCAATTTTATTAATGCCTAAACAAAATATCTCAAACCACATTCCTTCTAACAACCCACACATTTGTGATCTAGTAGCAGTTCGTATGAAAGAATTTAGACAGAGCCACATGTAAGATATCTTATTTCTGCCACAGAACAATCTGTTTAGGCAGAAGATGTTTTATTAGTGGGGTTTAGGAAATCTGGATGCTTCATTAGTTCCCATCTATTGCTTTTTTGCAAGAAGCTGACTCTTGCTTGTGTTCTCATTAGGTATGTTCATTCCACTACATTTCAAGAAAGGGAAAGCCTTTTTCTTCCCACTCAAATCACATGTCTGGACAGTCCTAGTAGAAAAATGTGAATTTAGAGATTTGTCAGGTACTTTTGTCTTTTTTCAAATATTCTTTTGATTTCATACTTTATTTATTTTAATGCTAAAAGAATTATAACAAGCAATTCCTTATTCAGATAGTCAGTATGACTTTGAACCAAGGACAAGGATTCTGGACTAATACAAGGCATCTGTGGGTTCTCATGAAACTCTCATCTGTGTAGATGAGTTCATACCATTTAATAAAAACTTTGTTTAATACTCTTAGTCCTTAAAAAAAAACCCAACCAAACAAAACATGCTTAACTGATTTCAGTGGTGTTCTTTTTCTTAAGATAAAACAGTGACATTTTTGTACAAACAAAGGAGATTCCACTTCTTTTCCATTAGCTTTCTATTTGATATTTCACAAAATTGCATTACAAATCAGGCTCTGTGTTTCATACACCCTAGGATTGATTGATCTATATTAAGCTGGATTTTCTAAATGCAGATGTCAGTCATGAAAGAAAACATACTCAACCATATTTCTATGAAATTAAAGGAATTATGCATCATAACTCTTCAGATCTGCTAGATAAGTACTTAAAACACCTCTGTACTCTGATATCCCATATTTATTTTAAAAGAGACTGTCATGGCTACTTCACACTTACATGTGTAACTTTTAAGAGTTCTAAACTTAAGGGAGATGATTCTCTCTTTTAGTTGTAAATTATCACTTTAAACTAATAACAGTTTTGTAACACATCTGAGAAATCAGAGGATCCATATGTTCATGAATTTCATTTTCAATTTGCAGATTTGCAAAATAGCAGCAACATGTATTAAGTTTCCCTTATAGAAGAAGTATGTCTTAATTTATTCTAAGCATGAATTTGTACCAAGTGATAAAATACAACCATTCTATTGATAAAAACCGCAAAGTAAAATGATCCCCTCTTTTTTTCACATTTTTTGTAAAGGAATTTTCAAAGCCTTCAAAATTTAGTTTAGATTTGTTGTAGATAAGATAAAAATATACTTATTATGTAAAATATTGATAATTTTCTATAATAGTTAGGTACCATCTTTCTTCACCACTGTGTTTGAACATAGTGTCATTTCTGGGGCTTCTAAAGGATTGAAAATAGATGATGATTCCATTACTTGAAAAAAGTGTGTCCTTTCAAAATGATTATTTATGAAATTCAGAAACCCTGAATCATTTAATCTTTTGTGAAATCCTTTTGTAACATTTTTTCCCCTTTTATTGCATGGCTAAGTACAATCCTGTGCCCAATCTCTCTGAATCAACTGAAGGCAAATTATAAGTAGTGGCATGATAAACAAGTAATATTTTTTTCCCAATACCTATCTTTAAATATTTTAGACTTAGATCCAGAATGGGAGCATTAATTTTTTTGGCATGTGAAATGATCGTATGATAGCTAGGTGTGGCTGCTTTTATTATTTCACATTGGAGATGAAAAATCTGTTGGGATTTCAGGTACAGGTACAGTTTAAGAGAGTGTGCTAATAATTTAGGGACAAAGCCTAAGCCATTACTCAGGGACAATACATGATGCCAAGGGATAAATAATTCAATCACATTACCAGTACTTGTATCCTCTTCAAATAGTTTCCCTTTCTTTTAAGTAGGAATTTTGATCCTTGAGGAGCAACAAGCAATTTCTTTGTTCCTGTTATGCATATAAATTAACTGGGGGGATGAGGTGGGGGGGAAGGAGGAGGGAAGCATCTCTGACGAAGGATAAGTTTAACTATTGCATTCTCTGCCTTGGCAGCATTGACTAAAATTTCTTTCCCAACATTCACTCCTGGAATATTATAGCTTTTGTATGCATTTCTAGTAAACATAATTAAACAATAATTAAATATTTCTAGCTGTGCTGTTCATCAAAAAGAAGCAGAGATAAAACATGTTTTCTGCAATTAGTAATTTGAGTTGATCCTTTCATAATTTGGTTGTGACACCTGCTTAGACAGAAACAAAATTTAATCTAGAAGTAATTTTCCTGCACAGTATTTTGTACTGGAAGAAAAAGCATGAGGCCGAGACTGTCTTTCATGCAGATGAGGAGCCTCGGGAGAGACATACATCATACAAAGAAGATAAGCATGGATGTCATAGATTTTAACAAAAGAGCCTGTCTGAAATTTTAAAATCTTAGAAAAGCAGAATTTGTGTTCACAATGTGGGTCAAAGACAAAGCAGAACATTAATTTATTAGGAGTTGGAAATTTCTGTAAAGATAGCAATGAAATTTAGAAGCAATGTCTTGCTGATTATGCTGTCTCATTGGGTTGAACTTCTCTGTGCAAATTAAATGCCATGTAATCATACTGAGTCCATTATTAAAAAATGAAATCAAATTCCATTATAAAGGAAAAGTTGACCCAAAGACTCCTAGACTAGGTTTCAGTACTTTACTTAGTCTTCTTGACCAAACAGGAGAAATCAAAAACCCACATTTTATTACTTGAATACATCTCTCATGGCCAAAATCGTAAGTTCTAAAACAAAGGTTAGAATTTGAGCTTGAATAAATTATATTTGCTGGTGTGTACTTGACTTTCTTTGGTTTTTTAAATTGAAAGCTGAAGTCTTACTCCAGAGCTAAAGGGGCCAGGAATAACGAACAGCACCAACTGTCCATTATAGTGGTTCTCATTCCAATACCAGCCTTTTCCTTGAATACTTGTTCTGTATTTTGCTTATTTTTCCAAAAATATGTTTCCACTTTTATTGTCTTCATAATGACAATTATTTTATACTCCACCTCAACCTTTACATATCATCTGTATTGAAGTAAGGAGGAACCCCACAAAATATGTCCAGAAGTGTCTTTCTCACAAAGTTGTCTTACACACAGAGAAAGACACACTGTACTAATGAATTTTAAAAGGAAAAACTCTTCTACACACAGAGTTGGGTATCTGAGATGGTTGTAATTTTTAGAAAAATATATTAGTATGTAAGCATATTTACTTGCTTTTTGTGTCACATAAATTCTTTTTGAAGTTTTTGATTCTATAAAACTTGTATTTTCTTACTATTATTTTGATTAAATGATGGTAATAGCAAAAGAAGGGAAAATATTAAATATTGTCATATATTTCTCAGTGCCATTTGACAGCAGTCACAGAAGAACAGCCATGAGCTAAATGTTTTCCCAATTTTTTTGCCTGCTCTCTCTTCTGCTGCCCGGGTAGCATGAGCCTGTGGGAACTTAGAGCTTACAAAGTCTCTTATGGCTTTGTCTGTACGGTTCCTGCAGTATCTGCCTCACTCTTTTCTTTGTGAATATATATGGCTTTGGGACACTCCTGAAATGTAATGTATATCTGAGTAGAATTTATTGATATGGCATTTAAAATGACCAAATTCCATGCTATATTCCCAGTGTTAGAGCAAGGACAGTGTGAATAAAACAAGAAAATTCTAAATAAAAGAGTGGGTTTTTTTTAAATTGAGCTCTTTAAAGGAACCAATTTTCAAGTCTGTGGGCCATTTTCAATTAATTTGTCTGTCCAAAAAAAAATAATTTCCCTTGTGAGGAAGAATCTTTTGCTTCTACGTTCTGGATCGGTGAATTTTATCACTTTTGGTATTCAGAGGAAATCTTGTCTAGTGGGGACTATAGTAATTTATCTTTATTTGCTGAGACAGTTTTGGTTTCAGAGTGGGTAAACCCTCAAGTGAATCTGTAAATTGGAAGCTAAGTCTCGAGGTGTTACATCCATTTAAAGATTTAACTGGGCTTTTGTCATTACTGTAATTGCTTACCTTAATTTCGAAGGCTTCTACCTGCAGAAATGCTCACCAATGTAAAAATTTTCAGATAGTTCAAACTTAAGCTCTTCCACCACTTATCTGAACAGCTATATGTTGAAAAGTTCAGTCTGGATGTTCAGTGTACTAAAATTAATCCAGGTTAAGTAGTAGCTTACCTAGGCATAATAATTAAAGCCATGCTGCAAAGCAGGGAAAATAATATCTGTGTACAGAACTTTCAGATAAATGATTTCTTGACTCTCCAGCCCTGATAAATAGACTTCCTGAATTTTTAAAGCTAGAAAAAATTCTTCTGTGACTTAAGTACTTTTTGCCTTGAGGAATTTCAGTCAGTTTGAACCTGAAATGCAGTCCAAGGATGAATATTTAATTTCACTTTCCTTATAAGTGAAGTCGAATCACTTTTACAAGTCTGTGGGTGACAGTTTCAAATTTCATCTCAGGCAGCCAACCATCAGAGAATAATATTACAGCAGAAAAAAAAGTTGGTGTCTCAGTAATGATATTTTAATATTACAGAGCAGTAGTAAAGAGATCTGCACTCCCTTGTGAATGCTTGTGTTGACTTAGTAATCAATATCATCATAACAAGCAGCATATGTAAAATTATACCAAGAGCCAATGCCTGAGGATAATGTAGAAGTGCATTCTTCACATTTTCCTGGGTTTGCACTTTATGAATTGTTCAGTATAAATGATTCAGAGCAGTACTATTTCCACCTGCAAGCCAGATATGAGCACTGAGCACTCGTGATCCTCTCTTGGGACTTTCACATTTGTGGTCAGAATTACTCACATTTACCTCAGTCCCAAGGAAGTTTTCTTTGGGGTATCTCTTTGTCTCTTCTAGGACTAGGATCAGACCAGAACATGGTTGACCAACTTCTGCAATTAGCATAGTGGAAGCTACTAGGCAAACAATTGTCACTTCCATCTTCTTAGGCAGAACCTTCATTAACCGTGTCTGCATCCATGACTGAGAGAAAAGGTTGGTGCAAAGAAAGAGGACTTGCCAGTCTGGTAAAAAAAAAAAAAAAAAAAAAAAAATCAC
Source organism: Emberiza elegans (assembly GCA_024865655.1). Taxonomy (NCBI): domain Eukaryota; kingdom Metazoa; phylum Chordata; class Aves; order Passeriformes; family Fringillidae; genus Emberiza; species Emberiza elegans. The sequence goes on along the minus strand of JALJVW010003023.1, from coordinate 32,461,503 downwards.
AATAAATTTCATGGAGTTGAAACAGCAAGAATATAACCAGAGGATCATAGGATCATAGAGTAGTTTGGTTTGGAAGGGACTTTAAATACCGAGTACAACCCCCTGCAATGACAGATGAGCCCAGGGACATCTTCATCACGATCAGGTTGCACAAAGCCCCTTCAACCTGCCCTTGAATGTTTCCAGGATGGGACATCTGCCACAATTCTGGGCAGCCTGTGCCAATGTTTCACCACCCTCACTGTAAAAAATTTCCTCCTTACTTCCAGTCTGACTCTATCTTTCTTTAGTTTAAACACATCATCCCTTGTCTGAATGTAAGTCACCACAAAAAAAAAAAAGTTCTTCCCCATCTTTCTTTCTCATAAACCCCTTTCTAATACTGAATGACTGCAATGAGGTCTCCCCAGAGCTTTCTTTTCCCCAGGCTGAACTACCCCAGCTCTCTCAGCCTGTCTTCATAGGGAGAGGTACTCCAGCTCTCTTATCATCTTCATGGCTCTCATCTAGACCTGATCCAACAAGTACAGATCTTTCTTGTGCTGAGGACTCCTGAGCTGGATGCAGCATTCCAGGTGAAGTCTCACCAGAGCAGAGGAGAGGGGCAGAATCCTCTCCCTTGCCCTGCTGGCCATGCTACTTCGGATGCAGCCCAGGATACAGTGTGTTTTCTTGGCTGCAAATGAACATTGCTGGGTCATGTCCCGCTTTTCATCCATCAGCACCCCCAAGTCTTTCATTGCAGAGCTGCTCTCAAACCATTCAATGCTGAGCCAGTATTTTTGCTTGGAATTGCCCCTACCAAAGTATCACACCTTGCACTTGGCCTTGTTGAACCTCATGAAGTTCCCATGGGCCTGCTTCTGAATCTTGTCCAAGTCCTTCTGGATGAAATCCTATCCCTTGGGCATGTCAACTGCACCACACAGCTTGGTGTCATTCTGCAAACTTGCTGAGGGTGCAATCAATCCTGCTGTCTATGTCATTGATGAAGACATTAAACTCTACTTATGCCAGTACAGACCCCTGAGGGACAACACAAGTCACAGTAATTTTAACACTGTGCTTGGTTTTGCAATGTTTCATTGTGATATAATAGAAATAAGAGACATAACTGAGTCCTGATGGTGCAATATCACGGCATAAATCTGACTCTGACAAGTAGTTATGGTAAAATAATTATACAATCTTTTAGTTATTCCGCTGCAATGTTGCAGTGTGCTTTGAAGAGTCACAAAAGTGCATAAATAATTATTATTTGTGTTTAATAAAATAACAATGACCTGTGAGTTGTTAAAAATAGTATTTCTGCCTAAAACAATGAAAACTAAACAAATTATGTTTTTAAAATTAATTTAGAAATGCACCTTTGAGTAGTTACATATTTTCACTTCTGCCTGCTTAGCTTCATTGTGTTTCATAAATGGTATCTTGTCTCTGTACAGTTGTTTGCATCTGGGGGGTGTGGGGGGAGTCATCTTGTGTGCAATATTCTTTATTATTTTTCAGGGGATAGTTTGCTCACTTTTCTAATAAGATGAATGAAGGGAAGTAAAATGTGCTAGTTTTTTTCAACTGGTTCTATTAGATTGATTCCTGTAGCTTACTGAGATCAGTGGATAGCCTTTTATATTTCAAAACTAAATATTAAGTGCTTTGCTGGATTTGGTCCTGATCACTTAGCAGAGTCTCAGTAGACATAAACAGAGAACATTGAAGTCACTATTGGGTATCAGTGAGAAAAAACAACCAAAACCCAAGCATCCCTCCCTCATCCTCTAATAATTGTTCTTGAGATCTTAAAACAATTTTAAAATAATTTTCAGTTTTAACATAAATCTGCAAAGTAATTATTTTGGGAAGATTTCTAATGTGTGGAGTAAAAGAATGTTTGTTGGCTCATCCACTGGTTAGGTGGTTTCCTAATTAATGTACCAAATGCAGATGACTGTTAATACAATAGGTCTTGTGTGCTTCACACTAAGGGAAAATGTGTGTAACCCAAAAGGGAAATGGAGCAGAAATGAAATGCTACTGTTAATTTTAATACATTTTAACAAATTTAGGAGATGGCAGTCTTCAGTCTATACCACTCTTTTTAGATTTCAAATGAAGCTTTAAGATAGCATTAGTTTAAACTCTAGCATAAAGGTGAATATATAAGTAAATCTAGAGAAGATTTAAAATATTATCATCGATGTGATTTATAATTCTTTTTCTTTTTATATTTCTTTCCAAATCCCATTGGTCAATTTTGTACTTCAAAAAGTCAATTTCCCTCATAATAAATTTATTGAGATCATACTCTGTCTTACCTCTTTGAAGGGTAAGTGCCTAATAAAAAAATACTGGTTTTGCCAAAAGGATAAAGGAAGACAGAGGCTTCTTGATGTGGTAATAATTAATCAATCACCAAAGGGTAAATACTATTTGCACTGAATTGAATGTATTAAAATATTGGTATTATATCCTTGAAACACATATCTTAAGGACATTGATAAAATATAAGTTCAGAATTAATTAATAAAAAGATGATTATTTAGACCTTTGATCTTCAGTATGTTTCTACACATGTTCTTCTACTGAGATATAACCAAGAAGAGCTTCAAATAATATTCCTTACCTTCAGAAACCTTTTTGCTCCCTGGAAATTTATATTAATATTGTCTTTTACTGGGACTGGGCTGTTGCACCTGGAGATTCATAATCAAGTGTCCTTTGCCTGCAGGTGAAAAAGCATATGCTTTTTTGATTTCTGGCTTTTGTTTTACTACATCACTTTATTTCTTTTTCTTTTCTACTCAGATATCTGTTACTTTTCCACACAGTATGTGTTTTCAACAGCATGGAAATCTGTTGCCATTTCCTCCTTATAAGTTTTGTTGGATTGCTGGGAAATGGTTGGTTGTGCTTTTGTCATGGAGTATTTGGGAATCAAATTCCTGTTGTTTGTCAGATAAAATATCTAACATTTCAGAGGTGAGTTTATAGGTGACAGGTGAAGTACTGTATGTGAATTTTTTTACTTAATTAAGAGGATGCTTGATAGGAAGCTGTTGTGCCCCACTAATACAACACATTTATGTTGGTTTAGAAATTGAGATTTCTGAGCATTTTTCAAAACCAAATTGATAATTCAAATATCATCCAGGTATTGATTGTGAACTCATCCTTTAAAACTATTAATGTAATTCTTACTGATTTCATTTGAAGAATACTGACTACAGTTCTTGATTTGATTCATACTTTTGCGCAAAAAAAGGACAGACCAGTATGAAACAGGTAAATATTAAAAAAAAAAAAAGGCAGGAAGAATAATCTTTTTTGATGGGAGTATTGTCAGAAAACACAATATTATTCCAAACTATTCTATTTAGAGCAATTTTATTTTCTCACCCAGTAAATGGGATAGCTGCATATTAGATGCTTGCATTATGTCAACATGTATATGTGTATCTATCTCAGCCGTAACTGTTTTGTTCTTCTACCAAATCCCTGTGTACACCTACAATTACCTTGAATATTTTCTCTATTCTAGAAGGTACTGCTATCTAGTAAGATTTTGGAAAACAGACTTTGATCTAAAGGTAAGGTTACTCTGTGTTCCTCGTAGAGCAGAAGTCTATAGCATCTGACTGTCAGAACTCAGGATATGTCTTGAAACATGCTAAATTGCATTATGATTTTTCTCCAAGGAAGCAATGTGCATTTCCTCATTAAATCTGGAAGCAAGAAAAATCAGGATCACATTATGCTAAATAGTGTTCTTAAGTTTGCATAAAAATTGTTGAAAACAAATAATTATATAAAATCTTAGGTAATGATTCTGGAGAGAGAACATTCTGAAGAAGAATCTCTGCTCATGCTTTGTATTTATTAAAGAATTTTAGCTATAGTCTGACATCAGTAACAATATAGAACACAAGCAAAATAAATATTCAGTAGATTTACATTTTTCATATGGAATGTCACTTATTTCTCATCAGAATGAGAAAGCTCTAAATCTGCCCTGCAAAGCTGTAGGTTATGACTGTAAAACATACATAAACAAACTCATAACAGCTTCAAACCCAGTTTTGGTTTAATTAAAGGCAGTTCAAAGTAACTGGTCCAGTCCTGTAGTTGCCTTGAGGTTTTGCCTCTAAGTGTCCAGACTTGACCCCCAAAACAAGCATTGCTATGTCTGTAGTGAGTGAGTTTTGCTTTATGGCTGGTCAGTTATATTAGGAACAGCAAGGGAAATGAAAATCTGTCATGCACCATGGGAGGTAGACAGCTCGTTTCCCTAATCTCTTGACCTCCCAATCTGATCTTGTGTTTTTAGCCTTTTCAGAACAATTTATGTTTTCAAGGCATTTGCATAGCTGCTCTCCTGCAGAGCCACTATCCCTGGTTTCTGATCTGGATGTGTTCTGCTAGTTTGAGCACTAAACATTTTAAAATGTCTGAATTCTGACAAGCAACTGGTGACATTATGATAGAAAGTATATTTTTAAAGCTATTAAGTACTTACTGCATATATATTCTATATTTCACTTATCATTTGACAGCAGAGTAATTGCAAAATGAACATTTAGATTGGATTGAGGACACCATAAGCTGCAACAGCTGTGGGTGTGAAGAAAGACTTGGTTGTACATGCTTTTGCAGTATGTCAAAGTAAATAAATAAATAAATTTTGCCATGCTGACAGAATGCACAAGGTGCCATTTGTAGTTTCTTGATAAATCTTCATGACTGAACTTTTACAACACTTTCTATATGAGAGGTTAATTTCCAAATCTTGGGTGAGTGAATTTGCCTTTTGGAGTGTGAGTTAGAATATGTGCAATTCATTTACAATGGAGTAGACTGGAAAATATTTGTATTCCTACATTGCTTAATTCAGTTTCTAAGGTTGGTATTGGTTAGATAATTTACTTAAGCACAAGCCTCAATATTTTGCTATATCAGCAGCACACATATTTATCAGTTATATTTTATTATATAATAGGATTTCACAAATATTTACAAATAATATTTGCTCAATTTAATAGCTGTTCTGGATACATGTTCATTATATAGCATGCTTTATTTTCAGAAACCTTGGTCAGGAAATGTTGTTGGGACTGTGCCAAAAAAAGAGATTTGTGAACAATCCTTTGAATTTCCTAGAAAAGAAGACTCAAAAATCTCAATGAACAGTCAGTCCCAGGCTTGTTTCTTAGCTTTAATATTAGGTTTTGCACAAAGTATTTTAAAATTGAAGTCTATTGAAATTACTCTAACCAAAACATAGGTGTGTAATTTAAGTATTTCTTACTTTAATTTCAATTTTCTTGTTTTGCCAGGTTTAGAGTCAAACATAAGCTTAAAAACTATTGTTTCTTCTAATTTTGGGATCTGACTAATTAAGCTCCTTCTAATAACATGGGCTATTTACCTCATTAATGTAACTTCACTGTTATTCTCTGTTATTATACTCAGTACTAGGCTGTTTTTCAGCAACAATTGCTATACAGTCACACTAATTTGTACGGTTTCACTGCCCTAATATTCCACTGAGATACTACTTTAATTAAAACATGACCTTATTATTCATAACTAAATGTGAAGCATAACCTTTTATCCTCAAGGAGTGTCATCAAAGGTTGCATCTTAGTTCTGAATCAGATCAATGGCTGTCATGCAGGATGAAGCTCTTATCGTCTGTGAATGGCACCCGATGGTAATTTATAACAGTACCTGCCAACTCATCGATCTTTAGAGGCACACTGCAGTCATTCTCAACCTGCTTTAGATGCTTTCATTTAGCACTGCCTAGCCATCACTCCCCAATGATAGTCAGGAGGCAATTCATAAAATCAGAGTGAATTACCGTGTTTATATGTGTCTTAGCATGAAAGGCAGTAAGCAATTCTCCAAAGGCTGAAATAAGTTTGTATATGCTGTACCATCAATTTATTTTGTTATTGTACCTGGAGGGGAGAGACTTTTGTTTTTTAAAAGGTGAGTAGTTCTGCTTCAGAGTTCAGGGACTGTGAAGCAAAGCTGAATAGCTGTACCTGTCTTGGAGAATGAGTGAATGGAACACCCTGAAACAGAAATAGATAGCCTCAGGTCACCATAAAAATTAATTACCATGACAATTGAATATACTGCAAGAAAAGTAGCTAACAAAATAACCAAATGCAGTGGGTGCTGGACTATATGGATGTTAAGTAAGCAATTATTTACTGTAATAAAGATACTTTTGCAAAAGTTAAAGGCTCTTGATTGGAACCCCCTACACTGTCCATAAAGGATATTGGTGTCTGCGTCACTGTTCACAGTCCATTCCACAGCTGGTTCTGTAAGACAAAGCATTCTTATGCAAAGTGTCTTTATATCCTGACCTGCATTCAATTCTTTGATCTCCTGTTCTGCACTTAACCTTGGCATTTGATAGATGCTATTGGGGTGGAAGGGATAAGGGTGATAGAGGAGGAAGGGCTACACAGGAAAATGCAGGAAGCCATTGTAAGAGAGCTACTGGATTTAGAAAACCATTATGATTTTGTCCTTATTGAGTTGGATACCCTTAGAGGGAATTATTCTGATTTTCTTTTCTGTCACAACCAAGCTAAAACCAAAAATTATCTTTCTTAAGCTAACACTGTTTCAAAAAAGATCATTTAATGAAATAATTTTATTTGCTTGTTTTGCTTGTTATTTAGTACCAATTGATTACTCTCATAACATTTAATAGGACTAGGTCTAATCAAAAGGTCAACTGACAATTACTGTTACTCTCTGGTACTGTGTAACTCAGATGGCAGAACACATGCAACTATGGAGCCAAGCATTTCAGTTACCTTTTGCAGCTCTGAAGGTATTCTAATATTTTTTTCCATTACTTACCATTTCTGTCAGGACTGTCTAGAATAAGACTGTATTTTGATTTTTCTGTAGTATAATGAAATAATAATACGGAAATTTCAGATCTATACATAAAGGTAATAAAGTTTTAATATTAAAAAAATCTTAGCATAATTAGAAGGCTCAGTAAATTTCATGCTATAGAATACCTAAGGTGTCTTTAAATTGACTGAAACTATAAAAAAAAAACATGCACAAAAAAAAGAGAAACTAATTTAAAAAATATTTTTATTGCTAATTATTTTTTTTTCCCTAAACATCCATTAATTTTGCAGTCAGGATTCAGAAACCACAATGAAAGAGACATTTAATTACAAATAAATAAAATAGTAATAAGTCTCCTCTCAGAAAAAGGAAAGCAATCCAGTTCAAACCAGTAAATTCCATCTTATGCATTGTGCCACCTGTGCAAGAAGCTATATTGAAAATCTTTCAGAGTATATTTTTCCCTTCTGCATCTATTTTTTCCAAGTTCAATCATTGCCATTTAATTTCATACATAGCCTCCTACTATTACAAAGCATTCAATTGTATTAGTATAGGATCACTCCCTAAGGAACAAAAAAAAAAAAAATGGAAAGAAAACCAAAGCCCTACATAGATAAACTTTGATAAAAAAGATAAATTATGGTTCTAGTATTTTCATTTGACAGCTTAGTGATACTTTGTTGAATTCCTTTTACAAAACTTAAAAACAAAAAAAGATTAATTCTCCTCTGAGAATGATCTGTGGATTAGTGTTACCCACCACAACACTAACCTTTTGTCCTTGCCTTTCCTTAGTTTAATTTTAATCTCCTAAACGTAGCTCATCTGGAATGTTTCACATTCTTTTTATTGAATCTATTTCATACTAGTCTTCCATATAAGAAGGAAACAATTTTTTTCTTCCTTCAAGGCAGGAGTTTTCTAAATCTTCAAGTTTTCTAAATCCTAACAGGATGTCATTTTGACACTGTACTTCAGACAAGAAAAGAAAAATAGTAATGAAGCATGTTCATGTTCTAAAAACTGACTTTTAAACTTCTGTGCCAAGTTCCATTGATTTTTTCCCTGAAATATGAAATTTACCTTTTTTTTTAAGTGAAATATATATATATGTATTTCTTTGCTTGGTGGCCTTGAATGTCTGAGCTTTAATTTTGAAGGCGTAGGTGCCATATTCTAACATAAAGCTTGGGTTTTGTACTTAACTTGCATCCTTGAGAGTGCTTCAGTAAAATAGTCAAATGGTTTAATAAATATCTACTAAAGTAAGCTTAGTTTCCAGCCCATCAGGATTTACAGATCCTGTTCAGCAGAGGCACTACCAAGCCAGTCTGTCTGTACCAGCACAGGGGGTTCTGCCACTGCACATCTGTGACTTAGTAGTTTTTCAGTTCTCAGCCACTCATAGAATGAATGGCCATTCCCATTCTTCCAGCCTGTAGAAATCCTTCTGAATGATAGTTATATTCTCCAACATATTGATTACTCCCCCCAGTTTCATGTCATCCACAAACTTGCTGAGAATACGTACCATACTTGTTTGGGCTTAGTCTTATTTGTCTTTTACAGACATAATTAAGTTATAGACTTATAGAATGAGTTGGGTGGGAGGCGACCTTAAAGATCATTTAGTTTTGATCTTGCTGGCCATGGGTGTGGTCATATTCCCTTAGATCGGGTTGCTCAGGTTGCCCATCCAACATGGCCTTGAACAATTCCGGGGATGGGTCATCCACAACTTCTCTGAGCGGCCAGTTCCAGTGTCTCATCACTCTCAACAGTGAAGAATTTTTCCTAATATCTCATCTAAACTTGCCTCTTTTCGGTTTAAAGCCATTTCCCCTTGTCCTATTGCTACACATCCTTGTCAAATGTCCCTCTCCTGCTTTTTCTTGTAGGTCCCCTTTAGGTGCTGGAGGCTACTGTAAGGTCAAAAAAGCAACATCTAAAGTGGGGTGTGTTGTGTTCTAGAATTCCTTGGGGTTTTTTGAGATAACTGCAACAAACATAGAACATTTAGGAAGAAACATTAATTTTATTACATTTTTTTTTTCTTCAATAATTTTTAGAAATTGTAGGGACCATGAGATGCTCAACCATGCTTTTCAACTTAAAGTCACATGTTATAATGCACTTTCTCCATTTCTGCAGCAGAAATCAGCCATTCTTTTCCTAGACTAAGTTGTTGGTCTATTAAAGACACTTGCTAGTGCTTTATCTAAGCTTTTCACTGATTTGTTTGAACATCAATTTGTTCATATTGTTAATGTTGTTCATTTGCTGATTTGTTTAGAACACGAATCTATGAACATGCAAAATAATTTTTTATGAGTTACTAGAGAACTCAGGCGCAGATAATACCCTGTTTTGATAGAAAGTGACTTTGTTACTTTTTTTCTCACTAGATCCTGTCTACATCCAGTATATCAGTGATTTTAACATTTTACTCATGCAAATCTTCCCATCATGTCTCAGGAATACTAGATAGGTCATAAAAGAGCAATTCCAATTCAAATTTCTCTTTTTTATTATCCAGTTTTCTACCATTCATATACAGGCAACTAGAGCATTTCTGTTCAAGCTTCTTGGTGCCTTGATTAATTTCATTCTTGACATCTTGATTTTGTGCTAAAAGAGTGTTCATCTGTTTCTCCTTAACCCCCTCCTTGGTAGGTGCTCATTTATGTACTTTAACTGGCTGAGTTAGCTGATTCCCCTCAAGTTCTGTGAATTCAGATAGATAAATAACACATGTACTAAAATGGACCATCACCAATAAATTCGTGCACAGTGACTAGAGAGACATAAGTAATCCTGTATTTATGTTGTGATTAATAATTATTTAGTAATGTAAGTCGGGCATCTGGTCTAAGCTGCTCCATAGAATTTCTCTATAGTCCATGGAGAAAGGTATCCATTCTCTAAATTTAAAAGCAGTCTTGAAATGACTAATCATCTGCACTTTCTCTGCTGATGGAAGAAACAGCCTAGATAAAGTTTTCCCAAATGGAATACCATCTCTCATGTTCAGGGATAGAACTCATTTAATGATTAGCTGAGTCATCTGGAAATGGTTATTTCTTTTCATTCACTACACATTCCAGCACATTGCTTCCATTCCTAATTGAAGATAATTGAATTTTACCCAGTGGGGAAAAAAATCATCCTACTAGCTGTCTGTTGATGCAGAATACTCTTTCTATCCTCAGTAATGAGTCCTTGAAAAAATATTTCTTTTCTCTTTTTCCAGCTCACTAAGTTCTTTATGTTTGTGAGCAGACATGGTTAACCTGCTAGACCAGCCAAACAACTGTTTTCAACTATTTTCTATTCTTTTCAATGAAATAGGAATAATTTCCTTTAAAAGGACCTTTTCCACATGTAGAATTTTACCTGGATCTCTAGGCATGTGTCTGTCTTGCCATGTTCATTCTCATCTCTATCCTAAAATCTAGAATATTTCCAGATCTCCTAACCTGTAGGGATTAGTTGTCGCTCTCTTCCTCTGGTTTCCACTCTTTGTTCAGTATCAAGCGAGCATAATTCTTAAATCAGTTTATCAAATTCTCCTCCATTGTCCTTCTATTTCTTATTAGAAGATAGTTACTAACCCTAATCTCTGCAAATCACCTCTTTTTTTTTTTTTTTTTTTTCAACATAGCCTCTGTGCAAAGAAAGGTCCTTATGACTTCAGAAAAGAACTAAAATGGAGCACCGAAGTCTCTTCTAGGGCATATCTTCCAGGGTTATTCTGATTTTACATTTAAATCACAAAACTTTTTTTTTTCCTCTCCTGCTTTGTGACATTTATTTTACGATGTAGAAGACAGGGAGAGGGGGGCATGTACTGTGATTAAAGCTTATAATTTGATTATTACAAGTGGTTATTACAATTGAGTCAATAGTCAGGAAACATATCTGGGACTCCATTTATGTGCCTGGACTGGCTGACTTCATTGTATCTTTGTTAAAAATCTGGGGAGAAATTTGGTCAGTTTTTAAATGCCCTAGAACAAGACATTTTAAATAGATTCTCTTGCTCTGTACCAGTTCTTAATCAGCTGACATCATACTGAGAAGAAACCGCATTGAGTCAGCAGCTACTACAGGCCTTTGTAACACTTTTGTTTCAATTAAACAGTTGGAGTCTCTTGGAATACAGAATTTATGAAGGAGCAAAACTTAATAAACTGGTTTGCAAACACTGAAATCCAATCTTTATGTCCCTTCAATGCCTCAGTTTCTCCACCCATAAACCAAGTGTAATAATCTCTCCATTTAAAACTTACTGAATTTTGTTGATAAAAGAATGCCAGAGGACAAGCAAGTATTATTATCATCACTATCATTGTTACATTTATAGACTGTAATGTGCCTAGTGACTCATGATACAAAAGCATTTGCTTTACATATAGTCCTGTGACTGAAAGTACAATATGGTATTAAAGGCAAATGTACAATTATAGATTGCCAGCACACCTGAGGGGAAAAAAAGGAAAAATGGGATTACTCACCAGACCCTAGAAAAATCCTTTCTTTGTGGACAATATATGACTCAAAGTCTTCTTTTCTCCTGATAGCTCAATGCTAAGTCTTGTCTCCAGGGGAAATCAAGATCTGCATTTAAAGAAAGATATTAATAACTAGAGCTAGGTTTTATTTTCCAAGTAAGTATTATAAGGTACTTAGTATAAGAGAGAATGTGAAATGAATAGTGAATGATATTCAAAATATTCTGAAAAGTTCATCTTTCGTCATTTATCACATCTTATAGAGAAAATTATAGGTTATATTGTAGGGAGTCTAATAAATCCATTACTCAGGAGTTATTGGTGGGGTTCTGTTAATGCAGTTCAAGTTTAACTTTAGTAGGAGTTCTCAAACACTAAGAGGCAGTATATATTCATTAAGACCTATTATAATGAAAAGAGGTAAGACTTACATAAGACAGAAGCAGATGAAAAGACCCCCATAAAAATACCAAACAAAACAAACAAAAAAACCAACCGAACAAAAACAACAACAACAAAAAAAAAAAAAAACCCAAAAAACCACCACCAAAAAACAAACCTCAAGAACTAAATAAAATAAACACACAGCAAAACAACTTTATTGGTGGAAGCAAGCAGCTGTGTAATTTTGTTTTGGAATAAATTTTTAATAGGAAATGAGAGTAACAGTGTTCTGAAGATTATGTAAAAACTGGGTTAAGAAGACTTTTAGGTGTTATGCAAACAAAAATTTGGTTCCATAACTTGTAGTGTGAGGCACAAGAAAGAGTGATACAGGGCTATAGGATTCTGAGCAGTGTCAGATGCCTGAATATACATCACTGATTTACTTGATTAGTGGGAAATCCTTCAGAACTATGACATCTTTCTGAATGCCTATAGGATGTACTAATTTTTAATGGGATGCACTGGGAGAATTACAAACTTCCCAGTGTAGGAGATCATATTTGAGATCACCTCAGGAACCTGAAGGGCCATGGGATCTGATCAGATGTATTAAGGTGTTGCAGACATCTTTTGTGAAAAATCCTTCCTTTAGGATTTTTCCCTCCTGAGAAACCGAGAGGTCTCAGAGACAAGATGTAAACAATTGTTATCTGCTGCTGTGGAATGCAACAGGTGCATCTGTGATTAACCTTCTATGGGTGTTTGGATTTCTTAACCAGTCATGACAGAGCTGGCTCTCGCTCTCTGTCGGAGCCAGCTCCTTTGTTATCATTCTTGCTATTCTATTCTTAGCTAACTTTCTGACAACTTCTTCCTTCTATCTCTTAGTAGTATAGTCTTAATGTAACATATATATCATATAATAAATCAAACCTTCTAATTATGGAGTCAAGATTCTTGTCTCCTCTTCATCCTCAAAACCCTGCTTCCCAAAGGGACAATATTAAGGGTCATGAGAGAAGTGGCAGATGAAGTGGCCAAGCCATTATCCATCATATTATAAAGGTATGGCAGTTTGGTGAAGTTCTTTTTGAGTTGAAAAGGGGGAAAAAAACTCCCATTTTTAAAAAGGAAAAAAAACCCAAACCCTGAAGACCCAGAGAACTACAAGCTGATCAGTCTCATCTCAGAGCTCAGCAAGATCATGGAGTAATTCTCCTAGAAACTATGCTAAGCCATACAGAAAACAAGGAGATGGTTGGTGACAACCAACAAGGCTTCACTAAGCTCAAGTCAAGACTGACAAACCTGGTGGCCTTCTGTGATGAAGTTAGAACCATGGTGGGTAAGGGAAGAGCAAATGCCATCTCTCTATCTTTGCTATATACAACGCATTTGACTCATGACATCCTTGCCTCTTTACTGGAAAGACATGGTTTTGACAGATTAATCATTCAGTGGATAAGGATTTGGCTGGGTGATTGCTCTCAAAGATTTGCAGTCAACAGCTCGGTGTCCAAATGGATACCAGTGACAAGCATCTTTCCTTGGAGCTTGATTCTGGAACCAGCACTGTTTAACATTTTCATTGGTGACGTGGACAGTAGGATCAAGTACATCTTTGACAATTTTGACAAAGACACCTAGTAATGTGATGCTGTTGAAATGCTGGAGGGAAGGGATGTAATCCAAAGGGACCCTGACAGGCTTGAGAGGTGAGCACGCTAACACCTCGTAAAGGTCAACAAGGCCAAGTGCAGAGGGCACATTCTGTAGGTGGAGAATGCATTGAGAGCAGCCCTGCAGAGAAACACCTGGGGGTGTTGGCAGACAACATGCACAACATGACCTGGCAAGATGCACTTGCAGCTCAGGAAGCTGATCTAGGCTGCAGCAAAAGAGGCATTGCCAGCAGGTCAAGGGAAGTGATTCTCTTTGCCTCTGCTCTTTTGAGACTCTGCCTGGAGTACTGTGTCTAACTCTGGAGGCCCCAGTTCAAGAAGGACATGGAGCAAGTCAAGAGGAGTCCGTGAATATGATCAGAGTGCTGGAGCACCTCTCCTATGAGGACAGGTTGAAGAGCTGAAGTTGTTTAGTCTGGACAAGAGAAAGCTTTGGGAGACCTTATATGCAACCTTTCAGCACCTAAAAAAGGGAGCAAACAAGGGGGCTGGAGAGAGAAATTTTGCAAGGGCATGTGGTGATAAGGCAAGGGGGAATGGCTTTGAACTAAAGGGTAGATTTAGATTTGGTATTATGAAGAAATTACGAAGCTGGTGAGGCACTGGAATAGGTTACCCAGAGAAGCTGTGGGTGATCACTGGAAGTGGTCAGGACCACGTTGAATGGAATGTGACCCCACCTGTGGCACAGGGGAATTGAAACTTAATGATCTTTAGGGTTCACTCTAAATCAAGCCATTCTATGATTCTAGGAAATACTAGTTTCTGTCTTTATATCTAACCTCTTTATCTAATGGTGCAGAATATTGTGCTGTGATTTGGCCTTGTCACAAGTTAACAAAGTAAAGAACCAAAGTCCTCTTTGCTTTTCACTAAAAAAAATGTGTAATGCTTCATTGCTGACAGGTTCTGAAATTCTGCTTTTTTGTTCTGGATCTCTAAGTAGTTTTGTTTGTTTTTTTGGTTTTTTGGGGTTTTTTTTAACAGTACTTTGAAATCATAATTTTTAAAGGTGGCCATGAAAGATGTAATTTCTACTTTCAGATTGCATAACTCTCCTCTGTTCCGGCAAAAAGTACTGTTAGGCATTTAATTCTCAAGAAGACACAGTCAGCATATTTCCTCCTAATTTTGCTTACAAATGGTATTTCCATCTGTGTGGACAAGGAAACTGAGAACTGGGAATGATCTAAAATCAAATTGTTTATATTCTGTCAACTTACAGTGTCTTTTGATTTTTCATTGTTTAAACAATATAAATCTTTTCAAAGCTTGCTGTTTAAGATTGATTTCTCAAGACAGTGTCCAGCAGTGCAATTATATTGAGATGATTATGCTTCATGCTGTTTTTAATCTCTTTTAGGAAATAAAATTGAAAAAAAAAAAATAAGTAGCTGACTCAGCTACTCACTAACTTTTCCTGGCTCTAGCTGGGCTGGCTTGGAAGTCAGCAAGGGTCCTTTTTAATGGCCCGAGATGCCCTCCTGGTGTTTTCACCATCCCACAGTGGTTGCTGTGTATCAGGTGAAGGACTAAGGAGATGATGATCTTTGCCTGTGAGTTTCCTCTTCCAGCTGCACAGGTGGATGGAAAAACAGGTGGCTGCCCACCTTCCCAGTACAACTTCTACTTGTTTCTGCTGTGGAACTTGGCCAAGAGGAATAAAATGATGCAAATCTTACTGTATTTGAGCTTCAAATCCCATGAGCAGTACCTGAAAAAAAAATAAAATTGAAAGCAGGGAATTGTATCATAATCTAAGGAATATATTATGGGAAAACTTTTTTAATCAGAGTAACAAAATTTCTCAGGATCTTGCTTAATTTCTTAATTGGTAGGAGTTTTTTTTTCATAGAAGTTGAAATGGAGATATATATAAACTAAGGCAGATACTAATAGAATTTAGTCGATAAATCTGGTTTCAGCTGAGTGTGCCTTATCTACTGTTTCATGTTTGATATCACATATTAACTGCAGCCATGATAAGTTCCTGAGCTTGCATAAGATGTCATGTCAGTAAATGCAGAAGCAAGCCTTGTCTTTGGCCTGCCCTTATTCTGATAGACTTGGTTCTGCTAGAAGGTAACCGCAGTAGCAATCAATGGCTTTGGTTTTATTAGTTCTCTCTTATTTTACCACTACTAAAATTGCAAAAAAAAAAAAAAAATTGAAAAATAATATCATTTTAGTAATTAAAATAATAGCTGGAAGTGGATTAATACTTATTCATTCACACATGAGTGGGAGGAACTGTTTAATGTATTTGAAACTTTTATGGTTTTCAAGTTATGATCCTTCTCTTCTCTAATGAATCTGTAAATAAAGAGTACCATGCCCCAGCAACCTTTGATGTGTAGGATTCATTAATAAAATGACATTAGTAAAAAGATCTTTGTCATATTTTCACTTTATATTATTGTACTCTCAATAGTTGCTTCTGCAGCACTTCCATTGTGAGACAACATAATGCGCTTTCGTCAAAGCACAATGTTTCATTGTGCTGAAAACAGGTATATTGCTGTCCTCATTAAACTAAATTAGGTTGTCAACGACGACTATATATCTAATTATTTAGTTTGCTGGCTTTTTCTAAGGAGACATAGTGAATGCAAATTATATATAAATCTGAGTGAAGTGCTGCTTTCCAGGTTTGCAGTACTTGATATATACTGATGTATGTCCAGGTAAAGACAGTATTTTCATTCTTGGCTTTTCTTTCTTAGCTTTATTGTTCTCCCTGTTACAGAAAAGACTTGAGGTCAGACCTTTTGTTTGCATAATCAACAGAACTCAGCTTGCTCTAAGGCTCTAGTTTAAATTCATTGGGCATTTTTTCAATAAATACTACTGGTTGAGATATGTTTCTAGAACAATTGAAAGAACTTTTGAATATTTTCCTAAAAGAGTGAAAGTGGCCTAACTTTTTACATTGAAAGACCAAACATTTCCATTTCTTTTTTTTTTTTTGTTTTTTTAATTTTTATTTAGCTAGAAATGCTCAACAACCGGTGATAATACAAAGTTAAGGAGGGGTTTGAAGGAGAAGGAAAGTGAAAAAAAAAAATTAAAATAGGAAGAAAATGCTAAGTGGAGCAAAATAGTCTGGAATATAAATGCTGAATAGCTTGGAAACAAATAGGAAATAGAGATGTACCATTTCGGTAATGATAAGCTACACTGGGACAAGAGTTCATGTGCTGAGATCTGGCCCAGTGTGGTGTGCTGTCAAGGCTGATGTTTTTGTTTTCTAGTATACAGCTGGGACACTAAGAATTGATTTTTCAAGAAAGAAGATGGAGGTTTTTGTTAGAAAACTCAAATTCAGCAAAAAGTTCAGACACATGACAGTTCCAGTGAAGATTGTCCCAAGAAATATTTCCCACATCCATCGATCTTTTTCAGAAAAGAGAGAGGAAAACACCTACTCTGCAATATTTGGTGACTGGCATTCTCTGGCATGTACAGTTCATGCCCCTGCTTTGCCTCATTAGTGTAAGGAACTAGGACACAGTCCTCTTGAGGGATGTATGGCTCCAGTCCCTGCCAGCCTCTTCTCTCCCATTGTTTCTCATTCCAGAATGGGTGTAGATCTCTCCCTACTCTTGCAGAACTTTGTTTCCTCATTTTAGATTAAGAAGCTTTGTGAAAACTTAAAAATATAAATATTGATGTGATGGGAAAATAGTTTCCTAGGCAGCACTATTTGTGGTCAAGTCTGGTTTACTGCCATGGTATGTCCCTATCTCAGCTCAGAGCTTGCTTGCTGTAAGTG
The DNA here is from genome assembly GCA_024865655.1 of Emberiza elegans. Taxonomy (NCBI): domain Eukaryota; kingdom Metazoa; phylum Chordata; class Aves; order Passeriformes; family Fringillidae; genus Emberiza; species Emberiza elegans. The sequence continues at coordinate 32,444,266 of JALJVW010003023.1, read as the reverse complement.
ACTGATTAGATACAGATTCTTTAGAGAAGAAGATTAGAATTTTGAATACAATAGGAAAAATATTTATTTCTCTCTGTTATTGCTCTCTGCAATTTTGTGATGTTCTGCTAAATGCAAATTGCTCCTCATTACATTATTTTGGTGGCTTGTTTTCAAATGTTCATCCACATGTTTATTTATAAAGAGATTGCTATATATGATGGCAATTACAGTGTCAGTAAGAATAATAATTCAGCAAAGCAAAGCCAATATTCATTGAAGAAACATGTAGGAAAGTCTTTATTATTTTAAAATTATAGCTAAATAATACCAGAAAAGTGTACTCACACTACAGGGAAAAAAATACTCACTTTAGATACTTTGCTTATGATGAAGTCTCTAAAACATTAGTAATTACATGCTCACAATGAGAAAATTTTATGGTTGGAGAAAAGAAGTACTAAATACTTATTATTACAGCAATGCATATTATTAATGGACATAATAAAATATGTGAATTAATACACAAAGCAAAATAGTGTATGAGAGAACTCAATGCTAACAATCTTTTGGACGAGAAGGTGGAATCCTCATTGCTCGAGTTATTTTAAAAAAGGAGAAAATGCAGTATTTTAAAGAAATAGACTGTGCTGCAGAGTTTTGTGCCAGACCAGATGCTACTCTGTACTTGCAAAATTTGACAGAAGTGGATACTGAATTTAGCAGATGAGGATGACAGCATGATTCAGCTGCTGAGTGCCTAGTATCACATAGGTAAGCTGATCTTTTCAGAATATCATCAGTGAGTCCCAAAGGAACTGCCATCTAGGAGACCTTTTCTATTCTATTTAATCAGTACTAATGAAGAGGCAGTGAAGAAAGACAAGCCTTCCCAGTGACTGTACCCATTTCTATTCTGAAATGCCCTTAAGGTGATTCTTTTAGTTCAATGACTGTACAGAGAAGGCAGATGAACTTAAATGCATTTCTTTAAAATTATCTAAGTTCTTTATCTATCTAGTGTAATTTGGAGCTTGGAAATTACTTGGGGCCCTTTTGAATCTTGGTTGCTTGACAAACGGAGAAAGGGATGGTACCTGTGGAGGCAGATGTACTATCTTACTGTTGCTATGTGGAAACAACGTAAGAAAGAAAATACTCCATCAGGTTGTGTGGGTTTACAACACACATTTTCTCTCTTTTCATTTGATATTATATTTCATATTATTTCCTAGGTAAAACTAGTATAGAATATTAATTTTTCACAGGTTCTCAGGGAGTATAATGAATAGTATTAGATGGGGCTGGCATACTCAAATATATGCTTACTTTGTAATATAGTCAATTTGTATTAAATTACTAGTTTTCAAAACAATTTTGTTTCAGCTTGAACTGACATTTTCAGAGTCAAGGCAATTTAAATTTAGCAACTTGACTGCACTTCTTAATTCAAGTGCACGATTGAAAAGATTGAAAAAGCTGTTACAATAGCTTAACTCTAGCTCAACAATTTGAGAGCCAAGAGTAATGGAGAGGAGAAATCGTTCCTATCTCAACACAGGCTGCTAAAATAATCTGAGGATTAAATCTAGTATTTTGGAAGTACATGAAAAAATTAGAACTGATACTTTCGCTGCCCATCTGATTCTTCAGTGAGAGAACTGGGCTTCCAGGTTCTTACAGAAAAATAAAAATAAACTCTTTTTCTCCACAGGAAAACTGTGAGTGGTTTTGTTTCGTTTGGTGGTTTGGTTTCTTTTCTGGGGGGGAAAGGGTTGGATGTTTTTAGTTCAGTTCTTTAGGAGAAAGAATGAAAAGCAGAATTAAAAATCCCAAATATTTCTCTTACACCATACTTTTCTGGACTGTCCTGATTATATTCAGTTGGGATTTTTGCAAAGGAATTTGAGAAGAGGTATATTTGAAATTGTGTTGTAGCATCATTCGATGCCTGTAGATTTCTAGATGTAAAAATATACTTTTAATATTTTAAAAATATAATTTAATACTAAAATCAGGAAATCAGGGAAAGTCTGTCAGATTCCATTTTGCAGGTTTTACTTCTTGATACTATTTGTGATCTGATAGGCAGTGTTCTCAGTCACAGAATCACAGAATCACTAGGACTGGAAAAGACTTCCAAGGTCACCGAGTCCAAGCATTGACTGATTATCACCTTGCCAACTAGACCAATGCACTCAGTGCCACATCCAGTCCTTTCTTGAACACCTCTAGGGACAGTGACTCTGCCACCCTTCTGGACAAGCCAGTACAATGCTTAATGACCCTTTCAGTGAAGAAATTCTTCCTGATGTGCAATGTGAACCTTCCATGCCATGCCTTGAGGCTATGTCCTCTTGTCCTCTTGTTGGTTTCCTGGTTAAAAAATGCTGAATCCCCCCACCCCGCCCTGTTACAATCTCCTTTCAGGTAATTGTAGACAGGTAAAAGGTCTCCCCTGAGGCTCCTTTTCTCCAGTCTAAACAACCCCATCTCCCTCATCCACTTCTCACAGAACTTATTCTCCACACCCTTCACCAGCTTTGTTGTCCTTCTTTGGACGTGCTCCAGCACCTCAATATTTTGTGGACAAAGTACTAAAAGTGCAACCCCACCAGTGCTGAGTACAGAAGGGCAATCACTTCCCTGGTCTGTGATACACAGGGAATATCTTGTCTTTAACAGATTTCACACTCACTGAATATTGATAAAATAAACTGGGACACAAGAGAAAGAACATAATTTGAAGTTGCAGATTCTTCTTACAGAATGTTGTTTTCCATGGACCTATGGACCTGCTCAAGGACAGAATATAGCTTTAAGATTGATTCCAGTTCATTCTCTTCACTTTCACTTGTTGCAAAGCCTACATACATTAGGTTTTTTTATTATTTTTAAATTTTATTTATTATATACAAAAATAAACTGTTGTTTTTTTCAAAGTTTCTGCTTGATGATTTTAAAATTTCATTTCAACCCAAATAAAGGTGATATTTACTGATAAATGAGGTGTGAGTGACTTCATAGTGAATTATTCATTGATATATGTGAAGTAAGACATCCTTTTAGCTTTCAGGATTTTGGCTCTTGCATCAAGATCAAAGCAAACATAATTGAAATTATGCTAACAATGCTATAAAATATAGAAAACTGAGAGATGGAGAGCCTAGTCTCTTCGGGTTGTAGCAGAACAAATCTTGAAAAATAAGTGCTTTCACAGCTACCTAAAAATCAAATAGAGGAATCTCTGTGGAATATTTTGACAGACTGTTTATCAGAAATTCACTATGTCTGGGAGAAATTGAGGAAGTCTGTTTACATTCCTGTTAACTTTAATACAGTAAAGCTTTTCAATATATAAACATCAGTGTGGTGACAAAAGATCTGCAGTTTAATTGTGGCTCAAATTCTTTTACTCTATAGTTACATGTTTTTGATGCAGAATTAATTTGGAGAATTAATTTGGAGTTATTGTCTTCTGAAATACCTTTTGTAGACCTCTAGCCTTCTGCTTTGGAATCCAGAAGTATTAATGAATTTACTTGTGAAATCTTCATGAGACATTGTCAGTGATTTTGCATCCGATATCACCCATGTTAACAAAATATTTGTGTACCTATTTTTTTAAATGTAAATTGCAAGAAAGCCTATGAAATCTACCCAAGGAAACATGGAAACTTACTGGAAACATAGCCCCTTTGTTTCTATTCCCTCTCTGAAGAGAAATATATCTCTTAGGCTGTTTCAACATTGAGACACAATACAACATTGAATGACATTTTATGGGTTAGGCTACATGCTTCAGTTAAGTCCTGAGTTTATTTCTAGGAGGAATCCTGAGCTATTTGCTCCTATTTCTTGATAAGTAGACCTGTGTCTCTGGGCTAAAATAAAGTGTGGTCCTCTCCTTCATGTTCCCTTCGAGGGAGGATTGGGAAATCAAGTGTTTACCAGTGTTGAAGAACGTCATCTAGAGTGTAACATCTATGTATGCTTCTTCACTTCTGTGATTAATTTTTTTTTTGTTCTTCATAGAATGTAAACCAAGAAACATATTGTTAAACTTGCTCTATGTAGAAAAAGGCTGAAGTGTTTCATGGCATCTTTCACTTTGATGTTGTCACTATTTTAAGGGTAAATGCATTTGTGTGCCTTTTCGAGAAAGAAAACTCTCTACAAATCTATCAGAAGACAAAAATTCCTTTGGGGAAAAAGTTAGGGTTGAAGTAAAATTAATGAGTCAGAGGCTGTGGTCTTTCATTTCTCTGGACACTAAATCATTCCTGAGAAGCACATCAGGGGACAGAATTTCACCCTTAGCCACAAATCTGAATAAATATAGAGGATGTGAGAGTGTTCAGTTACTTTCTTCTCCAATTATGGCTGGGTTTTTGAAATTAAAAACGGGGAGAATAAAAAATCTATTCCAAAGTATTTAGGGATTAAGTAAGGACTTGGTACAAAAAAAAACCCAAAACAACCAAACCAAACCAAACCAAAACCCCAAAAAAACAACAACAAAAAAAACAACCCCCCCCAAAAAAGCCAACAACATGCCTTCACATTTGGATTCAGTTTTGATCTATAACAGTGGTTTAAGTAATATGGTTTAGCCAAATATGTTGCTGGATCTTAGAATTTACGTCTTTTTTTTTTTTAATTCTATGTCATTCTTCTGTGATTTACTTCCACTGTAATGTAGGAAGAGAGAATGCTTCTTTTCAATTAAAAAAATACATAAATCCTCTTTTGTTTTGTTTGTACAGCAAAAAAAAAAAAAAAAGGCAAAATCCTGCAAACAAAAAAAGTCTTCCACTTACAAATTCACTCATTCACTAAAAACTGTTACTTTAAAAATATTTACAGTACATACTTGCCTAAAATACCTTCCCTTATGATTCAATTCTGTATCTTCTGTTGTCTGTGGCTTAGATATTTCTTAGCTCTAACAAGGTAGTATAAACACATTTTTTGTCTTTTGCTTTACTCCTTTGCAGCTCTAACAGGAACCCTAGCATAATGCTAGCGTAAATTGATGCCTGGCTTTACCCATCTGATTCAAGGCAGCTACCTGAAGCACTAAAGTTAATTTTGGTGCTCTTAAAAGCTCTAAAATAAGAGTCAAAATTACTGGGTTTTTCTCTGTGAAGAAACAGGCATTTCCGAAGGATGACTCATTCATGTGTGAGTCTGTCTTTTCACAGAGGTCTGTATAAACCTAGTGTGTTCTCTGTAATTACCTGAAGTTAAGCCGACTAAATTGAGCCTTCATCATTATGCAAAGTGACCATGGATGGGCAGATTTTGAGATTTAGTTTGAAAAGGGAAATAGCAATGTGAGTTCCTCTGCAGTGCCTAGCCAGCGTGCAGCAATCCTGAGGCCACGGCTGTGCATGAGGCCATGCCTATGCATGGCTGAGCACTGAATGCTTGCTCATTCACTGCTTGGCACTGCTGCTCAGACTGCCAGGGAGTGTCACGGCTCCCATGGATGTTCTGGATTGAAGGACAGGCTGAGCCACAAGGAAGTTAACTAAGACAACTCCATTTTCAAGATGAGAGAAAAAGGAAGCATCAAGGAATTATCTTCGGTCCAATGAATAGTGGAGTATTACTAAGCCAATTAAAAGGGCAACTTCTGCACCAGAATTGTTTAATTTGGATGTGTTCATTCAATTAGTTTACTGCTACTGTGTTTTGTAAAATGGCTAAGAAAAATCTTGTGAAAGTGGATGGGTGAAGAAGGAATTTGAGAAAATGTGATCAGTCAGTTGTTTGGGAAACAGCACTGTGGTTTAAAGGGGAAGGGAAGGGAAGGGAAGGGAAGGGAAGGGAAGGGAAGGGAAGGGAAGGGAAGGGAAGGGAAGGGAAGGGAAGGGAAGGGAAGGGAAGGGAAGGGAAGGGAAGGGAAGGGAAGGGAAGGGAAGGGAAGGGAAGGGAAGGGAAGGGAAGGGAAGGGAAGGGAAGGGAAGGGAAGGGAAGGGAAGGGAAAAAGTGTTACTTCATCTGTCTTTAGTCAAAATGACACTTCTAGGAGAAAGTTCTTTGGACTAATTTGATCTTTAAATAGAGTAGCCAAGGCTTGTCTGTCTTTTAAGGAATAATGTGAATATTAATTTTGTTTAAAATGTTCAGGAAGGAAGTATTCAGCTCAATTATTAACAAAAGTCTGGTTTTAGTTAATACCCTCAATATGTGAAAGACAATAATTAAAATATAATGTTTTGTTTCTAATCCTGAATTTAAAATGTGTATCTCTTAATTTTACCAATGTTAATACACATCTTAAGTGCAGCTGTGCATTACAGCATGACACTGACACATGGAAGAATGCTGTTGGAAGTATTAGAAGCTTAAGGGTGGGTCCATAAAGGGAGAATGGTTCACTCAAAGAATTTTTATTCCCCGAGAATGTAAATATTCTTTGAATGTTTAGTGCATCACCTCTGCACCAGTAAGAATAAGATTTTAAATAGTGTGATTCAGAAGAGCTTAAATATATTAAGTTTTTTTTTATTTATTTACTAGTTGATTTCCATTTGGCATTTTTTACTGAGCAGCTCAGGTGCATGGATTTACTTGGGGAAAGAGGAGAGAGGAACAAAAAACTCAGACTCTTATTCAGATTGGGGTTGCAATGAGCACTGAGAAGAGTGTCATGCCCTACCTTTGCAAGAGTATTCTCTTTCTTTTTGGATTAATTGGTGAACATACTCTGGAAATTGGGATTCAAGGTCAACCTCTTCCCACAAAATAAAGAAAAACACATTTCTGTACAGTTTCTGTAACATTCCACTGATTAAGAAAATATTAACATGCAAGAAACTTTTGCCTAGAACTTTTTAGTGTTTGATGAAACTTTAATGCATGTTTCCTAAAAGATTGCATCAAGTACAGGGCTATATGTGTATTCTTACTAGATTCTTTCTCAATGTCTTTTCATCTTTCTCTGCTGTGCTTGTATGATCAATTGTAATAGTTTTTGAATGAAAAAGAAAAGAAATATGAGTCAGGATCATATTTCATAAATTGAAAATGCTGAAGATCCACAACAATGGGATGCATATTTACAATAATTTTCTCTTTTTCTCCTGAAAATGCATAGATAGAAATAGTTAGAAATGCAGAAGTTGAAAGATGACAAAATATAAAAACATTATTCCAGTCCCAGCTCCTGGGACTGGATTTCTGAAGTCAATTATTTTTGTATAGAGCACATAAACACTCCTGGAGGCTGTGACAAAAATGTTAAACATTCTGAACAGACCAGCAAATTCTGTCAAGCCATTTATCCTGCCTGTGATGACAGCAATTTGAAACCAAAATTTCATCTTCCCTTGCTGGACCATGACTACATTCTTCTCTCCCTTTTGGGCCTTTCATTATTCCTTCAGGCCTAGTCACATAGCAATGTCATTTATAGCAGGCCTCAGCCCTGTTTTATAATGTCTTTCCTCTGCAATCCACAAATAAAATTGCAACATTCTTTGTGGAAATGGCTTTATTTGTTGTTTGTGCTGAATGTGGTAGATACTTCTAAATCTGATGAAAGAGAAGCTGAGCAAAAGGCCACAAATACCTTATGGTATCTGATATGCTTTCACATTTTTTCTGTGGTGGTGATTTAATGTGGTGCAATGGCCCGGCTTCTGAATATCTTGTGGGACCCCACTTGGCAATGCCAGGAATTATATTTGTATCTGAATGTTCTGATTGGTTTGGCACCAGCAGTAGCATTGGGGCACCCTACACAGCTCCTGTTCCATTGCTGGCATTCCAGGACAGGCTTTGAGCGCAGGCTTTCATGATTTCAGAATGTAAGAGAGGGCTGAATCAATGGGAGATATTCCCTGGCTTCCTATTTCTGCAGTAGTTTGGGCAGCTACAGTGTCCAAAAGAGAGGTGTTTCTGTGAGGCGTGTGCTTTCGGGATTGGAAAATCAAAGGCATTTCTAAGTCCTGTCTTCAGCACCAAAGAAAGGAACTCAGCACTTCTTCCCTGAGACATACTTTGGATATAGTTTTTTTTTTTTTTTTATATAACTGATAGAATTATTCTCAGCTGAATATCTACATTATTTATCTTGTACCACTGCATGCTTTCATAATACATGTTCACCTGAGCATCATACCTCACTCTATGGCTCATGGAAAAATATGGACCCTGGCATTAATTACTCACTATTAAATGATTTTAGTAATGAGTACACTAACTGTGAGTGTAATTGAGTGAAAGTGACAGCTGTACCTGTCTAGCTACTGTATAATTTTGGGTTGAACTTGATCACTAAAGCAGATCCTAATGCAAGAACAGTGCATTTACAGTTTGCTCCCACATGCCTTGAGGGCTACCACTCAAGCAAACAGAATATTGAGGTTTGTAACACTAGCAATAGAACAAGTTTTAAATGGGATGGAAATGATGGCATGAGAATAGGGAGCTTCCAGGAGGGGTATGTTTTTGTTGGAGTGAAGACAGAAAAATAGGGTTGAAGCAGGGGGGGATGCTGGCTTTCCTTTCTAAGCTGGCAACACTTCAGTTAACAAATTTACTCTGAGAATTTCTCCTTCTGACCTCAGCTTAACTATCAGAATTGAACTTGTCTTTTTCCTGAGCTTGTTTTCCTAACTCTACCCAACATCATCTCTTCCAATCACTACTTCAGAATGGTAATCTATATTGGAACACTGTAGATGAGTCTTCTGAGAGAGAATCACTTCAGGTAGGTAAAGCCTTTCAGGTGTTCCTACCAAGTTGAAAAACTGGGTCCTATAATTAATTCTTCAAACCCATGTAGCAATTCACCTTTCCCTGTCTCTTTCTCCATATTATGTTCAGTTGTTTTTTATAGGCTCACAGACAACATAGATTTTATTGCTCATGATTATATCTAGTTCTTGGCTTTTGATTTGGGGATTTTTTTTTTTTGCTTGCTTTCTTTTCTCTTTTTGGTGTGGAGTTTTTTAATTGATGGACCTCCTATACAAATGTTAAAAAAATAAACTTTGAAATTTTTGTATGGCTGACAGTATGTAGTTCAACAAGTCTCAACAAATATAGAATTTACACACAGTAAAAAAAAAACAACACAACACAATAAAGTAATTTGGATTGAAAAACTCTAAAAATATCTAATTTTTTGGGAAGATTATTTTTCAGACTAACTGACTTTTTTGAAAACTGTAACATACATATTATTGCAGTGAGGTTTTCAGGAAAATTTAAAATCAAAGTCAGGATGCAGTTGCATTACATTTTGAAAAAAATATAGCATCAGAAGATGCACATTTCTACTTTATTTCTTTTCTATATCTTCCATGGGTTTGTGCAGTGGTTTTATATCTGAAGATATCACTGTTTGACCCTCATGGTGTGTACTGAGTTTAAATTGAAATGCAACAGGAACACATTTATTTACTAGTTGCTTCAATACTAACCATCAGAATATCTGAAATAATTTTTTGCTAGATAGCATTGTGATGAAAAATAGAGAGCATGATCTTGTAAAGAAACTGCTGGATAGTGAAACAGTAAATTAATTTAAATTGTTTAGACACCCATCCATACATGCTTGTACTAATTCTATTAATGTGAATGATAGCCTTTTTTATAGTTTCACTGAGTTTACTCCTGACTTTTATACTGAATAGAGCAGCTGTCAGAACTACAATAATGTCTGAACAAAGATACTCTAAATGTTTCTTGAGTTTCTTTGTAAATACAGAGCTTTTGATCATGTCATACTTTATCACTATGAACACCTATGGAAGTCTCACCAAAAAGTAATGTATTTTGTCTTCAAGTCACACAGAATACCATTAATTGTTTTATTTGCCTTTTCATCCATTCCTCTCTGTTCTTATGTACTTGCTGACAGCTGTACTTAGTGGCATGACTCACAACCTTCCCTGGAGCAGAGCTCTTTGAGCATGTGCATTATTGTGTTGCTCAGCTGGATGGAATATATTGCCCTAGGTTAGCCCATCATGTAGGCAGCCACTTAAAGGAGACTGATTCACTTTTACACAGAATGTGTAGAAAAACCCTAAATTTGCACTTGCAGCATTGTCTGTACAACTCAGAGAAAATTCTGCAGTTAAAAATGGTGTGGAGATCAGGTTGCTCTCCTGCTTCTGTTTACTAATTATTTACTACAAGGATTGAAAAAAATTGCTTTGATTTCATATTCTGTTACTGTATTGGTCTAAATAAAATGTTGGGGTTTTGGCAGTAGGTGTTGCAAGTTAATCTAGTGAAATACAGACTGTTCAGATATTGTTGGAAGTTTGGAGATTTCTTTTGGCAATTATTATCCTGGACCAAGTACTATTTACATAAGAGACTATGTTCTGGGTGAGTTCTTCACAAGCTGATCTAAGAAAGGCAGTCCTAGTGCAAATAAACCCTGCCACTGTTAGGAGGAGGACACATTTTCATATGCTGCACTAATGGAGTTCTGCTTCTGGCAAGTCACAGTTTACTTATTTCAAATGGTTTTCAGTTAATATTCCAGAGTGGAGAGAAGTTTTGCCATTTTTTATACGGATGCACTTTTATTTTGTTCAACTGGCTTTTCAATTCAGATGAGATAATATTTATTCATTTTTCAAAATTTATTTATTTATTTATTTATTCATTTTTCTTCCTCTTCACCATGAGGGTGACCAAACTGCTGAAATCAAGAGTATCTTTTCTATTGCAATTTATAAACAAAGAAATAATTTCTATCTAAAATGAATAGCTCTATCTATCCTATTTTTATGCTTACATCATTTTTTTCAGAGGCAGTAAAGCAGGCTAACAAGCAATGATTCTCTCTTTCTGTGATATTAAAGCTTAATTATCTTGTTGCTTCTTAGTAATGCCACGAATAAGATTTTGAACAAGCCATGATTAAATCTCTTTCCGTTTCTGTGTAGTAATCTACAGGAAGAGTTAGTAAAGTTTCAAGAACAAGTTAAAAGCTGATTACTTGTCTTCAACATCAGTTTTTTATAAAGTCTTACTGGAATATTGGGGAGATGTCAGAGATGATGTATTCATTCTGTAGTGTCTGCTCATTGTCAGAATTGGGAAAAAAGATATTCTCCTTTATGTCAGTAGTTTTTAAAAGATATTCTTCATTTGAGAATGGTGGATATTCTGCAAGTCCTGTGTCTTCCTCTGTGTCATAAAGAAACACAACACAATAGTCTTTAAGAAGCCAAACATCACAAGCCAGTTGGAAATTTATTAGAAAATGTATACTTTAAGAATTGTACTAAATGAAGACAAAGTAGAAAAGATGCAAGAAGTTTCTGTGGAGTACTCTATAGACTTCCAACAAAATGGTATTTAATAATGGATAAATGCCATAAAAGTGTATTTTCAGCTTTCTGTGACTCTGGCAGATGAGCACAAATTAATTTATGCCATAAGCATGCAAGCTTCTGAACCCTTCACTGAATTTCACCAAGGGCAAATAAATGCTATAAAAGTATTTTTATGCTTCTGTGGCTGTGCAACTAAAAAGAGCCTTTTCACAATATTAGCTAATGCAAATCAAAATTGTCAATATTCTGTAAGTAGAAGAAAAAGATATTATTGGTCTCTGTGTTTGAGTGAATCCATGTGTGAGTCAGTGTTGCAAAGGCATTTGATTTTCTTACTCAAGCTTGTGTTTCTTTCAGTAAATCAATGATTTCACATATGCAATAATCAGAAATTTCTCAATGATCAATTTCTTTTCATGCACATGGCTATTTACTTTGGGTTTATAGTTTTTTTATCAACAGAAGAATGAAGTTTGTGAATGCTTTATCTTCATTAGCAGTCAATGCTTCCTCTTGATCCTGCAGTGCCTGCTCAAGCAAAACATCCATTCTCAGTAAAATAAGGGCTACAGAGCCCACTGCCCTTGCTAACTTGTTTTTATTTTTTTCCCAGTGAGTAGGACTGGTTGCGCAATGTAAAGCCTCTGAATTATGACTAAGAAATCTAGAATTCTCTTTATAAATCTGCCACTGACTGTTACAGGACTAAGAGCAATTCATTTGATCTCTGTTCCCATCTATCATTACATTCTTTCTCTGTTTTGCGTATAAAGATAATTTTAGCCAATGGCTTGTCTCCCCACAAGTCTGCAAAAAATTTTTAGAAATGTGATATCAGTTAAGAATTCTTGAGGATACTATCATACAGAGAAATGAAAAACCAAATCTACAGGAGGCTTGATAAATGACCAGCATTTATATTTGTGTGTGTGTGTGTGTGTGTGTGTGTGTGTGTGTGTGTGTGTGTGTAATAAATTCGACTTGCAGTCCACTGGAGAAATCATCATGAAAACAAGTGACTTTTGCTTGAGAGTGCTTTGTCTTTAATTTCTACTAGTTGTTTTTTAAAATTTGTTTTTCTGCTTAAGAAATACAGGGGTTTTATCCACTCATTTCCACCTGCAGTTGCACAAAGATTGAGGAAAAGTTGCTTAATGCTGCACTTAACTATCCTTCCAGCAGCACATATCCTTTAAGTCCTGTGTTTACTGACAACACAGCAAGCAAATGCTGTGAAGGTTAAGCGCAGTAGTTAAACAAAAAGTAATCCTCCTACACGTTCTTCCAAGGGCATTGCCAGCAGATTATTAGGACAGGAGGATGGGAGTCTGACGTTAAGTGTTCTCTGGTTCAGTCAAAATGAAAGATACACAAAAAAATATCTTTTTCCTCTCTTCTCAAGTATGCCCATGGTTTTTATTGGAATTTTACATATGGTAATTATTTGCCCCTAACAAACAATTCTCAAGTTTTATTTTCTCTATGGAAAATAACTATTGATTGAAGTCTATCTTATGGCATAGAATATTTACTTCTGATGTTAATCAGAGGGGGAAAATATAATTCCTTTATATAAATTCATGATCACGAAACACAGATCATAAGATTAATTAGCCAGATGACCCATGCAGCTTTCATTCACAAAGTTCTTTAGCAGAATAAGACACTCTTCCATAGTAATACCATGGTGTGAAAGGTTCAGTTACAGAATCTCTTAATGTAATACAGTAGGAGAGAGTAAATTTTGAGGAAAATGAAAAACTTGTGCTTGTAATTTGGCCTTAACTAGTTAAAATATAAAGGTCGAAATTGCTTTTGTAAAAATTGAGGACTGTGCAAAAGACAAGAAGATTTATTAAGAAAGAAATGTATGTTTTTATCCATTTCCCTACTGAAATTTGTGGTGAATATTTACAGCAAGATACCTCCTGCCTTGAGGACACTTTTAAAGTGCCCACGTTGAAATGACTTATTAGCATACTTAGTCTTTATTACTATACTTCTGCTAAGGACTGCACTGCAAAACAATAGGACCTTCAGCTAAAATTATTCATAATCACCAATAATCAGAGACAGAATACTTTGTCTGTTTCTAAGAAATTAGTAAACAGGCTGTTGTTAACCAAGGAAGAGGAAATTATTTCAACAACTCGGGAAATTGTAACACCGCCACTGAATCCCAAAGAAATGAATCCAGATGCATTAGTAAAATTATGCATTTTTAAGTCAGCTGTAGCAACATATGAAAATGCATTAAAAGAGAGGAAGGAAAAAGGGGGTTGAATATCTTAACAGTTATTTTATTTCTAAATATGATTTTTTCTAATAATTATTTACAAAGACTTCCACTGATGCGTTTTGAATCTCTTTTTCTAGTGCTAATTGCTTGATCTTTAATTACCACCCAAATAAGTCCAGTGCTTACTTATTAAATTTAAGTTAAATCTACACTTTTAGAAAAGCATAACATTCAAATATTTGCATTAATGTTAAAATAATATTAAACTACTATTTTTCAACCTTGTGATGAATCTCTGTATAAGTGGTAATTCAGATACTGTGTAGTGGTAAGAAAGCATATTAACATTCACAGCTATTAGAATGAATTTACTCTAAATATCTCTAATATTCCTGAGTCTCATTTTGGTATAGAAGTCCACCTTTCTTTAAGCAAAACCTATACAAGTGAACTGTGAGACAGCAGAATATAGAAAATAAAATCATCATCTTATATTAAAAGAAAAAATATCTTGCCCTTGATTCAAGCAACTACAAGAGTGTTATTCAATAAACCTTTTCTCACTGGCAGTTCTATTATATTTAACAGGGTTTTCATCCTAGGTGACACCTTTTTCTGTAATACTATTTTGTATCATCACCATATCATCTCATGCAAGAGTGGGTAATGGAAATTAATATTGTAGTGATACCAGTGACACTAATTGGACTAGCTTACTTTACTATTATTGAGGAAAGAGGATTGTCTAAAATGTATTTAGAAGGCCTGCAGAAGAAACAAATACAATGCATCATGAATGCATTTGTCTAAGTTACTAATAATTTCCTTTCTGGCTTTGCAGAATGTTATTAGAATACCTTAGTATATGGTGCATAAAATTGCATTTTTTTAATAGAATTGATGACAAAGAAGAAAAACAAAATATGACTGAGAAAAGCAAAAAGTGTGGGCATAGGAAGATGAGTGTGTGATCACCACATCAGGAAATAAAAATTCAACAACAGCTTGAGTGACATACACTTAAAAGTAACTTTCCTCATTGTAATTGCTGTCTAGAAAATGCTGGCCAATTTACAGAAGATTTACCAGTTATATTTGTCTTTTCCATTTATCATAGTCAAGAATAAAATAGTCTTCCCTGGATACAGCTAAAGGGATGACCTAATAAGATACTAGATAGACCATTTTATTTGCTACTTATTTTATTGTCAGCTAAATCATGGCTGCAGACAATTCAGCTGAATTATAGTTTGTGCAAAGTAAACATTTCTTCAACCACTGATACCCATATGGTCATTTAAGTGGGTTTCTGGGACTTGAAATGGTACTTAAGCTTATCTATTTCTTTTACATATATATGTACCTATAGTATATTCAAATTTAGCCTCAAACTGCTAAAAGGATCTTTCATTTGTTCCTAGACTTTTCAGAAAAAAAAAGCTATTATGTATTTGCTACAAGACATGTGTTGGGAATACTTGTATGTGTAATGGCATATAATATTATTTTTTCATAGAGTGTGAGTGAAATAGCTCCAGGCTTTTTTACCCAGAGGTTTTTTCTCAAAGTACAGTAGCTATTTTATTCCTCACTGTGATTATAGCAATGTTAATGGGGAGTGAGATATCCCCCACCTCCCAACCTTCAGATCCTCCAAATTTGTGTTGGGGTTTTTAATAAGGTGCCTTTCAGGAAATAATGTCTATTTCCAAGTTGCATTTTTTGGGGTTTTTTTCCTTCCTTTTGTTTTAGTTTCTGGGTCCCCTGATTTTGTTTTGTTTTAATGACTTTGTGATTCTTCCAGCCTTTACCTCTTGTAACTGAGCTTTGGGAAAGCTAGTATTTTATTTTATTCTGAGTTTATGCTTGAACTAAAGAGGATGAGAGATTGTTTATCTATCCACTCCATTGCACAGCCTCTAGGAAACTTGCATAAAAGTAAAGTTACTGGAACTTGGAGTAAATAAAAAATCAGAAAACCAGATTAACCGCCTGTGACTGCTAAGCCTCAGGGAACCAGGTCACAAAGAGGCAGAGCCATTATAATTGAAGTAATTGTGTTACATACTATAAACATAGACCAGTGGGTCTGTAAAAATGGTTGTCCATTCGAAATACCCCCTGTATTGCAACTGTGAGGAGGTTAGATGCAGAGTTTTCTTTTGACGTGACTGCATAAATATATATACAGCATGATTGGAGTTGATCAAATTGAGCACAAAAGATGATTTGTAGTTCATTGTTCATGCATTTTGAAGTTTTTATGTGTGAAAGAGAAGCTGCCACTTTCTAAATGTTAAGCATGCAAGCAAGGGCTAAGTGAACTGGTACTCTAGCATTTTGGGAAGCAGTAGCTGGAAACATCTGCTCTGTTTATCTTAGGATGAGAATGCCACTAGCCAGTCTCGCACTGCCAGTGCTGAGACTGTCACTCTGTACAGAGCTAAAAGACCATGTCGTGGCAGGAAGGATGATAGACACAAAAAACATCACATGTGCATTGTCTTTTGAACTTACTGATTTCCTGTCAATGAACTAACACCTCATGGATTTGGAACTGCTTTTAAAATGAGTTCATATGCTTATCAGAGTTGACAAAGTGACAAGGGAAAGAAAAATAATTCCCTGCTGTTTCCTTGATTTGCCTTCCTATCCCTTGCATTAAGATTTTATAGGTTCAGTTTGGAAATAGGGCTTTCTTTGAGACTTCAAACAAATCAACAGACACTGAAAGAATGAAAACTATTGCTTTCAGTAAAATATTTTATTTCTTTTAACAAAATAATTAACTACACTTTACTTTTAGTACCAGTTAGTTTTAACATTATTTATGCTTAATTATTCTGCAGAAAATATACTCCTAACCTGCTAAGCTATCAAGCATTTTGTATTGGACAATTGGCTATTACTTGCTGTAAATATGCTTGAGTGTTACATTAATATTGCAAGCTTTTCCTATTCACTGTGCTCAGCATCTGGGGTGGGGCAGACTCACTTCTAGTTATTCCTCAAATCATTTCCCTACTGAACAATTTTATACATTCATATATATATGTATATATATATAATTTGGTATAACTGTTTCTTAGCTTAATCACTTGATATAGAAACCTTATAGATGCCCCAGAAAAAGCCTTAGAAAAACACATTTGAGAATAGCCTGACATTATCTGTATTTACAGAGTGAGTTTTTTCTTTTCAGGAGGGAATGATTAGGTGGGAAAATAAAACATTTTGAAGTCTGCATAAAGTACTGACCCTAAGAATGACCTTCTAGAGATTGTAAAGCTTTACTTTACTGTGGGTAT
Source organism: Emberiza elegans (assembly GCA_024865655.1). Taxonomy (NCBI): domain Eukaryota; kingdom Metazoa; phylum Chordata; class Aves; order Passeriformes; family Fringillidae; genus Emberiza; species Emberiza elegans. The sequence continues at coordinate 32,427,428 of JALJVW010003023.1, read as the reverse complement.
TGTTACCCTGCAAAGTGAATGGTGAATGCACTGTATCATTTTCTTTTTGCAACATATAGGTAAGTAGTGGATCAGGGTCTTCTTACTACACAAAAATAAGTCTTCTCCACTCCTGAAATTATTGTTGAGTAAAAGTCATATAATCTATTTTGGACAGCTGTCTCAAAATTAAAGAATTGCCCTCTGGAAATACCCTTCTGGATGTAGAGTGAATCTGAGGCAGTAGTTTATAGAAGATACTCAGCTTTTAGGTTGGTAAAGCTAAGGGAGATGAATCTCACTCTTGATTTTCTTACACAAAAAGTCACAGCAACTGTGGTTTGAACAAAAAAATAAACCAAAACCAAATTTGCCTCTTCTTTATGATTTGCTGATAGTTCAAAAGCATCAAATTTGACTATCTCAGGTGATGAGTGTTAAATGAAGCTGAAGTTATTCAGTTACATCTTGAGTTTTCCTTTTATTCCTTCCCTTTGCTTCCCTACTCTCTTGGAAAAAAAGTTGCTGTACTTCTCACACCTGCTTGATAATTTCCCTATCAAAAATAATCCAACCAAACAAAACCAACCAAACAAAAAACATTGGTCAGAAGTTGCCTCTGCAGTAAACTCAGCTGTGTCCACCTTTCAGACTTGCCTATCAGATAAGGTGGTTTATCAGGTGCAGGTCCATTTCTGACTTTCAATGGACTTCAGTGTGAAACATACCAAAATACACAGTTTAAGTCAGATAGCCTCTCTGGAGTTGCCTCTGGGTCTATACAACAGCAGAATTTTGGCAACTCTAAGTTTTCTTGGCAAAACTTATCAGTACCTGGACATTAATCACACATCTTTGCTCTTCCTAATCAGATTTCCTTTGCTCTTCTATGCACAATTTGTTTGATCTGTCTTTGCCTTAATTCCCCACCTTTTGAAATACTTCACTACAAAAACAAATATTGCCAGGCTTAAATTATTTAAAAGTCTAAACCTATCTGAGTCTGTGATGACAGAAATCAGCTGTTTATTAGCTGAATATCTGGTTTTAAAAAAGCATTTTTGTTTTAACCCTGAGGTCTTAGCTGCATGAAAGGAAAACTCTTTGTGTGACCTCAGGTACTTTCTCTAGTGACCTAACTAAAAAACACTGACATGAAGGCTGGAGTTTTTGCCGAAGCAGTTACAGATACAACATTTTCATTGATTCAGTAGTTTTCCAATAACAAAAATGTCATTAATTGAATTTTTTTGAGGATTGAAGGCCAATTCTTCACAAACTGCATTGCAATTTATGCTCCTGTTTCACTAAAGCTGTGTCCTTGTTGATATTTGTGAGCTATTTCAGGAAAGACTCGAGTGATAAACCAAGAACAAGTACTTTTGCACTCTACCTCTCTGTTGGGCGTAGGAATGTTTGTTCCTACAAGCTTATATTTAGAACATAAAGAGCCAGCCTTCTGGTCTAAAAAAGAGAAATTATATGCAGAGTTAGCATGCAGAAGTGAAATATAATGATATATATATATACATATTATGTACACTATATTACTAAGAGCAAAACAGTCAAAATCATAGCATTCTGGAGAAGCAGTTCTTGAAAGAAAAGGAAAGAAAGAGAGAGAAGGAAAGAGATGGGAAATAAGGTGTACTTGGTTAGTATAATTTTTTCATAGCATTTCATACAGTGCTGTGGTTTAAATTCATAACCAAAACAATAATAGTTGATAAGACACTGCATCACTTTTGTTCTGTTTTCATCTCTCTTCTTCACTTTCCTTCAGGTTTTTGGGTGCTTTTTCTTTTGTTTGGTTTTTTTTTTTTTTTTTTTTTTTTTTTTTTTTAATGTAGACACCCAAGCTTTCATGCTTTTATTCTTCCCTTCCTCTTTTTTCTTCCCACTGACTGAGCATCTCTGTGGTGCTTAACTGCCCATTAGGATTTACCAACAAGAGAAGGCAGTGGTAAAGGTAAGAAAAAATCATACTGATTTCTGATGCTCTTTATGTCAGGGTATATAGATTTTTCATTTGTAGCATATTATTTAAAATGTGAATGAGGAAAAATTTAAAAGGCAGTGAATTACACTGGTTGTTACCACATACTTCAAGATTACAATTTCGGGGAAGAAAAGTCTTAGCATAGCTTTGTACTTGGAGTTATACAGACCAATATTAATGTTAAAACTGTAGCTGTTCCATTGTGTAAAGGATTGAATTATGAAACTCCTTTTACAAGCCTTACTATTTTGTGGTTCTTTTGAATGCTTAATAGCACCACAAAGCAGTTACTTTTGAAATTACTGAGCTCCATGGCCATCCATATAGCTGTTAGAAAAGCAGATCATATTCCTATTCAAAGCCTAGTGTCCCTTTTTATGTGTAAACTAAACTCAGGAGGTTTTACAGGGAAAAACAGCTGCTCATGCATCTTATCCCTAATATAGGAACACGCAATTCTTTCTGAATTGCATTAAAGAAATTATCTTCATGGTTTAATTTTCTCATATTAGGCTCCTGTCCTCTGACAGGAAGCTGGATGGATGACAGAAGCTGAAAATAGTCCTCTATGGTAGACTAAACAAGTGTCACCTTCAGTGGCAGCCTGCAAGACAAGATTTTTGAGTATTTCTCTATAAGCAGTGTTACCTTAGACTGTGTACTTCTAGATGAAATCTGTTGGCTTATTTCAGTGGACAACTACTTTAAAACAAAATCACACAGGAACTATTGCCTTCTAATACATTGCTGACCCCACCAAGAGCTCTTGCTATGTCTCTATTTTCTACTTCTTCAGATAACTACCTTATTTTCATAACCCTATTTCCAGACATTGATTTCCCTTTAGCTACCATACTCCACTGGTTCCTTAAGTCTTGATCATGTCTTTAAGTGACTTCTTTGAAGTGCCCTTATCTGACCTAAATATGAATTTGTTGGCATTGCTGAGAGACAGCATATAAAATACATACTTTTTATTTTTACTTTTTAAATTATTTTTCCTTTTATTTAAGATTTTTAAACTGTCTGCCCAACTTTTTCTCTGTAACCCAGGGGCAGACCTGACAAGGATTTCATCTTGCACTTCTGCTTCTGCCAGATGTAGGAAAGCAGTGAAAATCTTCATGGCTTTCTCTGTCTTCAGAAGCAAGAGAGTACTTAACCAGAGCAGGATATATTCACAGGGAATTGAAACTTACTGACTGGAAAGAGACACTGGAGATCTTCTGATGCTCTGTTGCATTTAAAAGTCTTGATATCTGTGTAGAGACCCCACAATCCTTCTGGGTAATGTCTTCCAGTGTTTTCCCATTATCATGGTGAAAAAAATCTCCGTGCCCTTTGGAGAACTTCCCATTCTCCAATTTGTGTCTGTTGACTCTAGACCAGCCACCATGTAACTTCAAGAAGACTGGCTGCATGTTCTCTGTGCCCTCCCAAAAGGTATGTGAGGTCTACTCTAAGCCTTCTCTTAAGCCTAGACAGACCTTGCAGCCTCTCACATCCTCTCCTTTCACACCATGTGTTCCATTCCCCTCATCTCACCAGCTTGAGGACCTTTGCTGGGCCCACTCAGTGTACCAGTATCATTTGTGTGCTGGGGAGCCCAAAACTGGACACAGCACTTGAGATGTAATGTAGTCTCACAAGTACAGAGAAGGATTGCTTCCCTAGACCTGGTGAGTACACTTCTGCAAATGCATCCACGTTGTCAATTTTTGTCTGTGCTTCAAGGTCCATATGATTCATGTCCAGTTTTTTCATAAGAATGTTCAGACTTTTTTTTGTCAGGCTGCTTTCTCTCCATCCAGGACCCAGCCTATAGCATTGCATGGGATTATTTGCTCCCAGATGCAGGATTTTACACATTGCTGAACTTTGTGATGTTGCTGTCAGCCTGTTCCTCACACCTGTCCAGGTTCTTCCAAATAACAGTCCTGCCCTGAAGCATATCATCTGTTCCTCCTAATTTTGTATCATCTCCAAACATGGTCGAAGTGTCCTCTCTCTCATCCTCCAAGTTTTTAAGAGTCATTGGACAATATTTTCCCCAGTAGTATTAAAAGTTGGCTTTTTGACTGCCAATCACTGCTCTTTAAAACCAGTAACAGTCCAGCCTATTTTTCTCCCACTTAATTGTGCAGCTATTCAGTTCACAGCTCATGAATTTGATTGTAAGAGTACAGTGTGAGACTGCCAGAGATGCCTTGCTAAAGTCAAAGTATGTCTCATGCATCATTCTCCTTCCACGTATACAGCCAGTTATCCCATTGGAGGAGACGGGTTGGTCAGGCACAAATTGCCTCTAAAGGGGCAAGTGGTACATCTGAGGCTGCTCTCTTGAAGGCTAAATTGTGAGAAGGAATGTTCTGCAAAAAGAGCACAGAGGTGAAAGAGGCCTTTGGTCCCCAACATTTCCGTGTAAGTATAGAAGGATCACTTGCCAAATCTCAGTCCATGAGACTTATGAGACAGGTCATGATAGAGGCTTATATTAATTAAAGTCTTCTGTCCCCACTCCCAGGTTTTCAGTAGTGATTAACCAACCCAATGAGAGATTAGTGCTCCTATTCTAAACCCCATGATGCAGTTTCCCTCTCCCCCATTTCCAGTTACTCATCTTGTTACACTCACCTAGCTTCACCCTGTTACTTAGATTATCTCTTTAGTTACTGAAAAGAAGTGGGCTTTCCTAGGATATAAGTCAACTAATTTATTACTAACAGCTACCTGGTAATTAATGAGGATCATATTCTAAAAATAATAGTTCTTCTTACTGTGTATAAAAACTCTGTCTTAGTTGTAGATTTAATAAGATAAATCTCACATGGAAACATTTCTTTCAAATTTCCCCAGGATATTTCTATTACAATTCAATTATTATTAAGTTGATAGGAGGAAAGTATAAATCTGGATTTACCTCTCACCTAAAATATTCCTATTTATAGGTCCTCAAAGATTTTTGCATAGGTTATGGTACATTATATCTCACACTAATACATATATGATTAAGTTTCCTTCTGGTGCTATTAGTTGTATTCTATTTGAAATGTCTGAACAATCTGTTTCCTTTTGCTGCTGCTAGAATGAGTTGTTTAGGCATTTTGGAAACATGGCAGTTTTTTAAGGGATTCAATCTTGCCTGAGTCAAATATAATGGAGTTTTGCTATTGCCTTCAACACATGCAGGATCAGGTCTTCAGTCTTTTCATTCTAATGTGCTTCTAATTATGTTACACTTTTGTCCTTCTTCTGTGCTTTTCCTTGCAACATTAAACTTAATTTGTTAATTACCCAGCATTTGCAAATTACGAGGCAAATCTGGAACTCATTTCCTTTGCTGCTCGCTCTCTGTCCTCCCTCTTAAACAAATGGAGTGATAAGCATATGACTACTTTTTGCTAAGCTTTTTGTCCTTTTATTAAAATCTAGTACATAGTCGTCCCCCCTTACAGTCTCACCAGTTTATCTTATACAAATTACTTTACTTTAGGTTTGCCCTGATTCAAAAAGACACTTAGGGTTTCAAATATCTGCAGTTGTGTTAGGAATAATAATGAATTTAATGAGACTGCTCATGATTAAAGTTTGTCTGTAATTACTATTTTGTCGTCGGGGCTGATTTCAGAATAAATTCTTACAAGGATAAAGGCATTTATGAAATTGTGTAAATACTGGAATAGCTGTTTACCTAATTCAAAAATGGCACGTCCAAAAGAAGTCAGTTTTGAATAATGAAAGTGATTTAAATGCAGAATCCCATCCTTTACATGTATTTCTTGAAACACTGCTGAGCACCATATTTCTGCTAAGGTAATCACTTATGCCAGTCTGAGATTAGATACAAAGAGTATCTTCTGAAACATTATTTAAAGATTTCTATTGAAACAGCCAACCAAAAAACTTTTTCTAAGAAATCAAAATCTCTTTAAGGGTTTTCTCCACTTGAGCTCTATTCATAGAGCTCTTGATACTGTCAAGGAGCATGTAAATTGGAATACAGATATCTGTCCCACAGGAAGTGTCCTGAGATCATAGGAGCAATTTTCATAAGCAATTGAATAGCCATCAGTCAGCAGTGATGCTTCATTTGGATATTTTAATGAACTGAATCACATAGAAACTAATGATCTGTCAGAAGTTGAAAAGTCATAGTCCCCTTTAATAGTACTAATCTTTATACCCTTTAGTACTCCACAGTGTTCTATCTAATTTTTCTTCTGTTTTTTTCCCTCTTTTTTTTCATAGTATTTCTTTTTAACTGTTTTCCAAGCCTTGTCCTAAAGCCTTATTTTTCACAAAATTACAAAATAATTTTTCCAAGTTTATATTTTATCGGGCACATTTAGGTCCTTAAATTTGACTGTATCTCTTGGGCATTGAACTAATAACACTAATAGTAAATAACAACTTCACCTCCAGGCAAAATTAGACCTGCAAAATGAAGGTAGCAATGCTTGGTTCCCCATAATCATCAGAATGGTTCTTTAATTTATAGCTTCTTGATGCACCACCCTGGAGGTTCAGGTCTCATATGAAATTTGGATGATTTCCAGGTTTGGATTCTTGTCTCTGCAGCAGGAGTTTCCTGAAGCTCCAAGAATCCTTACTGCAAGTGCAGATCTGAAGAGCATTTAAGGCTGGGACTGGGGGCTTCTTCCTCCAAGAACAGAGAGAGCAGTGACAATCTGGCAGCCCTGCAGCCACAAGTCTGGGATTCAAGGAATCTGGCTGCGGGGCCTTCCACATGCCAGCATCTGCCTGCAGCTCTGCAGCTCAAACCTCTGCCCACCACCTGGTGTCTCCTGGCTGCAGAGCATGTTCATAGTGTTCATTTACTGAGCATTTATGCTCCATGAACTAGAATAATGTTTAGTAGTATTTTTAGGAAGATGACTTCTAACTGTGTTATGGCATGCTCCATAATTTAATGCACAAATTTTAGTAGTCTTAAGCTTTTCATAATATCAAACATGAAAAATTACAGATTTGCAATATTTTGATGTATTTCTTCTGTTCTTTAACAACAACGTCGACAATTGTTGCTAGAAGGAAAAGTTGTATTATCATTCTCTTTTGTAATTTCCTGTCATTGACTACTTGCCTTAGTGCAAGGGTCATGGTTTTAAAGATGGATGTCTGATTTTTGGTACAGCTATAGTGGTCCATGTAATAAAAATACTTTCAATCAGGTGTGTGTACACAAGGGCCTATAGGGTGAAAATTCAAATCTGAGCCAAAGCTGCAAATTAATCATCCTAGAGACTCATCAAAAAATGCATTTTTTTCCTTCTATTCAGCCTTATTTCATGTCTTTCTCATTTGCAAAAAAAAAAACTCTGTGCTATTTATGAGCTCTTGGTTATTCCCTTCCCCTTCTTTCACTGCTAAGTCCATCTAGAGGTTCTAGGAGTACTTACTGAAAACATGCCACCATCCTTTCAATTAAGCTGTTATGTGGTAAATGTAAGCATATATACTAATTTTCATCTGCCTTTTTTCAAGTTTAATTAATATTCTAAACATGCATCAACCAATTCTAAACATGCATCAACCAACTCTTGGGTTTGCCACTAAAATAGGGATTAAGTATTCATTTGGCATGCTTATCATACACTGACTACTGCTATACCAAGGGAACCAGATGGAATAAAAAATGTCATACTGAATTTTTCCAAGGACTTTTTCTTTAAAGAAAAAACCTGGAAAATCCGTAAGCAAATAATAATAACAACAATAGAAATGTTTACAACATGCATTGAAAAACGCATTTGTCCTTGCTGCTGGAATTACCTATCCTCACATTTAATCCTACTGTTTTTGAAGGTGCATGATCTTTTCTGACATGAAATTTCTGAGACCTGCAGCAGTTTAGTTGCTCCCATTAGCACATGGAACAATGACTAAAAGTCTCAGTGTTATACAGTAAATTCATCTGAATTGTTGTTCATCATATTTCATTCCTTTTGTAAAAATCCTCTAATTCACAACATTCTTACCAGAATACAAATAAACCTAAAGACCAGGCAACCAAAGAAAAGAAACTTTACCAAAAACCAAAACCACCACCCCAAAACATCTCCAAGAGCACCAGCTATTAGGAGAGGTCATGGAAGTTTCCTTCCTTCTGGAAGCCTTTTCATAGTTAAAACGATCTTCTTTTTGTGCCTCTGAGTTACAGTATGCAAAGGTCAGTCCTACCAAGATGTAATCAGAAGTGTAGGATAATTCTAATGCTGTTATACAACTGATGAAATCTGCTTCAGCTCTGTGTACCACCTGATTACCATGGAAACCATTCTGGCCAACAGGGTAATTCTGATCAAAATGAATTATTATTAATCTTACCAGTCAAGGGTGGATGGAGATCTGAACGGCTTATGTTAAATTTTCTGGTACAGGCTGAAAGGTTCAGTAAGGGTAAATATTAATTCCTAGACTGTTAGAGAGCAAGAGTACATAGTTATGAGACCACTACAACTCACTGCCCAAAATTCAGGTACTAGCAGATTGCAATATGAGCATCCAGGAGTTGGACATAAATAAAGGTAGTTTTCTGGATGGTAAGGAGTTACAAGAAAAACTGATATGAGAAAATTAACTGTCTGTTTCAAGGATAGTCAAAATGGTGGTTCAAAACCCAATGCTGGAAGGAAAAGTAGTAATAATGTTGTACACAGGTTAGTGTTTAGACAGGTAAATAGTTATTCTTGCCAAAATATACTCAAGTTAGAAAAAATGCTTCTGTTTTTCAAAGAGAGACAACACCCACAGTTTGTAATAACCATTGAAATCAACATATTTTAAAGAGATTAGAGAGGATGAGATAGAATCTGAATTCAAGCTTCTGCTATTTGAACAGCATTTGTTTTTTATAGCAAGACTGTGGAAGCAAAAGAGAGGCCACCATTCTCCAAGAGTTCCCTGTCTCTTGAAACATGTACAAATGCTGAGCATTTGGTGTTTCTGGACTCGAGAAATTTTCCATGTCACAAATTTTTGTTTATAGAAGACAACACTCACATAGGGGCCAATAACGAGACCTAGTCCAACCCATTGCAATGAGCTAGGACATCTTTAACTAGACCTTAAACTTGAATGTTTCCAGAGATGGAACACCCACCACCTCCATGGGCAACCTGTGTTAGTGTTTCAACACTCTCATTGTTAAAAAAACTTTCTTATATCTAATATAAGTTAATTAATGCCATGAAAAACATTATATTTGTACATCAGAACTGTAGAATTTCAATTTTCTTGTGGTTCATATTTAAAAAGACTAGAAAGAATGGTTTTAAAAGCAGAAAATGTCACAAACTTAGGGTGAGGAAAGAATGAATGAGGAATCTATACTGAAAATACTTGTTATTGCAGTAATTTTGTTCTGCTTTAGATAGAATAAAAAGATATTTTTATTTTTTAATCAGTAGATGTGTTATTTTGCTTGTTTCTCGTTTAGTGGAAGTACAAAAATTGTACAGTTCCCAGTGAATTCACTAACTATTAAATACATAGATAATTAGCAATTTTTTCTCTCAGTCAAACTGTTCTCCCAGGCTACTTCTGTATGCACTGGGTTTAGGTACCTTCAGACAATGGTTTAACTCCATCTTTAAATGGTGTTATTAACCTAAATTTCAAAGTGGCCTTTTATTTCTTTTAACCATAAAGGCAGTATGGACTGTGTGTTCAATTTGATTTTTGAAGACTAACCTAGGTGAATGAATCTCGCACTTGAGGATCCTCCCAAATGACTGAGTGATTTGGTGGTTAACCACTTGTTGTCTTTGTCCCAGTTACTGCCCTGCTGACTTTTAAAAAAAACAGTCCATACTGGTATAAGTTTTCTCTGTGGAACAGATTGCAAGATTAATAACAGGCTGGGGTAGAAAGCTATTGAGAATGACAGGGAATGGATCATTTTTAGTATAGTAACATACTAAGGCAGTGGTGACAGAAGGGCTGGTTTTAGGTTTGCTTTCTAGTTTTATTTTGTGTGTGTGTGACTGGATTAATACTGACTGTCTAAACATAGTTATTTTCCTAGCTTTTGTATTAATAAAAAATGAAGGAAACATTCTGCCTACTCTAGTGATTTGGAACTGGTATGTTGGAAGCCAAAAACATGGAAGGACTCTGTACCTCATCATTGTACTTTATAATATCAGACTTTCAGTTTCCCAGTGGGAAATAAAGCAGGACTTCTTTCTTACCGTCTTCACCCTTGGTGGCCAATTAAAAGCTTTTTTGGTTCCAGCTGAAGACTTGGCAGGTCGACTGTTTTGGCCACAATGTGATGAGGAGTATAATGAAAGTTAAAGTTAAATTACAGTTCAACACCTGTGGCTGGCTTGGCTCTGTATTCACGTTTGACACCAAGCCAAGGCAAAGCCAGAGTGAGTATCTTCTAATGTTGTTTCTTGGCAGTCAAAGTCACCTTAAATATCAGTTAATACATTTATCTTTTCTCATTTATATAGCTAGCTCCAGTGCTTTGACTTCCATCCTGCTCAAAGGGACAAACTAGGACCTTGGCATGATTCCATTACTGCAGGTTTGGCTGAAGGAGTTATTCAAATGTAAGATAAATTTACTTTCTGAATGGAAAAGATGAAGCACAGTAGTTATTGAACTTTATCATGAGGCACATTGTTGTTTTCTCAAAATCTGATTTGAACTTCTGTTTGAGTGGGTATTTTGGTTTTATCCCCACCAGTAACTGAGCCCCATAGAACCACTTGCTCACTTCTCCCCCAGTGGGGTGGAAGGGAGATTTGGAAGAGTAAAAGTAAGAAAATTTGTAAATTGAGATGAAGACTCTTTAATAAGTAAAACAAAAGCTGCATACACAAGCAAAGCAAAGCAAGTAATTAATTCACCAGTTCCCATGGGCAGACAGGTGTTCAGCCCTCTCCAGGAAAGCAGGGCTCCATCATCCACAATGGTTACTTGGAAAGAGGGAGGATATCAATTCCTCTGCTTCCTTCTTCCTTCCCCAGGGGTACATGCTGAGCACAATGCCATATAATCTAGAATGTTCCTTTGGTCAGCTGGGGTCGGCTGTCCTGGCTGTTACCCCTCCCAGCTCCTTGTGCACCCCTGCCCTCCTCACTGATGGAGTGAATAGGCCTTGCCTCAGGATAAGCGCTGCTCATTTATAACACACTCCTTGTGTTATCAACCCTGTTTTCAGCACAAAACATAGCCCCATATCTTCTACTGTGAAGAAAATTAACTCTGTCCAAACCAAACCCAGCACAATGGGAAATGATTTTTCTATTCTGTGAAATCTTCTGAGTTTTTTTACATTTTTTGTTCTGCATTTAATAAAACTAAGACTTCTGAAAATCTACAAGAAAATGGAAGACCTGTTTACCTCATAACAGCCATTTTTCTGAGAACTACTTTACTTTCAGAGAATGGGTAATAAATTGTGTTTCAAAATTGGCATGAATGTGGCAAAGCAGGCACTTGGAACTGGCTCTTTGGAGTAAGTAAAACAAATCCATTTATTGACTCCTTTGGGCTGTTTCTCTCAGTCTCAGTGTGGTTGTCCCTCTTTGAACTTTATATTAAATAGGCACTTGAACAGGATCTTTGTTTATCAGGAGTGAGTACTCTAAATTCTCCCTTTTATGTAAATCAATATGCCAAAAAATGGAGTAGGGACAGAGAGCGGAAAAAGGAATGGTATTTATCTTACAGGCAGTACCCATATATGAGCTAGCTATCCAGACCCTGATTACAGGCTACACAAGAGAAAGGAAGTTCTAGGCATAATTCATCTTATCCTAAAGCAGATGTCTAATAGATCAAATAAATTCCATGCTAGCAACACCTATTTCTCTCCATTGATTCTGAAGGCAACTACACTGATTAGTTTGTTGCCAACATTGTGGTTTTGCGTCAAGTAGATAAGATTAGTTGTACCCATGTTGTCACTGTGGTCTAATGTTTTGACTGTTTGTCTGAAAAGAGATGAGGAGACTCAGCCCCCTTAGAAAATGGTGGTGGGGCCACAAAATGTTGCTGGTTCTTCACAGAGTGGTTAGATTAGTGACAAAAAAAAATGACTGGGGTAGGCAAGTGTACTACTATACTTGAGCAAGGTGTGGTACTGAAGGCAGGTGTTCAGAGAACGTGTTTAGGAAAAGAGAGTACCTTTAATTTTTTTTATCAGAGAAATACATGTAGTTCTTGAAAGTGTTTCTAAATTTAAAACTATGCCATATAATTACTTGCAATCTTAACTATTACTCTGAGTTTCTGAATGAATTTGTGTGTATACAGGCTGTATTAAAATAAAGGTAGTTACATTTTTGTTCATTCTCTACCTCTATTGCTTTCAATGTTAATGATGATTACGTTACAGAAGGTGTATGTGAACACTGACAGATTTATACTATATCGTTCTTTGACTACATCAGTATTAACCACAGGCATTGAGGAAGTATGGACATATAAGTATTTATTAATGTATACATACAACCACAAAATACATAGGTAATTCTTACGTATTCTTATGTAGTCAAGCATATACATTTTCGTTGCTGTTATCTGTTCTTAGAAATGAAACTTACAAAACTAACCAAGAAAAAGGCTCTTATATCACAGTAGAAAGATTAGGTCAAATGTTTGTTTTTCATGATAGAAAATTTTAGTCTCCATCTTAACTCTTTTCTAACTGCATCTCAATTATTTATTGGGGAAATTGCTTTTTTTTTTTTTCTATTTGATTTCTTGGCATTGTTGGTTTTGGTTATCTGTTGGATGGTTTGGTAGGGGATTCTGTACTGGTTTTTTTGATCCATAGATTTCCATTGTTGCAGCTAAAAAATATCATATAGTGTCTATTTCATCTCCTAATTCAAGGCATTTTTCTTAGAAAAATAAACGTTAAGCCAAAAAATTAACAAACCCAATCTTAACTAGAAGAAACAAGAGCAATCTAAACTTAGATAAATAGAAAATCTGGGACACTAAAATGTAAGTCATTCCTTAAATCTGTGTTGAGGTATACTTCTGCTTTCATTCATATGCAAATATTTTGTATTTGAAAGGGAGGGATTCATAGGTGGTTTATTATCTATAAAGATTTATCTGTCCTATTACAGCTACAGTCCAGAGGGTGAATGCTACAGAGAAGACCTTTTAACAGAACTGACTAAAAAAAAGAAATAAATTTACAGCCGAAACTTTCGATAATGGGTCACTGCCACAGTTTTCAAGACTGTAGTTCAATCTTCAACACTGTACTGCTATTACAGCTTCTGATAAAGAAATACTGCTGTGAAATTTTGCCTCTAGAAAAACGAAGTGCAATTCTTGCTGTTCAGAAGTTGAGAGTTGAGACCAGATTGTGCTTTAGAAAATCATAGCTGTCATTTTTTCTACTCTTGTTCCTAAAGGAAAGTAAACTATGTCAGTTGCGTATATCTGACTCATTGCCTCTTTCTGCAGTATCTCATCCGTGCTAGCCATTGCAGGGTGACAGCTGAGTAAAAGCCGTGACTGTATCTCCATCTACATGTTCCCACCTCTCTCTCTTTTGAGAAAAAGTTGCAGCCCACAGAGATACCTTTTATAAATGGCCTTTGGGTTAATTTTATCCTTTTGTGACCCACATTTTAATACAGGGAGTAGCAGAGAGTAGACAAGTCTGAAGATTCAAAAGGGCTTCAGATCATAACATTAGTACAGTCACAGCTAAAGGGGTACCTGTGCTAAGCTTACATTTAGCTAAATAAATGTTTTGTACACACTAAATACAACAAGTATTTTACAGATAATTTTTATGTGGATGCATGCCATCTCCTGTGAAATTTGTGTTGACTAAGGAATGCACCTTATGAAGCACCAGGAACTTACTGTTTGTTTAATCAATATTAGTACTGCCTAGTCAAAACAAAACTAAGTTATAAGCCTGAGTTCAAGAAGAGTTTGGAGAATGCTCTCACACACATCCTGTGACTCTTGGGTCACTGGTCTTGTCCAAGGCCAGGATTTGGACTTGATGATCCTGATGGGTCCCTTCCAGCTCAGCATATTCTCTCATTCTGTGATACTAGGATAACTATTAGTTAAATTGTAGTGCTGATTTTGTTGAAATATTGTTAATACTCAGTAACATAACAGTGAGCACAGATGCATACAAAGTTTCTCGTATTCATCTGTTTTTGCTGATTGTGTGGTGACCCTCCCAGTGCTCTGCTGGATCCCAAGGTAAATGAACCATTTGCATTACAGAATGACATAATACATCCTGCCAATCCAGTTACAAGAACTCCATCTTTGGCAATTTCCCCTTAACTTTCTTAAAGCATAGAGATGTGTTTCTATGAGAACATTTGGCATCTTCTTTTCAGAAATGTTATTTCATGTTAACTTTATGTTAATTCAACTTGGAATATTTTTCTTATCCAAATTACTAAAAGGCAGCTATGAAGCCCTGTTTCTATCCTTTGTCAGTGATTGCATCAGCCCTAATACATTCCTTAATTTTGCTACTATGATAGTATGGTGGTCAGTTATCAGAAAGCAACTAGCTGGAAATAAAGGGAATGGACTGCAGAAATTATCAGCTCTCGATGCTAGAGTCATACATATCAACAGAGGTATTCCAGGAACCCAAGTTATTATTGTGGCTGCACTGTGAAGAGAGTATGCTAAGGATGCCCTTTGTTTGACTGTTGTATGAAACATAATAATCTATCATATGAGGCGCATATTGCCAATAGAAATCCTCTTTGTGGTCTCACGTAACAAAATATAAGCCTGTATACTTACGAAGCTGCCTAAACAGTGAGACTTTTATGTCACTGGCCTGCCTCTTGCCTTAATGATTTCATTTAAACTAATGCATATGAAAGGTGCTTGATATTGTATGATCTGAGCACTTATGAAAAAGGAAGAAGCTAATCTCATGAAAGTTGTTAATAAGTCTTAAAGTATTATCAATGTTTTAACATATTATTCACTTTGGTATGGTATTAGGGAGAGGGGAGTTGGCTGATGTGATAAGAAACCAATTAATATGATACAGAAGCAAGTGTATGATAAGACCTTTGTTCAGAATATTGCTGGCTTTGGTAAAACCTCCCACACAGTCAGTCAATAGATTTTCATTGCAATTGTGACAGGCTTTTTTTAATGTCCACCCTAGGAGAACATAGGGATGGGATTTGTTTGTTGCTATTTGTACAGCTTGGAGCATTATCAGCAATGAGGTAGCAACCTGGAAATCATCAGAATACCTCTTTTTTTGAAAAACATCTCTATTACCAGCCCACAACTCAAACTCATGAGTAACTGACACTTTTTAATTTCATCTGAGTATTCAGCTCAAATGTTATCCCTTCCATTTGAAATATTACAATTATAATTCCATTAAAATACAGATAATTTTATAATTTAACCTGGAGTGAAAGAGCTTCTCTTATGAACCTCAGGATAATCTTGTGTTTGAGAAATGTGGAACTCAAGTTTAAATAATATGCATATTTATAGGCACTTAGTGTGCTTCAGTAAACACATGAGCTTGAACACATATTTTAAATACAACTCCAAAAAAATTTTATGTATTCTACAAGTTCCTACATGCATGTTCAGCATTCTAGCTTTTCCATAAATAAGAAAAAAATATTGAATATCTTTCATTTTTATTGATGCTGTTGTCCTATGCAGTATGGTGTTTCAATGATTGCTAAGGGCATCATTACTGTTCATACTAGAGTTTTAACAGTGGTGAGATTTAAATTATTATGTTGTTAGATTTCCCTTATTTTTTAGTTTCTTTCATGGGCTGTTGCTTAACATTTTATTATATGTAATGGTTAATTTCCCCTTACTATAGATACTGTTTTACCTGTAATTGTTAAGTCATAATGGAGTCCTGTGTCTTTCAACCATGCAATAAATCTTATGTTGAAGCAATGCTGAAACTATTTTAACAGAGATTTGTAATTTTGGATTGTGATTTGCCTGGGATCTCCAGAAGTTAGCTGTGCTGTGTCATTGTAAAACTATAATATGTCAGACACTACGTATTTCCATTTCTGATTATTTTTTTCCATTAAGGCAAGTCTGTTAATGGCTGCAATAAAAAAGTGGATTTTAAAAAAGAGATAGTTAAAGACGAAGCAAGTGGCGTAGAGCAGGTGAATAAGGAAGCTTAATTATTTCTATCTCATAAACAGATAGGCAAGACATTAAAAAGAAATGAACAGTGAAAAGTCTAAAGCTAATGAAAGAAAGTTAAAATTACTCTTTCCATACACAAAGTGCATTTTCTTTAATTTCTTTCTGATCATAAGTTTGGCACCCTGTGCTGGAAAAGAGTAAGGCCAGCAGATGTTGCCTTCTAAGGCATGCTCAAATGTGCTCTCAGCTTGAATTCAGAAGACACAGCTGACTTCATTTTAAAACTGGGGTAAGAAGATGAATGCAAGATTTAAGATCTGGGTGACAGCAGTTAAAGAAAGCTAATCATATTTTTAGTTAACTGTTTTTTTGAATTTGTTGCCAAAAGGAAGTTGTTAAACACTCATTTGCTTTTTCGAAGTGGAAAATTAAAGACTTCACCAATGTGCTTCTTTTTCTACTTCTCTCCCAATAAATGAGATGAATTTGCCCTTTCTAAAATAGATATTGAACTCAGTAGCTTTGAGATTAAAGCATTGCTATGTGTATTTTAATTCTATTTTCATTACATTATCTTAAATATTTTCTTTTAAATTATTCTTTTGCATTTTATTTAATTATTTTCAGTAAACTGTGTTCTATTCTAAATATCACCAAGCTTGTAATTGTTTCAGGCACAAATAATAAAAGCTAATTTGTTGACATTCCCTGAAACACCAAAAAATCCAACTGATACTTAATGGATTTCTCTATCCCTTCCTTAAGAGGCAGTTTCTAGTTTAATTCCTTCTCTGGCAAAGACTGTTTCATTGAAGCATAAATTCAGAGATCTAAAGGTTATGAATATAGCTCTTTGCTATCCTGTTTATTCATCTGGGGTCATGATGGTTCAGCCTGAGATACCAATCCCTTTCTAAGACAAAAATAGAGAATACACTAAACAGAATGAATTATTTTCTCTATGTAAATAGCAAACATATTAAGTAATGTTATTCACTACTTTTAAAAAACTGATAGATGCTATGAGCAGGGTCTCTCAAATAAAAATACCTAACTTTTGTCATAATAAATCTGCAAAATGTGAAAAGCTTATCTAAATGAAGTTCTTCCTTGGATCTTCCAAAAAGCTGTACCTTTTTTGAGGATGATGCTGTGGATATTCTTAAAAACTGTTTCCTTGATGAATGCTTACATTATTTAGCTCACAAACTGCTTAATACTATTATCCAACAATATAATTGCTAATTCTTGTTGCTGCTGTAAAGATATTTCACCCTGGATTGTCTCAAAGTCATTTACTCATTTCAGTTAATTGTGTTTCATAGTGCTCTAAATTTCTAAACATGAAGTGAATTGGGAAAAAAAACAAAGTACTAGCTGCGACTGATGAAATTGTAAGAGAAATCTGGAAGAGAATATAGTAATGTCTGGGTGACTTTAAATCCTTTCAATCACTGACACTATAATTACCATTGTGATTTTTGTGATTCCTATGAAACACGTAAATTTTATATTGCATTTAAAAAATGCTACTTTTAACTGTGGTTAATGATCCTCTGCAATGTCTTTATGCAAAAGGTGCCAGTCAATAACATTCTGGATATAAATGAGGAATTTGGTGTTTTCAAGGGAACAAGCTTGAAATGGTGACCAAGAGCAGGAGTGCTGAAGCCAGTCGGAGAGTGGAGATGTTTCACACAATTCTTGATCAATGTTGCTGCTGCCAGCAGAACCCAGGATAAAGTTTTGAGGGGTGAACCCAAAGAATACAAAGAGAAATAGAAACACTTAAAAGTATATACCCAGAGAAAACACTAAGTACTTTAAAATTCGGTGCCCACATCTTGGAGAGGTGTGAAAGCTCCTGGTGTAGCCAGTGACTGTTTAGTCGCAGTAACTAAGTAGCTGAGGCTTGCTTTAGCTGCTCACACAAATGCGCGTGGTACTATTATGTACCATAAAAATCTGCTAAGGTCAAGCAAGACAGATAGCTCTGCCAGCTTTGATGGTAACTTTGATGAATTCCACTGAAATAAAAAGTTCAAAAATCACACTTTAGTTTATTCATCGCTTAATACTTTCTTGCTTAGCAGTAATCAATTTCCACACTGACATAAAGCCCTTGGCTCTTACTCCCTAATTTATT
Organism: Emberiza elegans; assembly: GCA_024865655.1. Classification (NCBI taxonomy): domain Eukaryota; kingdom Metazoa; phylum Chordata; class Aves; order Passeriformes; family Fringillidae; genus Emberiza; species Emberiza elegans. Next base: position 32,409,165 of record JALJVW010003023.1, on the reverse strand, counting down.
CTCTTAGGAGCCACATAAGTGCCCTGCAAAGCTAAAAGTTCATTTCATCTTTCTTTAATTGCACATTAATTTCATGTAACTTTTACAAGAACATCATTGAAAAGCAAGATAATTTGACCTATTCTTTTATAATTGAAGAACTACAAAAGCAGGGGGAAAAAAGAGTTGCTGAAATTCTCCTTATATTAATGAATTAGGCTTTTAATTGATTACACATTTAGCTTTCCCTTTAAAACTATGATAATTATAGGTTAGCTTTTCAATTTAGTTGGTAATCTGTTAATTCTTATTTAATAAATGTATTAATTAAAATAAATAGGCTTTATCTTTATTTCTGTGTGACAGCTATCAACCTAAGTTGAAAACTTATGCAGTGCAATATCAGAGAGTACTCATAATTATATCATTCCATGTATAGTTTAGAGCCATCAGAAAGAAAGGCTAGCAGGCATAATTGCTAAGAGTAAAATATTTAAATGCAGTTCTTTCAGTAATTTATTAATCTCTAAAAATTTAACCTGAAAACTTATTTTTACTTGTTACAGTTTTTCTGTCTCTCCAGAGTTTTCTTTGCCTCCTCACCTCCCAGCACCTCACAAAAATTAACTCAGTTTGAATTCAGCTTCTTTTAAAATATGAAAGGAAATGGAAAGTTTGTAAAATGCAGCCTTAATACCCCTGCTTAAAATCATAGCTGTAGTGATTTTGAAAGGAAATACTCAATAAAATCTTCTGCTTAAAATTAATTTACCTGTTAGTAACTTTTGATATTGTTTATATGCTGGGTTGTTTATTTTGATATTGTGTATGTGCTAGACCTGGCTGGGATGGAATTAATTTTCTTTGTAGCAGCTCCTATGATGCTGTGTTAAATATTTCTGACCAAAAAAGTAATGATAAGACACCAATAATCTATCTTTTGCTAAGTACTGTTTTCAAAGGCATCTCTGCTTTTCACTCTGCTCCCTTTTCCCCACCTCCCCCCAGTGGAATAGATTGGTCACTGCTCAGTAGGTTGTAAGTTGAAAAATCTGTGCAGATCACCTGAACTAATCAAAGAGATTCTCCATACCATGCAACATCATGCTCAGCAATAAAAAGGGAGAGATGAAGTTTTAGGAGGTTAGCCATCTTTTTCCTCAGGCCTGGCCAAACATTTATCTACCCATTGAGCATGGTGAGTGAGTGCTGTTGCATAATTTTTGTTTTAATCTTCTCTCTTCTTCTGCTTATTAAATAATTCCTTCTATATTCCTCTTTTGCTTAATAATTCATTTATTATTAAAAATTTTGATATAAAGGAGTTTATTTTTCTTTTTTTTCCTTTCCTCTTCTTCTATCCCAGTGAAGGCTGGATGAGATAAGTGAGTGAGCAGATGTGTGGTGCTTAGCTGCCCACAAGGGTTAACCCACAACACTAAAACAACTTTTATTTCTTCTTTTCCCAAGAAAAAATAACTCATGGCTATATGTTCACATCCGTTTGGATCACCATGATTAAAAGCAGAGAAGAAATACAATATCTATTAATTCCTTTATAATTTTTTTCAGTAAACATGAAAAAACATCTGTCCAACTAATCTTGTGATCAGTTTTCTAAAGAAGGTTTGAGACACTTCCTTGGTTAAATTATGAAAAGAGATTATAGACTAGACAGGATTGTGCAGATTTGCTCTAATCATGATAAGAACTTCTGAAGCTGAACATGTGAGATGTGTGTGAGGGAAATGTCATTCTAAGTAGAAACAAGAGGAATAGTAACTATGAAAGACAGGAAGTAGGTTTCTTTACCAGGCTTGCAAACAAGATCACACATCTAGCCAAGACTTCAGTCTTGGCAGTTCCAAGGCTTGGTAAGATTCTGTCTTGTTCTTGGTTATTGGTTGCTCCTGTATCTAATTCATAATTCCTCTTCTTTTAAGTCTCTTTATTCTTTTTTTCCTACCCAAACTCTTTATTTCAGTTTGCAGCAGTGCCCTACCATTTTCTCATCACTGCAACAAAATAATTGTTGAAATTAATTAAAACACCTTTTTGAGATTTGAACCTTATGTGTGTTTAACCACAACACGCCATTTGAACTATGTGTGAAAGCTGATGGAGTACAGATGCTCTTGTCTGGTGTCCTTGTGTGCTGTAATCTCTTTGGTGTACATCCGTCCAAGTTGCTGAGAACTCTGAACAATATTTTCAATGCTGCTTTTCCCCAGTGTTAGATGGAGCTGTGCTCATGATGGAGTAAGTGTCAGGCAACACAGGACAGATATGTGATGACAGAAGCCATTTTGAGCCTGTTATATTGAAGGAAAAAAACATGCTTTAGAATATCAAATATATGCAATAGTGTTTTTTTCTTCTGGAAGATGTATCTGAAACAACAAAACAGAAAAAAGCAACCAACTAAAACAAAAAAAACAAACAAACAAATGAGAAAACCCAACAAATCAACCAACCAAAAAAGGCAAACCCCCAAAACGCCCACATTCTAAATTAATCACTTACTAAAATCAACAATCCTAGTTCATTTTTTCAGCACACATACATTTATAGTTCCATTATGGAATGGAAACAACAACACTTATTAGCCTTACTTTTTAACAGCATTTTTTATTTTCACAGAATTATTTAAGTCACAAATTTACCATGTCCAGTATACATTATTTATTTCCAGCATCTAGGTTCCATACACTCATGTTTACATTAATTTGTATTAAATTTCTAAAATATATTTAGGAAAATAGATGGCAACAAATGTTTTCTTTGACACCAAGTTAATGTTTTACACCTGTAAAAATTATCTCGACTATATAAAACATATAAACCACATAAAAAATGTGGTTTAACCATAAACATGTCCACCTCCCCCACCCCAGTGGAATAGGAAAGAGAATCAAAGTAAAACTTTTATGTTGAGATAAAAACAGCTTAATAATTGGAAATAAAGTAAAATACAGTAATAATGTTAAATAATAATAATAATGATAAGAAAAGTAAATAAATAAGTGATGAACTGTGAAATTGCTCACAACCTGTTGAATGATGCCAGAGCTGCCCATCCCAAACCCAGACTGGTTTTCTTTCTGGGCCACTGCCCCCAGTTCATTGAGTGGACATGATGTTCTGCGGTGTGGAATGTCCCTTTGATCACTTCAGGTCACCTGTCCCAGCTGTGCTTCCTCCCAGGTTTTTTTTGCATTCTTCCTCACTGGCAAAGCATAGGACAAGAAAGAAGTCCTTGACTTAGTATAAACACCACTCAGCAAAAATCAAAACATCAGTGTGTTATCAACACCATTCTCATCCCAAATCCAAAACAAAGCACTGCAACAGCCACTGAGAAGAAATTAAATCTACCTTAACTGCAACCAGGACACAAACATTGAAACCTGATTCAAGATTAAAGAGTATGGTACTTGTTTGCGAGTGTACACAAAGAGCTTCACAAATCAAATTTTCTTTCAGTTAGCAGTATTTAGGGTAACAACTACTTAAGCAAAAGTTTTGGGGACAATTATTTTCCTACATGGCCATACAGGTCCTCCTACATGACCTTGTTACTGAGAAGTTATCATAATGTATTATTTCAAAGGATAAAAATTACTTCTTGCTATATTCTGATAGTACACGATGAGAGAAAAGGTGAAGAAAATATTGCTTTGAAGGCAGTGTAACCCCCCCATGTTTAGTAGAAAGAAAGCAAACGTCATCTATCATCCTTATGAAAAGTAGCAAAATGTGGTCTTTGATGATCCTAGCTAGCCCAATGGCATTGTGCTCTTTGTTATTAGCTGCTTATACCAGGCTTTTACAGGCTCTGTAGTCTGTAAATAAGCTTTGCTCTTATACAAACACAGCCCAGTTACAGTCTGGGCAGTTGTGTTACCTTTGTGGTTGTGTGATAATGGCTTGGCACGTGGACATTTTCATTTGATCTCTATTCCATGTCTTTCTTATCACTATAACCAAGAACATGCATTTGAAATCACAGTTTCTGCAAAAGAATGCACAACACTTAAATGTCAGTTAGATCTGTTTAATAGCCTATTGAACACAAAAGATTTGGTTGTTACTCATATTCCATTGCACATCTTGTTTTTGTTTGTTTAATCCTACTTTTAATAACCAAGAACAATTTTGTGATTGTGTTTTTTAAAAATAAGAAATTCATATACATTAATCAGGACTTCAGTGGATTCACATTTCCCTTTTGTTTCATACAAAAAATTGTTGCTGAAGTAATGGTGCATCTATAAATTTTTATCCATAAATAAGGAAAATTGTTTCCTTTTTAATGGTTATTCTTAAATAGTTTATACTTCTATAGTCATTCTTTGCCACTTAAAGCATTAAAACAAAACCACTTTTTCCAAAGATAGGACCTTCATAAGAAATAGACATGCTCTGAAAAAGTTACTTTAAAACAATGAAATTTGTGGTTATCATCTAGCTGGGGTTGATAAATTGTTCAATTCTGGGGCATAACAAGCTGGTGTAAATTTGACTCTCTAATGTTTCAATGAGATGCTACATATATAAGTTAAGTCTTGAGATGTTAAAAATATAAGCAGCTGGACATCTAAATTAATGGTATCTCTCCTATCCCTGGTATTTTTTTTAGACCTGCTTTACAAACAAATTATGAAACCTAGGGGCAAGTGAGCTGTGTCTATGATATTTGTGTGACAATAATGCTAAAAAGCCATCAGACTGGGCAGTTCCTCAGCCCCTTGCAGAACCATGTCACATCATGGCAAGTAATGATTTATCTATCCTTCGCAATGGCATCTGCAGTAATAGTGCCTTGACCAAATGCCCTTAAGGAGCTTATTTCTGCAACAAATTGATCTTTACGTTAATGCCCTTTTCTTATTTACTTCCACCACTTTTCTGTTCTTTGCTTTTGGCCAATGCCCCAACCTTATCATTTTCTAAACTAAATAAATCCCTTCTTTCTTTTATATAGTATTACCCCATAGGTACTTGAAGAGACCTATCGTGTCTCTAGTGTTTTCTGTTTGGTGGATGGCACTAGATCATTTAGTGCTCCTTCATATGGTTTATTTTCTGGTTGTTGTGCTTCATTTTGTTATCGATCCTTGTAGTCCTGTAGTTTGTTCTGTCCAACTTATTATCTGTGAGAAATAGCTTTGCAGACACTGGGCAACGGGCTCACAGTGAAGACATGCAGCTTCCCTGCCCAAAGTGGAGCAGTAAAAAAGCTTCTGTTAATGCTGAGTGTGCTCACTGTCCTGGGGATGCTGGTGACATAAGAGATGGCTCCTTGGGGTATCCACATAGCACGGTCCTTATTGGTGGGAGAGGCACAAAACCAAATAGAGCTCGAGGCTCCATTTTGACTTGGACAATTGTTTTGTGATCTTTGTCTACACTGAGACATGAAATGAAAGCTGTCCCAGAGAAGGTGTAGACATGTTGAGGAACAGGAAGGGAAAGGTCTAGTTGGGTTGTTCATACAACAAAATGCCAGACAGTTTTTGTTTGCAGATTCAGATTCTTATCAGACACACTCTGTATGTTTTCATCTTTTTATTTCTGTTTTGATACTCTTCCATTACAGCTAACTATTGCATTCAATTTTATATATACACTTATGGTAAATCAGGATAATAATTTCTATCTTGGCTGCTTCTGAGGTATAAATTTAGATTTTATCATGTTTTAGCATTCCTTTAGTGATGAGGCCTTCACTGCTCCTAAAAGTGAATGGGCTAGGAGAAACCAGGGCTGATTATACTTCATACCCCACATATCTGATAGCTTTATAGGTAGGTACCTTCAGGATGAGATGGGTAAGTTTACACCTTCTCTTTGTGTGCATGTATGTGCTTATGGACATGCTCATGTATCATTCAAATGTAGACAATGGTGCAATTACTTCAAGTTGTCTTAGAAATCTCAGCTGCAGAGCAATATGGTAGACTTGTTTCTTTATGTGCCTTTCCTGGTTTTGTTTGTTTGTTTTCCTAAGTGTGTGCAGCTGAGGTGTGGACTATAGTGATGCTGAGTAAAGGCATGAATATTTACATCCAAACAGAAAATGTCCAGAATTTCAAGGAGATAGAAGTCTTTCATGATAGCATTACAAATAGAGCAGGTAGCAGAAATCTTGCTTCAGCTGCCACACTTTGTAGTGCTGCTTTCACCTTGGATTAATTTCTAGCAGTTGGCTGCACCTGCACTCACCCCAAGGGGCTGATCCCATGCCAAGCAGTGCAGAATGGCTCATGTGCAGGACATCACTCATGGCTACCAGACCAGACTTACCATGCTACATAGCACAGAGTTCTGGCTCTCTGCAATGCCTGTGTCACCCTAAGACAAAGGAAACATTTTTTTGTTTGCTTTCTCAGGTGGGGGTGCTGGAAATACTGTGCACTGCAGTCCTCAGCATGAAAATTTTAAAGCACAAAAGGGAGTGTGAGGTTGGCCTCCCCTTAAGAGGGTCCTGAGGGCAGGCAGGAGTATTTGCAGACAGACTACCTGTGTAAAGTGTGTTAGAGGACTGTGCAGGGCAAAGAAAACAAATCAGATATAGTCATGTATTTAGAAATGATCCCTGGACAAAGCTCTGCTCAGAACCATACACAAGTTTTCTTTCGGAAACAACGGGTTTAGACAGATTTGTGTGACAATAAAAATTAGGGAAGGAGGATATAAGGAGTAAACTCTGCAACAAAGCTATTTAGCTTACATAAAGGTGTTTGTTGAGTATGGTTTAAGGCATTATTCTTCACTCCTTATCTCATAAAATTGTATTCCATAGTTTTCTCATTTGTAGATTGGTTGCAAAGCATAGTTGCACAAGTATCAAATTGTTTTACCATGCAGATAAGGCAACAATGTATTTTGTCCTGGCTATCTCTGAGTAGTGATATTTAATGATCTGACAGCCGTGTTCAAATGAAGAATCCATTACTTTAACAGCAGATACAGAATTCCAGAGAAAAATAATATTTTAAACAAAAAGTGATCTATGTGTGGGTGTGCCTCACTCGGCATTTATTACTCTTTATGGCAACTCAAACAATTTAAGAGATACTTCTTCCTACTCCAGTGTGTCAGCCTGGTTCTTTTGAAGAATGTGCGTTCTCTGCAGAAAAAGCAGCCATTAATCCCACCACAGTTCTTGCATTTTTGTGTATTTTGCATGCAGCTCCTTCTCAGATTTAAAATAAGTTTGTGAGGCTGGTATTAGGAAGAATTAGGTTGATAATTTCATTGTTGTCCCTTGCAAACCTTTAGCTGCTTACTTTTGTATGCTTGATCTTGAATCATTCATTTGCTTTCTACTTGTGATGCAATTTAATACAGCAGAACTTTATTGGGACAGTTTAAATGTCCTAATGATATGTATATATTGTGTATATATAGAAACTAATTTGTTTTTATTGCTTGCCAAAAGGAATTTGTGCTGAGATTTTGGGGTTCTTGTTGAGACTGAGTGTGGGGAAAGATACCTTAAACATGTGCTTTCTATTTTATTATAAGAATCATACCAAGGGCAAAGGGAATCCCATATTAGAATATTTCTGACTGTGTATTTGTGCACTTCACACTCATCTCTTCTGTCCAGTGTCTAAAGAAACCCTCTGTAACCCAAGTTGTCAGACATGATAAAAAAGATGAAAATAAAAAAGGTAAAGGTTGGCAAAAGTCATTCCTATGGGAACCAGTTTTCCAAGCTCCATGGATTCTTCTAGTTCATCAGATATGCCTGAGGTAAAGGGCAATGTTCTGCATCAGTTTGTCTGTCCGGTGTCACACCAGTGTTGCAGGTCAGAAGAAAACTTCCTAGTCTGAAGTAGTATGCAAATTGGATGTAGACTTAGGATGATGTGGAGATACATTCCTCAATAATGAAATGTGCACTCACTGATTATCAGTTGAAGGCTTTCTTAGAAAAGAAAGAAAGAATATGACCTGTGATTTAAGCTAAAAATATTGAAATTTTTTAGACTAATAGAATCATTCACGTTGGAAAAGTTACGGGGTCCATATTAGACCAAACATCCCCATGCCAACTAGTCCATAGCACTAAGTACCACATCCTGGGGTTTCCTGAATACTTCCATGGATGGTGATTCCACCACTTCCCTGTACAGCCCATTCCAATGCCTAACCACCCTCTCAATGAAGAAATTCTTCCTGATGTCCAACATGAACCTCCTCTGGTAAGTTTAAGACTGTATCCCTCTTGTCCTATCTTTGGTTTCCCGGGAGAAGAGACCAACTTCCACCTGGCTACAACCTCCTTTCAGGGAGCTGTAGAGAGCAATAAGGTCTCCCCTGAGTCTCCTCCTTTCCAGGCTCAACAGACCCAGCTCCCTCAGCTGCTCTTCATAGACTCACTCTCTAAACCCTTTCTAGACAAGCTCCAGCACCTCAAGGTCTTTTTTGAGCTCAGAAGCCCAGAAGTGCACACATTACAATACTCAGGGCATGACCAGCACTGAGTGCAGAAGAACAATCACTTCCCTGGTCCTGCTAGCCACATTATTTTTTATACATTATTATTTACACAAATGATTTTTTACACAGGTCAGGATTTCTTTGGTGTTCTTAGCCACCTGGTCACATTGCTGGCTCAGAATCAGCCAGTTCTATCTAATGTGGTATCTATTTTATTTTTGACATTTAAATATTTATAATGAATTTGATTATTCATGAAAAATTACTGAAGACTTGGAAAAAAATAATACTTTTACCAGACTACAGGAAAAATATCAGAAAGGTTGGAAAGTATTGCTAATTTCAACAAAGCAGAGTCAAAAATATTCTATCCTAAAAGGAAAAAAAAAACCCCACCAAAACTGGATTTTATTTTTCTTCTTCTACACACTTCTTTTCCATTAATTTTCTTCTCACTGAGAGCCATCTTTTCTTCCTCCTCAGAGAAACTTCTTGGTCTTACTTCCTGCTAGCTACAGAAGTCAAAAGTAATGACCACTTTAAAGTTTTATATATTGGTTTCAAGCTCAACAGATCCAATAAATTAATGAGTACTATGGATCTTCTCTCTTTGACTTACTGCTTAGGGCCATCTTCAGACAAAAAAAAAGGTTTTGCTTCCTAGAAAGATTCTTTTAAAACCAAAAAGAATCGAAAGATGATAAGTAATTCTGAACCTTTCAAGTAAATGACAAAACTTTTCAATTGACATCAGCAAAGGCCAGGTTCACCCTGCATTCTTTGTGAGGTTTGAACAAAACATGAAGATAACAAGCTACAGGAAACAGGCCTGGGCTGTCTTTTTGCTTCTATTTGTTGCCCATATGTTCCCATGTCCCAGCTGGGAAATTGCAACTATAACTGCTATGCTTTCTTATCCATAAGATATCTGTAGTTATAATGCTGATTCAGCAGTGCTTTAACACTTACAAATGTCTGTCTCCCACTGACTTAGAAGTTTTATAGGTTCTTCCTTCTGACTTGGAATTTGAGGAGATGTGCAGAAAGAAAAATACATCATTACTACATTCTGAGGGATTTTTCACATCACTGTATTCTAAACTGTTTAACTAGGTGGCTTTTTATTTCTCTTAAAAAGTAAAAAGAAGAAAAAAGAGACTATGAAGTGTAAGCATAGAAAATCTGTCATACCTGTACTTATATATCTGATATATCTATTCTTTCAGCCTGTACAACTGGAATCTTACATATATTTCCTTTCAAGGGAATTGTAGATGTTCTACACCCAAGACATAAGAAAAATAAACAGGGTCAAAGTCATCTTTGGACTAAGTATGCCACTGGATGAACCCTGGAGAGTTACATCTGTCCTTATCACAAGGTTTAAACACAAAAGGAAGTTATAATTAAAGAACTGTAAATACACATAGTACTTTAGTCACAAATAGTAAGTCAAGGTTACCTTCTCCAGTCAACCTTTCATGTATCAGGAGACTCAGTTACAAAAGTGAGTTTCCCCCTTCAGATGACTAAAGGCAGCACAAAATTATCCATTTCCACTGTTCATTCCTTCTCCTAAGCTCCTTTACAATCAACTCTGCTGAGTGAAAAAAGGAATTCTTTAAAAGGTTTCAAACATTTACAAGATAAAGAGAGATGCACTACATTTGGACATATAGAGTCATGTCTAGTTTTACATGTTTCTAGAGAAGCACATCATTGCAACTGAATTGGGAATGAATGATGCCTGGAAAGAAAGCTATGGATTTGTTATAGCAAGGATATAAAAATAGAATGGTAAAGCTATTTGTCTACAACATATTCAATAAATCTGTAAAGTTAAAAGTCTCTTTTGAAGTGCTGTAGACTGAAATGTCAAAACAACATGTCAATTTTTAAAAACGTTCAGTAGTGCGTTAGGTTTATTAACATGTTTGCAGAGGTTCTCCATCATTAACAGTGACATATTCATTAATCTCTTCTCACCTATTTCAGGTGTGTATTCTTTGTATATAGCTATCTACAATAGCCTATCACTACTTTAATCTGTCTGCATATTTAGCACTGAATGCCCAGATCTTCCATTAGACATACCTGAGCAGCTCCCTGAAGCTGATAAGAGTGAAGCGTGAAAGTGTTTGAGGGCTGGTCAAGCCTAAAGGCTCTTCCTTGAAATTCTTATAGAGTGTTAAGATTAAAATTGTTGAACTCAATGATACTTCTGTAGCGTATCAAAATTATCATGTGATGCTGGACTTGACAAGTCTTTTTATTTCATCAGAATCCCTACAGTCAACATTTGGTAATGTTCATGAGGGTTAAACAGTGTTTTAAGTAGTTTGTTGTCACCCCTCATACTGCAAGTGTAAATCAGCTGTAAGTTTAAAAAAAAAAAAAAGGCTTTGTGGGAGTTAGTTGCTTCTTCCAGAAATAAAAGGATAAACATGAAAATCTAACCCTACGTGTTCTGAAATATATGTCTTTGTGCATGTAGTGGCTATTGCAGAAGAGGGTCTACTGTATGTTTTTTATTTTATATCAAATCACTGTGATTGGGAGAAATGATGGAATACAGCTATTTTTACTCTTGTTTTCCACTGAAATACTTCAGTTGTCCTTCACTTACACCCCCTCATCCCACCCACAACATGCATTCATTATCTCATGCTTTATTGTTTAGTCATTCATTTAACAAAGGTATTAAGTCAAGAAGTTTAATTTATCAGTTGTGTAGGATTCTCTTCCTCCACCTTTCTTCTTTAAAGTAGGATTTGATACTTCTTGTACAGTGATGTGAAGGTAAAAACTGAAGTGTTGTTTTATGTATTTCCTTAGGCTCTCCTTTTTCATCAAGATTTTTTTTTTAATAATTAGAAATATAATCCTTTAAAAGGCTCTATGGTGGAATAGAATTACCTCTTTTTCCTGTGGAAGCAAACCAAATTGGGGTATATAAGAATTAATTTCAGTTTCATTGGTTAAGAAGTATCTAAAGGACTGTAGTCAGATTAATATGACATAAAAAATGTGAAGTAGGTAACAAATAGAAGGATAATAAATCTAAACATAATCTTAAAAGTCAAAATCTTGCATATGTAGATGCTCTGTACTTCTTGAGGTATTGTAGTTGTGAGTTTTTTGTTTACTTAAGTTGCATTGAAAAGAAATAATGTGTAAATATATGGGAATGGTGATAAAACATTCTGGTCTTGAACATTTCAAGCAAAAATAAAAAGAGCAAGTTTATTAGAAAAGTGGATAGAACAAAAACTGCAGGATCATTAGTTTGTATGAGTGACCCTGAGAATGGTTTGAAAGTTTCTTTTCCCAGCCTGACGCTTAAAGAAGGAGTCAGGGCTCTTCATTTCGCGGTCTCAAGGTTGTTTATTATTTCTTATCTATGAAATTCTTTCTCCTGCCCTGATGAGGTCAGCTTAGCAGGATCGTTTGAGGCATTCTGATCGCCCACGGGGCAGCCGTGCCTTCTTATAGTACAAACTACATATCTCATATTTACAATTACCTTCCAATGCCCATCACCCATGCTAGACAGTGAGCCTCTACTCTAAACCAATCCCCAAGTGCCAATCATCATAGAAAATGGATGACAAGAAGAAGGAGAAAGACCACAAGGTCGGGGCCTGAATCCTCCATCTGGTCTCCCAAACCCCCCTGTACCAAAATCCTAAAATCTACATTTTTCACCCTGTGAACAAACCATTCAAACCCAAGTGATTCCCATGTCCCCACAAAGAGGTGGCAGATGCCTAAAAGGGTCAAAGTCAAGCCACCAGGTGCTTTTGGCAACATTCCAGGACCTCTGAGCTCCCCAGGGGTTCTCGGTATCTCTGAACATCCCAGAGGGATGTGCTGAATTCCCACAAAAAAAAACTGTTTAAAATTTCCTACAGCATTTCACAAACTTTGCTCTGGTTCTCTTGCTTTCAATTTATCATCTAAACATATATTTTTTTTCTCATATACAGCTATTGAGAGAAAAAGATCACAGTAGTTCAGTTAGCAGGTTTGTAAGGGTGTTTTTTCTTTCCGCAGGCTATCAACACCCCACTGCATTGTTCAGCATTTCAAACTAAATTTTGCTTCCTCTGCTGTTCTGTTACATTTCTCACGCATTCTCACTGATACGCTCTTTCAAGCTCTCAGTTCTCAAGATTTCTCAAGCATCTTGCCCAGAAAGATGGGGCTGTACCAGACCTTTTCCACTGCTTAGGATGAGTAACTGAAGGCCTCCTAATTTATTTGTCTAAAACTAAGTAGTGATCGGGATTCTGTTGCCCGAAATTTCGCGTGTTTCTATGTTTTTGCTTTTTCTTTTAATACTGTTGAGTTGTGCAGTGAATGTAGCAAGTCATAAACAGAGTAGAATATTTTTACTATTGCTTGTGAACAACAATGTATCCTCTATCATATATTTACACAGGAATGAATAAGTTATTTACACAAAAAAAGTCCTGCAGTATGGTTCATACCTGTGTCATCTTGGACTGTGTCCCTGTGGAGCAGACTGGATTTGTCCTCTCCACATGGTTTTGACCTGCGGGTTTCCTTAGAGCCTCATCTGGTACTCCTGTACAATGCATTAGTAACAGCTCAGGATATTTTGAACTGATCTGAAGGTGTTACAAACCATCAAAGATGGGTTTTGTAGCATGAAACAAAGGATGAGTGTTGAATTTCAGATTGGGCATACCTGGTCCTCAGGAATGCTAAGGCTGTTTTAGGATACCAGTGTAAGCCTGCTGGAGACATGCTGATAAGGGAACAGCACAGGGCACCACTGAAATGTTAATTTTAGAAAGGGGCCCTGACATGAACAGCCCTGTGTGCTTCCAAATTTATAGTTCTTGCTCAGTGAGTTCCTTCCCCTGCAACCCGCAAACACACACTTGAGTTTTTTTGAACCAATAATATTTGCCTCAGTCTCTCACAGAGCTGTGCTAGGATTGAGTCCTGCTGAGAGCTGGTTAGACACTTCTGCAGTTGCTATGGCTAGTGCTCCAGTTTGCTCCCTAATCTCATTTATTTAATAGTACAGATATACTCTGTGTTTATTTCTTCTTATCTGTGTATTCTTATAGCAATGCTGAACAGTTGCATCACTATTTTTATGGCTGATCCAATCTTTGGTATTTAACTGACTTTTTTCCTACATTCTGTATGAGGAGATACATCTATAAATACTCATACACGTGAATCCAGATAAAACTGTTTTCAGTATTTTCAGATATCTTTCAGGAAATAAAATTTTCCTCATTCTCAGTGTTTAGAACTATACCAGCATTTCTTTGCACTAGTTACTTGTTTTTTTTCCTTTCACATAAAATTTCCCCCATCAGCTCCAGAAACTTTTGAAGTACTTGCCTAACCCTGGAATATTTATTTGGACTTCTTCCTGACTTCAGTCATCAGGTTTTATAAACCATAAAGCAGAGACTTTATAAACCACAAAGCTAACTACAGTACTGGGTTTATCTTGGCGAAAAGAGCCTTAATGCTCTAACAATTTTTCCTTTATAAGCAATGTCCCTATTGCACTGTGGATGCCAAAAGCATCACATGCTTCTTTTTCTTAATCTCTTTAGTAGGCCCTAAATTTTAGTTGTGATTTATAGCCTCTCAGTAACTAGTTTCTAGTTTCATACTCAGCAGTATCACAGTCCTCAAGTTGCTGACCTGCTCAGCAAGCTGTTTAGGTGAAAATTGTGGCACCTGGCTGGTTTCCAAGCATGCCTGGATCTCCATTATTCTGGAATCCCTGTGCTCAGTTATTTTAAACCAAAGCAACTTTTCAAAAAAATTTAAATAATAACTACAAAGAAAAAGAAAAAAGCCAAACAATGAGCTTACTTTAAGAAATTTAAAACCCCCAACCTAGTGAATGGTTAAGTATATGGAGCAGTGTTTGGTGTACTGGTAATCAAAGCATCCTTGGTATCCTTGTCTCATCAAAGTCAAAGCTGACTTGAAGAAAAACACATGAATAATCTGTTTTTTGAAAAACCAACTATGCCATTTGTAGTTTTGGCCTTTCTATTTTTAGTATTAATGTAACTTAGAAATAAAATAGTGATTGTCAAAGAGTACCTTACATCTCCATTACAAGGAGAACAAACACTAAGGAAAAATGGCTTCTTCTCATTACTGCTTTTTGAAATCCTTCACCTGATCAGGGCCTAAAGCTTAAATTTAATACTGATTGCCCAGATGTGCTGAGTTTAGTCTCCTTGAAAGAGATGGTATGTGTAAAAATGCTTGTTATTTACTGAATATCTGCTTTATTGCTTCATTTTTTGAACATCTCTACCCAGCTGGCTCTAGGAAAACCCTTCACCCAGGAGTTTTCTATTTCTCTGAAATGATCATGAAGGACCCTAACTTGTCCCCAGATAGACACCTCTGTAGCACAGATAGGTGAAGTTATTTGGCAGAAATCCTACCTCTTCAGTTTGCTAGAGCCTTCAATCTATCATTGAAAAATGTTGTTTCATCTCTGAAAAAACACTGGTATGGATTTAGCATTCAAATGGTATAAAAAATGTCAGCATAGTAACTGAAAGTTCCAAAAATAATACACAGTTTTAACTTCATTTTAAAGATTTATGCAAGTAGTTTACTTAGTTAATAGCAGCCAAGCTGTGATTAATATTTACTCGCAGCAGTTGCAGCAACCTCAATGAAACTGCTTTTTCTACCACCAAATCTAGAAAACTTAGTGGTTTCTTACAAGGACACGTTAGATAGTTTTTTGTTTGTGAGTCTTTACCTCCCAGAAGCCACAGTAGCAGGCATTGCCTGCCTCTTGTGCCCATTACTCTTTTACTGCAACACCATCTTTCCCATAGGTGAACAAACTGGACCAGTAATGGAAAGCTCAGCTTCTGGTTTGTTCTTGTCCGCCTCTCCCTCTTTTTTGTGTTTTCTTTTTGGGGGGGCTGTCTGTATTTGGTTTTCTTGTTGGTTTTGTTTTTTCCTTAACCATGCCCTTTAAATCAAGTAATTTCTCTCCACTGCACAAAGGACAAGTAACTACATTAAAGACTTTTCATGCCAAACCAGTGCATAATTTAGGGGTTTTTTATGAACTTGACCACAGGAATCAGTGCTCACTAGAGATTGCAGGGTTTTTAAACATCAAAAACCTGAACTCAAGAATTGCATGAATGATCATTTTGTATGATACAGTTGTTTGAAGGTTTTCTTGTGGGTCCTTGTTTATTTTTCACGGGGAGTAAGGAAAAATTGCTTACTGTCCTGAAAAATAATAGTTGCAAATGCTAGCATATAAACTGCAATATATGGTCAGAAGGTTCAGATAAGTAAAATTCTGCTCTGACAGCCAATAAATGCAAATATTGTAAGCTTCTGGTTTATTTCTAAATATTACCATGAATCTTGTTAGAGATTCAACCCGAACTGTTTTCCTGAAATTAGTCAAGCTAAATCTTTCATGTAAAAATCAGCTATGGCTGTAGGGAGTTTACTTTATTACTTTGGAATGAGGCAAAATGAAAATAGATTTTTTTTCTGTAAAATTGGTAAGTTATAAGGAAATGGTTAAGGCTGTGAGGTGTGGCAAATCCTGAACTACATTTTTCTAAGATTGGGATCACATGTGGGGCAGCATCAGACTTTTGCATGGCTGTTTGCATTAGATGAATGCTGCTCGAGGGCATGGCAGTGGAATTGGCTTCCACTGCTTACACAGTTACATAATGCACTTGGAATGGAAAAAGGGTGCTTCTCCATTAGAGAATCCAGAAAGCTGTGTCCCTTACTGAACCCACTGTTTAATATGCAGGAGAGAGCATTGAGAGGGGGAAGGCAGGGAGAGACTGAGCTGTAACATAGGGCTCTTACACAGCTTCATAGCAGTTTGGGTGTTTGTTATTTCATTGGGTTTTGTTAGTTAGTTAGGTTTTTTTTTTTTTTTTCTCTTCCTATCTGTGCCTGAGCATACTAATTGCTTCCTTTGCTCTTCCTTTTTAGTTCTGTTAGTTCTTCAAATGCTGTACTGTTCATAATGCCTTACACTGAGGGAGAAAGTGTGAAGGTCAGCTGGTAGTATGGCATCTCTTTAGCAGGAAGGTTTTACTCTCTAGTATTCTTTACGCATGGTCTTTTCACTTATAGCAGTGCTTTGTATTTAATTTTTTTACTTGAATGGATGGTCTGTTTCTGAGGGACATTGTTTCTTTTTGGTGCTTTGTTAGGCAGTCTTCTTTTCTTTCTTTACTCTGTTTGTGTAGGTCATGTGAATTATGGCCAGAAGCTTTCCTTGGAAACCTCGGCTTGAATTTATTTGAATGAGGGGCCCAGGTACTGTTCTGTAAGAATGCCTTTATGAAAGGCCCATTGTTGAAATTTTGGAACAGGGAAGCATGTATTAGTGCAGCCCTGAAAGTGACTGCAAAAATGATAGTATGACACTATGTACTTGTGTTTCCTTTACTCTTTCTCAAATGGGCTTTGTTGCCAGGCAGGAAAAAAGAAATTTTCCAAATGCCAGGTCAATAAAATCAGCCTAGAATCAGACAGCCAAGCTAATATGTGTTTTCTGGTGATACATACTTTGGGCTTGTAACCTAATTAAAATCTTTGTTGCGGTTTGAATTTGAAAATAAATCATGCTCATTTGCTTGTATGTGAACAGTAAAAGTGGCAAATTCACTTCTCCACAGTAAAAGATGAGTGTGCGAAATAATCATTAATAAGATCCAAGTTTATCTTTGTCATTGGGCTGACCTTTAATCCACTTAGAGTTGATGGTGTACCTTGTACACACTAGAGTTCTTGCTGTGCCTTGTAAAGGAATTTAATTCACAAGACAGACATAAAACCTGATGACTGTTGGGTATTGAAGAAGATCAAGCATTTGCACTTATTATTTTGATCTATTAGCTGTCAATGATATACAAGTGTCTTGAATAGATATAGGAACATTCTATAATAGTAGTTACAAAGAATGCTTGTAAATGTTCTGCCTATAAATCACCTGGTGTGCCACAGCTGCATCAAGGGCAGTGTGATCTGGATGATAGAAAATCATGAGTGTTTTGAAAGTGAATGCAAATAATGTACTTTAGAAAGCCAATTTGTACTTAGTTTCTTACAATTTATTTTGTTGATATGATATTAATATTGCCAAGTTTGAGATATAAGTTGTTTTCTCTTAGTTTAACATTTGGTATTATCATAGTGTATTTTGTAAGATTAAATCAAAACATGATATTGATTTAAAGTTCTAGGAATGAAGAATTTTAGTGTAGGTGAATTTAGCATATTACATTTCTTTGCAGTGTGTCAAGGATTAATAGTAATTCCATAACAACATGAATAGTGACATCTGTGCACTATTCATTAAAAATATTTAATAAATCAAAAATCCAGATCAAACAGCAGAATTGCAAGTAATTATAACTTTCAAATACTAAAATTAGTGAAATTAATATTAATAGCTAAAGCAAATTGCAGTGGCACATACGGTTTCTTAGTACAAAGTACAACAGAAAAATCTGCCTTTGTAAATACTCAAAATATTGGAATTTTTTTTAACCTCAAGGGAAAGTTTTGGCATGCTTAATATGTAGTAGCTTAACTGTTGAGTAACTACTATAACTTTACTTGCCCTGAATTTTTTATTCACAGTTTTGATCTTGAGATATTAAGTTACTTCTCAGGTGAAGCAATTTTCACATATGTAGTAAAAAAGACAGCAATTAATTTATTGTGTCTCTTGCTAAACAGATACTCACTGGGTATTAGAAATAGGCTCACAGACAGCATCCTTTAGATGGTTTCTAATTTTGCAATATTTTAGTTACTTATCTTTATTATCAACTATCCATTACCTTTTTTCTACTCTGCCTGTAACATTTGGATTTGTAATATGGCTTGTTTTTGCAATAGCTGGCCTATGTAACAAAATACTATGAACAGGTGTGTAATCATAAATATTTATGCTTTCCTTTATGCAGAAATACTTGTATGTTAACATTATGTAAGGGTTATTTACAGAATTTATATCAGAATATTAATATATTAATGATTCATGAAACATATGCACATTTTTTAACACTAGTTTCATACCAATATATATCCCTCTGTACAACCATCTGGCATCAGTTAGTAATAGGTAAATTACTGTAATTTTAGTACAAAAGAAATAAATATGTCAATTCTGGACTGCATAATGTTACTGTATTCACTTACCTTTCACCACATATTTCATACACAGGGCTATACTAAATGCAACAAGCTTTTTTTCCTGGTATTTTGTTTTCTTAGCATAGATCTAATAACTGTTTTGATTGTGCTATACATATATATATATATATATATATATATATGTGTGTGTGTGTGTGTGTATACACATATATATAATCAAAGAAATCTTAGACACACATATGTATGAATTGGCAAAATATCCCTTGTGTATATATAAAGATATAGGTATGGATATGGAGATACATTCACATATACACCTACACACACATGTGCATAAAGCAATTCATAAAGCTAAGAATAATCCTCATGTCATCCCAGAAACAGTTTTGGGCTTTTTTTTTGTTTTGAAAAGCCTTTATTTTTAAAAAGCCATCATGACAATGGCAAATGAGAAGGATATATTAAACAAGCAAAGGAGTGAGAATTGGGACAGATGGAGATGGAAAGGATTGCCAGTTATTACAGAAGATGTCTTTGGCAATTGGAAAACTGGACTTAGATATTTACTGTTTGAATTAAATGTTTAACTCCACAATTTTGGTATTTATTTCCTTCACAAATAAAAAGAATTCACCAAAATTAATTCAGTTCAATATATTGTAAGTGAGAAATAAATAGATGGAGTTTTCAATTAATTGAATTAGATTAAATCTTGAGATGGGAGCATTTTTTTTTCTGGACCTCATTCATTTACTATTCACCAAAACCAAAAAATCTTAAACCACGCAAACAACAGTTTTCAGCCAAAAATACCCTGTATTCAAATTTGTAAAATACCCCTTGTTCAGGAATGGGAAACCTGTCAATCAGTAACAGGAATCAGCCCTGATGTGCAGTACCATGGATGGCCCTTTGAGTTCACAATGAGTCAAGAGATGATTAGCTTTTAAGCAGAGACACAAACCCATGGCAATGACCTTATATGCTACAGGAAAATGATGATTTGTCTAAATGAGACCTTTTTTTAGCCAGCTGTTGAAAGCTGGCATTGGCTGCAGTGAGATGGACTGACTGGATCATCCAGAAGCTCTGCCTCAGGTTACAGGGGAACATGGATAAGCGCTGTGTTCCTGAGGAAGGCATTCAAAGCAAGATTTGGCACCTGTGGAACAAAAAATTATTGAAGTATTGTGTTTTGCGCAGAAATATACATGGCGTCCAAACCAGAAAAAAAATCTTGCATTTGTTTCTGATCTAGCTTGAGTTTTTTCCTAATTATTTACTGTAACTTCTTTTTAATAGCAGTGAAAGGATCAAGTTCTCATCTGGTGCCAAATGCTTTTAAGTCCTCCTAGTATTGTCTGTGTCTAGAATGTGATTTGCATAGGCAGGCCCAAACCTTGTCTAGGCAATAAAGACTTTCATATAATTCAAGACTGATATAAAAATGATCTTTACATTCTCCTAGCCTTTAGTAGTTTGGATTCCATGCTGCTTTTTGACAGGTATCTTCTCTTCAGTGCTGTTGTTTTAGAATGTCTTTTGTGATACAGTTCTGTTATCATTTTTCCAATGTATTTCAGCTCATCTGTTTTTATAATCTTTCAAGCCCTCTTTGAATTCCAAATTTATTTTGGAAATATGACAATACTTTGTTTTGATATCTTTCCTTCAAGACTTTCAAGATTTTATTTTAGTATTCAATTTTTTGTAAAACGATCTTGGTTTGGGTGGGGGCTGTTTATTGGTTGTTTGTTGGGGTTTTTTTTCCAAATAATACAATATAACACCCTTGAAATTAAATAGTATTAACACGATATAATGTGTTTCATGAGATTTTGCAAAAGGGTTATTTAAAGCTTATTTATAAACAGTTTGTTCTGTCCATAGCATGTACTCAGTACATTAATGGAATTGTAATTTTTATGTATGCAATAGACGCACAAATGTGTTATTATTTTGTCACCATAAATGTTTGCATTGTATCCTCTAAACTGAATGATCTTTTCTAGTTTATAGTCTCATTGGTGCAAGAATTTATAATGTTTTGTTAGTGTTAGGTTAACATTTTAATTTTTTTAATCAATATTATTATGTATTCAGAATTCTTACTACATTTTTTCTCAGACACAACAGCAAGATATGAAAAAACTTGATTAGTTAGCATGCAAGATCAGGAGAGTAGAAAAAGTCTGTTCAGACATATAGATTTAATTATTTAAATACTTAAATAATAAATACGTATGGTTGTTGAATAATAAATAATTCTTAAATATTCAATAAGAAATATATTACTATTAGTTTTTCATTCTAGATACTTAGTCTTCATCACCACAATATGTAATCACCTAATTTATCTCTAATTTATTTCCCACATATGGTTTCACCAGGGTAAAGCAAATTAATCTTGGTTATTTAATGTCATTTTGCAGTCTTAATTCCCTTCTATTGAGCCTGTATTATATATATATATATAAGGACAGTGAATTACTGTGTTTCTGGGCTATTGTTTTGCCTGCTTCTTTAACTAGCTTCTGAGAGAAAAAATAGAATTGTATAATTCAAATATAAAAAAAGTTTTATTTTTATTAGTAATGTTTTGTACCCTGTCTGAATCTCTGAGAAAATGTTCCATTTTTTTGTCATTCCTATTTCTGTTTGCCCATGTATCACATTGGCATTATCTTTAGGGCATCTGTAAGCAACTATTTTATATGAATTCTTCATATTTTTATTTTAGTAGAATCTTTGTCCAAGTGACTACCACAGGCTATCCTTACAGAATTTTTTTAGCACTCATACATAATCCTGGACAGTGAGCTCCTGGCAAAAGCCAGAAACCACGTGAACCTAATGGAATCAGGGACAGCAAAGCATACTTTGGCTCTTGTGTGTCGTCACATGCACAACCAGTGTTCATTGCTTTCCTGGAAGCCCCAAGTCAAAATAACTCAATATGCTAAGGAAAAGAACAAAAGAGAGCTGGTTGAATATAAATATGGCTTCTATCTAGAAAGCCTAAGAGGCTCACTTGTTCCTAGCTAATATAATAAATATGTTTTCTGAATGTCCAGGCTAGCTGTGTGCTTCCCAAACAATTATGCACATACCCCAGGACTGGAAGCAAGAGTATTTGTATGCATCCTGCTGTCTTGTTGGCAAGGCTGGACTCCTAAAATGTGTTCCTACCCAGTACATGATGAATTATTCTGCAGACTAATTCTGTTGTTTATAGGTTGCTGTAGGCCACTCACGAGCATGGTCATTCAAATACAGAACACTTATAAATTCTGGCTTTAAAGAATACATATAAACTTCTTGCCATGCAACACTAGCTTGAATCATCCAACCTGAATAATAATGTCAGTGCCAGATGTTGTGGAAAAAGTTGGGTTTTTTTTATGAAAGCAGTGGAACGTTACTGTACCTGACTGTTCTTGTGGCCACTGATGTTCTTGAAATATTGTTCCCATAACCAAAGAAAATATCCTAGATCCACAATTTTTGGATCTAGGAAAAATTCTTAAAATAAAACATAATTGTAGCTTAAAGAAATCACATGTGGTGAAAATTGTGGTCTCTTGTGGAAGATAACAAAGTTTTGAACTGCTCATATCTTCATCGTTTAATGAAATTAGATCTTCAAAATTCTGGAAGATTTTTGTTCACAATTTTAATTTTAAATGCTATAAATATATGATCTTCAGTTTTAAAATATTGAATGCTCTCTTTAGCCCACAGTGATTACTTATGAGTAATAATGCCCTGACAACAATGGAAGTCCTGGAAAACCCTTGATTAAAGTAGGATGAAGATTGTGGCTATTAAACAGGGTTTTACTTAAAGAAGGAATTGCTCTGCATCTGACTGTGATGCCTAAAGAGCAGTGAGATGCTGGGGTGTCCTGTGCCCGGGCAGGAGTGGGTGCTGTGAATTTAAAAAGGAACTGCTGCATGGAAGCACAACATTTCAAGAGAGAATTTGAATCATTTTTATCAAAACCTCTTGATAAACATGCCTCTTAATAGGCTTGGATTTAGGCTTGGTCTGTAAATGAATTGTGAATTAAATTTTATTCTAATATGGATAAAATGGTTTTGGATTTTTTTGTCTGAC
This sequence comes from Emberiza elegans, assembly GCA_024865655.1. NCBI lineage: Eukaryota > Metazoa > Chordata > Aves > Passeriformes > Fringillidae > Emberiza > Emberiza elegans. The sequence continues at coordinate 32,386,434 of JALJVW010003023.1, read as the reverse complement.
ATGGAGTCAGTTGTAATTTCAAATCCAACTTTAACAAACCTTTTGAGCCCATTATTTCTAACCACCTTTTAAATAGTTATGTATTTTCTACAGAACAAGGAACACTTACACAGCAAGAATAGAGACGGAAGCAAATAAACAGGCCATCCAGAAAGTACCTATGCTGCTCTCCCAGCAGGATCTCAATAATGGTATTTGAATGCAGTGATTGAAGTAGTGAGATCTCCTAGCAATGAACTCATATGCACTTAGTGATTCACTTTTAAAAATCCATTTGTAATAAATTATTTCATGACATTCCTTCAATTATTTATGATACCAAATGGTCATTCAACATTCTGACTCATGGCTTGATCCACTTACATAAACATAGCTATTCACTGCATGACTTTCAAGGGTGTTAGGCATTTTTACTTTACTCAAGCCTGGCTGAAAATGTTATTCAGACTGCAAACAGAGGCCAAAATTGATTAGCTGTTCTAAAATCTAAACCATAACTTGCAATTGTGGCATTGAAAGCCTTGCCCATATCATATATCTGTATATATCTATATCATAGATCTGTGTGTGTCTAAGGGTATACTGCATTCAGAATGAGCTTGTTTTAAACGAGTATGTAAATATAGTAGTACACTTCTGAGGGTGTTTTGTTGGTTTTCAAATTTTCATTAAAAATAGATACTTGATTTAAATTCTGTACCATGATTTAAAATATAAAATAATTCATCAATGAAAAACTCTTTACTCTAGTCTAACTAGTTGGGTTGCATCTCAGATATTTATCTCGTCTTGGGAATTAAGCTATGGAGAGCTACCAGGACAATTTTCTGCAGGGTAATAAACCCTCCAGTAAGTGGTGGTCCTTTTGAGGAAACTGTGCATTCAGAGTGGAAGTGAACCTGCTTGCAAAACTCAAATGCATACTGGGATCGGCAGCTTTGAGGTGAAGAAATCCTATTTTTCTGTTATGTAGAAAGCTGGCTGGTATCATTAGAGACTTCAAATATGACATTGACAATTGAGATGAGCATCTGGTAGCATTTGATAATGGTCTACCACTGGAAATAAGGTAATAAATTTCCCTCTAATGGTTCACTGCCAACAGTGCTCATTTATGAGTGAAACAAGATGACCATTTATTTTCCCAGTAGGGCAATGCTGCAGATTTGTGTTCTGTTCCTTTTGGTGAAGATCTGAAAGGGCTATTAAAGATATATTATTGCAAACTAAGTGCATTGCTTTCAAATGCTCTGTGTGACAATTCCTTGTTGTAATTATGTTTTAATGTCAAACACTTTGCAGATATATTCATGCAGGAATATATCTGAATGTGCAGAATCCAGCTCTTTCCTCCTTACTACAAATACATGCTTTCTGCATTCAAAGAGTAAAAGCATAAATTTTCTGTTGTAGGCTGGAGGAAATCTGTAAATTGTGCTATTTTAACAATGCAAAAATCAGCTTAAAACTGATTCATATGCACTTAAAACAGCCTTTGTTTCTGCCACCTCTGAAACAGAAAATGCTCTAGGGCCTGGATTCACAACCAAGCTTATCCAAGGGAATTTTTCACACTTGCTGAAGTATGCACATTTAGGAGGTATTCTTAATTTTGAATCCGGTGTTGGATTTTTGTTCTGCTTTCATTAGCTGTGCTGTGTTTCTGGGTATAGCAGAAATTCTGGGCTGTTTGGGCAAATATCGAATGTCAGTGTAGGTTGAGATCCTGTGCCTTTAGACTTCTGATATAACTGCTGGAGAATACAGGCACACTTCTACGCTGCAGGAGTAGCTGGGTTAGCACTCAGCTTCCTTGTGTTGTCATAAGATTATGACAGCTTTGTTAAAAGCTTTCTCCTCTTGTGTCATTGCTAGTGTGTCGAGAGGAGAAGCTAGGTAACTCCAGTTCTCTGTAAAAACATCTGTGCTGAAGCACCAGCCAGAACTGAGACTGTGTGTCAAAAAAGACTAGCAAGTAGCACCCCTTTGTCAGTGTAGTAGTCTGGATTTGATGATTTGGAAGATCACTTCTGCTGTGCTTTTCTTGTTAAGATGCTGAGCAGATGTCTGGGGACGTTTTATGCTCACTGAGAGTGTAACGTACTTTGCTGAACGAAGTTACCGTGTGTGCTGCTCCTGCTTTTTCAGTTAAAAAGATCTTTTTCTTTTTTTAAGCCTTTGTACCTGGGGAGGGTGAAGGGTGAAGGACAGTAAGCTTGTTCATGATAAATGAGTTGCTGCAGTAAAAGGCATTGTATTGCTTACTGTGTGTACTTGTCGTTAAGGAGAAATACAGTTGTAACAGCATTTCAGTTTCTGCATTACATGCATTTAAGTGCCTGTCCACTAAGGACGCCTGCTTCCACTGATTCAAGTAGGAAAGTTGGCACATTATTCCCCAGTGCACTAAACTCTATGTTGGCTTCCATTAAACACTGCCAGACAGGCAGAACAATATTTGAAACAAGACTGTTTGAACTGAAATGTAATTGGACTCATTTAAAGTCTTATTACAATGAAATCTGACTTCCTCCTTGTAATTTGACTTGTAGAAACCTCTCAAAAAACATTACCTTTTGCCACAGGCTGTAAATTTAAATTCTGCACTAGGTAAGCATAATGAGAAAAGAAAGTTCTGACATGGCTGGAGATCATATCAGGTCTGGCTTGATTAATTATTTCCACACGATCAATCAGCACCTTATTTAGATAACTGGAGGCACTCACTAGTTAATTTGTGGGAGTAGAACAATGGGGGCAAGCATTTATATGGTCAGTCAATACTCCAATTAGTGTTAGAAAGTCAAATAAAGGCTTGAAAATAGCTAGTAGAAGAAAAGGGACTGAAATAACATAGCAGCTTCTCTGGTTTTAGATAGACTTTTTCTGATTACACTGCAGTGACTCCACTCACCCTCACTAAAAGTATTTGCCTAATCTTTTAATCATCTGCTTCATTAAATATAAATACATATATATATATATAAGTTTCTGTATTCTTTTAAAGCTAGCTAAAATAAATACGAACAGTGTATTCATGTAACATCCCTAAAATTTGCAGCTCTATATCTACTCATTGCTCTTCTACCTTAACAGGACTTACTTTCACCTGCAAAACAGACACTAGATCTAGGGAGTAAAAAACTGCAAAACTGTGCAAGGCAGGATTCATAGAAAGGATCAATTACTGCTCTATATACTGCCTGCTGCAGGGATTATTTTGCCTGAAATATGTGGTGGCCAAATCTGAACACTGACTCCTGCATTCATCATAAAATCTCTGGCCACAATGTCATGGGATAACCTGGCAGAGGTTTATGACAAACCTTCCCCAAAATTACATTGCTGTTGTTCCCCACAGCATCTAAACACCAGCAAATGCCTGTATATGAGAAAAGGAGAAATAATCATTTTAGATAACATTATAGTTCCCCACCTTCTGCTTGTAAAAGGAAAGAAGCCAAATTCACAATCTGATATTTCAGTTAAACCATTTTTATCAACATAAGACTGATTTCAACAGAATCTTCTGTGTAAAAAAAAAAGTTTAGAAAATTAACATTTTTAAAATAAAAAATTTGAAATTTTAGCATATTTAAACATGCATAGTATCAGTTAACCAGCTCATTATGTCATAAAGGTATCTATGAAGTAATTTTATTATGTTTTTTATTCTATATTAAGTAAGAAATTTTGGAAGGGGAATTTTGGCTTTGTGTCTGATGAAAGAAAAAGGAATTCTTTTTGCTCACACCTTTATTTGGTGAAAATATCATTACTTTTCTTAGATTTTTTTAAAAGCTAGATCACTAGCATATTCTATTACTCTTATATTTGATATCTCTTTTTTATCCTTAAAATCATAATTTCTCCATAACGTCAAGCAGAGATTAACTTAGATGAGAAATTCATCGCAAAAATCACCAGCATAGTTGCAATTTTTAGGTTCTGCAGAAATGTAAATACAAAGATCGTATAGGAAAAAAATGATTGTGTTATCTGAAAAGCCCCCAGTTATTCAACTCAAACAGAATCTGAGGTACCTTATTGTTAGACAATTGACTTGACTTCCACAGCAATGACTATTGTTATTATGTGTTCCTGATTTTGTCAGCCCTTCAGGGAGAAAAATTATTTATCTTAAAGTATGCAAGTAAACATATAAACAAAAATATTTGCATACTTCTGTACAGTAAAAAATAAATTGGTTTATTGCTTGCTCAGTACTGCTGCCCAATACAAGTTCTCTCAGTTTCATGGATGATTTTTGAATCTGTTTCTAAATAAAATCTTCAGCAACCTGGATGTAGGTGATCTAAGATGCGGTCTAGTTTACAAATCCTTGGTCTTGTATGACTTTATTGGGCAAAAGTTAAGTAGGTGATAGGTTGGAATTATTTTTATATTTCTAACATAGGTGTAATTATTCTAAATTATAAGTGCAGCAAATGTGGCAAGAAATAATTACTCTGCTTACTTAGGTTAAACCAAATCAAAGTGGTTTATGGATTTTTGAATCCTGTGCAATGAATAGGCCAGTTGGATAAACTGTGTGTTTGGCATCAATACCAGCAATACAGCAGACAAAGCATGATACAGTACAGGTGTGAAGTGTGAGTGTACCCATGCACATCTCTGAGTGCCCTCCGATACCTCCGGGAGGCTCTGGCTGCACACACACAGCTGCGTGCTTATGTGCACATGCAGACTCGTGTCTGCTGGGGTTCAGCTGTGCCATTTTGTGTGAGACCTGCGCCTGTGCTGCTTCCTACAACCCACGGTGGATGCGAAAGGTCCACTGGGCTCACACAGCGGTCCAAGGTGAGGTCCCCAGCATGTGGTCACCTTGTCATGCCACGCCTCAGCTGGAGTGCAGCTGCCTATGCTGTCAAAGGAGGCAGAGACCCCATTAGATCCAGAAGGAGGTCAGGACAGTGGTGAGATGACTTGAGGCAGTGTCACACAGGGGTTGGAGTGCTGCTTCTCTCCCCCATCACAAAGTGTCACGCCTCTTTATTCTTCTAGTCAAAATGATTTGTTTCTCATAAGTCCCTTGCAATTATCTGATTATTGCTTAATCCAAGTGATGACAATTTCATGCAAGGCTTGTCATTGGTAATTTCCTTTTTAGGGGTCTCTGGTTTGGGGCAACATTGTCTCAGAATAGTATATTCTGTTTACACACACTATTAAAACTCACTCTCCTATCCATTGCCACAATCTGTTGTAAGCCTGAGCATGTTAAAAGGAGGAATCTTCGCAGGTTCCTCCATGGCAAATCATCTAACAAGGTTTAAGGATAAGAGCTTCCAAAGAAAGTAGAAGAATCTTAGGGAAGGGAGTGTGTCAATAACTGGATTTGATCTTACACCCTAATACTGGCTATCTTTGGTCTATTAGCATGGCTATATCTTGAAAAAGAAGCATATGAAGGAGACTAGTTAAACTTCCTCTGACAAAGTAAACAATTTTTTACAAGAGAAAAAATATGTAAAGGGGTATGGCAAAATAAGAAAAGGTGGTTGTGTCTTTTACTGTGTGTCATCTGTTTCCTGTCCAGCCTGATTCTTTTCCAGCAGCTCCTGCAGAAACCATAGAAGTGGTAATGTATGCCCTTTGCATATGGCTGTATGCCAAGCCATAGGATTTTGTTATAATTCTCCTTTCCTACACCTCTTACAATATTGGATTTGTCCTTGGAATGGACGACATCATTAGAAGTGAAGACTTAATTATAGCCACTTAGAGACAATTTAAGAACTGTTGTTTAATTTACTGCAATTTTAAAGTGGAAGCTAGATGGTAGTTTAGAACTTCAGCAGTTTTAAAACACTGACACATAAGACACTTAGTCAAAGGTTTGTGTAGCACAAATTCATTCTCAAGGAGAAGTGAAAGCAGTAAGGGCTCTCACACTAATTTTTTTAAAGCACCAATACCGAGGAGTAATCTGACCAAATCTTTTCAATTTAGTGGAGTTTCATAGTTGCTTTAATGAGTCATTCTGACTGGGGTTTATCTTGCCGAGCTTTAGACATTTACAGGATGCACATCTGCATTGGAGATAGTTAACCTTTAAGAGAAAGATGTCCATTTTAGGGTAACTCATTTGCCTATTTTGGTTCACTTCTTTATGTAGAAATGAATCTTATGCTAGATAAACTTGTTTTTCATTCATTACAAAAGGTGCCTAGGGTGATTACCTCAGATGTGGATATTTAGTCTTATTATAATGAATTCCATTCCAGTTGCCTTATAAACCATAAAACATTTGCTTCTATTCAAAATGCATGTGCATGAGGTTTTTGATGGATTTGTTTTTTATAACTGACAGTATCTAATTTAATTTTATTACTTTACCGTCTGTAATTCTGGGCTCTCTTTTCTAGTCCCTATACATGTGAATTTGAAAATACATATCATCTGTCATACTCCTGAAAACATGCTAAACTCATGATAACTGTTAGCCTATGACAACTTTATATCCAGATTGCAGAGAATTAAATTAGCATGGTTATTTTTCAAAATTGTTGTTGTTTTTGTCTTTTTATTAAGAGATTCCTGCTGGGCAGTCAGATACCACAAGAGATTTTGATTGCTTGTTCAGAAACTCAAATATATTGCAAGTTCTCCATTTCCCTTTAAATATGAAAGGTAGGGTGGTATAAAACAATGTACTTGTTCCTTAAAACAGAGTAAAATTTCCAGACTGCAGTTGAGTAAGGATGGGTTTGTCTGTTCAAAATTACTGAATAATCCTTAGTAGTTTTAGGAACATTGTCCCTATAAATGGATGATTTCCAATTCTAAAATATTCAACACAGTGTAAGAAAATAAAATCAAATCTCCATGGATTGGAAATGAAGAGCTGAATTTTAACTGACACACACAATGTGTCTTACCTTCTGTATTTAAGATTTGGCTAATAAATGTGCTTCAATTTTTTGTCATATTCCACGTAATTTTCTCATTCAGTCGTTTATTCCTACAAAGAAAAGAAAATACATTTCTATTCAGAAGAAATACATTTTTTAACAGCTGACCTTGCATTAAATTTTTGGTTTCTGTAAATGAACGTTACTGATGGTTTGGCACTGGTCGTTTGTTTCTAGTTTCCTCCGGTAGCAGACTAGCACAGAAATGGCTTCCCCAGCCTTCCTGAAAGCTTGGAGGTGGGCAAGTATGGCTGGATGGGAAAGTATGTAAAATCAGAGCCTGAGGCCCATGAAGGAAACGTTATAATGCAGATTACAGAATTTTTCCTGTTGGTTTATTTGTTTCAGCACGTTTTTTATAATAGGACACTGCACTATCTTTGGGTTACAAGGCTAGATCCAGCCAACAAATTAATAAGGTAGGGGAATATGGGCCTCTTTTCATGCTTTACCTCAAATTAAAAGACAAAAAAGTATGTTTCATGGCTTTGCACTGCATTTTACCTTCTCTATAATTTTCTGCATTCTGAGATCCTGAACAACACTACCTGCTGGCATTGCAGGATGTCTGACATCAGAATTTCACGGGAAATAGAGTTCTCCAGTAGAAACATGTGCTACTTCTGTAGCTGGGGAGATGGGTGTGAATGGGGAGCAAAATTTTGTATCCTTCTTCATTTAAGTTGCTGCCCCTGCCCTGCTTAGCATAATGGTGACATATAATAAAATTTAAATCAAGTTGCTGGCTACTTTAAAAAAAGGTATTTTAAGTTTTTGGTGATCTATTCAATATTTGGCTGGTGAGAGTGGTCAGAGAACCTTTGCAAATGTTCCTTAATGACACCTAGAAGAAAGTAATAACTAGTAATAGAAAGTAATTTTAGTTTTCATAATGTTGTTATGAAAATTAAAATAGTCTTCAACCTTACTACTTTCTCCTTTTTACTTGAAAACCATTTTTTCAACAACAACAATATTAACTATAGAAAAATGTTTTATTTTAAAGGATAAAGGAAGAAAATTAGCGTTTCCCTTACCAGCGGATGTATTTTTTTCTCTTGTGTATAAATGCACACAGCTCTCATAATCCTCAATGCTCTCAATTATTTTTAGCTTTGACTTAATATTAACTGGTGAATATTGTCAGTTTCAATGTATTTCAATACATCTTTTCTTTCTGAATTTCAGTTGATAGCTTTACGTAATTTTCTCATTCAGTCGTTTATTCCTACAAAGAAAAGAAAATACATTTCTATTCAGAAGAAATACATTTTTTAACAGCTGACCTTGCATTAAATTTTTGGTTTCTGTAAATGAACGTTACTGATGGTTTGGCACTGGTCGTTTGTTTCTAGTTTCCTCCGGTAGCAGACTAGCACAGAAATGGCTTCCCCAGCCTTCCTGAAAGCGTGTAGGTGGGCATGCTGGATGGGAAAGTATGTAAAATCAGAGCCTGAGGCCCATGAAGGAAACGTTATAATGCAGATTACAGAATTTTTCCTGTTGGTTTATTTGTTTCAGCATGTTTTTTATAATAGGACACTGCACTATCTTTGGGTTACAAGGCTAGATCCAGCCAACAAATTAATAAGGTAGGGGAATATGGACCTCTTTTCATGCTTTACCTCAAATTAAAAGACAAAAAAGTATGTTTCATGGCTTTGCACTGCATTTTACCTTCTCTATAATTTTCTGCATTCTGAGATCCTGAACAACACTACCTGCTGGCATTGCAGGATGTCTGACATCAGAATTTCACGGGACATAGAGTTCTCTAGTAGGAACATGTGCTACTTCTGTAGCTGGGGAGATGGGTGTGAATGGGGAGCAAAATTTTGTATCCTTCTTCATTTAAGTTGCTGCCCCTGCCCTGCTTAGCATAATGGTGACATAATAAAATTTAAATCAAGTTGCTGGCTACTTTTAAAAAAGGTATTTTAACTTTTTGGTGATCTACTCAATATTTGGCTGGTGAGAGTGGTCAGAGAACCTTTGCAAATGTTCCTTAATGACACCTAGAAGAAAGTAATAATGAGTAATAGAAAGTAATTTTAGTTTTCATAATGTTGTTATGAAAATTAAAATAGTCTTCAACCATACTACTTTCTCCTTTTTACTTGAAAACCATTTTTTCAACAACAACAATATTAACTACAGAAAAATGTTTTATTTTAAAGGATAAAGGAAGAAAATTAGCATTTCCCTTACCAGCGGATGTATTTTTTTCTCTTGTGTATAAATGCACACAGCTCTCATAATCCTCAATGCTCTCAATTATTTTTAGCTTTGACTTAATATTAACTGGTGAATATTGTCAGTTTCAATGTATTTCAATACATCTTTTCTTTCTGAATTTCAGTTGATAGCTTTTTATGCATATAAATGAAATTAATTTTAATCTCTGCCTTAACAGAAGCCCATGTTTAATGGATTTCTACAATATGCGCAGTCTGCACAATAAAAATATTTTTTCATTTGATGTAGAAATGGATGAAAGAAAGATGACAAGTTTTAAAATAATTCAAAAATACGGAATTTTAAGATCAAATATTAAATTATTTATACTACTTCTTAGCAAAATTTCTGAAGCATTCAAACACATAACCCAGTGTTAACTACATTACATTCCTCAGATAGTTAGATAATTTTCTTTTTTTCCCTCTAAATATTAACATTTCTGCAGAAGGTACAAAATTTTGACAGTATGGGGTTTTTTCCCCTGCCCCTGAAAGAAAGTATCAGAATTTAAATTTTATTCCTCAAAATAAGACTTACAATCAGTTAATTGTGAATGATTGTGCCTTTACAATTATTTTTCATTTTTCTTCTGCTTTACCCTGGGGTGTTTTTAGATAAAAGTTATGTTTATGAGCAAATTAGTTGTCATGACTTTGTTGTTGTCAGGTAATCGTTCCTTGATGCTGGAAACCTAAGCACGTAGATGATAAAATTTCTCTAATTTAGAAGCTGTATCATAAATGGTTTTAGTACATGCTAAAATACTTGGAAGTAGTACTTTGTTGCTGACAAGCTCTTTTTGTCATCTATAAAGAACTTAAAAATTACAACTGAACAGGCAGCCTCTCTTTACAAGAGTAACTTTTCATAGCTAGAAAAATTGCAAACTTTCTTTCAAGTGTAAGTTACAAAGAAAACTGGGACCCTGCTTCAATATCCCCGTGTATTCACATCTGAAAAAGTGAAATTTCTTTTCTCCTAAACTAATTTGGTAAATGAGAATAAGTTGTTTCCTATTTTCAATACATAACCCTAAAGAGGACATGATAGCTCACATGTGGTCATGATTTCTGTGTTATATTAAGAGCTGACCTGGTATGTAGAAGCAAATTTTAATTTTTTTTTCCCATTTGTGTATAGTCACAGTGGTATCTTCTAAAGGTAACAACACTAAGAGTTGGAGATAATGGTATTTTGATCACTGCATGAAGTATGTTTAGGGATTTTCAAATACTCTTAGTTTTTGACAAAGAATTATTTTTTTCACACCTAAGATTTCAAGAGATGAGCACATGAGAGTCCAGCTAAAAGTGATGTCACACCACTCGTGCAGTTCACATGATGCATGGTTTGTCTGCATGCATACCAGTAAGATTATTTTACTAAGCAAATGGTATAAGATTATCTCTGCATATTTGGCAGTGATTATGGATGGATAGGAGAAAATTTTTCACTCTGAAGATAGTATCCATGCACAGGAATAGTATCCATGGAGGTCTCTGAATTCTCCATCTCTAGAGGTTCTCCTGGATGGAAAAAGCCCTGAGCAATCTTTGCTAATCTTAAGGGTGATGCTACTTTGAGCACATGGGAGACCAGTGTTCTCCTGAGATTCTCTCCCAATTTAAACTTTCTGCTTTGTCCATTCTTTTGGGCAGCAGCTGTGGTGTGCCCAGGACCTGTTTCCTACCATGACTCAAATGCCCAGAGTAGTTCTGGTCACTACAGGCAAAACTAATTTTATCTATTAATATTAAAATATCTGATCAAAAGGGGATATTTGCCAGCTCAAGCATGTTGTCAGTTGGGGGAACATCCAGGAGTGCCTCTTTAGCTCTGGAAGTCATTGTGTTGATCCTCGTGGCCTCATTTCACTGCTTTCCAGCTAGCAGCTGCAGATTTGAGGGGGAAGCCTCAGGTAATATAATCACTTCGATTGAACATGTGCTGTCCCATTTATTTTCTGGAAGTTAAAAGAGGTCAAAACAGAATTTCTGCATGTCCTATAGAACAGCTATAAGAGCACAACTTGGCCAAGAACTTGTTTCTATTCTTTATTCTTCAAACAGAAAGAAAATTTGCTTGCAAAATTTTTTCTTTTCTTTTTTTAAATTTTTTTTTAATACATGAACCATCTATTTTTCAGGGAAAGTAATTAAATATTTATATGAAAGCAGATTTAGGTTGTTTGGGAGTTTTTTTGTTTTGTTCTGGGGAAAGGGAATGAGAGGAATGGGATTTTTCAGATTTGGACCTATTTGTCCAAATAATACGAAAATTATTATTTTTTGTCCTGAAAATAAGGACAAAAGAAGGTAATTTTTTTCAATATATAAATATCCTGCTTATAATACCATTCCACAAGTAATCAAGTTACCTTTCTTCTTTTTTAATTTTGTGACCTTATTATTTATTAGATCCTTGTGACAGTATTTTACAATGTTGAGTGTGTTACTTTTATTAGATTTATATTCTTATTTTTTCATCAACTTGGATGTTTTCTTATACAAAAAGGGTTTCAAAGTTGGTTGAAATCTTAGTAAGGTTTTGTATTTGGTGCACAAATTCTCTCATAAATAGAATTTTATGATATTTTCCTTTTTTTTAATTTGAAAAAAATTGTAGTTAGTGTATTTTGCTGTGGACATGTCTGAGGAGCCTACAGACTAGCCTGAGAACACAGAGATGTTAGTATGTTTGGTAATATTGCTGTCAATGTGTCACTTTATACCTTAAAGTGGCTGCCTCTGACACTAGAGGGGGGTTGTTGTTGTTGTTGCTGCTAAAAAGAGCTTAGGATATCTTGAATTCAAAAAATGCTGCTTTAAAGGCATAATTCTAAATTAAAGTTTATTCTTTCAATTATATAATCAATATAAAAATATGTTAATATACTATCTAAACTGTTGTAATTTTTTTCCCGCTCTGTAATTTAACAACCCTTGAAAGTTCTATTTTTTGCATTTTGTATTAGAGGCTTCAAGTATCTTTTCCTGATTGAATTCTCTAAAGAGCTATTGCTCCATAGGAAATGAAATCTGTTCAATGCTTCTGTCTTTTATATTAAGGATTTTTACTGTCATTCATAAACATGTCATTGAAATACCTTCCACATAACTTGACTATCAATAGCAAATCTCTAGTGACAACATAGGATATATTTATCCTGCATAAAATAGCTTCAAGTAATGTTTCCAGCCACTGGAACCAAATTGTCTACGCTGTTAAATTGTTAGATTTGTCCCTCGTGTGGTTCTGGCCCAGACCAAATAAGACTCTTCCAAGCAGCTCCTGGGCACAGTCCAGCAGCCAGAACAGACCAGAGACCATCCCCAGTAGGAAATTCAGATATGCCTCATCCTGACCTGATTCTTTTGGAGAGCAAAAGGGTTAATAGCAGCAGCACAAGCTTTACGTGCTGCTGTTCTCAATGCCAAAAAACAGTCCCAGGATGTGTAAGTCACAGCCTTGGAGGCTTGTTCTCCTCTCTTTCCTGTATCAAAAATGTCCCAGTGAAGACATTTTATTCCTCTGTGTTTGTAATATGCTTTGCTTATTCTTTTGGAAGTCTTATGGCTACCACTTTCCTCACCATTGTATGTTCCATCTTGAGCTTTGTGGACCATTTTGTTCCAGAGATACCAGTACCAAGGTGTTTCACTTGAAAAGTGTTTGAGCCAGTGATCACTGTGTAGATTTAAATCCTTAATGGAGTGTAGGAAACCAGCACAAGTGAAACTTTGATGCTGTATATGATGGTAGTAGAATCATGTGGTAAATCATGGCAGTAAAGCATAATGCACAGCATGGGTTTAACTTTAATATCACACTATAAAGTGGGTAAATGCCAGGGAACGTAGTTCATTTTTAATGTGCAAGTTATTTTTTCCTTTCCTGACTTATTTATTTGAATATATTTATATTAATTGCAGCAGGACATGTATACTTGAGTTGTAGCAAAGTTATTACATGAAGGAAAGATAGAGGTTGCACAGATCTTAAAGCTGGGTGTAATTATATTGTTTCTTGGCGCCAGAAATGAGAGAAAAGGAGCTCAGTATACTTCCATATGAGCTACCAGATGTTATATGAATCAGAGACAACTTATTCTTTTATGAGAGTATCTGATAAAACCTTATAAAATATTATTATGTTGTGAAAGTGTTGAATTAAAACAATTGCAATATTTCATGTTTAAATCCATTTTCGTTTAAACACATAGTTTTGCACGCTACTTTCTCCTTCAGGCTTTCCAGCAAAGGGATTTCCATAATCATTCCCTTAAAGAGGAGTTAAAAATGTAGCCCAGAAACACATTTTGAATGAGTATTTCTATTTCTGTGTAATTCAGCTTTCTTGGGAAGTATATTTTTAATATCTGACCACTTTTGCTTATACAGAGAGAAAGAATGTAATATCATTTACAGTTTTGTTCCCAGGAAGGTCCATTTTCAGTCTCCCTCCAGCAGCAATTACTTATAGAGCTATTATTATTGCTTTGAAACAACTTCTGAAGCACTTGCAAGTGTCTGGAGAAAGAGGGAGTTTCATGCAATTTAATTTTCCTGAAAACTGTAAGATTCTTTTGCTACCAATTACTGTATTTTTCTGCTGTAAGTTTGCCATAAATTAGTTGTATGTGAAACTTGAGGAATGCAAAATTAGATTAATGCAGACTATTTTCCAGATTTTTTCCCCCGTAGGTTTTGACAGAAATAGCCAGTTTGTTAGAAAGACTTATTAATAGATCCCTAATAATCGCCTAATTCCATGCATTTGCCTTAGGAGAATTCTCAGTACAGTTTTTATACACTGGTTTTTTTTTTTTAAATCTTGTTCTGAAATGTTATTTATTTAGGTTTTTCTGTGCAATTTCAAAGTCATTGTCAGTACCAAGTAAGCCCTCCTTCTCAGATCTCCGAAGGATCTACTATTTTTTCACCAAATGATTGGTTCTGTTAGCTGGTGTTTAAGTGTGTATGGTTCATAAATATTTCCATATTGATTACACTGTACCTGTTGTCATTTATAAGATAGTAACTTAAAAGTGCAGATGTTCACATGCATTTCCTCATTTAGCCAAAAGCCCTTCAGAAGCCTTGCTGTGGTTAATGTTTATTTAAGATATTTGCAGCCTCAAGTACACTCTGAGATTTTTTTTTTTTTTCTTTCCATATGATATGCATGCTGTTGTCTTTTGGGGTTTTTTTTTTTTTGATTTTTTCAGCTGAGTAACATTGAAGGCAGTGAAGAATACATGTGCTTATGTGTGACATTTTGAAGAACTACTTCCATGAACATTTAAAAGACATAATTGGAAATAGAAGTGCTCAGAGGTGGTATTAAAATGAGCCTTCATACACCCATGATTTCTGTCCCAAAATAATGTCTAATCTAAGACCTGATAAAACAACTGGTTGTGATGAATGAGGACATGGTGGAGGAAGGATCAGCATGCCAAAGCAAACAACAGATGATGGATGCTACTTTCTATGCCTAGGACTTCACTGAAAGTGCTCATTTGTGGCAAAGTAAAGCAAAATATGAAAATATCCCCAGAATAGCCAGCAGCAGCAACTGATTTAGAAAGAAGTTGGGAGAACAATCCAGTGGAGAATTCTTGAAAATAGAAATCGAGAGTTATGCTCTTGCTGATCTTATATAACACTGCATGTTATCATTTATCTATTGTTGCAGGTAGTTGTATATTGTATGAGCTCACCAGTAATATGTTCCAGATAGTTGTTTTGTTTTGTTTTGTTTAGATATTTTTTTCTTTGCAAAGTTCTGCAGCAGGTTCTGATAAGTTTCCTACAGGTCTTGATATTACTTTCTAGAGTATTGAATTTTAAGTTCTTGTGAATAAGCAAGTTTGAAAAGTAATTTTACAAATATGCAAGACATTAAGCAGGGGAAATCAGGGCATCCAGATTTTGTAAAAAAAATCTGCTGGACTCAAAGGTGTGTATTATTTCTAGCTAAATGCTGATATGTAGTAAATGCTTTGTGCATCTTGTTACATTCTCCAGCAGGGAAAATGAAAGGTCCTTTGCATGATTTTTGAATGGTGTTTTAAGCATCAGGCAAAAGATCTCTACCTTCAAGTGAATTTCCAATGCTAGAGCAAATTAACTACTGGGGAACAGCTTCTTCATTAGGTCACATATTTTTAGTGTTCTATGTAAAATGCTATTCATTGCCAGAGGAGATTTTGTGAAGAGAAATGGGAAAAAGAGCAAAAGGGTGAAAATAATTAGGAGATGCAGATTAGAAAGCAGTACAGTTGGGAATATATGTGATGATGAATGCATTATGGTATTTTAGGTGGATTAATGTCAGTGCTAACTTTGGAATGCAGTGAAATGAGTGAATGTTTGGTACCTCCCTAGGAATATTTAGAAGTGAAAGTATTAGGCGATAGAGAAAATGTTTTGGTTTTCTCTCTCTGTTACTCTTGCTGGATATTACTAATTTAAAATGGCTTCCTTCCCCATTCCATGGTTCAGTTTGTCTCTAACCTTCTCAGTTTTGGTTTCTACTTAATTTACTTTTGTGTTTGGGGGCATGGGTGTCAGCAGGCATGGTAACAGCCTACTTTCTACTAGAAAGCTTAGCAGATGGTATATTTTGGTCTTTTAATGACAAGAATTTGCCAATCATATGTTGCAGAGAGAGATTACCTTGTTTGTTATCTAGGAATTTGTTATATAAATGGTTTATTGGGCTGAAAGCTGGCAATTAACTGAATTCAAAACTAAACTAATTCAGACTGCTTTAATCTATGGGATGCTCTTCGTTATGTTTCTATTCTGTGCAGGAAGAATTTCAAAAGGCCTGAAAAACTTGCTTTCATAACGAATTTTTTTTTTACTATGAAAGACAACAAATGGATGTTGATGATTCTTTCATTGTGAGGAAAAGATAATGTGAATAGTAGTAAACCACAACTGAGGTAATTGTGAATGCTGACAATAAATTGCACTAGTTCAAATGATGCCTTTGAGCAAACTGGAAATATCACAATACTTTCTTTAAAGTCTGATGTTCATCTCACATATTTCATAATAATGATTTTTCTATATTTAAAGTTGGGAATATCTATTTTTCATTAAATACTCTAGATGAATTCTTCTGGTTTAGATGGTTTTCTTACCCTGTTTCTGCTTTAACAAAATTCTTCTGTTAAAAAAAAGAAAATGTCTAATCTGAAGCCCTTGCTCATAATTCATCCAGAGAATCCTAGGAAATGAATGTGAACCAGATGATCTAGTTCAGTGTTCTTCCCTAATTCAGTAAATTTCTATTTCTGATTTTCACTTTATTTCAAGTTTAACTTGATTTTCAGATAAGGCCTGAGGAGACAAAAATATTTAGCTATAAGATTTAGACTTTGAGTGACATAGTAAGGAAAAACAAAAAAAAATTAAAAAGAAAGGAGTTCTGAACCAATCAATTTTGAGGGACACCATAAGTCTTATAGAGTTCCTAATGAAAAATTGTACAGAGCAAATGCATTACAAAACACATATATAGGAGGTAAGTTTTGAAATAGCAATTCTTGCAAGACAGTACCGGGAAAGTACATTCTCATTTAATCAGGGAATAAGGTGCTGAAGAACTAATATTTTTAGAGAAGGAAAATTAAGTTTGTGGTTAGCCTATTTCCAGGAAAGCTTCTTAGTGGATTAGAGGTTGTCTACAGATAGGATTGTCTATATAATTAGGCTTAGATTTATCCTATTACTTGATACCTTGTCAGGTGCCTCACTGGAAGTTTATTAACTGCTAGCATGCTGTTTTTAAGGGAAGAAAATATCTCCAGGGAGTGATTCAAGTATAAGGTATGTTATGACCACACTTGCTCTTGCATGTGTCTCTTGACTAAAGTGTTGGTGTTGTGAGTACAACCACCAGATTCTGGATGGAGGAATGATATAAATTTCTTCAGTAATAATATCCATGAATACAAGTAAATTTGATTTCAGAGCTATTTTGATATTTAAAAGCATTTCTGGGCAGCACAGGGTTTGCTGGCATGTTTTAATCTGCCTTCCTACAAAACTGTGCAAAGTTCCTTGTTGAGCCCTAGTTCTAATTTTGCTACCTGTCTTTGAAAATAATTTTGGAAAGGAAGGAACTGTCATTTGAAGGTAACAGTTGCTCTGCAGAGATTATCCACTCCCCGGTGTCACTGTTACACACATAAGGGTAGGTGAGATGAATCCCATTGATACCTAAAATTTTGAGTTACTGTATTCTGCTGTTGGTCAGACCCTCTCATATTAATCTGCACAGAGCAGCATATGACCAGAAAGTTCAAGTCTGTCAGTTTCCAAACATTACTTTTCTGCATTTGTTTTTAGTTTTGATTTGGGATTGTAAATATGTTTTCTGACACTCAGCATAATCTTCTTCCTAATATTTCAAAAGTTGTTTCTAGAAACTGTGCACATAATTTGTCTTCTGAATTTTTCAGTTCACTCAGCAAAGCTATTCCTTTGTAAAATTTAACTTTTAACCGAGGGTTTTTTTAATTTCCTTTTTTTACTTTTACCATTACAATTAATGCCTCCTGTTCTTTTCATGTTTTTATTGAGTATTTCCTTCATCTTTTCTTCTGGTTTCTAGTATTTACATATTTGCATCAGTATGCAGTCTTACTGATTTAATTTAATTTAGTTCAGTCTTTGCAGCTAACCTGGGATTATATTAGTATATATTCATTTTCCATCTTCACATAGATTCCCAGTGCCACATTGGGCAAATAATTTTTGTTTCGACAATTCATTCCTTTTTGCTTGCCAGGGGAAAAATCCATTCGCTTTCTGAAGATCTCATACAAAACTCCATTATGACAAAAATGCTAATCATGACTGGCTAGTCATGTCTTGCTAAAGCTTCATTCCTAACTTTGCTGTTTTGAAAGCCACTGGACATCTTCTCATAATCTTCATGACCCTGGTGTCGTTTCCAGCTGGAAACCTTTTTGGTTGAGAAATGGGAAGCTGCAAAGCTTCAGTGTGTTTTTTCAAGGACATAGACAATAGATTTGCCAGGTTTATTCTTTCCTGAGAGTCTTTAGGAAACCACAGTGTAGGCAGACTACAGACTACAGAAGTGGAAGAATAATTTTATTTTGCCTGGGCTAACTAATGAATCAAATCACATGGACTCAGGAAACACAAAACACTTATTTAAGAACCTTGCACAGAAAAATAGGGGAAGTTTCTTCCTAACCATAACTATTTCAGAAAGATGTTTAAGGCAAAATTTGCACACCTGAATATGCAATAAATTTTGCCTAAGTAGCTACTGTTTTCTTTCTGTTCTGCTTTTTAAGTATTTATTTATTTACACTCTAATTTCTAGAATTCTTTCAATTTAACCACTTGAAGGTACATGGCAAAGGTTCTCTGACACAGAAGAATCTTTATTTAATATAGAGTTTTAATTACATGATCACATTTTTAAGCTTGTGTTTAAGTTTCATTGACAGAGGTCAATGGCTCCTAAAGCTCATGCCTGAAGATGTGCTAAAGTGCTTCTCTAAATGGAGATAATTTTAACACATGCTGAAGTGCTTTCCTGACTCTGGGATCAAATTGCATCCAGGGCTAAACTTGGATATCTCTAGTGAGATTAATCTAGCACATACAAATTTTAATTTTATTTCATTCTTTATATTTTCTTTGTTCTTTTCTCTGATGTTTCCCATTTGATACTTTGATATTATTTATGCTCTTTTGAAATAAAGACTGTATGAGTTTGCATTTTTTTATTAATCACACTTTGCTGAAATTATGTATCTCAACATGTTATCTCACTCTCTGAATTCTCATAACTCTGTCATGTAGAGCTGTCTTTCACTTCTATCTCACAGAGTGTAAGAAAGACCTGCTAATAGCACTCTGGAGCTTCATGCCTTATTACAAAATAAATGAATCAGATAACTGGTATCTACATCCCTTAAAGTGTGCTTGGTTGTAGAAATAGGTGTAGAGAGGAATGGAGATGGTGAAAAAGTTGAAACTTGTGTTGGATGCTTTCAAGAGAAGGAAAGCAGGAAAGAAGGTTTGAGGGTCTAGACATTAATACATTTTCTTTTATTCTGGAAGAAACATGAACTAACTTCACTTATATCTTGAGAAATACTACTTGAACACGTGCAGCTAAGACTAACAGTAGACTTTACATTTTGGAATGCCATATTCTTTGCACTAACTAAAAATAATCCATCACATTGCCTCCTTTTGTCGAAATGATTAACTCCACTCCCACCAATCCAAGCCATTCACAAAACAGGGACTCTGTTAACAGTATATTTTTAAAAACCTGGTTGCTAGCCAGTATTTGTAAGTTTTTGCCAGAAATTATTTTTATAAGAACTGCACTGTTGGAAAGAAAAACTTTTGGGGTTTTGTTTATTTTTGTGCTGTAAGGGAAGCTACTCATCTGTTTAGAAATCACCTTTGAAAATTCAAAGCTTAGTACTTCACATGAGACTTTTCACTCATATTCAGTGCCTCTGGCTTACAAGCAAGTGTCATATGGTTGCAATTAAAACGATGTCACAAAAACTTCATTGTAAGTAGGGTAACATATGCTCTTAAGGGGTTTGTTTCAATTTCCAGTGCTTTGAGTCTTGCTGGGGTTGGGAGTCACATCTTTCACAGCTAGTCAGCCTTCCTGCCTTAGATATGTCAGCTGATGGAGTGCCAGTTAAAACATCTTCCGGAAATGTTGACAAGTATCTGAAGGGAGAAAGCCAACTTCTCCAAAATAAACAGAGATGACTGAATAATGGGAGTGGCAGGTTTTGCTCCAGAGGTGGTACATCTATCAGTCAAGCAGACTATGTGTGGCATTTGAGAAATATTTCTTGAGGGGTGGAGAAGGGTTTTCAGTATTTTACCTTCTGCTGTGGGAACAGCCACAGACTTTCCAAATGTGAGCCAGAAATAGGGAAAACAAGTAATTAAAAAGCCCAACCAAACAGCACTGAGAGCACAGAAATGTGAGAAATATAAGATGTTTGACATTCATGCTTATCATAGAAGGCTAAAGCAGCACAAAGTCAGTCCTGTTGCAAGAATGATCTAAATTAGTGAGAGAGACTCATCTTGCATGCCTGCACTCTTAAAATGCATTGCTGCAAAATT
The DNA here is from genome assembly GCA_024865655.1 of Emberiza elegans. Taxonomy (NCBI): domain Eukaryota; kingdom Metazoa; phylum Chordata; class Aves; order Passeriformes; family Fringillidae; genus Emberiza; species Emberiza elegans. The sequence goes on along the minus strand of JALJVW010003023.1, from coordinate 32,366,102 downwards.
TGTTGGATGTGTTTACAAAGAAATGCCTTGCAGAGATATTTTCTCATTATGAATTTCTTAGAATAGGGGCAGGCATTTGACTCAAGTTCTCAATTCACGTTGGCACATGTACAATCAAATTTTCCTAGATTTCAGCATAATCTTTACATCTTCTATGCAAAGAGAGCAGGGAAATCAATCTGCAAATTGCACATTCGAACGCTATAACAACATTTGGTCTTCCTTGATGCTTTTTTTTTTCCCTGACAGAGATTTCCCCCCACACACTTTCATTTTAATCCTTTATTTGGCAATTGCATTTCCCTTCCCATACGGCTCATGTCTCAGTGTACACTAGTAATTCAGCTCTGGCTGTCAAAAAAATTAGCAGTTTAATTTGCTGGGCGGAAAGTAGCCATTCTTAATTATTTTCCCATATAGCCCAAGTATATTCTTTCAGTTATGAACATTGGGGGAAAAAATCCTGCTTCAAAAAAGATCTTATTTCAGTCTGTTGTATGACTAAACTCATCATTACTTCCATAAAATCCTTAAACATATTCCCTTTGCCATCTGTGTTAAACTTCTTACAAGGAGGGAGATGCTAAACTTCCAGTTGGTGTTCATAGAAGCTAATATTTTATCTTTGCTGCAAAATCTTTATTTGGTTTCTTGGCCATTTACCAAAGCAGGTTTATGGCAATAGTATCTCCACTATTACTATTATTACTAATAGTAATAATTTAAAATAAAAATCAAATTAAATTATTTCACAATTCATAACAATGGAAAGAAAATATTTTTTTGACACTAACAATCTCTCTTACCAGTGAATTCTGCTTTTATGCAGGGGCGAATCTGTTTAGAATGGCAGAATTTAGCAATGTATCTGCTTTCCTGTCTATCTTGAAGGTGACAGTATTGAAATGTTGAAGGTATTAACTGTGCAAGCAGTACCAAGTGTATTTAAAAATTCTGGATCATGTACCAGGTTTTTTTTTCTGAATCTAGCTGACACTTTTACAATTTTATTTTGTCTTTTTAATTGCTGTCACCTAAGTTGTTTGATTACACTTTGCCTAAACCATATTCATTCTTTATTTTTAGGATATCTTCACAATATCATATCCTGCTATAGTTACATTGATTTAATTTTACAAACAAACACACACACACAAAAAAAAACCCCAAAACAGAAAAGCAAAATAGGCCACATCACACCCAAAAATCACCTCCTCACCCCTGCTGAGACAAGTAGAGAAACATATATCAGAGAAAGTTCAAAACCTGACCATATAGATATGATTTTAGAAACAGCATTTATATTCATTAACAAAAGCATTGTTTCTTCAATGGGGTGAGTTTTAACAAGTTAAGAGCAGAGTAACTTTGAGTAGTCCAAGAGCAGTGACAACATTTGGCTTGTGATGGCCTTAGTCAGAAGAGGGGGCCCTCCTCACACTCTATTCGGTGACTTGCTGTGCTTTGTGAGGTTTTGACCACATCAGAAATTTTGGTCAGGAGGGGAGATTAGGACTCACTGTGTGTAATGTATGAAATTATGGGACAAGGACCTGATCTGATTTAGGACATGACATTAAGCCTGTGATAATCTACTTTCTTTCACGACAAAATCTAGCACAGCATTGCTACATTTCTATTACATTAAATGGCATGAGAAAAAAAAAAAAGTATGAGAATTACCTGTCAAAAGTATGTTTTGTGTGTACGATTAAGACTTGCAGAACTATGTGTATTCCACTTGTGTTCACCTCAAAGTACGTTTGGTTTTTTTTGTTTCTGAAGTCTTCTTGGGATGTTTTTGTAGTTTCCTGACAGCAGTACCAATGGTTACAGCTGAAAGAGGTCTGTATTTCTAAGCTATGTGTTATACTGACAGTACTATGAAATATGGCAAAGACAAAAAAAAAAAAAAAGCATATTATATTGAATAAATAAAATTTTATGTTTTCTCTTGATAAGGTGTTCTGATGAATCATGTCAGACTGAATAGTTGCTCAGACGTAGCATTCAATTTTTAATGCTACTACACAGGACCATCAGCTTAGAAGGGACTTACAATGCCTGCTGCCAGTGGTGTTATTATTTTTCTCTTCCCCTGTGTGAATGAAGAAAAAACATTACAGTGATTGTCTAGTGGTATGTCCGCATTAGTATTTTGGTTTGTATCTGTTGTTCTGCCCTAAAAAAATTCTGGTTTTCTCTTTCCTCTGTTGTTTTGCTCTGCAGAGCAGTTGTGGTGTACTTATTCAGTTTTAAGGTAGACTTCTTTCAGATAGAGCTGAATTCTGGCAGGTACACACCAAATGCTTCTTCTTCTACACACCAATTGCCTTCTTTGGCATCTGAACCAAACACTGCCTTCAAGTAGGTACACACATGGTAGGGATCTTAGTCCACAGAGCCAGATAAGATAAAATTCAACACAAAAATCCTCCTTCCCCAGCAGAGGGAGAGGTGGAGAGAGAGAGAGATTAGGTTTTTGAGTAAAATGATTTAGCCAACCCCCCCAAACGTCTTGCTATGATGTCCAGAACATATTACGCAGACAGGATCCTGAAAGCTAAGGGACATACTCCATCCATTACAACAAAATGAGCCAAGCTGTGAAAGGATGGGAAGTTACATTTTATGTTAGTGAAAATTCAGCACAAAAGGCATAGAGATTAGACTAGATTTACGTATTTCTTTAAGAAGTATAAATTTTCTGGGGAGATAACAGAACTATAATTATCCATTGTGAAAGGGTGGTGAGGCACTGCAACAGGTTGCCCAGAGAAGCTGTGTGTGCCCCATTCCTGAAAGGGTTCAAGGCAAGGCTGGGTAGAGCTCTGAGCAACCTCACCTAATGAAAGGGGTCCCTGTAAGTGAGTTGGAACTAGAGGATCTTTAATGTCTATTCCAACCTAAACCATTCTGTTATTCTATGAATCCCAATGTTTTGAATCCTGTTTGAGCTCTGAGGACCCTTTAGTAACACAGCTATAAAGTGTGTATAGGTACTATTTTCAAGTTCTAGGTGGATATCTTCTCAGATCTGGAATTGTAAAGTGGTATTCTTAATTCCTTAAATGAAAAAGCATGTGTTCTGTTATGGAAAAATCATCTGCATAATTCTCATTCATCTCTTCAATTCAAACCATTGTATTCTGTACAGCAAATTTCAATTTATATAGAAGAATGACTAGTTTGAATTATACACGTTTTCTGTTAAAATGCAGAACTTGAAACAGATGGAGACTCTAGGAGTGAATTTATAAGGTTAACACACGGCTCTTCACATCAGTTGGGAAATTCTTTGTGAGAGTGCAGGTAGTATGTACTTAATACATTCTGGTGGTGCTTTTGTGTAGATTGAGAGTTGTATTGATTCAGTAGAAACACACAGTGGGGGTATGTTTTTATGTAGATTATCTCATTGGTTAGCCAGTATAGGAATAGAGAAGATCTTAACTTGAGTATTTGGGAAAACAGAGTGGTACCCCATTTGAATGAATTACCTTCAGCTAGTTCTCAAAGACTTTCTCTGATCAGAGATTTTATCAAAGTCTTGGCTTACCTTTTGTGTCTCTTACAAGTAAAGATTTCTTCAGCTTCGAAGAAAAAAAAATAGTTTGATAAAGCTGGGATAATTGTTTGTTATGCCTGGATCAAGCTGCCTGAGAATACAAATAAAACATGCATGTTTGTATGGTAGTGATTAGAGAGGATAATATCAGGTTCTAAAATTCATATTTATCACTATTACCTTAAATTTTTCCAATGTGATGTCGAGTACTGATCAAGTACTTGACTTCAGGCTGTTTTCAGTGTATTTTCAAATCACCCAGGGTTGCTAGTTTGAAATACATATTTTAAATTTTTTGAAAGATTGGGTTTGTCCTCATTCCTTTGTGTTAGACTGGCGAGCTGCCTGTGGAAACCACTGCTTTAAAAATAGTGTCAGACGCATGTCAAATACAATGACAACGCACGTTTTGCAATGAGCTTTTGCTCAACACAAAGAGATCTGAGATCTACTCTATGGCAGTCGTGAAGGTGATAACCCCTTACAAACAGCACATCTTGAGATTAATAAACACCGCCTTGGTTTTAGCATCTGGAGTGCGAGTTCCATTTTGCATAGAGTGACCTTGGTGGAAGCACTGAAAGAGAGATGTGTGTTTGTCTGCATGTGCGCAGGTGTATGTGACTGAATTTATGACTTGCTGTTAATACCAGCTACAAGGAAATAACATCCCTCACTATCTCCTGCTTTCTTACTTTATCATTATTACTTCACAGCTTTATTTATCCAGGAGATATACAAAAGAACATCTTTACCTCTGTTGTTATCAATGTTGTTTCTGTTAAGATAATAAAAGAAAACATCTCTGAAATATGCCCTCATATATTTTTGTTCGAGGGCCAAATTCAATAGCTGCTGATGTCAGATGAAAGATTGATATTGAATTAGTTGAGTGTCTAGCCTTTATTAACCTTTATACAACGTGAGATAAATAGTCGCTGCAGATAACCTATTGCAATGGACAGCTGGTAAAAGGTGGTGTACTTGTACCTTCTCCTGACTGTAGATGTCGGATTCTGAGTTTGTATCGTTCCACATTGGGTCTTCTGGCTGCTTCCTTTAGAATGCAATTCATCTTCATCAGTTCTCTACTGAAAGAACAGAACCTACTCATCAGTTTTACAGCCAGCAACACTTTTCATTGTTGTTGCAAAAAGCTTCCAATGGCAGAACCGTTTCATTTTTTTTAAGGAAGCATTGCATGTTTACACTATTATACATTATGACTTTGCTATGTGAGTGGAAAAATTTTAGTTGCCATGTTTTTTTTTATGGACTGACCCAGTATTTTGATTTCTTTTACTAGAGACTTTTAAAATGTCTTGAAGAAGGACAAGGGTGGTACCCATTCCATTCCAGTGTTTCTTAGCTGCTGTTCATTCGGTTCTCCAGAACTGGCTGACCTACAGGCAGCAACATTAAGGAAATGCTGTTCACAACAACATATTTTCTTCTACTTTTGAATTTCAATTTTATTTTTCTGAGGCAATGAACAGCATTGGAATGCCTATGAAGAAGCTTTTTACTAAGCCAGAGGTGGGAGAGCTTTAGAATTTGCAACCAGTGGTTATAAAAACAAGATTCTGAAGAGTCAAAATTGATGCTGGTTTAGATCACATGATGAAGTCTCTCAGCATACACACACACACATACACACACACACCCCACACACAATATTACATTTTCAATGAAAAAATGAGCAAAAGAAGCAAAATGAGATGAATAGCTATTTTCAGATGCAGGGCCTGATTATTTCTCAGTGAAGTTTTTCTTCAAATATTTTGTACCAAGTGAGTGCCTTCTGACTCATAACATACCTTAGAGAATTGAAGTATTCTACATGGTAAGTTTAATAAAATAGCTGAGTAGCACACTTTAGAACCTAGTCACATAATAAAGTCACATAGCTCTGCAGTTTGAGACCATCTGTATTGTGAATGTAGCAACAAGTCATTCACATCATTTGCCATACAATAATAGTCAGGGAGCTATTTTAGGAGCAATGGTCCTTACATTGCAGACATCTAGCAAGACACTACAAAATACAATTTATTTACTTCAGTGCTTCTCAAAGATTAACTTTATCCTTGGGAGGCTAATAACCCTAGGCTCCCTTAATAGTCCGTGGAAAGAAATAAGCTCTCTCAGTTGATTCTGAGCAGACCCCTGACTTGAAGGATGCAGACCATTTGGAAAGAATACAGAAGAAATCAAGAAGAGATTTCAAAACAGTGATCTGCTTGTAAAGATTGTGGAAATTTGACTTGTCATGAAGAGGGGGCATGAGAAAAGGACATTATCATTTTAAAATACTTACCAAACTGCTGCAAAGTCTGTTGTCCATATAGAAAGTGAATAAGATAAAACTATAACATAGTAAGGAAGATTTATATTAAACATGAAAGAAAAATCTTCCTGCAGTATAGGTATGGAAGCATATGGTTTTAAAACTACCCCAAGAATAGTTCTATTTTATGGAATGGGTTAAGGAGATCTCTGTCTTGAAATGAGCTTTTAACTTTTACAACCATTATCCTTGTTTAGTGTGCTAGAATATCCACTGAAAGGTTATCAGGTGCTGTGTTTCTTCCAATAAGAGATAATCAGCCCATGAATTCCATAATTGATTCCCTGCCTATAAGCAGCACTCCATGCATCATTCACTTGGCACTATATTGTGTTCTTACAATACACGTGTGTATTAAGGCATTTGATGTTACTAACTTCAGTATTGTCTTAGCTCTACTGAGAGATTTGATTCCCTAGTGATCCTATTTTTCCTATGATAATTCAGTTTACTAATAAAGAGTTCTGAACTGTGAGCCAAGATTTAGATCCAGTTTTCATTCTAGTACTTAAAGCTTTTTCAATCATCTCTTCATTCACTGACCCTACTGAACAAGTAGACTTCACTAATATCTTTTAAATGCAACAAATTTTTTGTCATTGATATACATATGTAAAGAGGAAATATTGGACTTATTTCTCTTTTGATTTTTAAAAATGAAGAAGAAAATAATTATCATGAACCAATTTAACTCATTATAGACTTGTAATTCAATAATATTTGTCTCTGTGTTCTTGTAAACGATTCAGTGGGTTTGGTCCTACAGGATATGTTAGTATGTGCACTTTAGATGAAAACAGTAATATATTTAACAAAAGGTGAGAGACTAAGGTTTCAAATGGGCTGTCTTCATATTTTAAATTTATATTAACAGCAGCATCTTCTTTAATCAGTAATTTATTGAAATGAAAGTCCTTTAGTATTGTCCTCAATTTGAAATTCTCAAGAAGTATTAAGGATTGAGATCGTACCTTGTCATTTCCTAATGTTTCAATTGAATCCATAATTTTTGTGAGCACTCTAATTACCATTCATAAGATTAAAGTTTTGGGTTAGTTAAACTTTTAATGGTGACAACACCAAGTATGTTGCTGGTTAACACTTTTTCAGTGGGTACAAACTCAAGGAATTTTTGTCCAACACCACCTTTTGTCCTTTTCTTATAGCATTTATTAAACTCTTCCAGGCATTTTATTTAAATATTTTACCAAAATTTGTCTGGTTAGAAGAAAGAAATAAAAGCACTATAAACATTACCAAGTGAGTTGAACTACAGAAGTATTAAATACAAAAATATTTAAATGGTCACATACTTGTGGATCTGACCCTACAATCACATAGTCAATTAAAAAAAAGATTAAAAGCACACAAATGTGAATGCGGCTTATAGGCAATTTAACACCTACAATAACTTCCTAAAATAGTAGTTCAAGATTAACCTAATCTTAATTTTACTTCATTCTGTTTTAAATTGTGGTTGGCAAAACTATATAGAAGCTTTAAACAGCATGTTATTCTACTTTTTTTTTTCATTTTATTTATTCTCTTTCTGTAATTTAAGTAGAGCAGTTAATACTTTTTTTTTTCTCCCCCTCTTCTCCAGTAGTACAATAGGTGCAATTTAAAGAGACTGCACATCCCCCAAGTGAACTCAGATGTTATTTTTCTGTTGGAAACACACAGCATGTATACATTACATAACAGCTAAATCAAATTATTGAAAAAAAGAAGATAATTATGTGGTAAAGCTCTTTGCTAGACAATCTGGTATATTTTCTCAATAGTAGTAGGGAGGCCAGCAAATGAGAACAGCAAATTATTTTCTTGTAAAACATGAAAAGTTGTGTGACCTCTAGTAGCACAAAGATCAAAAATCAGCAGTAGAATGGGCAAGAGAATATAAAATATCATGTGTAAAGGAAGTACAGGCTATCTTCACTGTCATTTTGCTCAGTTTTTCTCTTTACTAAGAAATGCTGGATGACCTGAATTCAGGCTACAGACTGTAAATCAGCAAAATGTTGAAGAGGTTTCTATTTTTAAAAATCTTTTGTCTGATGGAAATTTTCCTGCACAAATTATCTCTGGGTGTTTTCTATATGAGGAGAACAGTGCCAGTTCTTAAGGCTTACATGTTCTTGCCATTGGAACATTCTTTTTTTAGACGTTCAGAATTATGGAAATATGTGTGAACATAATTTTTTTATTAAAAAAGTAAATAAATGCCTATTACTTATGATCCAGGGAAGAAACTTGGAAATAAAATGTTTTAAGACATGCAGTAAAGGAGAAAGCATATCTAAGCAATCAAATGTAATCTTTATTTTTCTGTAAACTGCCTTGAATTTTGATCCTTGACTCAGAATTTTAAGTGCTTGAGATTGGCAGTGCTTCATGTGTGTAGTCTTCTTGGGAGATATTTTCTTTCAGCTAGTAGATGAACCATGAAATTGCTGAAATCAAATGGAGTCTCAGGATTGCACAGAGAGCACAGGCAGTTTTTCTTTGTTTACAGCACTGGATAAAACAATGTGCCTGATGAGCTAAGCCAAGGAGAAGCATTTCTGCAGAGATACATTGTGAGTTTTTTCTCTTGGATTGAATCAGTGAACCAAATTCTCTGCTGCTATAAATTGTTGCAGATTACCGTTTTGTTAAAGGATTGCTGCTGTCCATCCTGTGCGTCTTCCATTTGTGTTCCTGTGCCTACTGCTCCAGCCGGGCTCTCACAGAACCACGTTTGCCACTTATGTATCTGATTCCCTTGACAAAGTCAATTTTGCACCACTAAGGACTTCAGAATTAGCAGTGGACTACACAATGCGTATAGCAAAGGAAGAAAATTTATTTTGTGTGCATTCCTCTAAAGGGACTAATTGAAGGAGCAGGAGGGGTAGTGGTTTGAATTGGTTTGGTATAGAAAGAAGTATCTAATAGAAAAGTTAACTCTTTTTAATGGTCAGAAAGGTATGGACAGACTTTCTGAAGAATTAACTGATGTTGAACTATGACTCTAGTGGAATAATTGTATCTTGTAAATTATTACTTTCTGAATCTTCATAAACTATAATAATCCACTGTAGGTGTTATAATGCTAATTGTATAAAAAGGGTATTGAAATTGCGATTATTAGACCTTTTTCTTTCTTAAGGTGCTTTATCTGTTGTGGTAATTCAATTTAATTAAATTTTCACAGGTTAGAAGGTACTTTTTTAAGCAACTTTGTTAAATGACTCTGGCACTTCAAGCAGTAAGAACTATCAAGGTCATCCATTTTTTTCTTCTCATCATATCCTGCAGAATGAGAGTCTTAAAGCCACTAACCATTTAAAGGAGAGGTAATAGGCAATGTACTTAGGGCACATGATAAGGGGATTTTTCTTGGGGAGAATTTGTGGAAGCAAATTGTTGTGCTTTTTCTGCCTTTTTTTTTTTTTTTTCACAGATCAACTCACTAGGATTCACATGAAAATCAGACAATGTTTTGGTGTGTGTAAAGAGCTGTCCTCTGAACAAAAGTAAAATGGGTCTGTTAGATCTGGGATCCTTACACCACAGATTTAGAAGACCCAAAAAGAAGCAGACTCACAAACTAGAGTGCATTAACCTACACATTCATTAAGATGATAATTATCAAGACTTGCATGTACACTATTTTTTTTTTTTTACATTTAGTTTTTTTAACTAATCGAAAGTACTTGCTCTTTAATTTCATGTGCAAATCTTTTCAGAGATGGCTTCTGACTGCAAGTGCTACAGTATAATGTTAGGTGCCCATACAAAAATGAACATAATGTGGTGAAGAAAAAGAACATGGAGTTTTTGCAGTTGGCTTTCCTTCAAAGGTAAAAAACGAACAAATAGGTGTTGGACAGGTGCTCAGAGATTTGGAACATTTCAAGTGGTCCCAGTAGAACAGAATTTGTGGACCAAGCACAGAAGAGTTGCAGCACAGTAAATGCAGTCCAATGTTACACTTGCAGAGTTTATTGCATGTGTCTCATCACATCAAATTTAGTTATAGTACCTCCTCCTTTGTCTTGCTACTTGATATCCCGTTTCCTGCAGATCATCCCTCCTTTTCATATTTAAGGCTCTCAACGTGTACTATCCCACTGCCATGGTGTTGGGCTTGAAACAAGCGTGGGGAGAGGGTAACACACAGTAAGACTTCAGCATAATTTTTCACATATGGTGCTCCTCAGTGTCACATCCAATAAAACCTCTAACATAAGACTACAGTTATGGTGGCATGAAATGTTTGTTGATCTCAACTTAATTTTCCTCATTCATATGCTTTTGTGTTAGGACAAGAAGGAGAAAAATGGCAAATGTTAAAAGTCAGTCAAGTTTTATACTCAATCCAAATTATGCCTCAGAAACATCTAAAAAGAGGTATTTGGAAGAATAAATGGGACCTTTATTTGGGCAAAAAATTCCAAACCAAATAATTTCTAGCCAAAGATAAAGTATTTTAATTCAGAAACATGGGCTTGTACGCCAAAAATCTTCAATGCAGATTCTTTATGCACCTTTCTGTAGTTTGACCTTCCTGGATTTTCATCTGCAGTAACCTTTTAGAAATGGCAGACATTTACATCATGAAAAGTTCTATTTTCCACTAGAAAAAGCCCCACGTTTTTATGGGAAATTTTCAATTAAGTCTACCTAATCTGCTACAAAATTTATGCTTTGTTTCTGCTAGCTCAGGTAATTGGTTTCTCACTTCTGTTTCTGTTTGACCTATAGAGAAGCCTGTCACAGATACAGAGGCAGGTGGGACCAGGTCACATCAAAGGACATCACTGGACTTGAGAAGCTCTGATAGCTTCTATTTCATACTGAGCTGAAAGTAAATTTTAAAAGTACTGTGTAAAGGGATTATCTGTGATGGTTTCTGCAGTCCCATGAAAAGTACCAGTGTCTTCTTCAATAAAAACTTTTCCTTCTTCTTCTTTTTTTGCTGTTTGTTGTGGAAAAAAAAATCCAAGAAATGAATAAATAAACAAAGTAGAACATCATCAGACAAATAATAGCAGATTGCAATACTGAGGCAGGCAAAAATAGGGAAATTGTTAAACATCATCAAAGCCTAACCTAAGACAAATATTTTGGTTCACTCTTAAATGTGATAGTCAGATGCACTGCTGGGTTCTAATAAGTAGATTTTCTAATGAGCCAGTTGTTTCTCACCACAATATCCAGCCACCTAGTGATTGCTTTGTGCCAGGTGGCATTTCTCCAAATATGTGATATTTCTGTGTGTCTGTTCACAGCTTTCTGGAGACAGACAGATAAAAATACACCAGAATATCATTGCACCTGTGGATGAATGAAAATGCATATGACACTGCAACTAATTTAATAGCAGACTAAAAAGACAGTCAAAGCAGAAGTTTATTATAGAGTTTAGGGTAAATGAAGATGTTATTAGAAAGCTAGAGAAAAGCCAAGAGAGCGTGCTAAATGTATTTGAAAAATGAAAGCATGCATACCGGAAGGATGGATCTACACCAAATATAAATTACTGTATTGTAGAAGCTTAAAATAATCACTGTTATCTCCTGATTATCGGTGTTTATAGCAGCTTATGATGAACTTTAAATAGCTGTTGCATAAGTCAGGTGCTTAGAGTAAAAAAGGAAACTAGATGACTGTCAGATTGACAGAGCTCTCTGGCTTATTTGGAATCACAGAACCCAGAAGGCTGCTGTAGTGAACATTTAGTCCCTACCAGTTTGGTGCTTCAAAGGTAGGTCTCCCCCACAGAACTGCAAAGAAATCAAGGTTTCCATTTCCTTCTCTGTGCTGAAGACTCCCATTCAGGAACTTGATGTAGGGCATATCTGGCCAGTGTGAAACTTCATCAAAGGCTCTTTGTTCTCGGAAAGAAAGAGTCTTAGAAGAAGAAAAAAAGCTTGGAGGTGGTCTCCTTACCAACTGAGAAGGAATATTTTCACTCCCTTCTTTTCGTGGGTCTAAAATAGAAACCACATGTTGGTCATATGAAAACGTTTCTGGAAGGGAAGATGAAAGATATTAACTGCTTTGCAGACAAGATATCCCAGAAGGGTAAATGAAACAAAGGATTTTTTTTTAAATGGGGTTTTTTTTTGGGAGTTTAGCCAAGATTAAAAGAGTGACAAAAATTATTAACAATAAAAGGGATTTTTATTGCAAAAAGTTTTGCATCTGAGTAATTTTTTTAGTACTTTATATTTCTTCTTTCCAAACTGAAATCTGTGTCTTCTCACTGATGATTTAAAAGGAACAAAAGAATAAAACAAGAGAACAAAAGAGCAATGCATTGTTTATATAACCTGTAGTCGGTATCTTGAACCTTTGCATATATTACAATAGGACCAGACTGCAGCAGAGCATTACTGTGTTCATGATACAGAAATGTATTCATCAAGAACACCTTACTCTTGATCCTTATAGCATTTTAGACTCTCTCTCCTCTTTCCACAGAAGAAAAATTGAATTAGCTATTGTGAGCATTTCCCAGTTATTAAAATATGGTCATCTGATAGTTTTTAGAAAAGTTCATGGGATTGTTGAACCCTGCTGTTTAAAAGCTGCAGAAGTTCAAACATTAGTGGATTTTGAAAAATATGTTTTTCTTTTTATTTCTCTGTCTCCAAGGTTTTTTAGCAGTATTGATCTTCAAGTCAATGCATCATTATGTTGTTCTGTGAAGCCACTCATATCCTATTGCTATGTAAGTGCAGCCACTGGGGAAAAAAATGAAAGTGTATTTTCAAGGAAATAATACTTGGATTACAAGCAAAGCCAAGAAAAGGAAAAGTAACAAAAGGAATTTCACTTCAATCTACAATCAATAATATTTGACCTTATCTGGTGCTTAATTGGTTGGTTCTTCAAGTGTTTAGAATGGTGGATTACTTACCCTGGTTAGTGGAGCTGTTTTACAGCAACTATGTACCTCTGTATTGATCAGGGCTGTGTGCTTGGTCATGATTACACCGTAATGGATCGTTCAATGGAAAGAATTTACTTGAGCACAGTTAGCTCTTAATAAGTCACCACATGTTCACAGAACAGTGTGATTATTCTGTTCTGTTCCAGAACTGAAAGATGCCGAAGAAATAATATTAGGAGACAATTTATAAAGCAGTGTTATCAAACTGGAAAGATTAAAGTTGAAGTAGAAAGCATTTGTGAGCTGTGAAGAGCTGTCAATACTTTTGACTAGTTTTGCTTTTAACTATAAATTCATTCAATTATTGCTACATGGAATATATGTGTAGAAAGACATGCTTTTCCATACAATGTCCCTACACAAGGTTGGATGTGTCCTGAAGGTAGAGCTATGATTAAGCAGTTGTATAAACATATCCTTGTACTCTAGGTGGTCTTCAGTAAAGAAGGACTTGTTTTTCTTTTCTTATTTTAATTCTTATACTAGTTTTAATTTTATCCCCATTAAAATTTAATGTCTGTTAAATGTTAATGATGGCCAGCTACTGAGCTGACCCTCATCACTTAAAATACTTTATTCAAAAGGACTAAGAAATGTATTACCTGTAGTTCTGTTAATTTTCTTTACTGCACTAAATTTAAACATATTTCTTCCATTTCTGTGAAATGCAATAATTTTAATTAAAATCTCTTTAGACTTCTTTTAGGTCAGAGTTACATTCAGGCATGGATTTTTAATTATTGTTAATAACAGGAATTCCTCTACTTACTAAACCTCCAGTTTCATGTAGATTTCAGTAACATGACAGCCAAGCATAGAAATCCTAAAAAGAACTCATTATCTAAATTGTGTGTCCCTGTGTAATTATGCAAGTCATTCAGCAAAACATTTCTGTTATCATTAAACAGCCAGTTGGCTACTGTATGTTGATATGCAACCACAATAACTTCAGTTAGTGTTGCAGTGCATAAAATAAACACAGAACTGTTGACATGACATATTTAGGACAAAAGAAGCATACATACAGTAGTTAGAAAAAAACACAAAAACAAAAAACCAGCATGCTGAATATTTTTGGTTTGGAGATACTGCACAATTTGTTCATATAAATCCTTTGCAGAGTTTCTTTTTCAGTTATGAATTCAGAGCATACCCTACAGCATTTTCTCATGCAGCAGCAACTAATTGAGGGAATTCTCTCTATTATTTATGGACTTTACATTAGCCTAAAATTCCTCATATTTCACAAACAGTTCCTTTAGGATGGAGGAGCATAACCTTGATCTAGATCCTCCAGTTAGATCCCATTAAATTCATGTAGCCTTATTGCTTCTCAGCCTATGTCCCAACACTGGTTTTATCTGAAGAAAATGTTCTTCTTGAGCTGAAAGAGCATGATGCATCATTTATTAGAATTATTTTTCACTGAAAACATGTCAGGACAGCAATTGCAGCAAAGAATTTCTATAATGCAGTATGGAATGCAAAGCATCTGAGACAAAGGCAGAGAAAGCTTTAAAGATAGCTGGTTATTCAAGACTGTTTTGGAGATTGTAGATTCAGACCCTAATCAGTGTTCACAGTCTGGTTGAGCAGCTTTATCTGGAAAACTTCTGTTGACTTAAGTAAAAAAAAATAAAATTATTTACAGCAAAATCCGGTTATACGTGTTTGTGCACGTAAAAGAAGTAAATAGGAAATTTATATGTGGATTTTTCTCCCATCAGAAAGGCAGTGTGTTTAAGAGTGAAATCTGTGTATTTGACCAGTTAAAACCTTTTTTTTTCTTAATGTAAATAATAAGAAAAGCACTTTTATATTTTTTTGTCCTACAAGTGTGATTTTGTTTACCAGACAGACAGTTTTGGGTTTTAGGACATTTTTCATCTGGGTGACCTTTCAAACAATCATCTGTACGCAGACAAGTGTAATGAATCTTCTTCTGTTTTCTCTTTTCAATCCCACTAGGTATTTGTGACAGGGTAGTTCATTATATTTTTTTCTTCTGGAAGTTGCCTCAAACTTTTTTTGAATGAAAGGCAATTTTCCCCCTCTTTTAAAAAGAAGATAAAAAATAAAATCAAGTGTTTTTGAAAAATTCTTGACAGAACAGTGAAACGCAAGCAGTAATTCCAAGGACTGGATAAAATGTGACACAGACC
The DNA here is from genome assembly GCA_024865655.1 of Emberiza elegans. Lineage (NCBI taxonomy): Eukaryota > Metazoa > Chordata > Aves > Passeriformes > Fringillidae > Emberiza > Emberiza elegans. The sequence goes on along the minus strand of JALJVW010003023.1, from coordinate 32,351,082 downwards.
AGGGTATTTTTTTGGCAGTAACAATTAATGTAGGAAATATATTTACATGGGTTTTAAAAAGCAGACTGAAATCTCTGGAGGGAAAAAAGAAAAAGCCACAGTAGTTCTTCCCCTTGCTCCAAGTTTATTTTTATAAACTGAATATGTTTATTGGTTTACTCATACACATAACTTCAGACAACCAAAGTGCCATTTCTATTTTTATTAGCAGAAATTCACACAAGTTACAAAATGTCTTTTTATGTACTTTCATTGGATTTGCTACAGAGTCTGCCTACACCAGAAATACTCCTGGGACTGTGTCAAGGCATTGAGCCAGCTGGGCGCCCTGGACCTCTGTGCAGTCTCAAAGCAGCGTGGCTGGATGCTGGGAACACCCCCTGCCCCATGCTCTCCTCCCCACACTGTGACTGGGAGAGGTTCTTTCCAGGAGAAAACCATTCTAGATCCTATCTCACTTGGGCACTGGTGTTTTTTTCATTTAATGGCCGTAAGACGCTGAAATAATTGAGAAGTTACCCTTTGTGGTTTAGCCTTCTAGGTTCTTTGGCTGGTCTGCCTAAAATAAAAGTGAAAAAAAAAAAAAATCCCAACCCTAAAATAATCACTGTTAGAAAGTGTGTATGTCTTGGCATGCAATTACACCTCTTTCAAATTCCACCCATTTCTCTCATATAAAAAAAAGTCATCAAGTGATTCATAAAGGCTAATTAATTGATGTTTCTGCATTGCAAAGTGCACATGTCAGTGATGTAGAAAGCAAGCTACTGCTAGAAACTATTCCTCCACTAATCAACAGTGTGAATAAAACAACAAAAAAGCAAAGCTATACTTTTTTATGGGTAGAATAACAATTCCAAGGTGAATTTTTAGCAGAATATAGCAGAGGAAGTTATATGGGAAAAATTCAGCAGGAAAATATCTGAAATACAGAATATATTCCAGTGCTTAGTTTTAAAATTTGATCTGAAATGTCCTCACTAGCAAACATTTGATTTTCTATATTTATTACTGGAGTTTGCTGTCAAAAATATCATAGCATTAAGCAGAAAGAATTGTGATAAAATATTTTGATTGGCAATTAAAAGCAAGGATTCTGATATTATTTACTCCACTACACTTGAAACATTGTTAATTCTCACCAATTTAAGTTCAATATCAGTTTTTGACTGGGAATAGGCAGTAACTCAGATAAGAATCTCAGAATTTCTAAATCAGTTTTCCATGAAAGTTTCAAAGGGGACAAGCAAAGAAGGGGCCAGATGCAGCTTTCTTCAAATAGCAGAGAGTAGGAAAAGTGCCATTCTCATTCTTTGTTCATTATTTAACCCCTGTGATTTCTTCTTTGCTTCTTAAAAAGATCTGTATAACCAGTTACTTTGAAAAATACAAGAATTTCAAACCTTTTGATTATAGATTTCCAGGAGTGTAGCCTTCCTTTTGTCTATTTTAAATATCTAAATTGACCTTAGGGAATCCAAAGAAGCACCTCACAGATCTTTCTGATTATCATTCATAGTATTTGAAGGAGTTGAATTTTTTCTCTTCTTTGAACACCACAAGCTCATCTGGATAAAAGAGAAGTTCTGTAAATTTAGGGACAGTGGAAATTCTCCAAGGAAATCCTGTGGTTCAATGAAAAATTTCATCCGTACGAGAGCTGTATAAACCTGACCCTCATGACTGCAGTACCAGTAATTCAAATAAAATCATATATAAAGCGGCATTGGGTCACAGCACAAGATACAGTGGTTATTGCTGTGCAGTGATGGATGGGCATATAATAATGTCAAAAAACTGATACTGATTCATGAAGGGTCTTCTACTTTCAAAATAAGCAACCTTCACCTTGCCTTCAAAGTCTTGCTGGGGGAGGGAACCGTTTCCCTTTCTTGGCCTAGACAGATATTTCAAAAGCTTATTCCCTGATACTTTTTATATTCACCAACTATTTGTGCTAGCTGTTTGCATGATTTACAGCGGAAGGGATTCACTCTACATGAGAAATCATTGTCTGGAATAAATAGTACAGAGATGGTATGCACAGCATAGAAGACAACCTGAGGTGAATGGCAGCCAAGAGGGTGTGATGGGAGTTATGTATGTTTTACTTATAAGTGTTTTACACCCCTTTGTGATGTATAGGCTGCATGATGCACACTGTGAATCTTAAACATTTCTATTTCTCTTTCAGCTTTGAGGAGGGAGAAATACTGTGCTCTGTATTAATTGGATAACTTTGGCTCAGGCTTTTAAGTGTGACAAATGGAGATGTGCCAAACTGCCTGAAAGTAATTCTGGTTGTCAGTGAACCACAGTGGCTGCCAGTTTGCAGACAATTTCTAGTCTTCTTGAGTCTGTCACATCTCTTTCACACTACCTATTTACCATCTGAATAGAAAGCCAGCACTGTGAGACATAAATAAATGTATTTGTCTTTAACATGACAGTGTTTCTTTGAGGGACTTGTGCTACACTGAGTTACACATCATGAACCTACCTGAACTTCTGCAATGACACAAATTGCAGACAGGTCTCCTGAAGCAAGCAACAATTAAAGTGCTGCGGGAAGCCAAAGAATATAATTAATAACGAGGTGACTTTGTGGTTACCATGTAATTTTCTTATGTTGGAAGGATGTTTGTGTTGGGTTAGCTCATTCTCCCCAGGACACCTGAAAGGATATTTGTGATAGAACAAACAACCTACCCCTGCGGATGTGACAGCAGAAGGCTTTGTTGCTTTATGAGTCTGATCCAAAGGTGCCTTCTGTTCCTTAGTTTACAGGAAATCCAAGGTAAACCTTTTATTTACAGAAAGGGAACACTTGCCAGAACAGAATAAAAAAGCAGCTGATTAATCAGCATGCAGCCTTCATCTTGTAGGGCCTAGCTGCCTGGACCTTTTTAACATTTGGAAGATTAGCCTTGGTGAGAGAAATGTTGTGTGGAAATGCCTTTGATAACTTTGTGTTTTAGTCTATCATGCTTTAAAAAGGGGGATGGCTCAGGGTTTGAAAAAGTTTACGTGTTAGAGCAGAGGATGATCATGGCTGGGGAAAAAAAATTACCTTGTACTAGTTCTGTACTGCTGCCCTTTGAAGCAAAATGTGAGGAAAGCTTGCTCTGCAACTTCAGTTGGTAAAATCTGTTTTCTGGAACATTACCAAATCTAAACATATATCATCTATATAAGAGAAATAAGGCATACAAAGGATTGTAATCCTAAAGAGGCTTGGAATACCCAGGCAACTGCTAAGAAAACAAAAATAAGGAACAGTGCCCTGCTAGTTCGACCCTTAAATTATGCAGCTGTTCATTACCAGAATTATATCTCATGCTGCCCTTTGGAAGGAAGGCATGGTGCACAGAGCTGGAACAATTGCTGAATTATAGTACAATAAGAAAGGCCTCCTAAAGTGTCACATGCATGTAGAGGAAGATAAGAAAGGCCAGCTCAAGTTCTTGGCATTTTAAAGAAGGCAATCAAGAAACCCTTTGAATTCCTTGGTGTTCTTTCACTGCGGTTCATCTACATTTTTATGCAAGTCTGACAAAGCATCCCATTCATGTGTCAGCACTCTCGTCTCTGGATGCATTAGTGTTTATTACAGGCAGAATTTGCAGATGCTACCATTTGAAAACAGTAATAGAGCCAGTTGTGTGGCCTTAATATTTATATAATTAATAATGATTTCATGCTTCCCTCCCCAGTGCTTCTGCAATAAAACCAGCTACATTAGCATGGTCAAGCATAACAGGGCTCAATACAATCCTGTAAGCCTAAATTGTTTTGCCATAACAGGCTTTGAATTTTACTCTGAAATAAAATGTGTTGTGTTAATCAGCTTACTGTTAATGAATTATTTGGGTGACATATTTGGCACATTTTTGCACATTTAACTGTGAGATAATTTTTTTTTTATATTGATCACATGCAAAATGTATATTCTGAAGAATGGCCTACAGTGTCTTGTATCTTTTGTATTTGAAAATAATAATGCACATTTTTCATCTCCCCGAAGTTTATATGTGACTATGGTCTGGAAATTAGCCTAAATACACTTTTTTTTTTTAATTCCTTGCAGTTATGTTTCCAGATAGTGTTTCTCTACATGCATTTGGATTGTACAGAGAGTACCTTATTCACACCCAGACTTTCAATGAAGCAAAAGTTATACAATTTTTCTTGTTGATATATTACTTATCCAGAAAAAGAGTCTTTTCATGAAAAAAAAGAATTACAGTCTTCTAGTATATTTAATGAAAAAGAATTTTGTGTGACTGCATGTTAAATGTTTCCACATGTTGACAAAAGTAAAATTATAAGCAAAATAATAATATGTCTATTCTATTTCATTTATTGGCAGTAGAAGATTTCAGTTATTTCTACGTGCTAAAATGAAAAAAAAGAAAAAAAAGTTGGCAGACTGGCAGAGCATTTAAAGATGTATGAATGTTTTTTTCATCTGTTTGTTTTTGGGTTTTATTTTGTTGATTTATCCAGAGTTTTGAACATGATTGATTCAGTAAATTATCTGTCAATCAGGATCAAATTCTAAGCAAATATTCTATAAAAAACCAATGAAGGACAGTAAAAATTTTAGAGTCCATCCTTCTGTTTTATAAATATTATAAAACTTTAGAAAAAGTAAAAGCAAAGCAAGCCTTTTGATTGCAAAGATGAAAAAAAGGAATGTCTTGCCTCTTAGACAATCCAACTAACAGAATTTATATGTCTGGGGCTTTGGACTGATGGGCGAATACAGAAAGAGCTCTGATAGGCTTATTGTGTGGCTATGCCTGAGAAACAGCATCACCATTATCAGAGCTGAAAGACACTTTTATTGCTTTTTTCTCAGATGCTCTTTAACTGTGTTTACAGAATAGCTTTACCAGAACTTGCAAGGATTGTGTGTGAGGGTTCTTGAATCTTTTGTCTTCTACTCCGTTTACTTTGCTCCACTGTAAGCTAGTCACTAAAGTCTTGTACCACTCCTAATTTCAACAATATGTCTACTGTGTAGATGAGGCAGAAGTCACTTCTCCCTTTGCTCCTTTCTCTGTGACCCAAGAGTAGAATGCTTGAGAAGGAAAATAACTAACAAAGCCATCAGTGCTTTTTGCTGTCTCTTTGCACAAGTACCTCAAGCAGTAAATACTTACAATACAAAGGAAGTTGTAACTGTCTTACGCAGTAACAGTTCAGAAGTCTTCCAGAGCCAAAAACTTTTAAGTCTTCAAGACGTGTTTGCCTTTTACAACTAAGCTTCCAAAACTTAAGCAGACCTTAATCAGAAGCAATATGCCATGTGAAGCATAAAACCAGATGGAAATCCATCACTGAGAAAATTCCCTCTTTGCCCAAATCAGTCAGTGGTGGGGAAGGCTCTGAAGGGAGATTGTGTGGGGGGTTTTGGTCTCAGTCCACACACTTACACTGCAAATTACCATGTGGCACCACTGTGCCTGCATAGCTCCTTTTCCGATGGGGGTTGGGCTGTGAGTGGATATCATGTTTATTACTTGCTCATATTATTTGTTTGTGGTCAAGAGATGAGGTCAGAAGGGGAACTTCAGGACAAGAAAGTGGGTTTTACAATTTTTCTGTGTAATAGAGAGTTTCCAAGAGGAAACACGATATGAAAACTAATGGGGTTAATAGAGTAGAACAGAGGATCCTTAGCCCCATGTAAAAATACAAATAGCATAGGCATTATTTTAAAACTAGAAATTGTATGGTAATAGGAACTTGACAATTAGATTTGAATTATCTTTGCCATTGCAAATGAAAGCCATTACTAGGACACTGTCTTAGATTGCTCACTGAAAATTAAACTGTGAAAGCTTGCCATTGCACTGTTTTAGGAATATGTTTGCTCTCATGGAAGTTTTGTTTTTGAATAAGAGAATTGCCAAACTGAATTAAATGATACCTTTCAATTGGTAATGCTACTAGATTTTAAGATTAGGAGCTCTGTTTTTGATATTTCAGGATATGGTTTGAATAATATGGTTTGAGTTATTTAGAGTTGCAATTTATTATAGCAAGTAAAAAACTGTGCAAATCCAATTAAAATACAATAGGGCAGTAGGATATAATTTTTTCTTTCTTGTCCTGACATTAGTCCGGTTAGCAATAATGCTTGTTGCAAATTTATATTTACAAGTGAACAGGTCTTATTTCACTGTTTTTTACATGGCTGCTATTGAATAGTATTGGCTTGTTCTTATGTCTCTCTTACAGGGACAGATTTTGGGGGTGACACCGTCTGACTTTAGTGCTGCTGTAACAGCCGATACAGCTGGGGATTAGGTTTATGATGTCTGTGAGCAGTTCTGCCCTGAGAAAAAATAAAAAGAGAACAGGATTTACATTTGTTTTGTGATTCTTTGTTCCTATGGAAATGGAAGACACCTTTTTTTTCTATGAGATGAATTTCAACTTTTCATATCTCTTGAGAATGAATTTCAGGCACCAGGGAGAACAAAAGAGAGCATTTCTAAGTAGGAAGAGTGCTTTCAGCTCAGATACCAAAAACATGACACCCCCCCACCGGTCTGGCTTGCTAGAGGGGTTACTAGTCTGTCATCTCTAGCACAGTTATCTCTATACTTCTTTTGAGTGATATAAGAAGACTCAAATTTGGGCCTGTGAGCTGCAGATAGCTTTTCCTGAGATCAAACAGAGAAAAGAATGTCTATTTTGGCTTTAAACATTGGATTGCAAATACAGGGGCTGTTGTTTTTATTATTGACAAGTACTTCTTTGTACCTCTTTCTCTGCACTCTCCAAATTCCACCAACAGCCATTAGCTCCAAACAATGTAGCAGGGGGTATTTTTTTTTTTAAGTAGCAACTTTGAATGCTTGCCTTCTCTTTGTGTCTTCTGCTATTGCTGGTAAAATATTCATATCCTTGATTTTAAATAAATAAGGCCTCTACATTTCTCTAAATCAATGTGATTAAAAAACCTTTCTCCTTGGGAATTCTGGGTGAATGCCAATTTATCCTTACAACAAAAAGACATTTTCCTGCTGGAGATTTGTAAGCTCTGGCTGAAATATAAGGATGACTCTGATAGCAATCCTAGGCTAAAATAGGAGTAATTTAGCTGAAATCAACTGGTATTGGTGTAAACAAGATTAAAATCATCCTTTGCATATGTGAGACACGTGTATCTTAGCATAAGCCCAGTTGTTACTCTAGAAATGTATGGAATGTATTGGAATGAATGCTTCAGTAAATATTTCAATACTGGAAAAATCTCCCTGGTACCCATCTTAAAAGAGGGCACAGGCATTTTAAAAGGATGTATCATGTGTGAGTGGGCAATAGATATAAAGGATTATTTTCTTGATGCAGCAATTAACTAAGTCATGAGACAAATGGACCAGCTTATGACAAAAGAGAAATATATATCCAGTCTGAATTCTCTTATTCAGGAGGGAGGGATACCACCTCTTTCAAAAACATTGCTTTTAGTGTTATGATTAACAGGATGTTTTACAGGAATCCCATCTTTCAATGGTGCATTGCTTTAGGGAGGTATCAAATGGGTCTCTCTGAAAATAAATTAATTTTCAAGTTTTACTTTTTGTTCTTCTTGGCTTCCTCATGTAACAGTCCAGAATTGGCCTGAGTACTTACAGGGCATCCATTGCCACGGTATTAGAGAGCTTTGTTATCCACAATCACATGTGTTACCCTCTAAGGTATGGAAATTCTATTATCTTCATTTTATACATGAGCATAAAGACATAGAGGAGCCAAATGGCACTGCTAAGATCACACACATTGTCTTTGATTTAAGAGATATCTTGAAAGATCTGTCTTCTGTTGCTTCAGCTGTAGAAGCTGAGGATGCCATGTCTACACCTGAACTCGGCACTTTGGGTAATTTAGTAGTCAGCAGGAAGAGGTAGACACTTCCAGGGCACAATTCATCTCATCGTAAAGTAAAACCTAGAGCAGTTCAGAACAATCACATTGTGAAAGAGCCTGTGTAAAGAATTTAGTTGATTAGCTGAAAGGTATTATTCAATTAGAAATGCCAGTATTTCATCAGATTATTCCCTCTTCTAGTACCTTCCTTTTCTTGATGAGATTTTTCAGAAGCATTCATACTGAAATATCTCACCTTCTTGCTAAAAATTCTTGTCCTCAATGCTGCAAATTCTCTTTGCTAGGAATTATAAATACTTTTATCTGTCTTGTATTAGAAACAGTACATTGTGACTATAGTTTCTTAATACTTTATTGCTGCACAAGGTTCTACTGTACATCAGATACCTTGACTGTAGTCAGACATTAAGCAATTAAATACAAGACTATAAACTTCCAACAATTGCAAAATAAAGTCTACTGGTTTTATTGTGGGATAATATAAGAATCTAAATGTTAGGGTGGAGTCCAGTAGTGTCTTATCATAGACACTGTGTGGTCAGATTTATTCTCATGACAACATATTCTCTTACTTAACAATATCATTTAATGTCTCTATTTGTTTATCAATGGTTTTCACTTTTTTGTCTGTCTGGGTTTCTTCTTCTAAAGAGAAAAGCTAAAATCTCCTAGTCTTCTTTTACAAGAAACAATCCTGCTTTTTTTTTCTTTCTTTCTTTAATTCTTTTGATAACTTGGTTTTCACTGCAAGTACTTTCCAGTTTTATGTCAGAGACACATTGCATCAGCCCTTTCCCTGTAAGCCTATATTAAGTGCATTACTGAAAATATTATCCAGGAGTAGTTCTGATATTGAATTATGTGGGACCTCGCTCCACCTCCATCTCTTCCCTCTTTGAATCAACCTACATGTTCCATTAGCCTATATTCTTGCTGAATAAATAATTTACTATATGGAACTTCATCACATGCTCTGCAAAAGTCCAGAGAGATGACATTGAATCAATTTCCTTTGATTCTAAACATGAAGAAATTTACCATGATATTCTCACATTATCTACCATTCTTAAAATATTTGTGTCTGACTTCCCCGTTTATCACTTGTCATGGTGTTATACTTTTCCTTTTAGTTCTGTTTTATTCTTTCAGATCAATTCTTATGGATTTGTGGAAACTTGTGCCTGCTTTTCTCCCCTCCAAGTTTTGGTATATATTTATGACACTCCAGATGGGTAGCCCTCATTCTGTACATCATTTATTTATAAAATGGGTTGGTGCTAAATGTGGATTTTCCCTCCGATTTATTTTGCCCATTTGTCTGTGGTAAATGCCTCCCATTTACTACTGCAGGTGCCAGACAAAAGTACACAAAGCACAGACAAGGAACCTTAGGTGATATGCAAGAGACTTAGCATGGTTTTAAGCAACTACTTCTAGTTGGTGCTGTGCCTGCTGCAGCCCATGCTGAGAGGGGCATTTGTGCAAACAAGTGTTGCAATCTTACTTAATCAGCCTTGTCAACAAGGAGATCTCACTAACTCCATCTTTTAGCTGTAAAATAGTAGGACTCCAAAGGTTTGCTAAGACAAAAACTTAAGCAAAGAGACACAGGGAATACATTCTCAATGCACAACACTCAGAACAAAGAATACTTTTAATGCTACTGCCTTCTAGGAAAGGGAAGTGCACGACAGCACTGGACAATTTACCAAGAGGTTTATGTCATTCCCATGCTCTTTGACAACATGGGTATAGAAACTGACATAGCATAAAGTTCCTTTGAAAGTCAGACTACTGAGAAGTTGCAAAGTGATTACCTGAGACTGTGAAATAGATTAATTAACAAAGAAAAAAATGCAGTGCTTAATAAAAAGTTCCATATTCAAGGTGTCTGCCAGGTGTGTTTTGCTTTCAGTGTTATTTTTCTCCCCACAGCAGGGAACAAAATTTTCCATTATAATCAGGAATACTGCTAGCACTTAATGCCTGAATGGGGGACCAAAGACAAATTACAATGTAATCAATCTTTTCAAACTTCTGTGAACGGTTTCTCCTCTCACCTTGCACTCAAAAATACCATTAGCTTTAGTGGAACTTTCAGTTGTTCCTTTTTCAGTTTCGTTGGCCTGGCCCACTGTCCTACAGCTAAAGCTTTGACCCCTTAATACTTCAAAAATCCATACTGCTATGGTGAGTGATATCTGAAATACTTTGAAAGTGAAATTCAGAAATGAATTTCCATTCTATTTTTTGTGTCACAATGCAGGAAAGCCAAAAAAAGAAAAAAAAAGCCTCATCACGTGCTTTGAGAATGATCTGAAAGCCTTGGTAGAATAGGGGCTCTGTCCAGATGGAATCCACTCACAAGTGACAGAGCTCAAAGGTATTAACTTTGCAAGTAAAAAAATATCAAGTTTTTGATATAGCAATTAGTTTTAAGGAAATAATTAACTGTTTAAGGAACATTTCCTAATCTGTGTATACACATTAAAAGATCAAAGTGATGAAGTGTTATGGCAAAGCCAAAGGTGAGACATAACTCCAGATCCAAATTCTAAATCTAGCTATCTACAATGAAGCTGTGTACATAATGGGTGCTATAACTTCTCATTGTTTTAAAGGAGATTTAATCAAAGCAGTATAATTGCAAGAGCTGTTCAGATTCATTTCTGTACATTAAGTTTGGTGATTTACTATATTTTATTGACTAGACTAACTGACAAGATCAACAGGATATCTGTTAATCAAAAGGAGGAATTAGAAAATACATGTATCTGTAATTCCCATGTAGGTATATACATCACAAATATTTAAAATTGTATTTCGGTCCTATCTTTGTCCTCTCTGTAGCAACCACCTTGATCCTTTAAGCAGCAAATATGCAAGATATTTTCTCATAATTGGTTCAGATCACAGGACCATCAAGGTTGGAAGAACTATTCAGGATCATCTAGTCCAGCCATCAAACTGGCACTACCATAATCCCCCACTAAACCATATCCCAAATGTCACATCCAGATGCCTCTTGAACACTTCCAGATAAATGTTTCTAAAGATGAACCCCGGGCTGGAATTAATCCTACCTTACTTAGCATTCTGTCTTTAATAGCCTTAAGTTTTATACCTAAATTAATTATAAGAAGATGCCCCATCACTCATTTTAAGTGAAATCTCTTAACTACATTCAGTGATACAAATTTATAGGAGAAGGATTTGTCATCCAGGCATCTGAGAAGATGGTGAGAAGAATGGGTTTTTTTGAGAAAAAATACAGGAATACAGATGAGAACTGAGTTGAAAACATGTAAAAAAAGACAGTAAGCACAACTATAAAGGGACAGCTTGGAAAAAAGTAGAATCCTGAGCAGGAGAACTTGTAAAGGAAGAATTAGTATAGTATGTAGGGAAGCTAAATGCTAAAGAAATGGCTTGCGGATCACAAGGGAATTGGTCTGTTTCCTTTAGTGCATCCCTTCCTAAATTAGGCTTACCTGTTAAAATCATTTTGTGTTCTGCAGTGACAAAAGACCAAGTTTTACACCCAATGAAGACAGTAGCAAAACTCCAAACTATTTCAAATGGGAGGATATATGTGACCAATGAATGTGTGGGAAAACAGCTCTCTGTCTCTGCTGTCCCACTAAATACATTGACCTGAAATACATCTTTTTGTCTATCAGTAAAGAATTCTGGTATCTTAGCTCATCATGATTTTAAGCATTTGGCATTGCTTTTAAAAAACTTGCTGCCTCCGAAGTTGCCATTAAATAACTCACTTGATACAAGGGTAATAATCATCTTAAAATTAACTGTTATTTCCCTCATGACTACAGTTTTATAATGGCTTCTCTTCTAAAGCTAAATTGTTGGCACAAAGCCATGCATTATTTGCAGGTGTTTACAGGGAAAGACAGGGTGTCCTAACCAAGTGTCAGCAATCCTTTTCAGCATTCTTGGTCTGAAATCAGCCATTGAACCTAAGCACAGGACAAAGTCATTAACAGAACAATAATTCTTAGGTGTTTTGACAAGACATTCTATGAACAGTAATTAACATCTGCACTGCCATTCCTGTCAGGGAGGTGAATGGAAATGTTAAGTTTTTTTGTTTCTTTTTTATAATACAAGAAGAAAAATATATTAATTCTCTCAGGTTGTTAATCTGCTTCATATGTTTTTATTTCTACAAGTTCAGTAAACATAAATGTGTTCATACTGCCCATTATTTTCAGAAGCTTGAAACTGATAAGCCTATATTATACATCATTAAATTTGAGTCTAAGATTATATCATCCATGTATTTTTTTTTTCTTAATTTGTTGTTACCCTGTAGAAAACAAAACCAGTTTACTTTTACATCTAAAACCAGGAAAAAAGATGCAGTGTATTGTCAAGTATTCACAACTCTCATGTTATAGAAATAGTTGGAGATTGAGATTCTTATGTGACTGGACAAGAAATATCTCTTTCTAGCCACATTTTATAGCAACAAAATGAATTCTGTGGAGGTAAGGAAGCCTTCCGTTTTGTCTTTGGGTATTATAGAAACCCAGTGGTTTGAGGAAATCAAACCAACTGTTCTTCTTGGCTTGTTCCTTCCCAAAATTTGCTTTACATAAGAACCCATGATTTTTTAATGCATGAGACACAGGACATAAAGGACAATGTAAAGAACTTGTAGCTTGTATGTGTAAATATTCCATCTCTATGCTCATAGTAACAATTTTTCTTCAAGCATCTTGCTTAATCCATTTTAACCTATTCAAAAATAAAAAATAAATTATAATATTCTCTTTAAAAAAGTCCAGGCATCTGGAGATGACATCCAGGATATTTCTTTAAATGTGTTAGTTTAGACCTACTCTATATGCATTTTTTGCACTAATTTCAGACAATCCTTTTACATTGTACTTAGATTTGAATGCAACTTAAAGTGGCCTACTTTAAAGCTATTCTTGCATGAATAAATAAAATATAATAAAAAAGAGGTTTTACATGTTTATAAGGGTTCATTTGCTGAGATATTACATCAAATAGGAAGAAGGCAAAATAAGGTTATCAAAAAATAAAGTTTTCTCCATTAAATGTGGATTCATTATTCAAGAGAAATATTATTTGACTTCCTCTTCAGAATCATAAAGATAATTTTTTCTGCAGTCTTCCATGTGAGATTTGGAAGCCTGGAAGTAGAGCTCTTTCTAAACATCCAAACTGGATTGTATGACTAACCAAAAGTATTTGGTGCATACAGATGTCGCTTCCATATTAATTTTCAGTACATTGAATGTAATGACTAAATGCAGCACAGGTTAATTTTCAAGCATGGTTTAATAAAATGCAAGTGTTTTGACTCAGAACATTTGTTTAATGGGAGTTTTACTGTAAACTATATGAGCTCATTAAGAGACTTATGGATCTCTCTTCTGAAAAATGATGGAAACGAACATAGTTTTTAAAGAAAAAGAAAGAATTGTAGCATGGGTGTAGCTCAGACATAATGAAAGAAAGCACTTTCTGGCATTCTCTGTATAATATGCCTGCAGTTCTGACAACTCAACTGGCGCTGAGCTGAATTTTACAAAATTATCTAAATGAGATGCTGTAACACAAACAGAATTAGGAAATGGTTCTTTTGTCTCTGGATTAGTTTAATGACATCTCTGACATCTGTGTCCTGTGATATTTATCAAGGATATATTTTTGTGTAGAATAGAAGACAAAATCAACAATATAATCAACCTTACTATTTAAGCACTTTTTCCTGTCACATTTTTCAATTATTCAGAGTCAAGAAGCTGAAGTTAGGAGAACAAGCACCCAGATTTAGGTCCAAATTCTGCTAAGAGAAATGTACTTGAAAGTATTATCAAATCAGTTAAACTACTTATTTGCATAATAACATGTATGCAGAAGGCATCTGCCACAAATTTGCAACAAATTCGGTTTAAGCTAAATCTGATTTTGGTCTGATTTGTACTGAAGGAAATAGAAAAACACACAAGTGGCAAGAAGCATGCTTTAGAAATAGGGATTCATTAAAAGATGCATTTCAACCTAAATTGAATGTGTGTTGAGATAGTTGTAATTAACCTAATTACAGAATAAATTTATACTTTTATGCAAAAATAGTCCTAATTATATTTCTTAATTAACAGTGTGTTTTTAATACCATAGCATAAATGCTCATTTTCATATTGTCCTTAGATGAGCTGCTTTCTTGAGCATAACAATTGTAGATTTGATGTTGTCTGGTTTTCCCCCTTGAATTCCTTGGAGGTAATCACTTGTTCCCTTCCCTTCCCTTCCCTTCCCTTCCCTTCCCTTCCCTTCCCTTCCCTTCCCTTCCCTTCCCTTTTCTCAAATTTATACTTAAATGAAAATGTTTAATTTGACACTTTCTGCTTTACAGAGGCCAATCTAATGCCAGGAATCTAATACTTAGGATATAAGTCCCAGTTGTCATACATGGATTCCTTATTTATCAATGGACAGAAATACATATAAAAGATAAAATAAAGGAATATATAGATATACAAATAAAAATAATGTATGTAATTTAACAGCACAGTTCATCATATATATATATATGTAGATGATGATGATTATGAATTTTGCCTTAGTTCAGTTATTGCTTAATAAAGTCAATATCCTTTTTTCAAGATATCCCAAGTTACCAGGCCTGTGCTCCAGGGAGCCAGGATATGTATTTAGCACAAGTCAGAAGATCAGGATTTTGCTGTCAGCTGGAAAATGATCAGGAAAACAAATTATTTTAGACTTTTTTAACAATCATAAAAAATGAAATGAAATTCAACCTGAATGGTTTTGTTTTTTCCTGCTGTAAATGAGTTAATGGTCTGGCATCTAAAAACAGCACAACTCTGTGCAGAGTAGGAACAAATATTGTTCAGCTCAGTTTCACAACACTCTGCCAGTTCTTCTTGTTTTGACTACCTTTTTCCACATTGAATCCTACCTTTTCTCAAAGAGAACTTACAGAAATTATAACCAAAATTTGATTTTATGTTAAACAGTTGACTGAATCTTCCAAATAGAGACTTAAGTTTTTTTAGACTGACAGCAGGTTCATGTTTGGGGCATATTAATAGATCAGAAAATGTGGCCATGTCAAAAGTGGTGCTGTCTCAGCATGTTGCCTATAAATCAATTCAACAAAATATTTTGATCAAGTATCATAAATATTTAGGTGTGTGAGAAAAAAATATAGTAAGTTATTGTGACCGTGGGATGCTTTATGAATATTTTATTATCACCATCCATCATCACCTTTTGGGAACAAAGACTTTTTTAGGCAGCAAAATGAAGAGCTACATAATGAAAAAGATTAATGCTGAAAATAATATTATTCCAAATATTTGAACACTGGTTTCATTAAGTGATACAATCAAATTTAAAAGGTTCATTTGAATCCTCTGAGGAGTTCTTATGCATTAGGTTGTCCTGCTAAAATTAAATGTATGGCAGGAAAAAACTGTCAATTTTGTGGAAATAAAATTAGGTGAGATAGCATTCTTCAGAGGAGTAGCTTGAGCAGACAAAAAGATGGATGAGTTCCGTGCCATACTGAAGATGGTTGCAAATTTATAAAGATATGCTGTCTGCTCTTTGTGTGCCATAAAGTCTGTCTAAATAACAATATCCTCTCAGGGAGAGAATCTGCTGTTCTGGCTGCCCATGTATTGTTGAATTTGGACTATCTCCATTTGCAAATGTTGACTTTTCGTCTGTGCCCAAAGAATGAAATCTGTATGAGAGATGGGTAAAGCTTTTAATCTTTATTTATTTGTTAACAAACGTTTTTTTTTGTTTTTTTTTTGCCAAATACTGTTTGCATTTCTTTTCTCCTGCTCTTCCTGCAAGGTGACTGTCTGCATCCACAATGTGACACTTCAGCTAAGAATACAAATTGCAGTCATTTGTGTGTCTTTGTTTGTTTGTTTATTCACTTGTTTGTTTGTTTTTAATGACAGAATGTATTAAGTCAGAATAAAAATCCCAGATATTATTTTGTATCTTCTGTATTTCTAAAGGGTATGCTAGAATTGGCTTCATTTGTCAGTGAAAGCTTATAAAAAATGCAGCTTTATGTTAATGGTTGCTGATACATAGATTTTTAAGACCAGAAAGAACCACTAAATTATCTAGTGAACTTACTTTTTTTTTTTTTTTTTTAAGCAATAAATTGTAAAGTTTCACCCAGTTAAGTTAAAAAATAAAAATAAGTATTGGCATAAAGATCCGAATATAGGCAATATGCAACTCATGATAAGTAATGGAGCTGGATTTGTCTGACCAGTGAAGAATCATTCAGGTTTGAGCTGTCAGTTGTAGCTCAGCACCACTCCAGACCATGGCTCTTTGTGACACCTCCTGTGGCCACCCTTGTTGCAAGGAAGGTGCCCTTGTGATTTCAGATGGTTGCAACTTGCCTGCAGAATGGTCACAGGCTTCCTGCTGGTTCATGTCTGTTTGTTGTTAAAGACTAGGCAGCACTAAGTAAAATTGACCCCTAGTATCTTACAAGCTTAGCAGACACAGGAATTGTATGTCTGCTTTCTGACCATGCACACATGGAAATGCAGAGAGGTTTATATACATGTGTGTCAATGCAGAAAAAGTAGTTGGAAATAGGAACAGAAAGTTAGGTAAAAAGAGCATCCTTACAGTAGAGCCATTACTGATGGAGGTGTACCTTGTCAGTAGTAATGGCATTGAATTTCTAGGAAATATACCAGAAAAAAAAAACAAAACCAAAAGAAAATATAACAAACTAAGTAACATTCCCTTTCATTATAGCTTTTATAATAGAGAAGGTGTAGGGGACAGGAACTTGAGATAAGAAAGGCAGATTACTTTCTTAACTTCTACTTTGTTCACTTTCTTAGCTCTGAAAATATATAGATATGATGAAACTGCAGTCATCACACAACTGGATAGAAACAAAATTTCAAGTAGTTGAATATTGTTGCCTTCAAAATTTAGCTGCCCAAGGAATCAAAGTCATGCAGAGTTTTTGTACAGAGTCATGTACATGATACAGAACCCATCTGGATCACTTAAATGCTTCACAGAATAGTGTAGAAAATTTTACTGTGCAAGGTTTTCCTGCCTTTTCAGAAAATACTTTTGTTCCTGCTTTTCTGTATCCCGGGTGGTCCCTCCCACACACCCCTTCTTCCCCTGCTTCCTGCCCCTCCTCTCATTGTGCTAATTACGGATTCTGACAGCTAATCTCCGCTAAGTAATGCAGATATAAGCTAACCTTACAGTGTTATTTATTTCAGCCTTGATGAAAGAGAAGTTTCAGCCAAGACAGGGAACAGAGAGTAGCAGGGGTTTCTTGATCTGTACCTTAGTACAGAGAATGGAACAACAGGAAAGCAAGAGAGAAGCAGCAGGGTAGAAGGTGGCAGTGATCAGTCTACCAAAACTGGCAGCAGTGATAGGAGGAATCCAGGGACCTTTGAACAAGGCAATTTGAGGATGCAATACAAATTGACTGTGCCAGGTAGAATGACCATGGAATAAGTCACTAAATACATATATTTTTAATAGACACTGAATATTTCTTTTCATTAATAATGCAAAGGAAGCCCACCCTACACAGCATGTGTGTGATTTTGTAGTCTTGGATTATTTTTTTAACAGGCTAGAAATAAAGAACAGTCTTCCCCATTTATTTGTTTGATACTTAAGAGCAGAATAAAAGGCAAAAAAATCTTCATAATTATAAACTTTTTTCCAGTTTCTATATTTAATATATGACTAGTTGTAAAACCTCTGTGAAATGGAATAATGTCATTTCAGTTCCATGAATGTTCCATATGTGGGGAAGGCTGTAAAATCATGAGGTCTCAGAGAAGGTCATTTAGTAAAGTAACCCATGAAAGCTCAAAAAAACACCCAAAGCAACCCTTTCTGTATTTGGGGATAAATAGAGCTGAAAATGTTGCTGTTGTTTTCTTTTTCATTTTAAGATGCATATGAAAATTAAATAAATATGATTGTCTGAAACACAACTGTGGCCGTGTTCAAATGCACTGTACTTCATGTTAGCACCCTCAGGCAAAGAGTACCTATTCATCTTGCTTGAGACCAAAAAGTCTCACTGAGTGGAAGTTATCTTGTGGCCTCAAAAATTTCAGAAACGAAGAATGAATTTTCTGGCTGTAAGCAAGGGAATTTTAAAGAAGCAGGTTGAAAAGCAGCTGGTCATCACACCAGCAGCTAGTTGCTAATTGCAGCAGTAAGTTAATCAATGAAATAGCTGTTTAGCTTCTGGGTATAATAAAAAGAGATAAAAGACCACACAGAAATTCCAGCATTAGGGTATGACCAGCTCTTGAGTGGCATACATTATTTTCCTTCTTACACCTGTCTACTTTTGAGTAGGCAAGTCATGCATCTGCTTGACAGCTATTAACAGAATAAAATAACAACAAAAAAGCATTTTTGGGTAAGATCTGATATAAATATTTACAAAGACAATTTAAGGGAGTGTTTGTTATGCACTTTTGTGTTTGCTTTCAAAACATTTAACTCCAGAGACAGATGGCTTATACAGTTTTATCAGCACTTGTGTCATTATATATTCAAGCAGCCAAGACTGATAACCAGCCGCACGGATTACGGATTGTTCAGAGAACAAATACTTTGAAAAAAAAATCCCCCATATATCAATAAAGTACTTCAGCATGGAAAAGCTTGATACAGAAATTGCAGTGACATTTTTGTGAAGAGAAAGGAAACAAATTAATGCACTTATAAAATTAAAGCAGCAGGAACAGCTTTTTAAGTGGTGTCATTGTATGTGGTAATGAAACAACTTTAGAAAATTGGGTGAAAACTATTGTTCAGCTGTGGTGGAGGAGAAAGATAATTACCATTAAGGCAACATTATGACTTTCTCAATACATAGCAGCCAACTCTTCAGTCACACTATCCCCAGAAGATCTCTCTCTTATCATATTGCTCATGATCATTACACTTTATGCTGCTAAATAGCAACCTGAATAATAAAGAGTCTTAGAAAAGAACAAATTTTATGATTGAGAATATAGTAAAACAAAACAGGAACTCAAAAAACTTAACTGTGAAAAGTTTTGTTTTTTTTTTAGGTGAAATCTTTTCTTTTTTCCTTTTCATCTTTTTCTTGTATCACGCAGTAGAAAGTTTGTAGAATCCCCTAAATCATAATTATCACCATTATTAGCAACAATATTTGCCAAACAATTATGGCTTATATAATGGCCTTAACTGGAAATAGCTATGGCAGGCACCACACATGCTATGAATGAAGCTGCCTTTTTCCTCAATATGTAAGCATGACCATTCCCTTTAGTAGCTTAAGAGTAAAATATATTATTCTAACAATCTGCATTTCCAAAAAAAAATCACTTTGTGGATTTCTTTTTCTCTTGTGATGGCTCAAACCAAAAGTGATTAAAAGTATAATTCTTAGTTATATATTAGATGAAGCATTGAAAGGCATTTTGTAAACTTAAACCTCACAATATTTGAGCAAGGCAAGTAAATATTCCCTGCATTTGACAGATTGGAAGGCATGAGACAGAGGACTGGATAATATGCATATACCTTTCAGTAGGAATCTGAACCTCTTCTCAATTCTGGACATTCTTATATACAGGCATATGTAGAGGTGTGTGCAGACTGTAACATACCTCTCTGCTGTTTGAACAGTTATACAGCTAAAAGTGTCCTTCAGGTGTTCCCTGAGATTCCCAATCCTCTCCTAAAAGGACAGTGTCTCAGTCTGTCTACAGCTGTCACTTGGTGTGACCAACATCCATATCAAAATTGTAATTGGCTGCTATAAGGACTGCATGGTCTTGCCTTTGATTGACATCTCTGCATAGGGAAGGTTGATAGGGGGAAGACTTTCACACAGCAATTAATTTTCCAGGTCTAAGTTGGACAGTGGTATTTTGTTAAACTGAAAAACACCCAAGGAACAATTCTTGCGCTGGCAATCATCTCAGCATTGTTACCCCATTCCTGTCTGCTGCTCACAGTAGTAGCAGATATCTGAATATTCCAGCGCTCTCCAGAGAGTCTATCAGCTTAGAGATGGCTAAAGCAAAGGATGCTTAAAATTCATTCCGAGTGGAACAACATTAACTGCCTAGCACTGTTGCTAAAGAAAGCAAAACACATGAAGGAAATCTTTCAAAGAGTTTGTCATGTAGCTTATAGGGCCACATGCATATTTATTCTTAAGTAAAACCAGATTATTACTCAATTTTTAAATGGAAATTATAGTCTTGAAATTTATTTAACTAAACAAAAAACTTCAGAACTCTCGTACTGAAGGCTCTCCTATCATTCTTTTGTTCCACTGCAAACTTGAAGCAGAGAGTGCATGCACCATCCTTCTTGAAAAGTGTAATTCTGTGACAAAATGTTTTTTTTTCTATTTTGAAAGTTTTAATGACTGCAAAACCTTTTTTTTTTCTTTCTTGTTCAGTAAAATAGTAGTTTACTGGGAGAGTAGGCAGGTTGAAAATAGTTCTGCCACTTCTCACTTTTTTTTCTCTGAAATGGGAAGAAAACTAATTAAAACTGAACTTCAGTTGACAGCTAAAAAAAATTACTTAAAAGTCAGCTTTTAACCTGTGGATTAATTTTTGGAAAAGTGAACAATGTACTATGATTCCTTTCTTTATTTATAATTGTTTCGGTTTGGGTTTATTTCTCTCTAAGTACCTGCCTCAGTTTGGTTAGAACTTCATAATACAGGATTACAACAAGAGTTTTATAGAAAAATAAAAAGAAAAAAACCCACCTCTCTTTCAGGTCTGATTTTAGAATTGTGGTTCATGGTTCTCATTGAAATCTCTGCTTAGATCCTTCTTTACAGTTGCTTTTTTTTTTTTCCTAATGATTTTGGTTTAATTATTTCACCTTGTATTGATCTAAATGGAAGGGAGCATTGATTCTATACATTTTTCATGTTCTACTTTTCAGCAATAGGACACTTTTTAGGGGGGGAATTCAGTAGCAACTTTTATTATTGCTTATTATATTTTATTATAGCTTATTATATTCTGTCACATCAACAGAGTACTGCATATTCTCTAGGTATTCAAAAAGAGTTGTTGCTCAGAGATAAGATGATTAGCTAATTACTAATATAACATGTGGAAATATGCCTGATTTTTTTTGGTTTTTTTTAATATCTGTGTTTAAAAGCAGTTGGAAATGAATAGGAGTTTCCATAAAATTAATTGATTTAATTTTGGTGTTCAGAAAAAGATGTTAGTAAGTGTAATTTATTGTATATGCAAGGAGTACAAGAGAACAAAAATATTCTTTGGCATTTTAACAGAGAAATCTTTGTTAGACTGTCTTCACTTATCATTTTGAGTCTCAATTAGATTATTATTAAGATGCACTTTTTTTCCTGATACATCACTGACATTTTTCTTCTGATTAGTAACTTTGCTATTCATGCCTACTTGCTAATGTTCTTTCTCAAAAATCAATCTATAATTTCCTTCCTGTCACTGGGCTGGTTAATCAAGGAAATTTATCTCTTTAACTCTTCAAATGTTTTCACTACTAGCCCGTTGATGTACTCTAAAGTCAAGAAAAGATATCTCAAAATTCTTGCTCAAAATTACAACACAGCGATGATTCCTGACAAAGAATATCCCAGATACTGAGAAATACCTAACAAAAATAGAGAAATTGATTTTTCTGCCTTTTTCCTGGCTTGCCCTTCCTCCTACAGCCAGCCTGAGCAGATGAGCAAATTAAGTAATTTAAAAATGCAGTAAGACTGAGAGGAATTTAGTGTTGCTGAAGGCATGGGTGATCTGTGTGCTTGGTTGCGAGAGGCCTGCAGCTGGCCCGCTGCATCCTCAATAGTGTGTGAAAAGTTATGTAGATATTTAATATGCACAGTATTTCAGCAATCTTCATTTCTGTCTCCTGTGGTCTTATATTTCTAGCTTACAAAGAATTATGAGAACAGTTCTTTTTAAAGTGGCAGATTTACATAAGAATATTTTTTTCCCCTTGACTTTATGGTTGTATCTGTGTAGCATCTGAGATGTGTTGAATGGTTGGAAAAGTTACAGATTTTATTCTCTCTCCTAATGCAATGTTTTGAATTGTTTCCTGGTTTCATATTAAATCAAGCAAGTTTAACTTGTCTCTTACTTGTTGAGACTATACATTGGAGTGTGCATCCACTGGGTAGATACCTAGAACTGTGCCTCAAGCTGTGTTTGTAAAGCAGTAGATATTAGAATAATCCTGTGTACAGCACATTCCTTTGGGCAATCCTGGTTTTGGATAGTACAGATGTTTCTCAGTTTGCAGTAGGCTGTTAATTCACCGAGGTTCTTCAGCAGTAAATTGAGTTGAAAGCAGAACAGAATACATCCAAATAATAGCATTATTTGGATGTATTTAAAAGCATTAATTCTCACTCAGAATCTGTAAGGGTAGGTTTACTTCCTTGGACGTTTTCACTTACCTAGCTCTATTTTCTTGATATGACTTCGAAAAAAGGAGTTAAGTTTAAGTTTATTCATAGTAGAATCAGAGACCAATAACATAGGGATAATTGAACTGTTTCTCCATTCTGGAAATGAGGCAGGTACCATATACAGGGAGTATATGCCCTACAAAGCAATTACTCTCTAACAGAAAGAAAATGTATGTTGAATTTACCAGCACAATATTTGGTTGCAGGATCATTGTTATTCTTCTCCTGAGATATATGTATATTTGTTTATATATGTTTATATTTGTTTAATAACACATATCAAAATCTAACATTATGTCCTTTTTTTTTCCCTTTCTCCCCCATTTTTCTTTTTCTGTTTGTCTTCTACAGATGGGCCTCTTGGTCCACGAGGATTAGCGGAAGCTACAGAGATGTGTACTCAAGAATGCCTGGTTTTGGGTCACTCAGACAACTGTTGGATGCCTCCTAGCTTGGGCCCATACCAACAGCCAAAGTCTCCTCTCTCCACCTTTGCACCTCAGAAGGAATGGGTTAAGAAGGACAAACTAGTTAATGGACACACATTGACCAGGAGCTGGAAAGAAGATAGCAACAGAAACCAGTTCAATGATCGAAAGCAGTATGGTTCCAGTGAGGGCCATTTCAACACTGGCAACCACATGACTGACATTCCTCTGGCCAACTTGAAGTCTTATAAACAGGCCCCGGGATCTGTGGAGAGTCCAAAGGAGCACCAGCTATAAGAAATGGTTACTTTGGACCAATGACTTTAGCTTACTTAGACTTGCTAATACTATGTGTGTGTCAGAGCTTTATGTACTGGGTAGACCTCTAGAACTATGCTTCACCTAGCAGAGATATGCATATCTTTATGTTAGCACCGTGGAAGGTATGATGTCCTGCAACATGAAAGAGTGTTTCTACTAGTTGTGTGGTTTTGCTAAATAGACAGGATTAAAGTCTGCAGAGATCTCTCCAGTTTGAAAATATCTTTTTGTTTCTTTGTTTTTTGACCCTGGACTGCTGCTATGAACAACAGAAGATGCATTTGGAGAGTGAGAGAGCGCAAAAGCTCAGTGGATTGCAAAGATTGAAAAGCATATCCAGTTAGAAAGTTGTGCTTTTGTTGTCATTGATCTATGCTGGGACTGTTATACTTGAGATCATATTGCAAACAATTGAACCTGTAAACATTAAACCTATTGTGCTATTAACAATGTTAGTGGACACTTGTAAGTCAATCAGCGTTCAAATACTTGTAAATAGCAACAATTATTACTTACGATTTTTGTGTACTTATAATGTTCACTTGAAAAGATACTGTAGCATATTTCCGTGTTTCACAGTTGCTTTTTAATTTCTTTCATTTGCTTTCTTGTTGTTTTGCTTTTATTTTCAGTGATGGTGTTTCTGTGTTAGTAGTCTGTCTGACACACAATGTTCCAAGAAACTCAAGCCACTTGTATTAAAAGTGAAAAAAAGTGATGGGGTAGGAAGAAAGGTTGCTTGTAGAAAAGGAAAAAATCCTTTTTTCTATGTAGTAGCAAATGATGCCAGCATTCAGTTAGAATTTCTTTTTTTTTTTTCTATTTTTTATTTAATATTAAGAAATGAAAGGACTTGTGTAAGGGCTTAAAAACTTAGCAATTTTTTGTTTAATTTCCATTCTGTTTCATAAAACAGGGAAATTGCAAAACAGAAGAATATTTAAATGTGTGGTGGTGGACAAGGGAGAAGGCTATTTGTTTGGGATCCTTGATCAAATTAGTTGTAGTCCCTCATTTAATGAGTGGTAGCTGATGTTGATCCCAGCTGAAATATGTGGGGAAAATTCTACAGGAGCAAAATACAATAATAATGTTTTTTCCAGTTGGGCAGGTGTGTGTCTATACCTAAGACAGTTCGTATTGCTGCAACAGCAGCATTTGTGTTGATCTTCATCTGCGTTAACGTTGTAGTAACACGAGTGTTTTTAGACCATAGCCACAGAATATTTAATGTGTTGTGCCTTCATGATGTAACAGAGCATTCTCCTGGTAGGCTAGTTGGGGGAACTAAAGGGTTAAATCTCTAATTATTGCTGTTTAACTGTTTGTTATCATAGTTGGTCAATGCCTGGCAGGTACCAGTATCATGTCACCTCAGTCAAATCAGCAGAGTGACTCCTAATGTTAGTAAGATCTAAGTTGCACGCAAAGCAAATCCAAATCCAAAACATTTTGAGATGGTTTTTGTTAAGGCATGAAAGATGATTTACACAAATAAATAGCATGCAGAAAAAAAAAGTCCTTACAGAAAAAAGCAAGTTACTTATGCCACAGTGAAACATCAGTCTTAAAGTAACAAACTTAGCTAATCTGAAGGTGATTTCATTTTTAACAAAAAAACAGAATCTTTTTGTTTCTTTCTTTATTCTTTTGTATATAGCAGTTTGCTTTTATTTTTTCCTCCACAGTACAAAAGGCTTAAAAATGGGTTAGGGGTGCATTGCTTATTGCAGTACTTATGTCAGTTTGTGAGGGGTGTTTGATGACTTTGACAGAATAAATATCTAACCAGTTATCCTTGTTACTGCTTTGCCAGTTCAACATTATTTAGTTATGCAGCTTTTGCAATAAATGTTCTGAATTTCTGATTGTGTTGTGTTAGTTCTTGGGCAGATTCCTAAGGGACTTTATTCCTGTTAATTTATTTTTCCTTCTCTTATTGTTGGTTGATTTGTTTCTTTGCTTCATTCTGAATTTCCAGTTATTTTTTGAAGCATACCATGGTCCATTAAGTTCATATCTATCTATATGTGTAGGATGGGAGTATACAGCATATACTAAAACCTGAGGGCTATATTCTGACATTCCTGTGTAAGTAGGAACTTCTTAAAAATTTGTTATTTGACTTGGGTAAAGTTTTATTTACTCAGTTCAAGGATGACAGAATCTAGCCCACATTTGTTAGGCCTACATTGGCATATGGAATTAGCATCCTTGCATGAATCTCTGTAAATGTACAGGAGTAGCATATAGGAAATACAGCACTTGCTACACTTTGGTCTTTCTTTTGAGAGTAGAACTAAGTCATATCAAAATTCAGTAAATTCTTTTCTACAAAGAAAATTTGAGTAGTTGCATAATAATGTTTGTTGCATATCAGGTTAAAAACAAACAAACAAAAAAGAAAATGCTGAGCAACCTTGAAAAATACATATCAATAAGAGTACCTATTTTTGAACATGCTGCGTTTCAAAGCAGAGATGCACTGAGTTCTATATTAAAACCAGAAATACAACAATTATTTGAAAACCCAAATAGCACCAACTGGTTTAAATTACAAATGTCTTTTTAAACAGAATATATTTGAAAATATTCCATCATGGGCAGAAAATAAAATATGTGATTGTTGCTGCAAAATGAGAACTATAGTCTGTTCTATCCTTCAATACTTTGTCCTATTATCAACCTGTGCAGGAGGTGCTAAAAAATATTTGATTTCACTTGCTAGCAGGTGAAAATTTTCTTATCTAATTTTCTCAAATTCTGTATAATTTTAGAATCTTAAGACCTTACCCAGCTTTGAAATGGTTATTAAATGAAAAAGATAGGAGAAAAAGAAAGTTGAGAAAGAAAGAAAAAAGAGAGCAAGAGGGACAGACAGGAGGGAAGGAAGGAAGGAAGGAAGGAAGGAAGGAAGGAAGGAAGGAAGGAAGGAAGGAAGGAAGGAAGGAAGGAAGGAAGGAAGGAAGGAAGGAAGGAAGGAAGGAAGGAAGGAAGGAAGGAAGGAAGGAAGGAAGGAAGGAAGGAAGGAAGGAAGGAAGGAAAAGGAAAGGAAAGAAAAGGAAAGGAAAGAAAAGAAAAGGAAGGAAGGAAATATCTGGATGCACTGAGAACTGTATCTTAATTCCATTTAAGCTAAATAATGTTTCCCAGGTGTTTCCACAGAATTTGAATTTGGCCCTAAACGTGTATTCAGTAAGGGCCATTCATTCGCAACTATTTGGTTGGCTCAATCAGTAGTAGTACTACTATTGTCTGAAACTCAGGGAGAAAAAAGGGGAAAAAAAGAAAAAAGGGAAAACCCTTCAGGAATTCTGTGATATCTCAGATGAAGACCTTTAAAAAAATTTAAAATCCCACTGCACCCAATGAGATGACAGCTGAGTATTGGTGACTATTCAATTTTACTATCTTTGAGCTAAATATTACTTAAAATTATTCATAACCTGTCATGTTACAGATGCCTCTCTGAAGCCAGTTCTGGTTTTTACTTTCCTTCAGACAGTGTCCTTTATTTATTTATTTAGTAATGCACACCCTTAAAAGGCTGCTCAAAATGTTTGCTAAATATTTTTTTCATATTTTTGTTGTCACTGACGAAATCTCTTAGTCCAAATAGAAAATTGAAAGTATGCATACACAGAGTTACTTAGTCCTACTTATTCCAATGCTGTGCCAATTCTTACTCAAGACAGAACCACTTAAAAAAAAAAAAAACAAACAAAACAACAAAAAGACAAAAACAACAGAGAGTTTAGGCTTGAACAGTGAAACATTTTCTAATGGTTTAAGTAGTGATGTACTAGAACAGATTGCCTAGAGATGGGCTTGGTTCTTTGAAGAATAGAAAGGAAAAACAGCTAACAATACATGGGGATTTTTTTTGGAGGGAGCACATGGATTAGATGCCTTCTTGAGATCCTTTACAGATGATTTGACTTGCAGAAAGAGTCACATCATTATGTGACTGAGCCCCACAGCATGATAAGGTCATATGAAAGAAAAATTTTATACTGTATTTTCTTAGAGAAATAGGTTAATAAACTGCCTACTCAATGCCTCTTGTTGGAGTTCACTTGGAACTCTGTGGAGCACTGTGTGAAGGCTGACAAAGAAACAAATGGAGCAGAATTAGGAGTATGCAGTTTGCATCAAATTTAACAAATAAAGAAAATGATATTCACATTCCTTGCTTAATGTGGTTATTACCTTAATGAGTTATTATTAAGATTCAAGATCAGAAAAAATCTTAAGGACTTGATCATGGAGTACAGTAAAATAATGGAGAAACTTAGGAAACTTTGGATACATAAATGACATAAATGCAGGAGGTGTATATCTGTGTTGAAGAGCAGGAGTGATAAAGACTAATGCAGCTGACATGAGAAAACAAAGAAATGGGGATAAGAAGATTGCAATATTCATCAGAAGTTGAATCTTGGGAAGTTGTAAGCAAAGGGAAGCATTAGTTGCTTTAATGAAATAGAAGATACAGTGAAAAACATGGAATGTGGCAGTAGGAGACCCACAGGCCATAGACTGATAGCGTACCAAAATACCATACCAGTGGTAGGGTCCAGCAACCTTGGGCAGTACCTCAAAGTATATTACAAAACTATGCTACTGGCGTGAGAGCACAGCAGTCTCGGAGGCATATCCAATTCAGACGGAAGGACAAGTTTTGATTTCCTGTGACCACAAAATATTTACCTGGTTCAGATTATAAAACTTTTTATGGCATGTATTCTTGCCATAAGAATGAACAAATAAGCAGTAAGAGTTCTCTACAGGACATGTCCTCACATAAGCCAGTTCAGGCTGTAAAAGCAACTCAGCACTCACAGATCCATTTTTCCCATTTAATACACTTCTTTTGTGGAACTGTGTTCCAAAGTCTTGAGTTTAATAATTAACATGCTTATAATCATTTCTGCTGTGATAAAAAATTCCAAAAAGGGGACCAACTGTAGAGCACAGAAAGGCATTTTAATATACAGAGAACATGATACAACACAACCCAGAGGTGTGAATCAGCTCAATATATCATGAATAGTTGAGCTGTAACTCAATTAATGTTAGTTTTATTAACCTGCACTGCTCACCCCCCCTTAGTGGACACATAAATCAAATATAATTACCCTCTAATCTAAAACCGCCTCTGACTTTTCCTCTTGTTCCAAAAAGAGACTCTCATTGGTAGATGCTTACTTGCAAAAATTATGATACCCTTTTTTCACACATTATTTGAGTTTCAGTTTAAATTCTCTGAAATATAATACTTTATTTAACACAGCTGCTTCTGTTATAAAATACTTTAGTAATATATACATATGTATAATGATGAGAGCCCATTCTATACTTTGTTTTCAACAGTTGAGTTGAAAGTATGATCATAACATAGAGGGCCAGGTTCTGATCCTTCAAGCTTTATTGAACCTCTTACAAACAAAAATGTCAGGACCCACACAATAATTATTAACAGAAATGGCAAGACCTTTAGTATATAGTGGTCAATAGAGCAGTATATAATGCGTTAGAAGAAGTAAATGTGCCATTTCCAGGTTTTTAAAGCACAACGTAGTTTACTTGTAAACTGAAATAAATGCCAATAAGCAAAGAATTACAAGTTTGGGTGGGGGGTGGTTTTGGCTTTTTTGTTGCTGCTGTTTTGTTTTGTTTTGGTTTTTTTTACATTGATGTAGACAAATCACTTTGCTGGACAGTAATAGAACTTATGTGCTGACATCCTCATCCTGCCAAATAATCTGCAGCTCTTTTGAGACATTGAATGCACTTAATTTCTTTAGAACACAGCAGTAAGCCTCCTCTTGTAGAAATAGCTCAGAATTGCACAGAACTGGGTGTGCAGTGAGAAGAATATCACAGACATATGTGTCATGTGCTATGTTTTGAAGCAAGAATGCTTTCTCTAACTGCAGCATCTCATGGTTCTTATTTACAGGTCTAAGTTTATACTCCTACCTAACTGTACAATAGCAAACATGAGGATGTTTTTAGCTATCAGAAGGTATCTGAAATTCTCACTGTATATTATGAAAAGAAAGGACTTAAAGAAAGTTATGTCCCTCATTTTCAAAAATAAGTTGTTTTTCTTTATTTCTTTTTTTTTTTTTTTTGCCACAGCCATTCTTAAGTCTACCTGTTGTGCCTAGGTATTGCAACACATTCTAATATTGCATGGCATGTAAATAGATACCTTAATTACTCATAATGATATGATTATATACACATATATATATATATATAGATTATATATATATACATAAATATTATCAGTCACATAATTACTCAGTATTATTTAATGGAATTTTGGGACTATGGATTTTGTTGTTTGATGTACTTTAAACTGTATGAAGCAGCATATTATTAAGAATATCCTCACCAATGCTTTTGATTATTTATTCATTAAATAAAGTGCTTTCTTTTGCTTGTTATAATCCTGTTTGTACAACCATGTGATAATGTTAAAATGGGTAAGTACTGTACGGGAATTATAACTGTTTCTTTTCTTGTCTAAATATATACCTAAACCAATATTTATTAGTGAACTGAGTTTAATGAATGTGTCTTTTTATGTGTTTACTATCTCTTTACACATAATCCAAATTTAAAGGGAAGCTGAGATAAAATTTCTTCATACAATTGAGAATGCCCCAATAGCTTTGAAATTATTTTTTGCCGTTATCCACAAGTGATATTAGGATGAGATCTGTACTTTAAATCAGATATAAAGTTAATGCATAGTACAGTAGTTAGGTTTTCTTGACTGTAGCGATCAGAAGTAAACATACATTCTTAATTTCTCAGGTAAAGACATAATAAGTCTTGGATCAGATAGGGAAAAACTCTATGCTCTAAGGATAATGTTTATAAGAGCCGATTTAACAGAAGATTAGTCAGAAATCTGGTAAACTATTCACCTTTTCTTTCATGTTTCATAGTCAGCTTTCACCTTTGTATAGTAGAAGGGATTAACAAAACTGGGAACTGGTTTTGGTAAAAGCTTAGATATACCAAATTCAATGGGAATTTCCTAGGTTATTTTTAAAAGCCAGTAGCCAGTGTTTTACTGGCATTTAAACCTGTTATTGTTCAAAGGAAACTCATCTTTTGCTGTCATTTCACTTACTGCAATATTACATAGGATCCTTCCCTTCCCTTCCCTTCCCTTCCCTTCCCTTCCCTTCCCTTCCCTTCCCTTCCCTTCCCTTCCCTTCCCTTCCCTTCCCTTCCCTTCCCTTCCCTTCCCTTCCCTTCCCTTCCCTTCCCTTCCCTTCCCTTCCCTTCCCTTCCCTTCCCTTCCCTTCCTCTCTTTTGCTGTTCCTTCACAGGAAGGGAATTGGAAGTGGAATCTGTGCGAGGTTCTGGAGCTATGTAACATTTTTGACATCTTGTCCTATGGGTGCTAATAGAGATGAAGGCTGTGGACCTCTGGCTGTTCTCACAGTGGAGAGCAGGAGAGAGAGTGTAGCAGAAAGACAGGAAAGAAATGGGATAGGAGAAGGATGTATGCATTAGGGAAGCCGTAAATTGTTGCAACAATGAAGAGAGTAATTTTGAGCCTTCATATCTGTCTATCTCTCTAGCACCATAAATAATGACCCTCCTATGTACCTAGGTGTGTGTACACACAGCATTTAATACAATTGTCTTGTGGAAAAGGGGTATCCAGAATTGTGGCAAAGCTGTACCATTCCTTTATTTTCCTATATGAATATAGAGATAACAAGCAATGCCATGGGGTTTAAGTAACTGAGCACTGAGTTTGACTATTAAATTTATTAAATTCTCAATATCAAATACTTATAAAATCCTTATCTGCAGAAAATTTGCAAATAATCTGTAGGCCTAAATGATCAAGAAATTATGTGTTACCAACCAGCAAAGAAAAGAAAAAAGGACAGTTCACAAAGAATTACATTCCTGATAAACAATCCAGACTCTCCTAGCCCTCACAAAAGGGCACCACAGATGATAAAGATACAGGTTTAATGCCATAAAGCAATTGGTGAATTTCTTTTCATATGCAACATTCTACAGAAAGGTCTGGGTTATTACTGTGTCTGGAGTTTAAATTAGTTCATTGTGAGGTTAAAGAAATCCAGTCACATAAAATCAAAATCCAATATCACATTAATAGAAGTCTCTTTTTTTCTTTTGCAAGTCGCTATTTCATAATTACGTAACAAGCACTGCATATATCTTAGTAATGTGCAAGGAAGTTTTTTAAGAGAGCTTTCTTTATGTTTTACGTTGTGGCTTTTAATTCAAGTGTAGAGTTTGTTTTCTTTTGGGAAGAGAAAGTTTGAATTCTGTTTACAGTGTTCATACTTTTAATTTGGGGGGATGTCTAGATTTTTTCTTCAGGAGTATTATTTACCATAGGGAATGACATAGTATTGTGCTTTTTACTGCATGATCTTGCACTCTTAGGACACTTAAGCTATCTTCAATAGGAAGTTCTTCTACATTATTGATAAAGATCATGCATAATTACTGTCTACCATGTGGTGTTCAGACCCCCAGAGGAAAGACACTTAAAAGGAGGCAGTCACATAAAGACTATTGTTTTATTCACTAAAAAAACCAAAATCAACCAAACAACCAAACAAAAAACAAAAAAACCCACCACCTGTACTGTGTTATGAAAGCAAAATTTATGAGAGTCTATTCATTCAGCCAGAACTACCTACTTGATTCCTTCCAACATACTGCTTGCTTCCTTCTTTAGGACCAACACTGAATGAAACTGTGAACAGTTGTGCCTCACGGTGAGTCTAAACCTCATTCTTAAAACAATTTGAAAAAATGGCTCTGGAGCCCCTAGATGTATGGTTTTGAGGGAAATTAAATATTGGGTAGGTCTCTGGCTGCTTAAATTTAGGTGCATAGTTGAGAAGCCCTTTGAAATAATCTCAAGTCCCCTAACAGGCAAACAGCTATTTTTGAAGAGCTCCAGAAAGAATCCTTTTATTCCCAAGTTTAGCCACATTAGATCTCTGCTTTATGGAGAATCATAGTGCAGAACCTGTTCCAAACTTTGCAGCTGACAGCTGCAAAGTCTCTGGATACTCTACCATGTCAAATTACTCATCACTAATATTGAAAACCTGAAAACCTATACGCAGGACAACAGTGAAAAAGAAGGATTGAAGCTCAACTGATTCAAGCACCCTATGGTTCAAAAAGAAAGCAAACATTGTGGAAGAATGAGTGAAAGATGCATTTAAGATTTTTAGATTCTTATTTTATTTATGAAATAGGTAGCTGCAAGGAAGTATGTTGCTAATATTGCATTTTCTTTGGATGCCCTACTGCGTTTGGTTCAATTACCATGCTAAAGGCTAAACTCAATAATTTTACAAGCAATAATTCTACACAAATATGCATTCAATCAATATATGGTTATTGTATGAAAAGTAGTAAGAAATTGAGTATTTCTGCACTTCTAGAATATCAAATGCATAATTACTATTTATAATAAGCTTGCAGTCACAGACTCTGTAATTCCTTAGTCCTGAACAATTGCATAATTACTAATTCAACTACATTAGCATTGGGAGTAGACATGGATGATTTCAAACTACTGATTTAATGAGGTCTCTGTACATTTCCAAAATTATACAAATTCTGTTTAACAGCCAGCCACTGAAGCTTTTGGGTATTTGAGCCAATAAGTCAACCAATTGCCAACCAAAAGAATCATTAGAAATTAAAACAAACAGAAATGAGAATGAAATTGCATTTTTCACAATGTGAAGCTACCAAAACTATTTCCTGACTAGTTTCCAACAGTCTGTCTAGCTTTACTGGAGAGTAGCTGCTGCTGGATCTACTGAATACCTAAAGCTGCCATTTGTGACAGTGTTTTTGTATTTTGAATGTTTGTGGCATTGTGATTATGCTAGGATAAATATGACAATAGACCATGGATACAGAAGGGCTATTCTGAATTCATTGCCCTTCTCTTGCATTCACCACCTCCTTTTTTCTGTGTGTGATAGACAGCAAATGATCAGATCCTGAGATTGTGGAGCTGGTATTTTGCCAAAAGTAAATAGTTGTCAGCTCTGTCTAGAAAGGAATTTATAAAATTTTGTAATGCTTGCATTTTTTTTTTTTGAAGGTATCTTTATTCTACAAAGGTCCCTGCATTAAAAGCTGCCTTTGATTTCAGTGTGAGACAGATTAGCTCAAGCAGTAGTTTTCATGTTGGCGGTCATTACACCAAACAAGGATGAAAGGATATGTCAGTCAGAGACACCACAAAATCCTTAAACTCATAGGCCCCCAAGTAATCCTGCTGTGCTACCGACAATTACTACACACAGAGGAGGAAATGGGAAGAAAGATTTTAATGTAAAAAGATTTAGAGTGCCTAAGTTATAGCATGGTAGTTGCAGATCTATCACACAGTACCCAACTGTACATCAGCACTTCCTCTTCCCATAGTGGGCATCCATCAGTTTTAATAGGTTTTTTAGTGCTTATAATGTACATGTGAACATCTGCACATTTTCATTAATTTCTCACACAGTTCCATCCAACAAGCTGCTCTTGAAATTAGGTAGATATTGGCTTCATCAATATGTTCACTGGATAAAATAAATTAAATTCTTATCATCAAAACAGGACACCTGAACCTGAACTACAGGTGGATGGGGTCATCTTCATCTCTTCCTAACAAGTGGAGAATGGTGAGAGCTAAATCACCACATTTGCCTTCCAGCCAACAGACCTTCTAAAGATCAGGCTGAGTGCTATGAGCTGAGTTAGTGTCTTCACACTTGCTGAGCCCTGTCTAGAGCAAGCAGAGGTAATATGGGAGGCAAGAATGACCTACAACTTTTTTTAGCATTCCAAAGAGGAGTCGTGCCATATTAATCCCCAAATGGTAAGCCTACAACGGGCTATTTTGCTACATGAGCTCCTACTGCAGAGCGCTGAGTGCAGCTGACACTGTCAGACTGGGGAGCACCTCTCCTAACTTCTCCTAGCCCATCCTCAAAAATCAACACAGCTGTGCTGAGAGACCTCTCAACACCTTCACAGCTACTTCTGGGGACAACTGACCCCTACAGGCAACCACAGAGAGCCCTATAATGAAAAAGGATGAACATCAGAGTGCAGACCAATGTGGCTCTTCCAAGCTAGAGCACTCTGCTTCCATGAAATATGCATATAATGCCACTAGAGAATGAAAAACTAAAATAAAAATAGTGAAAGGTTCACCTGAGATACTTTCTCAGAAAGGAAATATATTTCTTTACAAGCTTTAATTTCTGATGCTTGAATTCTGTGTGAAAAAAGAACATTTTTCTTCTTATACAATCTGCCCTCTTTTTCCCACTTTTATTCCAGTAGTATTTCAGCCTTCTGGCTGCAAAGAACAGATGTCAATGTTCCTGTGTAGTCTTTCCCTGTTCCTACCTATCTTTGCTCTATTGCAAAATCTCCCAGGATGCCCAGGGTAAGTGACACATTTTAGAAAATCATCAGCCTTTTAATCCTACAGGACCTCTTTTTCTTCAGATTCAGACTTCTGAATCTTTTTAGCTTTAAGGGAAAGAACACTTCTTTTTCCTCCTTTAGGCCCTCACGTAAATCAGATTGTCCGTGAATTCAGTTTTGCACAAGTATGTCCCAAAGATGATGTTGACCTGCTTCAACACTTGCTGTGAATTACCTTTGTGGACAGTAACCCCACATTTTGAGGGAAAATTCTACTTTACAAGGGTGTTAAAAAGTGTACTCTTGTAGGTAATTGTACAGCAGCTACTTCCACAAAATGTGACAGTTTTAGAAAGGAGACAGAAAATGGATGGGATAGGATAGGATAGGATAGGATAGGACAGGACAGGACAGGACAGGACAGGATAGGACAGGATAGGATAGGATAGGATAGGATAGGATAGGATAGGATAGGATAGGATAGGATAGGATAGGATAGGATAGGATAGGATAGGATAGGATAGGATAGGATAGGATAGGATAGGATGAGCTTGACTGTCTGTAGAGAAAGGAAGAAAAGGGAATGGGAAAATAAATATATAATACTTGATGTTTGTGCTTCCTGTAGCCAAAATCAGGATGGATTGTCTCTCTATGATGTCTGACAGTATGATGGAACAGTTGAAAAGTTGTTCTGGATCATGGAAATTTTGATGCAGAAAGGTGAGAAAGAGTAGGGAAGTAACTCAAAAGAAAAAGGAATATGCAGTCCAGAATGACAGACCCATGTGCAGGTGGCTTGCTGTGTGTATGCTATAAGTGAAGCTTTTCCCCAGACCTCATAAATTCCACTGCAGTTTGAGGAGGCCTGGGTGTCTTAAATACAATAATGCTCCAACACATAAACAATCAAGCCGGATGAAAGACAACTTGATACACTTAGATAATCACTTTTTTCAAACTCTGAGACCTGTAACTTGCCTCTCCACCCTTGTCCGGAAGCAGCAACTCCTCATGTCCTCATTCGAACTTGGCCCTGTCTGGCTGTAGATTCTCACACAAATTCCTGTCTAACTCATCATATGAGCATCATGTTGCTAGACTGAGCCCTGAATTTTCATTAAAGCCTGTCATCTGTATGCAGTCTTCTTCTAATTTGTGCCTTTTTTCTATCAGTCAGCTCCACTTCACCCCAAGCCTATAGTCTTTGTTAAGGTTTTTAAAGTATCACTATGATCCAGATGTCAAGATAGGCATGCATGGTAGTGACTGAGAACAGAATGTGGGTGTCTCTCAAAGTTTATTTTGGACAGTCTTAACTGGTACTCACAGTCCTGGCAAAACTGAGGTAATGAATTCATAGCCAGTGAGAGCATTTTATCAACAAATCTAGAAGCAGGATGTTATTTGTAATATATGTGAAAGGGCTGTATTGCAGATGTTGATGTTTTCTAAATCTCAGTGGGTAGTTGCAGATGCCTTCTGACTACAGACATTTATCTTTGTGCATGTGTGCATGGGAATGTGGGGAAGAAGCAGTTATTACAACTCTGATGAGTTGTACTAAGAGTTTTATAACCCTTTTAGTCAGATGAACTACACCTATTGTGACAGCCATTTTGAAAGACAAATAAGATAAAGTTGTTTTTGTTTGGGTTTTTTTTATTCATAGGGCTAATAATTGCTTATATGTTCACCAATCTCTGATAATTTATTTCATAATGAGAAATTCCAACTAATAAAATAAAGTCATTAAACCAGCAAATAAATAAATAACATATAGTGAAAATAATATATATTCATTCCTGTACTGAATGATTTCCATTGAATATTTTTAAATGCTCATTTTCTAAAATTTTGTTTGTTATATTGAAGAGTTTTATTCTCAATTCAGAATGCAATGGAGGGTGCACATAAGCATATAATTTAGTTCCATGAATTCAGAGGTACTGAAAGCCTGATGTGAAATATATTTAAATTAATTAAGCCTTTTCTATCTTCACTTAGAAATTAAGACAATTTTGTACACTAAGTAATTAGTTAGAGTATTTAAAAACAAAATTTGAAACTAGTGTTATTAATTAAAGTGAGACTTTGAAATCAGTTCAAAATATTTAACTTCAACTTCAATTAATGCAGAAACTTAAAAGAGTGTTTCTCATCAACTCAAGTGTGAGACAATGCTTATGAGCTCGTTTTCATAAAAGAATCCTTTCTCTGTCATTTATCAATATTTTTGTTATATTGTTCTTCAGAAATGAAGAAAATATCTCTCATGGTATTTTCTTCAAATATCGTAACAGGTAGAAATCAATCAAACAAAAGGAACAAACAACAGAAGGAAGAAAAAAACACCAAACCATGGGGTCATCCTAATGTATGACTGGGATGTGTTTTTCTAACTCCTTCATGAGTAGTGCTATGGGTTGCTGTAGTCCTTAAGGGTTGCTGTTGATATTTAATTATTTTTATTCTTTTGTTTGCTATGGATGCTATATTTTGCTCAGGTGCACAGGATCGTGGACATCAGAAATGCATCTGAATTGTCAAGATCAGATATGTGTTCTGCTGCCGTAGGGGAATCAGATCCAGCAATATTAGCATCCCTTGCCTGCACTCTGTAGGAAAACAGAGTTGGAAGGGGCACTCTTTGCTGGCTAAAGAACAGGCTGGATGGGCGGGCCCAGAGTGTGATGATGAATGGTCCTGCACTCATTTGGTGTCTGGTCACTAGTGGTGTTCCTCAGGGGCTCAGTGCTAGAATCAGTCCTGTTTATTGTCTTTATAGATGATCTGGGTTACAAGGGGACCAAAGACACCCCCACTAAGTACACAGGCAGCATTAATTGGTGTGTGACTGTCAATGTGCTGGAAGGTAGGAAGGCTCTGCAGAGGAATCTGGAAAAGCTGAATCAAGGGGCTGAGATCAAGAGTATGAGGTTCAACAAGAGCAAATACTGGGTCCTACACTTTGGACACAACAACTCCACGCAGCACTACAGGCTGGGGCAGAGTGGCTGGAAAGCTGCCCAGCAGAAAAGGACCTCAGGGTGGTGAACATGAGTCATCAGTGTGCTCAGGTGACCAAGAAATCCAATGGCATCCTGGCCCATATCAGAAATAGTGTGGCCAAAAGGACCAGAGAAGTGACTATCTCCCTACATGCACCCCTGGTGAGGCTATACCTTGAATGTTGTGTCCAGTTTTGGGCCCCTCAATTCGGGAAGGACACTGAGGTGCTGGGATGTGTCCAGAGCAGGGCAGAGGAGATGGTGAAGGGTTTGGAGCACAAGTCCTATGAGGAGCGGCTGAAGAAGCTGGGCTTGTTTAGTGGGGAGAAAAGGAGGTCTTCAAGGAAGACCTTATTGCTTTCTACAAGTTCCTGAAAGGTTTTAGCCAGGTGGGTGTCAGTCTCTTCTGCCAGGCAACAGCAACAGGACAAGAGGACATATCCTCAAGGTGTGCCAGGGGAGGTTTAGGTTGACCATTAGGAGGAATTTCTTCACAGAAAGGGTGAAATAGGCTGCCCAGGGAGGTGGTGGAGTCACCATCCCTGGAGGTGTTTAAGGAAAGATTTAGTGCCATAATCTAGTTGACATGGTGTTCAGTCAAAAGTGGGACTCAGTGATCTCGGGTCCTTTCCAGACTAATTGATTCTGTGATCCCCTAAATACCAAACACAGAGACCAGCAGAGACAAAAATGACCTTTTAACTGGAGACTCCTATCCTTGACAACAGATTAGCAAGATAGACAACACATAGAAAGACCATGCAAGCTTCTGCTAGTATGTTTAGATTCAACTGATTCCCTTCAACCTGGACTGGGATGTAATCAGTCCTACCTGGTTGAACAATTTTTATCACTTGGAGTTGTATTTGTGTGCCCTTGAAGTGTTGCATTTGTCTGTCCTGCTTACATATTACTCCTTTTAAGTCCACTCTCAATAGCTGCTGCAGGATGCCAGTGTCTTCTATCCTAGATGTGTGATCAGCCCAGTGCAGCCTTTTTATAATGATCATGGCTACAGTCCCTGGAACATAACTGTGCTCTGAAACTTTTTCATTGAAAATTTTATCCTGCCATCTGATGCACAATATGGTCCACAGATGGTGCAGATGACATTTGTCTAGGAGTCATGTATGTCGTCACTAGCCCATGTCTTCAAACCATTCAGCAAATTGGATAACAGAGCTGCTTTACAGACTTTTAATGTGACCTACCAATTAATGTTGAGCTGCTGTTTGACCTCAGAGTAGCCTGCATCCACAGCCTCATGGTGCAGTACAAAAAGCAGTACTTTTTCTTGAAATTTTTAGAATGAAAACATAATTGTAGAAGAATGGAGGGTATATTATTGATTTCTTCTAAAGTTTTGGTTTTTGGGGGTTTTTTTTTAAGTCTGGTTTCCATTGTTCTATACTGGAAGCATTCCAGTTGCTGACATCACATGTCTGTTAAGAGTCAATACTTCTCAGTTTATAGTTCACTTGTGTTTCTCATTTATTGCTATAAATGGCTAAGTGCCTCATGGAAGAGCCAGACTTTGATCACAGCAGGCATCAGGGAGGTAAATGTCTTATGAATCTGAGTGTACAGATAAACAAGTGGTCTGATGCTCACAGGAGATCTGCTGATATATAACAAATACTATATGTCACTAAGGTTATAGAGTTTGTCTTTCACATTCCTATTGTTCAGGACAATTAAGAATAAAAAGGGAAAATTTAAAACAAAACAAAACCAAAAAAACCATCACATCTGCTAACTGATCTGATTTCCCCTCTTTTCTTTGTCTATGGAGAAAACTCAGAATGTAAGGGGAAATTTCATCTCAACAGCGGCTTTTCTTTTTTGTTCCACAGAATCACAGAATGGTTTATATTACCCCACTGAGGGAGTTATTCCTTTTTTTTTTTTTTTTTTGTTTGTTTTTGTTTGTTTTAAATTTAAAACCCTGTAAAAGAGTAAAAGAGAGTTCGAATTATGTTGTACTAATGCATTACTACTATAGAGGGTACATTTTCCTCCAGATCTACTGTAAATTATACAGTACTAGGCTTTTAACTTCCTCATATGGAAAATTTCTTCTGAGTAGCTGTGTTGTCTTCTTCTGGACTATATATATCTCCCTCGTGTTTTGTTTTTTTTTTCTCTGTTTATAATCTATTTGTGGATAATCAGAGCTGATTGCTGTTTTAGATGATGACACAAATCACATGCTTCTTACATCATACTTTTCCTTTTGCAATATTTTCTGTTTTAATATTCCTTTCTTAAAAAAAAAAAATTCTAAATTACAAAGTGAACATATGTTTCCAGTGAGCTTCCCAGGTGTTTAGCCTCAGTGACTACAGTTAATTTGAACCCAGAAACATAGATGAATAATTCAACTGAAATTATTCCTTTTCATGTGTTTTGCCTATAAAACACCTTATCTTTTATTCAATGGATTTCCTCCTCATTTGTCTGCATTTATTACCTTGCAGTGAAGCTCTTGCTTTTGTTTTATTCTCAGAGAACGTAGGTATATAATTCAATGTATTTTATTAACCAGACTTAATGAGTATTTGGGGTCAATTAAGTTTGTAATGTTTTTCATACTTGGTTAGTTACTTTGAAAGGTAATATGTGGCTTCCGTTCTTTCTTTGGATATGACTGTGGAATAGTCTTAACAGTCTGTATGTGTCTCTCAGATGTTGACATCAGTTTGTTTACTGTCTTGTCCACACTGGTAAATAATGCTAGTGCTAGTAATGCCCAGTGTAAGCCTATTTCCAGTCTAACAATGGATCTTTTTTCCCTCACCTTAGAGGTTTTTTCTCCTAAAGCACGCATTATCCACATCATTCCTCATAGTAATCATGACTCCCTAAGGGCTATATAGAAAGTTCACAGTATGGTGTCTTGAAACCCCAGAGGAAATATAGGTACTGGTCGGGAGGGGGGAGCTTGGATAGAAATATTTTAGTCACTTTCTATTCTCTGGAAAACTTAAAGTGAGTTTTCAGAAAAAAAAAAGAAGAAACATGATACTTCCTAAAATGTAAGTTGAATCATTAAGTGTGCAGAAACCACATTGGGCTCTTTCTCCTTCTGTGGCTGCACAAACAGCATTACAAACTGTCCTCTGCATTCTTCTCTGCATTAAATATTGCTATTAATAGTGAGTCCGCTTCTTATAAGTAATTAATTGAAATATTTGTAAACAACATTTCCCTTTCCTTTTCTTTCTTATACATTCTCCAAGGATCAAAATCAGCAGTGAGTGAAAGAACTTCCAAATACAAATATTTCAAATTAATTTAAACTCTTTCTCTAAGTATGTAACAAGTCTGGTTTTCTCCCTAGTGATTTATTAATTTTAAATATCTCTGTATACAGTTTTTTCCTTCTAATTTTAAAATACCCTCAGAGGCTGTGCCAGAAATTTAGAGCACAAATAGAATGTGTTAGAGAGGAACTGTACTGTTAACTGTAAAAGATCACAGGTCATCTACATACATTTAACAAATAAATTTTAGAAGCTCTGTATGTGTCAAGAAAAAGCCAGAGCTTAATCACTTAATGGCATGTCTATGTAGACATAAGCAAAGGTCTAGCTGATCCTGCTTTAGGGTATTATGACTGACTCTCTCAGCCAAAATTCTTTAAATGTTATTTTCTAAGCTTTCCTTTCAGAGCAAAGATTAAGTTTTAAAGCTAAAAATACAGCACAGCTGTTCAAAAGTCACAGTCACTGTAGTACGAACTCAGCTATGTCACAAATTACTGTTGATTTGTTTCTATTAACTTGTTAAATACATTACATTACAACACATTACATTAAACAATATAAAGGGATTATACCTATTTTTCAAATAAAATAACTTCAGGTCTCAAGTTCGATACTTTATTTTTGCTCCAGAAACCAAGAAAAATTGCACCCTTGGAAAATGAAACTCTTGTTTCATAAGACAGGGAGATACTGAAACCTAATCCTTCACAGATTTGCATCTGTTTTTCTCTAAGCCATCTTCCTACATCCCATGTGACAAACCTGCAGAACAAAAGATAGCACATCTGGAACTAAATCTGTGATGGTTGACTATGGAATAGACTTTATGTATCAGCCAGTTTTACATCAAGTTGAGAGGTTCCTTGCTTCAGAGAGGGGAGGAGCACCTTCAATTTAAATAAGCTGAAATTATGTTTACTTATAATTGAATATTAATTATATTTTCTATGTCTCAACAGACTTTCTAAGTCGATTGGAGATGGACTATTTTTTCCCAATCATATTTTTAGACATTAAGATTTTCAGAGAAGGCTGATACTGTATACATTTAAACAACCTTCAAGGCTTAGGCAATTCAAAGGGGGAAAATTTCAAATGTCTCATCGAGCCACTTTGCCAATTCTTTCATTGCAAGAAAATGATAAAAATCCTAACTCATTTGATTTTCATTTTTAAGGCAGTTTTCAAAAGTATGATGATAGTTTACTGTCATTGCACAATATTACTAGAGGTTTAGTGATTTGATTTGTGTCTTATTGGGTAAGACTGCTGCATTTTTACATTTATTGGCAATTTGGGGGGTGGTGTTTTTTCCCCCCCTCTGTTTGCAGATTCAGTATCTGAAGGTTTCTGTAGGGCTTTTGCAGAGGTAGTTTTGTGCGGTTGGGAGTTGCCATGGTAGGCTTTTCCATGTGGTTGGGTTTTGGTTTATTAGGGTGTTTTGTTTGTTTTCCATAAACAATAGATACATTTTTTTAACACTTTCATCCCTGAAAAGCCTTTTTCTGTGATTTTAATCTGCTCTTTTGGAGAGAAGTAGATTCACATGAACAAAAATTAATTATATAAATAAAAAATTAAACACCAGTTTGGTTTTAGTATCATGCAAGTCCATTATTTTTAATTATTTTTTGAGAGAAAGATCCCAGAAAGTTGCATTACTAGTAGAAATAAGAGGGACAGTTTTATTAGGGTAACTCTTTATTAGTGCTGACTGCCAAAAAATGCTTAATGCCTGTAGATTTTATGCAAAAAGGTTGCAGTTTAGGAAATGCTGCTGCTGAAATGAACTGTTCTCAGATCCAAGAATGGCATAAAATTTTATTTCCTGTAGGTTGTGTTACAGTGGTCAGTAAACATTGATACCCTTACCTCAAATGACTGTTACAACAAGAACTAAAAGGGTTTTGTTAGGCCAGTTCTGACAGCTGGTACATCCCTGAAAATATCCCCTCAAATCAATCCAGAAAACCCAATCACCTCTGAATGATAAAGGTGCATGATGAAGAGTTCTCTTTCCCTAGTGTGTTAAATCCTTTGTTCTGTCTTTTCCTCTTCATCAGGAATAGAGTTAAAACTAAAGCATGTGTTCAGTTTTGCAGTGTTGAAAGACATGGAGCCCCAGAAGAGTGCCTGGTTTAACAATTTGGATGTTTTTCTCTCTTTTCTGCTCATCTTGTGTACACACAAAACCAACGTGACACATCCAAGCATGAAATGATCTACAACTCTGAACTGTAACATTTAATTCACTGGCTTGGGTGGGAGTGAGACCTTGCTTCCAGGTGAACAAACAGTGTGTTCACTTTACATTATGTGGAATGTCATAAAATGTTGCAGCAGTCCTAGAAGCCAAGATCTGAGCTGCACAGTTTGCTGTTCACAAGCAGTATAGAGGTACTAGGTTCGATTCTTTTGTGAGTAGATTAGAACAAGGATTAATGCTTGATCAACTCAAACATATACTCCTGATTTTCAGTACAGAAAAAGCCCAAACAAAAACACCAGGGAAAAATACTAGGAATGCTAATTTTTGTTCTGCTAAGAACCATACAAATGCTAAGGCTTCAGAAGGGTTAGCAGACTTCTCCAATCCTCTGTGACATCTTCAGTCATAATCCCTATCTAAAAATTACCCTTTTGGGAAAGGAAAACAAAGTAGAGCTGTTCAATGGTAAAGCCAAGGGGCTCAGATATTTAAGGAGGCCTGCTCAGGCCTCAGTCAGGTCAACTCCCTGTTTGTCTGCTGTGACCATCTTCTACAGAGGGCACTGTGAGAGCAGAAGAGAAAAGTGTGGGCTGCATTGGAAAGACATTTTTGTCTTCTTCACAGGGGTATAAATCCAGCTCCACGTTTTTGTTTCATGTTGCAGAGAAAGAAGCATTCTCATTTCGATGAGTGACACAGAGCTGCATATGCACATTTTTTTTAATGGAATCTATATCTGTTTAAGATTACACATTAGCATGTCTTGTCATTGAATTTTCTTCAGTATCTCTAATTTATCCTCAAAATATGATATGGCTCAGTTGCCCTAGGTTTGGGAATGTATTTTTCCCAGTGAGCTAGGGTGGGTTAAAAGGTATTGTTGGTGAACCTTGCTTGTGACCTAAATAGACACTCACAGCAGGAAATATTTGGGTTAGAATAACTGCCTCAGTGGGACACTTGGTCTGGGGTGCAAACAGCAGTGCTGAATCACACTGAAGTAACTTAACAAAACTGCAGGGACAAGCAGGAAATCAGAACATTTTTCCCCCTTCTGAGATTCATTGCACAAATTCTGTAACTGAAACTTATGACCTAGCAGGGTAGAACAGTGAGTTTACAACAGCTCTTTTTCAAACAGGAAGTACTTTAATTTCATAAGTGGCAGCACTATGGTTTTCATTGTTGAGGATGAAAGCATTGTCAGCATTTCTACATTGCAGTAACCCCGACCATAACTTTGTTAGGAAAAGAAGCTGTAAGACTGCTTGCAATGGCAATCATGCAGAGAGACTCTGCAGGAAAACTTCTGGACTTACTCCAGTCATTACACATTTGGAAAGGGCTTCACACAAAGGTATTTTGTGCATGAATAGTCCAGAG
Source organism: Emberiza elegans (assembly GCA_024865655.1). Taxonomy (NCBI): domain Eukaryota; kingdom Metazoa; phylum Chordata; class Aves; order Passeriformes; family Fringillidae; genus Emberiza; species Emberiza elegans. Next base: position 32,306,554 of record JALJVW010003023.1, on the reverse strand, counting down.
GAATAGGTTTCTGGACCAACTGGTGTGTAGCTAATTTTAAAAAGTCAGTTTACCATAACAATTATTTTATGGGCTGTAGAGCAGATCTCATTAAAGTAGGAAGAGAATAATAAATTAAAGGAGAACCAAACATTAATACGTCTAATGTTGCCTCTACTTAATAGGAACATTACAAATGGTAATGAGAACACTGTTCATCTTTGTAGGGGATGGTGGTAAATATGGTAAAAATAGACAAGTTTTATATCCTCAAGCACAATTTTCTCATGTCATTTCTTCTGTCCTTTTTTAAGTATACTACGTAGCAGATTTTTGGTACTCATATTGCTTGCATTACTGTTCTGATTACTTTTTCAGGTCATTTTCTAATCATATTACTTTCTCCTTTTTAAAAAAGCCTATCTGTAAGTTAGCTATAGTTTTGTCTCTGCTGGAGTTTGGAACATTTCATTCTTATATTATCCTTTTTCTCATCTATCTAGTATTGTATTTTTTTCCTTTTCCTTTAAGTTGCAAAACACCTGGTCTCATCTACTTGTGTATAACACGTACATGTGCATGTGTGTTGGTACATTTCCATACTGCTTAAGCCAATTGGATGAAAAGGCAATAAACCCCAAAAATTACATATAGGAGGTATTTTCTGTGAACCTGAATACACACTTCTCTCCAGTGAGGCTCATAAAGTGGAACCAGTGTCCATACATGCTGTAATAATAGGTAAAAATTTCAGATTCACTTTAATACAATGTAAATTGCTGGATGGAAGAATGAAGATCATGTGTGTCCGTTCCCATGTAGCAAATAACTGAAAAATTAGGCATTATTTTTACATCCTTATTTCCTTATTAAATGTATTTCTATGGATTTTTCTATATTCACAATGCTGATTATTTAAAATGTTTAAAGTTTACCTGCTTTGCCCTTTGGTTTTATTTGTTAATTTCATTCAATTAATTCACTTTTACTTTAAAAAAATGTTAATTTTATCTATCATTGTATATAAAAGCCAAAGATCTTTTTATGGTGCTTTGTTATTCAACTTTTATTCTTCCAACTTCCACAGTAAGTATCAAAGAATGACAATAGTAGTCAGCAGGAGTTTTCCCATTGACTTCAATGGAATCATACTTAGATCTGAGCTAAGTACGTTTGAAAATCTCAAGGACTGCTGAGCAATTCTGAGAAACACCACTGGGACGCCTAAAATTCAACATTTACCATCCAAAAGGGAGAAAACTCTCCTGGAATCTTTTTTAGTAATGGTAATAATGACTATTTCTTTCATACTACTTTTATTGGTCAATCTTGGCTCTCACTGCAAAGGAGATTGATACCATACTTCGCATTTCATGGACAGAGAGATGGAGGTAAAGTGAGGGGAGTGTCTTGTTCACCTCAATATTTGTGCAGGCCTTCAGTGTTGATTGAAGGTCGGAGGGGATTTAAGACAGTTGCACTCAAACAAAATCAAAACACTGTTTGGGGAAATAATCGCATGAATCATGAAACTTACTTAAAACAATGGAAATGGTGCCATGGATTTGTGTAAGTGAAGTGGGTTCTGCAACCATAATAGAACCCCTTCTAGTGCCAAGCCTCGCAGCTCAGGCTCAGCAGCAAAGGCTCCTCCATCTGCACTGGCTGCTGCAAGACCTCACAGCAGAGACTGAGGTGAACACTTCTGACTCTTCACAGACTGGTGATGAAAACAGCAAAAGTTCTTAACAAGTCTTAAAGTTTGTCTAGTTTTCGCTTGGGTTCATGTGTCTTTCATGCACTCTGGGTTTGCTCATGCTAAAGCAGAAAAGTTCAAAAGCAAAAACACTGTTCAAGTCCAAATGAAACAGCATCACAGTTTTCATAGTCAGGTTGAGAGCAGTGTCAGATTACTACTTTGCACTGACTCTGAATGTATGAAATAAAGACTGGAGTTGAGTTCCAAGCACCCACATTTAGGTTTCTGTTTATCTGTGGTCTGCAGACTTAGTGTTGCAGCTTTCATTATTGCCAGTGTAATCCAGAAAGAAATTCATCTTGGGGCTTAATTCAATTGCCTAATCATAGACCTTGAGCACTAATTTGAGACCTACAGAGATGATCAATAAGGTTTCATAGATTTGCATAAATAAGACAAGACTTACAGGAATCTCACCTCAGCCTGAAATATCAGACAGATGTCAGCCGAAGTATTCTTACAACTCAAGTGGCAGTGGACAGAAATACATGGGTAGCTGAACTGAGCAGATTATTGACCATAATATGAGTTTATAATTTTAATATATAGATACATAGATACCTTAATTAAAGTTTCTTAATTAAAAATGCAATTTTATCTTCCATAGTGGCTACACTTTGCATGAGTTTGCAAAAACTAGATTGACACACAAGCTCAAGATGTATTACATAGCTATTTTTTTTTATTTTGAAGAAGAAAATTAAGGCTGAATTCGCACTTCTAATCTAACCAGTTCACCTGAAAAGAATGCAAACTAGAACTCCCTATATAGCAATAGAGTCAATGAGCTAATACAGGTCAGTCCAGTTCAAGAGATCAGTAACTACTGCCATGCTACTTGCCCTACGCAGTCTGCTTTGACTTCCAATGCATTTTCCATAGAGTAAGAAACTCCTGTAAATACTATTTTTCATCCCTGTAGGGATATTTCAGGTAACCAAGAGTATTTCAAGCAACAGTATTTGTCTTCTGTTTTTAGGCAACTGAATAAAATGCTTAATGTCCTAGCTGTGAGGAAAAATAATTAATATTGAAGTCTGAGTTTCTTGAGAAAAGATGTTAGAAACAGCAGAAAATAAAAGGTAGTGTGTAACAATAGCATAAACTTATCTAAGTCTTTGTTAGAAAGTTTTATAAAAACTATTAAAAACAAATAATGCAGAGAGGGTGAAGAAATTTTTTAGGAAAAATGTGTCTGACCAAAAGACAAAGTAAAAATTTCAAGATGTCTATTGCATCCTGATCAATAAGCATATTTATGGCTTGTAACATATATGCTGCAACATTTTTAAGAAAATAAAGATAAAAATATCCATAAATGAACCCTTGAAATAGGAAGAATGCTTTGATGTAGAATTATTTCAGTCTCTTTTTCTTTCTATACCATAGATACTCAAGTCTGAGTAAACAGCTTCGATCCTAATTTATTTTTTGAGGCAGAGGAATAGACACGTTAACAGAGTCAGTAAAGCAGTGTCTTTTAGACATCTGTATTAAGATTAGATGAATCTTGCTTTAGAACTGTTTCTCTTCACTAGGTAAGCTGACAACTTTCTTTTTCTAACTTTCATGAGGAAAAGCAGGTCTCAGACAATGCTGTCATTTGGTATCCTTCATCCAGTAGAGCTGCTATTTGTACAGTCCTGTAGAAATTCTCTCTGTTTTATCTATTTCATATGTTGGAAAGAACCACTGAAAATTTTGACACTGTAAGTTTAAATTGGCATGAGCATCCCTGAGCATTTCAGACACATATCTTTATCCTCTTAGATGGGGCTGCATCAATAAACAAGTATGTAAGAATCTGAATGAGTGTCAGTCAAATGAAGATCAAACTGAGCAAAGTATAAATAATAACAATAGAAAAATTAGGATGTTCATTATGGCTTCTAATAAAGAAAAGCTGCTGACTGGTGAAGTCAACTTTAGGAAAAGTGATATCTGCTTCATACGCTTGCAATTTTTCTCTATTATCACCTTTGACTATTGTAAAAAAAAAGCATTGTAATTACTTAATAAAAACAGATGCAACATTTGTCTTCAACAAAACATGTATTTGGCATTGTTCAGAAAAGCAGAGACTAGGGGAAGTTGTATTTGTATCTTCATTAGGGGCATCTGGACACTACAGTGATAAAATATTAAGCAAATGTTTAGCTGATAGATGGTAGGGAGAAATGTAAATGGATGCTTTAGGGGTCAAAAAGGGGAGGACTGGATGCTGTTCCCAACGGCTTCACTGGCAAAGGATGTTATATGCAGTGTAGTTTGATTAAGATAAGCAGGCTCTTGAGAATTTGGCTCTTAGATCCATTATCCTTAAACATGTACTCTAATACTGACCTAACATTTAAATACTCTGATAGCCTAAAAAAGAAATAAAGTATTAAAAAAATTTTAAGTATCATGATATTTTGTTTTATTGGTGTTTTTCTTTTGCTTCTTTGATGTGATTTTGTTCTGTTTTGCTCTGTTTTTTTCTTTTTCTTTTTTTTTTTGTTTTGGCTTTTTTGTTGGCTTTTTAAAATGTTTTTGTTTGTTTGTTTATTTGCTTGTTTTACTAGAGAACTGATGGTCAAAAGAAGAAACTTTATCGAAGAAAATGCTACATGGTCTAAAACCTAAATGAAAAGACTGCAATTTTTGATAATGGAGAAAAAAATCAATAGCAAAGTACTAGTTGTCTTCACAAGTGCTTAGGTAGTTGGGCAAGATGTCTGGAAAAGAAAATTAATTTAAACTGAAGTTAAAAATTCACATGTGTAGTTCAAAAATCTGTAAGTGGAAAAAAAGGAAATAAAAAAAAATCAGTGTCAACTGTCTTTGTTCTTCCAATCCCAGTTTACAAAATAATCATTTAGTGACATTATTTAATTAGCTTTCAGATGTACCTCTCATGTTCTGCTGGACAAATAATTTATTGGGTTATAAAAGAAAAATATGAGCCTAGTTACACTGATAAAGTCAGAATATTAAATTTCCTAATAAAATTATATACTCATACATAGACATAGCCAATATTGTTGTCATGCTGGATGCACAAAGTGTAATTGTCATTTCAAAATTACACACTTCTTTCCCTCAACCCTAGGAAAATTATGTCTGAATAAATGTTAACACATGTTCAATGTCAAAAAATGTCCAAATACTATCATATGTTATTTCTTATAAGGAAAAGAAAATCTTATCATCCATATGGTAAAGGATGAACTGGTTACAGATCTCACTGTGGCATGCCTCTTGAGGATTCATTTATTTAAACTGCAAGAAGCGAGTGAAGCTGAATTTCCTTCCTCTATGTTGATTGTGTTTGCTGACCTCTGCTAGGGCCAGAAGTACTGCTGTGAGATGCTGTCACTTCCTTCTCAGCTGTAACTTGGCACTGAGGCTACTGTCCCTTCAGCAGGGATCCCTTGATTCGGTGCAAGATCAGAAGGCATCGCCTGTGCCTGGCATATTTATAAACTAACATATGTGATCCTGAATCTTCCCTGTCCGAGGCAATAGAATAAAAAATAACAGACCTTATATGTTACTACATATATACTTTTTTTCTGTCAATAGACTGCTGTTTTATATCTATTGCTTGATTCATTCATATCCCCTTTATCAAAATCTTGTTCAAGCTTGATTTAAATACTGCATTTAAATACTGCGATGTGTGGAATGAAGAAAGTATTTTTGCTACTCCTAAACACTTAATATGTAATAAAATTGACAATACCTTTAAAAAAGTGATGTTTTGATGCATTGCAGTTTGCCTAGCTTACCTTCAAGAAGCATTTTGCTTTTGTTACAAGATTAAATAATGGTAAGGATCCAAGTATAATTCCGCTGTTGGCTAAGTTCCTTGAAAAGTGTCTGCATGCTATTTATAGGTATATGTTTTAGGTAGTGTTTATCAAGGTAAAAGTGTACTTGTTTCTAGTCACAGACTTTTTTTTTTGCCTTTAATATTAACCTGAAAGCACAATTCAAAATAAGAATTGAGGAGCTTACACTGTGAAATGCTTGCATAAGTTAGCAAGGATTTGATGTGTTCTCAGTTCTATGAATACTTCGTCATAAAAGTATTATTTAAATTATTCTCAACTAAATAGATCCCTATGTAAAGAAACAAAATTATTCTTCATATGGGTATTTTATAGGCCTCAGCAAGATGAAAAGTCTTTAGAGCAGATGACATATCCATATTGAGGTTATTAGGAAAAAAAAAGGGTTAGGCATGATGAACATAAGAAAAAACACAAGAGAAAGAAAGATCTGATTTGAATGACCCAGACCCAAAGTTATTCATTTGATATTCCAGGATTCTAAAACAATCCGAAATGGAATAATTGTTCTTTTTTTTTTTTTTTTTTTTTTGCCATTACAGAAACATTAAAACGTTTCATTAGCTAAGTCTGGAGAATTCCCAGAGAGAATATTGACAGTCAGGAGTCTTTTTTATGTAGAACTGAAAAAGGCTTTTATACTTCAAGAAGTTACCATTGCTTTCTCGGGGTCCAGTTATGATTTTAGATTTTGATCAGAGGAGTTTACACTTCAAGAGGACAAACTGCTGCTTGAATCCACCAGAGGGAAAAAAAAAAGATAAACCAAAACAAAGCAACCTCAGATATTATATGTTATCACAGTTTAAATTCACAGTAAAGGAGTCTGATGCTGACTTTATATCCAAAAAAAATTCAGTGATTTGTTGGACTCATATAACTGACTTAATTGAAGTCTCATCTTATTTCAAATTAATGCATAAACAATCTTCCCCTCACTTATGAAGACAATCCTTGAGTTAGTAGCCACACTTATTAGTCAGCATGATGATTTGGTAGTCAGATGGATGACTTCATTGGTTTATAGTTGTCTCAGCTGTTATTTAACTGACAATGCTCAAGACACTTGTGAATTTTCATGTCTAACTTGAACACAGTGGGCTACATGAAAACCACTCTCATGCTTATTTCTGTTGTGCTTCTATTTTAGTAATTAATGCATTCACATTCATACATATAGAACATAATTTTATATATATATATACATGCAGATGCATATACATATACATATTTATTCACATATTCATTTCAGTATTCATATATTCCTCACAGTACATATAATACAATCTAAAAAAAACCATAAATGGCACAGCAAAAACACAGCTATAATATGTGAAGACAAATATGGCATGGCAAATCAGCCTAAAAAATAGACTTGATACTACTGCATGAGATCCTTGAAGAGCTGCATTCAAATTATATTTTCTGTCTCAGTCTTGTTTGAATTTACAATAACTTTCTTGGAATAAATCTGCTGTCTACTGTGATTCTAGATGCTTAAAATAATGCAAATCAAAACAAAATTTGACTGTTAAAATATTTACGACTTTTTTTCATTTGCCACATTTATTTTAGTTTAGTCTAGTTCTATCATTGCAGTTTGCTAAGATACAAAATACATAAGAAAGAAAAAAGTACACTTTGCACTTTTACTTGTCTATCACACTTCATAATCAAATTTTTAAATAGCACCAACAAATTAGACAGTTACAATTAAATTCTGAACTAACATTTAGTATGAGTGCAGTATTCACAATTGTCTTTCAGTTTCTTTTTGTTGCACCTCATTATATGTTTGCCCCAAGAAATTAAAATATGGATCTTATTATTCCCATTGTCTATCATAACATGAAATATCTTCTCCTAAATTCTAAATAGGATAGGCATTAATTTAATTAGCAATCACTGTTTTCATGTCATTGATGTCAATGAACTGTAAAATTGCAGGATTATAGCTTCTATAGTATTTTTCTTTTTTTTTTCAGAAATTAAAAGAAATTGCAATTTCTTGGTAGATGCATGTTCATTATGAAAATATGAAGGTAAGAAAAAATATATCACTGTACTTTTCTCTTATTAGCACTTTCCTGTTCAAAAGTTTGCTAATGGGTCTAGAAAAAAAGAAAAAAAAACCCCAAAACTAAATAGGTATGAGTCTCTATATGCTTTCAACTTTACAGCAAATCTCATTTCCTGAAATATTACAGTAACCAGTCAGGTAACCTACCCATTTTCACTTTTGCTTTGTAAAAGAAAGTCCTATTAAAAACGTATACTGTACTTTAAATTGTAGAATTGTTTTTCCCATAGAATTACTGTTTCTAAGTCCAAATTGCCAAAGACTGCTCTATGAGCCTCTTCCAGCTGTCTGACTTATTTTTTTTCTTGTTTTCTTGTTTCTCCTTTATAAATAGGAAAGGATGTGTAGAAAATGCATTCCTATTCAAATGAATCTGCTTCTACATAATAAAACAAATGCTGCAATGTGATCCCTTTCAGGCAAACAGCTCAGGAAAGCAACTGCAAGCTTTTTCTTACCTCACTGCTATGCTTTATTGCTGAAGTAAAACACTTGAGGGAGGTATTAAATATGCATGCTATTCTTTTTTCTAATTTTAGTGTGAGAATTACCTTTAGAACTGTGTTTATACAGTATGCAGAATATAGCAGATCTGTGGCAGAGTTAAGAAACCCATGAGGAGGTATCAAAGTTTATGCATCTTACTTCAAATTAAATCTCTGCATCAACAGGGTATTTTCATCTTATCTTTAATAGAGGCAAGGAGATGGGTTGAAAAATGTCTTAGGTGCCTTGTGCTTAGTTGTCATTTTTATCCTTCCCTCTCTAAAACTAAAGAGATCCATTAAAACTATTCATGATAAGCTCTAAAATGTTATTTGCTATCATTTGTTTTTACAGTTCTGTGAGATATTTTGCTTTTTCTAGGAAATTTGGGTTGAAATAATTTTAAGTATAAGCATCAACTGAAAATACTATGTCTTAGAAAACTGAATTTTTGAGTATTTAAGCTTCAGTCTCAAGTCAATTTATATTTCTCTAGGACTTGGTATTTTGTGGGGTTAATTTACAACAGTCATCCAAATTCCTTTTCTAATGATATATTGACTACTTGCTTTTTCTTTTAATTTGGAAGATAAAAGTAATATAATCTTAAAAAATTAATCTTAAAGTGAGACAATTAATTCAGGTGGGTATATAAGCAACTTCTTCAAAATGATTACTTAATTTGAGTACCATCAAAGTCAGTGGGGGTTAAGGACCTCCTTAAAGTTAAATGTGTATTAATATGCCTGGGAATAATGTCTACAATTCCATATTTGGAGGGATGGAACATTCATTTGCTAATTTGATGTCATGGCAGGACTGTGGTGAAATGGGAGCCAGTAAACTCAATGCAACGCAGCTCCATGACTTGCTAAAAATGTTTAACTAGGTTGTAGGACACTAATGATTAAGCTTTTGTTTCAAGTCAACTGTGAAAAAATAAATATTTCACTACTCAGTAAAGTGCTCAGAATTGTTAGTTATTTTTGTGATAATGCTACCAGAAATACCTCTACTAATCACCAAGTGCAACTGAATGTCTCATTTGGGCTGAAGGCTCTGCTTACATCTCTGCACATAAAAGCGAAGTGATAAAGTACCTAATGGTCATCTCCCTTGAAGGCCTGATCTAAATTCAATTAAAATAATTAGAAAATTTTCCACTGACTTCAATTACCATAGAAGCCTTCTTTTCAGTTTTCACTCACACAATGTTCCCAGGGGACTCACTATGATTTCTATATGGCCAAAATCTAGATAACAAGCAAGTGACTTGGGCAGCAGACTTATTAGAGTAATTGAATATATTTTCTAATTTTTTCATTACAAAAGTCTTTCAGAAGGTGAGATTGTGCATGGATGTTTTTTTTATCCAAACTGAAAGCAAATATATTTGAAAAAATTATTCTCTTCCATTATGTCTCTTCATAATGCTGTGTACAAACACAGGAAGTGGGAATATGGGAGATACACTAAATGTGAAACAGCATAATCAAATATGGAAGTACCACATGACTGCATTAGTAAGAGAAATGCAGGTTATTTTTAGCATTTATTACCAGAAAAGCAAGATTTATATTCAAATACTTGTTAGGTGCAAGAGGAAATGTTTTAAAATCTTGGATGAATGCTGTAATTATTTTGTAAATAGTTACCATGATGGAACACTAATTTTAGTTCAATAAATTTTGTCTTTTGTATCTGTTATTTCCATTTGTTTTGTGCTTCAGGTGTGTTCCACAAAGTCTATCTTCATTTGAACACTAGAACTGGTTGAAAAAAACCAATTGTTTTACTTAAAAATGTCACTAATGTTTCACAAATATGAACAATTTTGTTGAATGTTTGAAAACACTTCTATCTGTCTGTAGAAATAGCAGTAAAATATTCTGGTTTTACAACCAGTATTTGGAAGAGTGGAACTCTGATAATTTTGGACTGAGAGAGGCTTACAAATCTTCCCTTTTCTATGTGATTGAATTCAATCTGGCCTAGGGCTGTGTTAAGTCAAAGCTCTTACTGCGTAAGGACTATTCAGTTATACACACAGAAATAATCTGTGGCCACAGCCAAAATGAAAATAAAATCCTGACAATAAACAAGATAAAATACATTAATTGTCATTGGTTTGCATTACTGATTAGCTTAAACAAAGAAAAAGGTCATAAAAAGTGGATTTTATTCTCCACACCTTTGAAAAATATATAAGCAAACAAAGCACAGTCATCAGCATAGTTCATTTAGTACCAATTACATATCCATTATAGAAAAGACATTTACCATGCTAAAATGAATAATGCTTGGGTTTTATGAGATTAAATTCGTTAGAAGACTGGTCACAGGTATGTCCCTGCATTGCAACATTTTTAAAAGTGAAAAAAGTCTCTCTACACTATTTATTTAAATATGCCTATAATTTGTAAGTGATATGTCTATAAAGCATAGTTTGTATACTGAAATGCATGCATATTACAGATGTAGTTTATGTGCATTTATATACAGTCTTTATGTTTAGATGGTTTTTTGTATTTACATATGTTACATGTGTTTGTGGGATCCAAATGGTAAAAACAGTTAATAGGCCTGATATTTAGCCTGATAGTTGAAAAAAAAATATTGGTTTGCAAACAGGATTCTTTGTGTGTGGGTATGAAAAAGAAATGTAAAAAATCCCTGATTTCAGCATTTCTCAAACATGTCAATTATTGACAGGGTACAGAAAACCAAACACAGTAGCTATACATAAGCTTCACATCTACTCTGAATAATTTTTTTTATATATATAAATATTTTCATTCAGGAATTAAACAAATTTAAACTCTTATTTTTATTTTCTGAATGGGACTAGAATTTCTAGAGGTGTGAGGTGTCCTCTGATGGAATTAAAAGCTGGGAAGTAGCTTCCCACCTACTCATATCTTTTGAATTATATGCAGTGGTGACAAAAGAGAGCTATCTAATTAGGTCCATTTCATAAACTGATGAGGTTCAGACACATTTTCAAAATCATTTTATAGCAATACTCATGTAATTTCTAGTTTTTTTCTCCCTTTTTTTTTTTTTTGTTATGTGATGTATGGCTTAGATTTTTTTGAAACTACTTAAAGTTTATAGATAAGGTACACCCTCAAATTCTGTAGGTTACAGACTTTAGAAGACATCAAGTCTGATTTATCTGCTTCTGTTCATGAGTCACTGTTCTTAAGTGTAAGATGGATTCTTCTCATTTTGTAGGCAAATGTAAATTTTTTTCAGTAGCTAAAGTAAACTTCTCAATATGTCATCTTGACTGATATCTCATTGTGAAGTCATTGTTCATTGATTCAGAACCTATCTCAGAAATCGACTTTAAATATATAGTGATAAGATTCAAGTCTGCATTCATATTTGGCCACTTCTTAACCAAGAATACATTGACTTGAAAAGAATGAAGCAACTAAAATAGCCAGGGAATTAAGCTGATTTGACTTAAGATAAGCAGAGATTAAAAGAATGTTAGCATTCACAGATTTGCTAAGAGAGAGCAAAAAAACTGCATGATAATCCCCTGGCTATCACTCAAAGAGGTACATACCAGAGATAGAAATATAAAGAATCACAGGAAAATTGTGTAAGTAGGAGGAAAAAAATATGATAAAGTTAAAACTCAAAGTTCATATGAAAATCTGAAATTTACAAGTCTTCAGTCTGATGTATTAGACTGTAATTTTATTGGGAAAATGCTATATTAGTGGGGTTGCATGAGTCAAATAGGAAGAAAGCATAAATATATGGGACAACTCTGTGCAGATGTGAAAAGCACCAAAAAGGGGTATTTAAAACCAAAGCACTCCTAATCTCTTAAATTCATGACACAAATAATACATATGGAGGAAGTATGAAGCCAAACCCAAGTATATGTTAAGGCTGAATCAAGTAAGAAATATGGAGTGCTGAAATTGTCTTGCAATTACAAAGAAGAGGACAAAATTGTTGATGTCATGGAGTTCAATCAAGAAAAATACCCCATAATTAGAATTCACTCCCAATTTGAGGTCACAGAGCATTTGAGTTTACCTATGTTCTAGGACTGCTTTACCCTGACATTCATTACTTGCTCTTCTTCTTAGCCTGGATGCTCACTGGCCAATGGCAGTTTAATTTGTCATGCCTGCTTATAAGTGCCAGTTTTGGGGAAAAAGGTTCTTCTCTTCTCATTGGGACTCAAATATAACTCAGATGCATGATCCAAGACCACCAAGAAACCCCACAACCTACATGTATTTGACACTGTCAAATTTGTGTAAACATCATGTCTCATTTGATAGGAGTGATGTAGCTTAAGAATGAAGTAGGAATTTGTAAGCTTGTTTTTTTGACCCTGTCAGATAGAATGACGTTGAACTTTCATCTCCTGGAACACATCAGTGACAAGCAGTCTGAGGGGTATCCTCAGTAGGAGATCTTATATTTTCTAAAGACAGGTCACTGTGCTGCTGTGGATGGGCTTGTAATGGAGTTAGGAGGAATGCAAATTGACCTTATCCAAAAGTTAGGGCTCACACAGAGGGATGGAACTATTTGTAGAGAGATTACAATAAAAAATGGTGGGTTCAGGTGCTATTTTCAGCTTTTGTTTGATCCATTTGGGGGTTTGGGAATTTTTCTATTAGAAGGAAAAATCCCTTTTGATTAAGTCTTATCCTCTGAAGGTGATGAGAAAAACTGATTCAGGCAGGTGAACATGATGTTTATGCCTATCATTTCTTATCAGTTCTTATTCAGAAATTAGAATATAATTTTCACTACTTCTGTAGGGAATTTAATTACTCCTATTCTTTCAGGTATCTAAATTTTTGCTACAAGAGTGCACCTAAATTAGAAGGTCTGTGTTCTACCTGCAGTAGTATTTCATTAACTGAAGGAACTGAGAAAATAAACATGCACACATATTAATTTAATAAATTTGTAATCATTGCCTGAGCTGAAAATGCATTTATACATGACACATACATCAACATGTATCAAAACTTGAAAATCACAAAACCAGCCGCATTTTATATCACATTTAATTTGGTCATATTCAGTCAGAAAGAAAATTATTTTGTCTCTATGAAACAGGGAAGATGATTTTTATTTCCCTGTTCTTAAATTACCTCACAAATGAATTGAGTAAAAACTGCAGGACAACAGGTGTAGTGGAGAGAGTATTAAAACATAAAATAAAAGTCTCTTAGTTGTCTTCCATCTTTTTACTGAGTATGTACAAAGGTCTGTTTTTGAAAATTAATTATTTATTCCTGAAATCGAGGAAAATAAAGGCTTTATCCTATTTTAGATCCTTAATTCTGTTAATCTACTTGTAATCTCATTCTGATCTTTTTTAATCAGTAAAGATTCTGGTAACATACTGGTTTAGTTATGATATTGGTTGATTGTCTTCAATAGGTAAGGAAGAAAACCAGTGCACCATACATATTTAAAGGGAATACTAAAGCTAGCACACTATGGAAACTATACACTATGCAAAATAGTGTACCACACTATGTATCTACCACACTATGTAAAATAGCCACATATATGCACAGAAGTGTTTAGGTTTTGGGAATAGGACCGGTCATTTTTCTTATGGTTGAGAAGTGAGCATAATCCTTTGGTCCATTGAAAAACTGGTTTAGTCAAAGAATTAGTTCATTCTATCTAGCATCTGGCCTATTTTATGTCTTCTCATGAAGCTCAGGGGCTGCAAGCCTGGAATCTATTGGAATACTTGGTAATGTGTTGAGTGCCAACACTTTCCTACCATAGTTCTTACTCCTCAAGTCTTTTGGATGCACATGATATGCACAGGAAAATCTTCTTGATGTTCTGTATCTTCTTATAGCAATATTGACAGCTTCTTTATCAGAACTACATTTACATTCCTTTTTTTCAGGAACTTCTGGAGAAGTTCAAGCTAAACAAATAAATAAGAAAAACCCCTGATATGATTCTGACTGATCTAACTGTGTGAGAAAAGTTTCTTTGTAGCTTACTGCTTATGGTATGACAATTCCTTCATCCTTGCTAAACAGTTGTTTAGCAAGGTTGCGGTGCATGGACTGCTGCTGATTGTGCAAGCGTTAGTTTTGTCTAATATCAGGAGTGACCTGTCTCATAAGTTCATCTGCTCATTGCAATCTGTGGCATTTATAGCTTTCTGTATTTTTTTTTCTGACAAGATTTTTGTAGCAGCTGGATGGGATACAAAGGTGGTTTCTGGTGAGAAGACAACAGAAACTTCTCCTGTGTTCCAGAGACAGCTCCAGCTGTCTTCAAGGTGGACCTGCTGCCAAATCTGATGTTACAGAACCTCTGCCATAACATATTTAAGAAATGGTGAAAAGCACTGTGTACCAGCAGATGGGAGAGAGGAGTGAGAATGTGATCACTGAAGACAGAGGATGAGGAAGCGCTCCAGGTGCTGGAGCAGAGATCTCCCTCTTCTTATCTCAACAATTTTTTAGCTTATTTTCTTTGTCCTGTTGATGGAATAGGATTGATAGAGCTGCTTGTTGGGCACCTGGCAGCCAACCAAGGTCAACACATCACACTTTTTTCATAAAGCACCAATTGGGAAAAAGTCAGTAACTACTTGGCTAGGGTCAAACTCAAACCCCCAAGAGTCTTGGTCAAACACATCTATGAACGTATTGTATTTAAAACAAAACAATGTCATACTTCATAGAACCCTATCCCAAACTAGCTTTGCATATAGAAAATGAATAAAGCATAGAAATTAAATCTTAGCTACGTATAAATGGATAAATGGGTTTGTTGTTTTCATGTGTGTGCACATTTCCAGTTCTTTATTGAACAGGAGCAGAAGATGAAGCCCAGAGACCAAGACTTAGAGAAACATAGATAAGTATACAGAGGGACAGGAATTAAAAGCAAAGGTGAAAATTCCTGGTGTGTTTTTTCTACATGGTGAAACTTGGTTGCAACAGTAACTGTTTCAAATATTTCAGGTCCCTGGGAAGCAGGTTTCAAGTGATAATTCTGAAACATGAACAGCTAGAGACCACTCTGACTAGAAGTATTTTCTCTTGAAGAAATAACAATTTTTTTGTCAATTTAAGTGTTGTCACAGAATTAAAAAAAAATCAAATATAGTACTAATCACAAATACTCCAAGCAGGAATTGTTAAGGTGGCATAAATGTCACATTAATATGTCTTCCTGTTAATATTTTGCCCTTTAAAGTATATAGTAGCTCTAACTCTGTAGTTCACAGAGCATAACTCCTCTGAATTACAGAGTATTTTGTCCTTGAATTCTTCTTCATATATCTGTCATATTTGAAAAAGTATCAGAAGATTCTCATCAGGATGAATTATTTATAAATATAACTAATATTTTGAAAAACAGATGTGAAGTCCTTGAGGTGAGAATCACATGAAATAAATGAAATTATGTAGTATTATTAGTGAATATTTATTGATTACTTATGAAATGAAAAGCTGATCAATATTTTGGAAAAGGATCATTTAATTTCAGCTTCCTATACCTGTGTTTATACCCTATTAATCTATCATTCAGCACCTGGTTGCTACTGCTATTTCATTAAAAGTTGTGCAAAATCTGGAAGGTCATGTCAGTGACAGAGTTTTTACTACCCCCATGCTGCTGATTATTTTTTAGGTTCTGTTTAATTCTCTTTTGTTTTCAAGAAAGTCATGTGTGCCTGCAAATGATGTGTAATGTTTGTTATTTCTGGATGAATGCACTTAATTATCTCTAAAAATCATTTAATCAACAGATGTCTCCTCCTCCTTCCTTTGTACTAATCATTCCCTATATTGGTGAATTTTTTTTTTTTTCTCCTGAGTCCTTGTGTTCCCTTTTTTCTTAGCTCTAAAGGATTTATCCTTCAGGGCAAAGCTCTTTCTCAAAACCAAAAATTGTGTAGCTTCTTAGAGCACACCATAAAAGCTTTGCAAACATTCCCTGGTGTACGTTTGAATACATCCACGAGATCTGTCCAGACAGCTTAAAAGAAAAAAATGGACAAAAAAAGCATCACATAATTTTAGTAATTGTTACTGTGTGTTGTAACGACTGTTGCTTCAAAATACTCTATGGTACTAATAGCACTATACTATGAAAGAAATGGAAATATTTCAGGGTCCACAAATCAGGAAGCGTACAAAGGGGAAATTACCCTCATGAGGTTAATACCACAATTGATAGGGGGCTATGTTTTGTGGTAAATCTTAATGACAAACAGAATAAAATATTTAGAATCATCCTTCAAACTGAAAATATAAATAAAAACATTACCTTTGCAAAATGACTGTTAACATTTGTTTTATTGAAGCGTAACTTTTTAAGTGCTGATACTGCAATATTTTCATCTACTGCTATTATACTACCTGTGAAACTAATATAAGTACCAACGATGAAAAACAGGTGTATATTATTTGTGTAGTATGAAAAAAAAAAAAAAAAAATTATGCTTTTGTGCTTCAAAGAAGCATTAGCCCTTTAACATGACCACTGAGGTCATAAGAAACTCCTGAAAACAGTTACCAAACATTGCTGAAAAGGATGCCATTCTCCAATTTGAAAGAATTATTTTCATGCTCTTGGCCAAATATAAAGCTGAAATGAGTACCAGTCTGAAAGACAAAACAATGACACAGTTTTCAAAACTACATTTTTTTTAGTCTGTTTATTCACAAAAATGCCCGATAGGCTTGTTAACACAAAATTCAGTCTCTTAAAGAAATACAGACTTTATGTTATAAAAATACAATTTTTAACACAACATCCTACCAAGTGTTTTTCAGCCCCATGAACAATAGAATTGTTCCACCTTTCTTTTTTTTAACTCTAGTGTGTAATTTATCCATTTCTATAAATTCATCTAACAACCTTATGCACTCCTATCAATGAAAACTTCAGACAACTTTTTATCGTAACTTGTGTAGGCATTTTTTGTCCTAGACCCTTCATTCTAGTATATATTATGGGAGAGAAAGCTTTTTCATACCTATTTATTTTAGTATTAGTTCTACTTGCCTGTGGTGCCTAAAAATATTTGCTGCAACTCAAAACTTTATATGGCACATATTGAGACAATTGCCAATTCTCTACAGAGCTGACATTGTAAATACAGGATAGGTGCATATAATGTTAGTTAAGAGGTCAGTACTTCATAGGATAAAGAAAATGCAAGCATTTTTACATCATTATAAATTACTCTGTGCAGTTAGTCTCCCATCATAGTCAATACAGAGAAATAGGTACTCTAAGATTGCCTACCTGATTTATAGGTCTGAACCAAATAAGACATAATGCAACATATACATGGCTATTTTCCTTCATTAAGTACAAGAGGATGGCAGAGATACCACCTCTCGCAGAGACTTCTACAGTGTACACATTGTAAGTTACATGAAATAAATCTAAGCCGCAAAAGAATTAAACTGTTGTTAAGGACATTGTGGATGTTTCTACAGTAAACCTATATCTATTGAGGAAAAGGTAAAAATGACATCATTTAGCATTGCATGGCTTAAATATTTTTATATTTTATACAAGGTTTCTAGCAAAAAAATACCTGTATCATAATCTCTATAGTAAATTCAGACCTGGACTGCACTTAATAATTTTGCTAGTATAGGCATTTTGAAGCAAAACATCTGAGCTATTAAAACCAGATATGTTGTTTATTAAACTAATATTACAAAGGGAAATTGTCCAAATTTGTCAATATAAAAAATTCCTTTTTGACATACCATTCTGTACACGTGGGTTCTGCTCACATAGCTGTGGTGACTATGTATTGTTATTATGGTGACAGTCTATGGAATATTTAAACCTTTCAGAGAAACTATTGCCAAAATCATAAAGGAAATATAATTTGCATGGGTCCCAAGTTCCCCAAACACAGTCCTGTTAAAGAGTCAGTGTCTCTGAAAGATAGTCTAGTGATAGTCAACCTTAAATACAAATGTTATACCTTAAGGAGTAATGGCTACTAACAAAGAATGGAATGCAATATATTCATAATATATTGCAATGTCTGTCTGACATGGTTGTCTTCAGGACAATAAAATCCCCAAGATTTCAATTATTAACTCTTTGTCTGGTAACAAAAATGCTATCTGAGGCAGAGTTTAAATTAGTCTGTATTAATAGGACTATTGTTCATTTACCTACTGTGTTATTAGACAAATGACATTATCCAAGTTTTTTAGTCTTTTTTAATGGATCTTAGGGAGCTCCCACACCTAGAAAACTCTAATTATTGAAAACTCCACTTATTGAAAAGGACAGCTATGTTTAGATACTAAGGAGTGGGAACTTTAAGAATATTCTTGTCATCACCAGATTTTCACCAGCCAAATATTCTGTGTACAGTAATCTCATCTACCCTTTTGCACGGTCAACAGAGAAATAATAGAATTTTTTACAGAATGTAGATCATCAATTTAAGAAGAAATGTAGGATCAATAGAGAGGAGAAAATCATCATCTTGTAGTTAATCTCCTAAGTAGTACTTGTTCTAGTGATCTTAACAGTTTCTCATGATGTAAGAAAGGTTTGAGGCCCTCCTGTACAGCTTTAAATTGAAGTTGGTTGCAGATCTTGTTCCTCAGGTATTTGTTCAGAATGTAAGTTCACAAGCACACTTGAGAAAACATTTCTCTGTCTCTGCTGTCAAGGTTGAAGCACTGGCAAGAAAAAATTGGGGAGAAAAAAGATCAAAGAAAGTATAACTTTAATTTACTGATGAAAACATGGTTTTCATAAGGAAGGGGACCCTTCCATCTGGCTGTATTAGTTGTTGACTAATTTAACATTTACAAACTGATCCAATAGGACTAATTAAAATTACAGCAGTGACGTAATTATAGGTCTAAGAGGGCAACATTCATCCTATATATGCTATAGGGTGTTTAATTCAATGTGCACATGTGAAGATGAATGAAAATAAAAGCACCAAGGTAAAAATTCCCCTCAAGTTCATGAAATACATTTAATGTCTTTTCATTTCTCAGTGAGAGGATGTTGAGCCCTAAGAGTGGGTAGATCAGCCCAGGCCACATCATTAACTTTCAGTGATAGTCCTCTAAACCTTGCAAACCTGAGAATTTGATTGTATACTGCTCCAAGGGAGGTGATGGACATAGCCTGATGCTGTCCAGGAGAGCTCAAACAACCTCACTCAGGACCACCATTTATAGGGTCTCAAGATGTTTGCCAATTCTGTTCTGACCAAAATCCTAGTAAGCAACTACTAGAATTTTTTAAAAGTCCAGTAATGATGGAACCATTCCACTTGGGCTACAATTCAGGTAGGTAATCTTCCAACACTGTGTGGGGATCAGTGATGATTTTCCCATTCCCCTCCTTGAAGCAGGTCAGGAAGGCAGAAGTCTCTGGTGTGGCAATTCCAGCCCCATTTTAGCTATGTGAGAGTTCCTGCTACTGTCAAGGACACTTCACTGCTCAGCTCAGTGCACACAGGCCAATGGATAACAAGAATTCCTGAAATCATGGAATGGTCCGAAGAACAGGGCATCACCACAGATATACGCACGGAGATATCCACATGGAGACGTGGACACACACAGCAGACAAGGACACAGCCACAGCTGGGGCTCCACAGATGTCCACAGACAAGGCACTACCCCCAGCAGCCCTCACATTCAAGAGTCACACAGATGGCTCCATCTCCTCATCTTCTTAATAATAACAAGGGCTGGCAGAGGTAAGAGTTCACTAGTGTGGCACACACACCACATTTCCCAGCTTCACAAACACACACATTTGCGGTTTCCTGAAGCACTGGCGCAATCCCTGCCCCATTGGCTGGATATTAAAGGCGCTGCTGGCTCCTGTAGCTGATGCCAAGACCCCACTGGCTCCAGGAGCAGTCATCAAGGGCCAGCTCACAGCCCCAGTCTGAGTCCAGCACTGGCGCCCTCATGCCAGTTCCCTCAGGAGCTGGCACTGAGTCCTTGAAGCACTGGCGGTATGGGATAGAGAGTGAGATTATGCAGAGGTCATTAAGAAAGGATGTAATACAGCAGGACAGACTGCAGAGATCAGGTGCATTGCTCAGCCAGACAGGTGCACTCAAGGTTTTGCACCCTACTGTGCCTTTTCTAATTTTTTCTCCCCCTGTTTTTTTCAGAGGACATTCTGAGTTTTCAGAGACAAAAGGAAAAAAAGAAAATGCATAGGAGTTTATGAAAAAGATACAGAGACACTTTATACTGTAGTGACATGTCTGTAGTGACAGAACAAGGTAATAACTTCAAAGTGAAAGCAGGTAACTTTAGACTGGAAAAAAGGAAGAAACTTTTTACAATGAGTATGGTGACACACTAGAATAGGTTGCCCGGGGAAGTTGTGCATGGCCTGTCACTGGCCATTTTCAAAGTCAGCTTGAGTGACTTTGAGAAAAATGGTCCAGAAAAAGATGTCCCTGCTTTTAGCAGAGAGCTAGGACTAGATGATCTCTAAAGGACCCTTCCAACTTAAAACATTGTGAAATTCTGTGATTCTGTGAGCTCAATATTCCAACTAGAACAGTAAGATGTAAAGAACCAGCAAATTCATAATGACTTTACACCAGCAATTTTAAGCAGACTTTAAAAAAAATTATTTAATTTTATCTGAAGAGATATGAGCTGTGCAGAATTAATTCTGAAGGTTAAAGCTAGTCTAAACTCTACTTCATGAACCTTTTACTAATATCTATACTATTAGCAATTGTTACAGTTCTAGGAACATGTTTTTGTTCATCCTTATTTCCAAAATCCATGAATTTTCTGTACTATTATTAAGCTTTTGAATTATAACTTTATATGAAATTTAAATAATCTCTCAACAGAAGTTTTAGCCTTCCTTTTCTAGGCCTCTGAAACTTTAATCCTCCTAGCACAGGTCTGTTCACAATATGTGAGGACAGTAATTGTGAAAATGTCTTTTTTATCTTGGTTTGCATTCTCCTTGGACTTATTTCACAAAGGTACAAACCATTACACTTGTTGAAAATTGATGGAGAATTGAGCCCAACTGGTTTCATTTACATTTTGTGATGCAAGTGAGTATACCATGCAGAGTGCAAGACAATTGTCTTGAACAGCAAATGCTTGTCCAGGTTTCATAGAATGCATAACAAAGTATATTTTTTTCTGTTTTCCTGCCTTCCCTAGCTATGCATGTAAAGAGGAATGGAATAAGGAATTTAATGCTGGGTTTTCTCTGTATTATTAAACCAAGGAAGAAAAAAAAAAAAAAAAAAAGAAATATAATCTCCTGTGTCATTAATATGAGATAGTGAAAGAGATGCAGGTCTAATTCTGATTCAAATTATATACTGCCTTGAAAATTTTTGGTCCCCATCCTGAATCTTTTGTATTCATTTTTGGAACTGAGAGCATTATCCTCAGTTGTGCAATAGAAACAATTTGTTCCAGGGTCCTTAGCCACTAATGTTCCAGAAACAAGACGAGCTACAAAGCAATTCTCCCAATACGTTTATCAGAACAATGTGATACAAGCCCAAGTGCAATAGTAGCAACAAAGCACTGATGATATTTCTAAAGCAGGACTTAATTAAGTTGTTGTTCATGCAGTAAACACAGCATCAGATTCCCAGGCCTGTCCTACTGTGTTGAGGGACTTAAGAGTTACATAGCAGACATTGGAAACAAGGACACGCTTCAGGCATAATGAAGAAATCTTGAGGGGGGCAAAAAAATCCATGCAAACAAGGAAACAAAGGAAATCCATGACAGATAATTTTGTACAAGATATTGGATGAAAAGTAGCTTTTTATTTCTTTTCATGCAAATGAAATTTCCAAGGAAAATTACTGAAATAAAAATGAGGGGAATGAATATTCCATACCAAGAGAAATACACAAACAATAATAAACAAATAAGAATGTGAATAAAAGTGAACTAGGTTACACAAAGCCTTTAATTTACACTAAAATAAAAGAAAATAAACCTTTCAATGACAAGTGGTATTCCTCACGGACTGATCCATATTGGGATCAGTATCATTTAATATTTTCACCAATTACATAGAGGTTACATGGGGTACAATGTACATCTGGGTACATTGATTGTACCGTTAGCAAATTTGAAGATGGCACCCAGCTGAGTGGTCCTGTTGACACACCTGAAGGATAGGATGCTATCCAGAGGGACCTGGATAAGCTTGAGAAGTGGATGCATGGGGAGGGATCTCCTGCAGTTTAGCAGCACCAAGCACAAGGTGCTGCACCTTGGTTGAGGCAACCCCTGGTATCAACACAGGCTGGAGAGGAACAGATGGAGAGCAGCTCTGCTGAGGACTTGAGGGTGCTGCTGCATGAGAGGCTGGACATGACCCAGCAATGGCACTCACAGCCCTGAAAGCCAAACCTGTCCTGGGCTGCAACAAAAGCAGTGTGGGCAGCAGGGACAGGAAGGGGATTCTGCTGTGCTCTGGGCAGACCCCACCTGCAGTGCTGCATCCAGCTCTGGAGACATGAACCTGGACCTGTGGGAGCAAGTCCAGGGAGGACTGACCCTGAGATCAGCTCTATTAGTTAGAGTACGGTGCTAATTGTGTCAAAGTCATGGGTTTGATCACTGGTCAGGCTGCTCGTTTAAGAGTTAGACTCGTTAGACTCAATGATCCCTGTGGGGCGCTTCCAGCACAGAATATTCTGTGATTAGAGGGATGGAACATGTCTCCTATAAGGGAAGGCTGAGAGAATTAAGATTGTTCAGCCTGGAGAAGAGAAGGATTTGTCATGACCTAATTGTCTTCCGAGTGGCTGAGGGGGTCCTACAAGAAAGGTGGCAAGGGACTTTTTACAAGGGCAGGTAGTGATAGAAATAATGTTTTTGAAATGAAAGAGAAAAGGTTTAGATGAGATGTTAGGGAGAGATTCTTTAATCTGAGGATAGAAAGGCAGTTGAACACATTGGCCAAAGTAGTGGCTGCCTGGGAATGTTCAAGGCCAGGTTGGATAGGGCTCTGATCTAGTTGAAGATGCCCCTGATCACTGCATGGGTATGGACTAGAAGATCATTAAAGACCATTTCCAGCCAAAACTGTTCTATTTTTAATGGAAATACTAATGATAATATTATTTATTGCTCTTATAAGGACTAAGAATGATACATTGGAAGAAAATGTCCATGGTATTTGCAAGTAATTCTCAGCTTCCAGGTTTACCTGAGTATAAAAACTGCAGTGGCTCTTTCTGCAACACTTTCAGAAGGTACATGTATGACTTGCTGTCCCTCAACAATGATGCTAAGGACAGACAAATTATGACAAATTCTGGCTCATGGGCTTTAGGTAGAAAACCAAGCACAGGTATGCCTGCCCATGCTTGATTTCCTAACTAGGGATACTGTGGATGAATGAACTTATTCATTCATCTGAAGAAAAAAGAATCAGAACAGCTGGCTTTAGAAAGAAATTTTATTTATTTATTTATTTATTTATTTATTTATTTATTTATTTATTTATTATTATAGTTATTATTGTTATTATTATTGTTATTATTATTACTACTACTAATACAACTACTACTACTACTACTATTATTAACTATCTGACAGCTTAAAGCATTTGATTGTGTGGAAACATCCCTTAATAAATCTGTGGGTTTTATCCTTTCTGATGTAGTGATAGAAGTGTGTGTGATCAATGAATGGCATTTTTCATTGAAAAAATTAGATTGCAATTTGGGATGTAGAATTGCTAAAATTCCATAGTTTTTAAAATATGTACTTGATATTTCCCTAATGTTATTTTTCAACTATAAAAATATTTGGGGTTTTTTTCCCTTTTTGTCTTTTCCTTGCCCCCCCCCCAGCCCCAGAGGTTGTGTGTTTGCAAATTGATTTTTGACATAATGTTTCTATATTGATGTATAAAAAAAAATCCATGTGCAGTGTTTCAGGAAGTAATGAGCAAACTGTATTTATAAAGCACCGAATAGAATCTTCTATTTTAATTTTTTTTTTTTTTAGTATTGCTTTACCAAGTAGATCCAAAAGCCCTGGAGCTAACAAAAAAGAAGTGTCCTATGCACTGATCAAACCACTAGCAGAGATTTATAAATTTATATATAATGCTAGCATCAAGGTTTTTTGGGTTCAAACCACAATGAAGAGGGACATACAGTCATACAGTTGGACATGTAAGCCCATCTGTACACCAATTCAGCAAGCTGCATTATAAGCTGGTAAGTCCAAGTATTCTAGATATCCACCTGAATAAAAAAGACTTCCTTCTCTGATACAGGAGTCTGTAATAAATGCTAAAAAATAAGTCTGCATTTGCAGCTTGTACAATTTCGATATTAAACCATTTAGATATTAAACAATGAAAAAATAAAGTTTAAATTTTGAAAATTTACTTTTAGATTTAAGTGTTTTTTGAGACAGGCTTTATTCTTTTGGTTGTTTTATGTATGTATTAAATAAGATACATTGTGGAAAGTCCTTATCTGGGGAACAACATCATCCTAAATATACCAATCTTTGTAATATCTCTAAGAGCTCTGCAATGTTGAATCATAATGAATAGCATTTCTAACAACAATATGTTTAACAACAACATTGTTTTACGTGCAGCTTAGTGGGTCTTTCCATTAATATTTTATACATTTGCCAGTGTTACACTTTCTATGACTAATGTAATCTCTCAACGTTGAATTCTTAAACCAGGGATTTATGAGAAACTGAAGTGCCTTTTCATCTCATATCTCATCTAGCAACTCCAGCTAAAAGGGCAGTGTTGCACTTACACTTCTTTATAGCTCCTATCTTCTGTAGGAAGTCTGGAACTACTTCATAGAGAACTCTGCAGGATGATTTCAGTTTTTCCTTTGAGGAATTTTAAAGATATTTTCCTTCCAATAGGAAATTTCTATATTTTTGTTACACTTTCTCCAGGAGAGCACTGCACCACACAACAGGGGACACTGTAATATGCTTGCATATGACATAACGTATTGCTTTTATTGAGGTCAATCCTTTGGTGGCTTTGGATATAGCTTTTTTATTATTGTTTTTTATTTAATTTAAAAATTTATTTTATTATTTAAAATAATATTTTTAGCACTTAAAAATATTAGACTGAAGATCTCATTCATGTTGTTTTTTTCCAGTGCTTTCAAATAAATCTTCAAGGCCTGCATTGGTCTGAAGTAGACCTAATAGCACCTTTTAGATACAGAAGGTAGAAATTTCATTTTTCAGTTTTCATTTGTGCAAATTTTCATTCAGTAACTAAGTTCATCACTACTTTTCTCCAAATATCTAGAACTAGAAGATAGGTAAATTACTATCTGACTAAGAAAATTCTCAAGATCATGATTTCATGCACTATGCAGCAAATTTAACCTACTTTCTTTAGCAAGCTTTTGAAATATATAATTGATTAAATCACTCTCCATTTCTCATGCATTTACAAATGAAATTACATCCTGGTTAATAGCATATTTCCATTTCTAATAAAAGACAGTAGTGTTTGTACTGACTAGATATCAGGTTCCTTAGAGCTCTTCTCTGTTTAGTCTTGACTCAACTAGTTTTATTTTGTAAGAATCCCCTAGTGGAAAGGGAATCCCTGGCTCTCATCTTAGCAGTATAGGCATGGCTTATCAGACAGGCCATAAGAAGTTGAAGGAAACCTGTCTGACATGCAGGAACAATAGTGTCTGAAACTTATGGCAAGACAAAGGTGCCAAGGAGAGCAAGGCTAGATTGTGTTCAGCTCAGAATTTTAGAAGGGACATTCTGACTTGTTAGATAAGAAGGAGGGGAAGAGAGAAGTGGCTGAAGGGGTAATGGGATGAAATCAGGCTAGAATAAGGACAGAAGCAATATACAAGGGGATGCCCTTTCGAAAAGAGGATAAAGAGGCCAGTCAAGGGATGAAATAGGATCCCAGGTTTATTGGTCTTATAATTTTTCCTATAACAGGTAATATTAACCCCATAGGATTATAAACCTCATACAAAAAGACAGGGATTTTTTTTAAAGATAAGGATTCATTTTTTGATAACTGCATAGAATGATGAAGCAGAATACTGAAGTAGTCTGTGATGGATTGCTTCTTGTACAGCTTCAGTAACAGTGACATGAAACTTGATCAAGTCAGACTTGGAAATAAGTACATATAACTAATATGTAAAACACACTGACAATTTCTCAACTTCCCGGAGGGTGGGAATACCCAAACAGCTCCAAAGTAAGCAGTCTTAGGACCCATACAGCGTCTGCTTACCATTTTTTTAGAAAAAATATAGAAATAAAGATGAATCTGAAAGGAGTTGAAACAGAAGTTGAGACTTGCACATGCTTAATAAAAGCCCACTTTAGAGTTCAATGTTTACATTTACAGAGAACTTAAGATAATGCCTTTAAATTTTGATGCATTTGGTTCAATGCATCTTTAAAATATTTAATACAGGATGATGCAAGTATCATCAGACTAAATTGACAGAACAACCACATAGATGGCAGCAATTACAGGATTTATATTTCTCAGGATAATAACAGTAATGACAGTAAGTTATTGCTTTCTGTATGGGGTAACTCTAGGAGTAGGTACAAAGGGAAAACAGGTGGGATGGAAAAGGTCTTTCATGACTTCATGATTTAGAATCTAGTTATCCAAATTCTTGCTATATTCTGTGATTCAAAATACAAACTTAGAACCAATCTTTCAATAACAGACTTATCCTACTACCAAGCAGAGGAAATGTACTGTGGTGTGTCTTTGCCTAGCTTGAATTAAAGATTACAGATTTAATCACAATGCAAATCTAAGATAAAAGATGTTGTACTGGATCTGGCTGAGATTGAATTAATTTCCTTTATCATAGCCTGTATGATGCTGTGGTTTGGATTTGTGGCTACAATAATTTTAATAACACACCAATATTTTTGCTGTTGCTGAACAACATTTGCACAGCACCAAGGGGTTTTTGTTTGTTTTTTTTCCCACTCTGCCTCAAAAGTGAGAAGGCTGCTAGTCAGCTGTAGTGAATAAATTACCTCTTTGCTCACATACTCAACATTTTCTTCACCTATCGATCAGTCTCAGGCCATGAGGCTTCTTCCCTTCCACCTTTTCCCATCCTGCAGGAGAGGAGGGTGAGCAAGCAGTTATGTGGGTGCCTAACTGCTGGCAGAAATCAACCTATCACAAATGTAGATATCAAAGAGCAGACAATAAAAGATTATGTATTTATTAAATGTGAGGCTTCTTTACTTCTGTGATTGTTTTCATAGGCATGTGCCTGTTGACTGATTGATAGTATTACAGTCATGCTAGATTTCAGTATGCCTTTTGAGTGAGAACCTGTCTTTAGTTCAACTGAGTTAAGTATCAACTGAACCAGGAGAAGAAAGCAACGTAAAACTAACAAGGGAGAGAATGGATAGCTGAGATGTTCAGTACAAGGTAGAATGGATAGCTGAAAATTGTGTTCAGTACAAGGCAGCAAGAAAGCACAAATATTTTATGTTGTAAACTCTTCCACAACAAACAAGGTAGAACATCCTTGTTGTCAATAATCATAAGGGAGAGGCAAGTAAGAGACGTCACCTGAACAAAAATTGCTGAAAACCTGAGGGAAAAATTAACACAAATTTTCTCTGATAACATTTTAAAATAGATATTTTATGCAGAGTTTTATGCTGAATGAAGGAATGAAGAGCTCATAGCTGCAAATTCCTTAGTGTATTTTGAGATCTCTTTAGTCATAATGGTTTGTGCCAGTCACATATTATGCCCAGTAAGTCAAATTGCAGACTAGCACTTTGTCACTGTTTTACCACGGTCAGTCACAAAATACTTCTTACACATTTTTCATCCTTTTCCCCTTAAGCTATACTAATATTTGAAGTTGTCTTAAAGTAGCATTAACCACAAAATTAAAATTATAAACCTAACTGTGAAAAAATGATAGTGCAAATTGTGCATACTACAGAGCCAGGATGACAGTGTTGTGTAGATAGCTGTACATGTATTCCTTTATTCTACTTAGAATTTACAGCTCCATCTGCTTAGATTAATTTTTGGATGCTAAATGACTAGCAAGTTTTCACAGGAAAACTAACTTACTTTTTTTTTCAATCTTTGCACATAATATTTCAATCACAGATATTCTTCTATAAACTTCCTTCCAGTAAATTTACCAGTATATATATATATATGGAATGTAATTGGATTACCTTCACTCTACACATCCTCTCTTTGTAGCAGAAAGACATGGAAGACACTCATAGATTTTTTAGCTATCTATTGTAGACATTTTTTCCATTATCTGGAGAAGAACATCTTTGGTGCATTGGAAAACTGCTAGCCCTACAGCTGGGACAAAGCAGTTTTCAGGACCCTTAGCATTTTCCTTAAATCTTTTTTTTTTTTATCACTGTGGCCTAAAAATTGCTATATACTAAAAAACTCCATGTTCTTCAATTATTGTTGAAGAACTCAGACTAAAATATTGGTTTTTATTCTAGAACTACATTAGTACTGAAAAATAGTACTGATAATCTATTTTAGATAAGAACTAGCAAAACAATTCTAAAATATTCTTTATGGATCCAATCTTTTGGGAATTTTAAATCACCTAAAGTACATGGAGGTCATTCTCCACAATCTGTTTTCTGAAATCTTTTTCAGCATCTCAGTGCCTGTTTCAGAGTGTTATGGAATTGTTCATTCTGCAGTTTAAAATAGCTCATCTATTTTCCAGATACCATTTGAAATAGAACCCCTGTAGTCCTGGAAAGCCAGAAGAAAATGTTTTGAACTAGCATGTCGACTCTCAGAGAGTTCTGACAGCAACATGCAAAATAATATAGCGACAAAGTCTTTCCCTTTCACCTGTTTCCTCTTGAGGTGACCAGCAAGAACTCATTAACAGGGCTTCCCATACCATTTTGTAAGTGTTGCTCCAACAGGCTATGCTGAGGATTTAATAGGACTTTCATCTAAAAAGAAGAGAAAAAGATCCTTAAAAGATGAATAGCACAAGCTCTCACTTTTTGCAATATAACTATATTTCAAAGTTTACATGACATAGAGGTAAAAACTGTATGTACTTTAATAATAAGAGTATATCCCTGTGGTGTATCCCTGTACAGTTTACTTACGGGATGGAAATAGTTCACTACAATCTGTGTCACTAGTAAACACTTATTTAAAAGCTGTGGGAATTTTAAACAAATTTAAAGCACACAACCAAGCTGAAGTCCATGTCAAAATATGGGTCAATAAGCTGAATTTAGGACTCAGTTTCTGTTTAAAAGACATCATGTGTTCAAGGCCAGAATGAGGATAGAATTTAGATGTTCCCATGTTTTGCAAATTGCTGTCACAACATCATAACTACAGGGTCTAGTAACTTAAAAATAATTACTCTTGTCCTGAGGCTAATAATATGTTGGATTAAAATGTCATTATTATGGATAATGGCAGTCTGATTTTAATCTTTGCAGAAACAGAAATTTAAGAGAGACTCCAGTCATATTTGGACCTAATCCCAAATCATAAACTGTTTTGTTTCTGGTACTGTTCTTGAAATTCATCCCTTTGAGTAAACAGCTATTAGATTCATCTGTGGATTAGAACTTTTACAACTGATTTACAGATTGCTGACTTTTAAATCAACTTCTCTCAAAAAAAGCAACTTTAAAAAGATAATTGTCTCAATTTAAAGAAGGTCCTGTGCTTGCTCTTAAAATAGTTGCAACAACTCAAATACAACAGAATTTATCTGCTATATTCAGATATTACTAGTTCTGAACAAAATATCTGGAATATATTTTAAAAGCCTTTATGTGTTATTAGTCGTGTAAGTAGAGATTATGTAATTTTCTGTTTATTTAAGTCTGGTTGCTGGAGTACTGTATATTTCTTAAGAGGTTCCTTCGTAGAAAGCAGTGATTTCTCATTCTAACATTGATCTATTAAATAAAAAGAATTTCAGAATAAAGATTTTCAATTACTGAGATGGAGACTTCAAGAAGCCATTCAAAATTCTTTGCAAGCACACCCTCTAATAAGAACTTTCCATTCTTAAATAAGATTTGTGACTGCATTCTCCAAGATAAACTTCTGAAAACTAGACTGTAGACAAGCATAAGTTATAGGGTTCAAATAAAGAGTAACTGCATGGAATCTTATGATGTTACTCTTTATTTGAAATTTTTATTTCAAATAATATTAATATTATTATAATATTAATATTATATGTATTGAAATATTATTAATATTTAAAAATAAAATATTTCATTCATCTTATGCAGACTAGATATTTTAGTGGTCCTTTCTGGTCTCATAGTTCATGAATTGATGAAATTTTCAGGTTTTAATTTTATTCCACATTGCAAACCTACACTAAAAAAGCACTGGAAAAGCGTTGGTAGCAGAAAAAAGACAACCTTTTTTTTACTTGGTAGTTAAGAATATTCCCATGTTTCTAGCTAAATTATCTTAGAATTTTATATATTTTAAGAGAAATTCCTTTATTCCCTTTTATTTTTTTCCTGTGCAAAAACATTTTGCGCTCCTTCTCAAAATTAGGTTGGCAGTTTTTGTAAGTGCATTAGAGCCTAAGCTCTTTAATGATGCTGAAATGTGTTATGTGATCTTTGGAAGAGGATCATTAACAACAGAATATAATTAATATTAGGTAACAATTAGGCTGTGTCCTTTGACAAATTCAGGCAAATAGTCTGGTATTCAACTTGTTTAATGATAGCAGATAGTTGCACAGTTAGGATTGTGGTTACTCAGACCCCATAATTTGGTTAGCAAATGTCAGTAACGTGGGAATTAAAGGCAGGAGCTGGAAAGTTCAAGTTTTTTTTTTTTTTAATAAGCTTCTTTGAACCTGATGCAGTTGGTAGGGCATTTCAGGTTTGCAGTTTGTTGCAAGCTTTGTTATTTGCACATTCTTTTACCCAAGTTGGCAGCCCTATGAGAAGAACAGAACAATGTGCCTGTGCCAATGTAGGCTTTGCTATGTTCCTACTTAAATGCAATGACCATTGTTTTCCCTTATGAGAGTGTCTGAATTTTTATAATACGTGTAAGATAGCATACCAATTCTGTACTTATTTAGAGCCCTGTGCCAAAACTACAGACCATCCTGAATAGATTGTTTGCTCAATATCATGACAAAATTGTACTTAGAGCAGGAAAATTTAGCTTATTGGAACCTTATTTGTATAACATCAGAAATCCAATACAGGCAGAAAGTCATTCTTAACTATAACTATTCTGTTTTAACATTCAGCAAAACTGATAGGCCATCTTTTCAGTGTCTACAGAAATATAAAGTCTGAGTGCTATCAGGATTACATTTCCCCTGCCCTTCCTCTGCACTCTCCTTCCCTTTTTTTTTCCTTTTTCTTTATGTATAAAGAAGTTGCACATCAAAAAGAATTTTCACATCTGTCCGAAACTTGTGTTATCCCATTAAACAAAAAAAACATGTGTAAGGGGAAAAACTGGAGCAGTCTTAATGGAAGAAATAGCTGTTTGACTGAGTCCAAGTAGGGAAAACCTCAAATTACTGGTTGATATAGTGAGCCAATAGTCCTTTTTATAAACATATTTGTCTACAATTTAGACAGCTGACACTGTAAAACTAAATGTATCTGAGCTTCTTAATATAATACATACATCACAGTACAAGTCACTGGACTTCTAAGAGTGAGTTACAGACCTACTTCTTTGCTTTCTTTCTCTTAGGAAACTAGTTTATTGCAGTCTGGAAGTAAATATGGTCTATTTTAAAGATGTTTCTTATTGCAATTTGCCATTGATACAATGGAGATGTGAAAGCTGACAGGAATTTTGTGGATGGCTGCAAAGCCAGTGTTTACTTCTTTGTGGCAAAAATAAAAACATACTTTGCCACTTTAAACAGCCCTTTCATTCTCCAACTTGTGTATTAAATCATCGAGTCAGTGGTGCCATCTGTCTTATCACTCTGAATCTTTTGTGATTTACAATGTAAAAATAGCTTACTAGAGAAATATTTTAAAAATCTAATTTAAAAAAAAAAGCTAAATATTTGTAATTATGTCTTTGGCTGTCTGTAATTAAAAATTTCAGATCTTGTACTCCTTCCAATTAACTAAAAATCCATTTCTGAATATTGTTTAATTTGTGTCCTGCTACACTAATGCAAGCACCCAGCAAAGGCACTAGGTTGTACAGGTTTGATTCCAAAGACAGTGTAGGTTTCAAGTTATGTTTAAAGTGTTGATCACTGCAGATATTTTTCTATCTAATCTATTGTCATCAAGCTAGATTTTTCATTCTATCCTCAGAATTTCCAATCATACTGGTGAAAGAGATGGGTGCAAGGGAACAAATCATAAGTCATAACCCTTAGTTTAGCTTTTCTTGAGGCAATGGTACTGTGGAGGATGCCTCGGTCACTCCCTTTTGGCAGTGGTTCTTGTTGAACTGCGTGGCATGGAAGGATACCTGTAAGACAAAAGCCTGCAGTCTTTCTGCCTAATTATGATTCTTAGTGAAGATTCCTAAATTAGGGGCCACACCTGCTCATTTCAGATAGTCTATGAATTCCCAAATGCAAAGGACATTCTGATATGGAGATTAAACTATTAAACTTATTAAATCAAATAAAAATAGAAAGTAGGTAGCGTGAGGGACATAGAAAAGTCATGGCAGGAAACTTGATGTTGCTGGGGGATTTTGTGTGTAGCAGAAGTGTATAAGCACCAGAACTATGTAGCTTGATTTCTAGTTACAGAGCACCAATTTCTTTGTCAAAAACACTTAAAAATCATTGCTATTCAATATCACTCAGAGCTTGATCTCTGCAAACTCATTATAAACTACTGCCCACATCTATAATTTTAAGAAAGTCTTGGTGGAAGTTCAAGCACTGATAATCCACTGCCCTCAGCCAATGTTTGCTGAATTGCTGAGCTCAGTTTTGCTTCTGTCAACAGGCACTCCCAGAAACATGTCCAAAGCTCTGATCAGAAGCCATCAGCTACAAGA
The DNA here is from genome assembly GCA_024865655.1 of Emberiza elegans. Taxonomy (NCBI): domain Eukaryota; kingdom Metazoa; phylum Chordata; class Aves; order Passeriformes; family Fringillidae; genus Emberiza; species Emberiza elegans. The sequence goes on along the minus strand of JALJVW010003023.1, from coordinate 32,273,361 downwards.
GACCATTTTCAAGGGGAAGTATGATTGCAACAAGGTTTGGCTCCCATAAAAAATACCACTATGTTGGACTGCATTAACATTACATTATTGGAAGCCTTTCACAAAAAAGGAAAATTGGACAAAATAGTTCTTTACTACACCCCACCTATCTTAGCAGATAAACATGACTCTTCCAACAGCCACATCTTCCACAAAAATTTAAAATCATAGAATATCCTGAGCTGAAAGGGACCTACAAGGATCATCCAGTTGAACTCCTGACCCTTCACAGCACCATCCCCAAGAGTCACACCATGTGCCTGAGAGCATTGTCCAAACACTCTTTGAACTTTGTCAGGCTTAACACTTGCCACTCCCCTCTTCCCTGGGGAGCCCAACCAGTGCCCAGCCACCATTTGGATGAAGAATATTTTCCTACTATCCAGCCTCAACCTCTGGTCATTGGAGAGAAGCGATCAGTGTCTACCACAAATTTAAATCAGAAGCTGTTTTAGGCAATGCAATAAAGCTAGACAAGTTCTTTGTCATTATCTACTATCTTTGGAAACACGTAAGTGTTCAAATATTTCTCTTTCTGTAGTCATTTACTGGGAAAAATATTAATCCTCATTTGAATGTGTTAGCCAGTAAGCATTTCACTGTGTGATCCATAGTAATTGTCTCTCATTGCCTCCAATCTCAAGTATGGCACATTAAAAACATAAATAAATAGCAACTGAGTAGACTGTCTGGGTTGTCTTTTCCCCCATTTTAGGTTAGTATTGCAGCCACCGAACTCTAAAACCAAAGTAGGAATCAGTCCATGTGATCCCGTCTGCAATGGAACGTGTGTCTAGGTCTGTCTAGCCTTGTAGTCTTGTTAAGGACATCTAACCTACATTAAGAAAGGTTAGATTGCCATCCACTGGTGTCCAGGCCTTCCGATAGGAAAAATGAAAAGATGTAAGCAGCTGACTAAGGTGGTCTGGATTTCAGTTTACTGTTTTAAAATATGATTATAGCTCTCTACCAGCTTTATTGAAAAATTAGAAACTTTCTCTCAGTGGCCTGGATCAACTTTTTGCCAAATTAGCTGCACTAGATTTCACTCTCCTTATCTTGATAATGTTGCATTCTGTTTGGAATCAAAATCTAAAAGCAGTCCCAATATTTTTTCTGCCAAATGACCATGAACTGACCCTTAATAACAAATTTTAATGTGCTAACCCTTTTCACAATCATCAGTAAATAACAAAATGGTACAAAAAGCAATTAACATAAATTAAAACATAAATTTTAAACAGCAAGCTCTTAAAAAAATTTTAATCAGACACCTATTGACTGAAGATGGAATACTGTTGACACTGAAGACTGGTCATATATTATTTTAATTTCTTCTATCTAGTTTGCTAGTTTCTTGTTCTTATAATAGCATATATCACTGCAGTATCTAAGTGTCACTGAAGAAATAGTAACTGCTCCAACAACTGGCCAGTAATGTAATTTTTTTCTCTCTCTCTGCTTAAGGCAATTAAAATATATTTTTTCTTTTTTATGGTTTTAATCCCCATCTCATCTCTCATTTTCTTATCATCTATTTTAGTAGCTCTTCCATTCTTGAGTGCCATTTCCAATGGTATTTGGAGAATTTTATATATTAATTGAAAGGTTGTTCAATACAGATTTATTTTAGTCTGATCAGACAAAGTTTTGATGCTGTTACACATATTTCTTTAATCTCTCCATAACAATTCCTACAGATAACAATTATAAATGCAAGTCATCTTTATGAGGACAGACATACTTCATGAGATATGTCAAGCTTTAGAGACAAACAGAGATTAATTTTGAAGGTGGCTGATATGAGAATGACTGTTTCAGGTGTCATCACATTAAGCAAAGTTCTGGGAGAAGATGGTGGTGATTTTATTTTATTTTATTTTTATGAATAAAGAGATGCCCACATTATGAATTTGTTTAATTTTTTTACTTTATGGTGCTGCTAACACAATCCAGATATAACAAGATTCCAAGGAAATGTCAAAATGTGATGTTCTATCACTATGATGATGGGATAGAACGATATCTTTTACTGTCCACTACAGAAAAGAATTTTTAATTCCCAATAAAGACTCCTGTCAGTCTTGTCTGAAAGAAAATTAAAAAAAACAGGCAGTTCACTTCAAATCCACAACTTTAAAGATATTCTATTTCAAAATTAGATAGAATGCTACTGGTGGAAAATAACATCAGAGATACATACCAAAGCAGCTGCAAAACAAAACAGAAATAAATAAAGAAAGATTTCAGGTTATTTTCAGGATAATAAAATAAATAGGCTTCTCAATCACAACAAATACATGTTTTGTATGTACTAATTAAGACCACTGACACCTTGAAGTACCATGTTTGTGTACTTTGCACTATCCACAGAACAATTTAAATTCTCACAGCTGTTGTCAAAAGTCAGTCTTAGTCCATTGCTTTAATTAATCTATGCTCATTATCAGGATAGCAGTCTTTCTATGAACATAAAGTCAAAGGAGAAGATGTATCATCAGTAGAATTTTTCAAGCAATTTGCAGGATACTGAGACATTATTTCCTACCCTTAGTGGAGCTCTTTGATATGTAACAGTAACAAAGACATCTCTAACTACAATCTTCAAATAAATACTTGAAGGTTTGTAAATCTGGTGGATAACAGAAAATGCCATTCACACTAACTGCTTTCTTATTTCTTAATAAATTAAGGGGTGTTGCATGGAACATATGGCTTTATGACAATCTAAATATTCATCCAAGATTGTGAAAAAATACCACCTGTTATAAACAAAATATGTTATTACAGTGACTTATTAAGAAAAGAAAAAATGGGGACTGGATTCTGCTGTAGAAAAATGCCCAACTGACTTGATATTTCTCTTTCTTTCCTTGCTCCTCTTTTTATGGATATTGTATAGCTTGTATAGATAATACGAAAACATATGCTGCAGTTATTTTTTTAGACAGAAAATATGTTCCTTGCTGGTATTCTAAATAAAAGTTAAATACATAACTTAAAATTACATTAGACTTGAATTAAAAGTAAAAAGGTAAGATATAAGGGGAAATGCTACAGGAATATTTGATAATCATAAACATATATTAGGACTCCAGCAAATTAATTCTAGACATTGTATTTGAAAAACAAACGAATGTACATCCAAATCTGTAAACATGTGGATATTCCCACACACACCCTGCTTCTTCTCAGAAGTAATGAATACAATAAGCAAATAATTCTGAAAAATACACTCAATAATATTTAAATTACCCGCCAGTTAAGAATGCACAATCAAAGACAAAGAGAGGGCACAAGAACTGAAAAACTCAAAGACAACAAAACGTAACACATATGTTTTTGCCTTTATTTTGGTGGCTTTTTGTGTTTTTGCAAGTTTTTGTTGTTGTTGTTGTTTTGTTTGTTTGTTTGTTTTTTTTCTAAAGCGGCAAGCAAGCAGCTCAGTCATTTCCTATCAACAGAAAAATGAATACAAGCTTTAATCAAAAATATACAACAGTATGTACCTGTCACCCTTATATCTAAAGTATTTCAAATTCTTCTTCTCTATGATCACATGACGAGAGTTTAAAAATGGACTAGAATATGATTAGAATCCAGTCTGTTTAGGGTCTCAAGTGGCAGAAAAGCTTAATGTTTCCATATTATATACTTTTTTTTTTGGTGGGGAGTTGGATTAAGTGATATGTTGAATGTCTTTGTGATTTTAATTTGCCTTGCAATCTGCAAGGACAGGTATTGAAATTTTAACAAAATCAGCCAAGAATAACTTTCAAGAGGTACTGGCAATTTATGTTACTGAGTAATACATTGAAAACAAAGTTAATTGAATACATAACAGGCCATCAATATTTTTTAAGCATGGGAACTACTGATATTTATTAATTTGTCCTCTACTAGTAATAGCTATGTTAGGCCTCATAGTGAAATATGTATTAAACTTCAGCATAGAGAGGGGTCAAAGAAATATCAATTTCAAATAATGCTGCTGAAAAGATGCCATCTCAGTAAAATGATGTACACATACTTAGTAAAACAAAAGAAACAAACAAAAATTATTGAGTTATGTAAGGGTTTACATAAAAGACAAAGTTTTTAAGATAACATCATTACATTCTGATGATGGACACATCAGGTTCTATGTCCACTATGAGGTCAATGGAGTTACCAAATTTTAAATTGCCACCCAAAATTTGGAGTCTTCGGCACTGATCATGTTTTCAAAGCATCTTTGATTGATTGTAGATAGCCTAAAGAGTAATGCATAATTCAAATGCTCCTGCTGACTTGGCCACTGCTCACACCTTGGATTTAATGTTTGTTGTAGCTAAGAACACAAATATTGGTGTGTCCTGATAAATATAATTTGGCCATTAGTAGTAGAAGGTTGTAGACCTTGCACTGACCTGACTCTGCAGGGTCTCAACATTTGTCTGGGCTTGTCCTGTCAGCTGGTTTGAACTCCTCAGTACAGCCAGTGGGCTTCAGAGAGCAATTAATCTCAGCCTTAAGCAGACATTTGCATTTGACCAGCCAATTCTTTGTTGCTTTAATTATATTATTACAGATTTCCCCCACGTACTGTAGATGTGTCCCACTGCTCCCTTTCTGATTTGGCAGCTTGCCTGTGCCAATTGTCCTTGTGTCAGCTTAACATAGATGGTGTTGGGAGACAGAGACCATCTAAATCCTTCCTTGGCATTCCTGATGAAAATACAGAGAGAAACTGCAGGCAGAATGAACTTATTCTGAACTCAATTTACCTTAAAAGACAATGTAGTTATGCATAAAGTCAGGTCTTCTTAGCTTTTGGGCTCCTAGGGTTTGCCAGTTCAGGTAAATGTGGAGATGATCAGAAGAAACAGGGACAGTTGCCTGAGCATAGAGCTTTCATATAAAGTTAAAATCACCTTTGAGATTTTCTGTATTTTTGCTATTTAACATGCACATATCCACACATTTCTCTGCTCTACAATGTTTGTGTTCTGAAGACCGTGAAAGAATAATTGGTAATGTTTCATGTCTGTAATTTAATTACCTAAAAAGGGAGGTAAAAATATATAAAAAGGAAGAAAATTGACAATAACTCAAAACAGCATAAAATATAATAACCAATATAAGGTGGATACAAATTTCACAAACATATATTTACAAAGTTATAAAGGAATTTAGCATGAACAGCAATGGTGTTGGATAGACCACTAAGAGTACTGCAAATGCAAGTATTTGTTATGCGTGTTAATGTTGCTTATTTTAAAAGGTATAATCCTGAGCTGGCTAAGAAAATAAAGAATCAGATATTAATAGAAAAGTCAGTAATACACATGTACATTATTATAAAAAAAATTAACTTAACTTAAAAAAAAATAAGAAAACACCTACATAATAAACACGTTAAACATTTACAAAGGTACAGTTTTAGTGAATAAGAAGAGTCTCCAGACATATAAATCTATGGGTCATGTCCTTTAATTTGTCACAGGTCTGCTGAAGTCAGTGGAATCATATTTTTCACTGAATTAAAATGTATTTTTAAAATATTTTTGTTGCCTGTTATTCTATTAGTTTATTGTTTCAATTTTTATCTGCAACTTTTACTTTTTGTTATCATGTAGAGTTACATTGTATGCAATCTGAATTTTGTTCAATTATTTGCCATACAATACCTTCCAACAAAAGCTATGCAATGAAATTAGGCTACGATATTCCCGTTAAAGTCAATGGGTAATGAACTACTAAAATATGTTTTTGCCACTTTTAAAATTTATGAACAAGAAAAAAAATTTAAAAAGTTCAGTGGCTACAGAAAGTGTCTTTGTTGTTAAATCTCAGTATTCAGTTACTCAGCTTGCTGAGCTTCACTGGACACTTAAGTTTTAAATCTGCACTGCTGGTTATTTGAAAAAGCATCATCCACTAATTCATGGGTTCTAGGATTATGTGGAACAGGCCTGAAAGTGCACAGTTGTTTTCAAATTAGGAAGGAAAATACCAAGAAAAAGAACGATAAGTAATTAAAAACATACTTATTAAAAAAAAAACAGAAAAAAAAGAAAAAGGATCTTTTTTTGTTCTGGACATAATTTTAAATCTCCAGTCAGAAAAAAATCTGAAGCTACCATTCAGCAGTCAATATGTCTTTGTTTATCTAACTAGAATCCAAAGAATGAGAAATACAGAATAGTGAAAAATGAAAAAAAAAAATCCCAAGTATACAATCTCTCTTCTTTTTTTTTTTTTTTTGTTTGTTTGTTTGTTTTTTGTTTTTTGTTTTTGTTTTTTCCCTGAAGCATATAATCACTAAACAAGACATCATGTTTTACTGAATACAATCTGAAATCATTGCTTGGTAAAGAAAGTACTCAGCAAAAGATGTTCTCCACTTCATGAGTATATAAGACATGAAGACTAAAGAATGCAAAGTCTGGAAACATTACAAGAGTAAAGTTAGAAGCATTAGGCTACAAAACACTCATACATTATTAAATATCTCAGCTGTGGCATCAGAGTACTTCTTAATTCTCCTTTTCACTGAAATAAAAAATTTATTTGTTAATCATTAAGTGGGACAATAAATCTAAGAAAAAAAAAAGAATGATAGCCAAACATTTGTGAATACAGGAAGGTTTGAGAAGATAAATACCTTGCTCTTTTGGAGTTATCTCTATGGTATGCCACTACTTCAGGGGTCTTGCTTGTGTATAGCACATATTTAGGGTCTTGATTTTGGTGTAGTATATTAAAAGATATTTGGGGGCTGGATATGTAAGGAAGAACTGTGAAGAGACAGAAGAGAGAAGGCAGGCATGTGGTAACCTGAACATTTTCAGCATGAAAGAAAGATACTGGAGTGAGTCTCAGACAATATCATTTCCTTAATTTGAGACATTACCATACACAAGCTCTCTTCATGATCTACATTCATGTCATGGGTTGTAGTAAATAACTTTTTGGCCACCTGTTTGTTTTGGCACTCATGAGAAATGATAACACTTCTGTTCATGGTGTAAAAGAAGAATCATGCCAGCTGAGGTGCAGTTTTTCTCCATCATCACTGGGCTAAGCACCAAGTATCTTGACACCCCACTTATTCCGCTAGTTTGAATTTTTATTTAGATAATTTTGTCAATACATTAGTGATGACTTACTTAACAAAATTTGCTAAACACTGAAATCTTTTCCATTTTGGCAAGATAGCTCTGGGTCCACAATTTTGGCATGGTCCTGTGGGCTTTCGTCTCCCTGCCAACCTCCCCACCACCCCTCCCCACTTGAAGGTCCCCCCACCCTGGCTGTGTCCCAGGACCCTTGTCAGCCACCCAGAAACACTGCAGCAGGACTGGTCCAGCTCCCCACAGCCCTGCTCTGCCTGGTCACAGACCCCACTAAGCCAGAACCACCTGTGGGCCCATAGTTTGTCCCCAGCCCCAGGAGATTTCTGATGATGGGGCTGTTCCTGGCCCTCCCTGTCTGACCTGCTCCTGTTCACCATGGTGGCCACCAGAGCATCCTGGCAATATTCACCTTGAAAATGTCCAGGTTTGTGTATGGGTTATCTTGGGGTATTATTCAGCAATGAGCTATCACTCTCAGTTTCATTTAATTTAGAAAATCACTCCTAAGAGAATAATCCTGTGGGTGCACCTATGCTCCAGTAGAATAGTCAGCCAAAGTGGGTCAGGTATCAAGATGTTTTTTGTCATCGTTTTTGAAACCCTTATGAACATAGAAGCTATTCCAAACATACCTAGGACCTGGGTATTAGATAGGATCTCACTATCTCTATATCACCATCACAGTTTAACCCCACCCAGCAGCCAAGCCCCACACAGCTGCTCACTTACTCCCCCACCAATAGGATCAGGGAGAGAATCAGAAGGGCAAAAGATAGAAAATGTGTGTGTTGAAAGGCAGTTGAACAGGTGGAGCAGAAGTCACACACAAGCAAATCAAAATAAGGAATTCATTCAATGCTTTCCATGAACAGGCAGGTGTTCAACCCTCTCCAAGAGAGCAGGGCCCCGTCACCAGTAATGATGACTTGGGAAGACAAAAGACAAAGACATAATCCCAAATATCTTGCCCTTGCTCCTTCTCCCCTCACACTTTACAGACGAGAATGATGTCACATAGTCTGGAATATTCCTTTGGTCAGTTGGAGTTAGCTGTCCTGGCCATGTCTCCTCCCAACTTTCCATGCAGCCCCAGATTCCTCACCAGCATGGGAGTACTAACAGAACTAGCAGAAAATATCTTGGTTCTGTATAAACACTGCTCAGCCATAACAAAAACAACTCTGTTTTATCAAACCCGTGTTCAGCACAAATCCAGAACACAACCCCATACCAGTCACTTTAAAGAAAATTAAGTCTATCTTAACTAAAGCCAGCACAATCACACACAAACTCCCTTAGAGAATATCTGTAGTCCTTGTAGGTGCTGTAGTGCATCGAAATGGGCAAAAATTGTCAAGGAATGATCAGAAAGTCAAGAAGAGTTTTCAATGGCACATATTACCTGTACTAAACTTCTCTCTTTCACTCTGTCTTTCCCCTGGGTTTTCAAGTTTCCAAGCATCTCCAAGTAAAAGGCATCTACCACATGGCAACAGGAACTGTTGTAGCAGAGTGAAAATCTAATAATTGTCATTGCCTTGCCATTTGCTGCTTGCTCAGTGCTACCTATCTCTGTGCAAACTTCTATAAACACAAATATATTGCTGTTGTTTTGCTAGTTCAGAAGAAACTGAGAGTACTGAGAAACTGAGAGTACTCCATCTTTTCTGTTCTCTGGAAAATGTGCAGTGATCCAGGGGATGCTGTGCAGTGTACTTGCTGCAGAGCACATACTGAAAGAGTCTATTTCTGTATTTCAAACATCTCACAGAGAGAATAAAAGAGCCTCATCCATATCTATGGGATAACGTGACTAAACTCAATAGGCAGCACTTAGTAAAAATACATCCTTGGAAACATATAATGCAATATCCTAAAGTAATTTCATAAATGTGAATCACCTAATACAATTATAATATTATAACAAGCCATTTCAGAGGCAAAAAAATCTTCATGCATGATTGAATGACAAACTTTGAGCATACTGAGGATTTTTAAAATTACAGCAGTCCTTTTATTTCAACTTCTTCTTCAGATATAAGATGAGCTTTATATAGATTTATCTTCACTTTTTAATTTTCTAGATAGTGTTAACATTCTCTCTAAAGCAAGAGATGAAACAGAACTGAAACCACTAATGCATAAAAGACTTTCTTTCTTCAAAGACAAAGAACAATATACTTTCTAGCGATGTAGCTTTCACTAACATAGTACCTCATTATTCATGACATTTTGTCCATTATAGCATGAGATTCCTCAAAAGTAGAAGTAATCATCCAGCAGAAAAGTCTAGCTAATTATCCATTGTCTGAGAAATCGAGCTGGTGTAATGGATGAAACATCAGTTGCAGCAATTGCTGGTGTCTACTGACAGAAGAAATACATCTCTGAAATTACTGTACCAGAAATCTCGGAAATCTGAGAAGTCCTTACCTGTTCTCTCTAGATAGATAGAAAAGCTTGTTTACAGCAGAAAATTATGTACATACACACACATAAGGCAAATTAAATGCCTGAAAAAATTTATGGAATGTTATATAAACATTACTTTTGTGGAATATACAAGGTATTGGCTCATTTCTTATTGTTTTATAGAGCAATTAGTGATTCTGTAAGACTTGAGGAGGTACAAACATAAGAAACACTGAGAGTAGGGATACATGTTTTAAAATTTCACTTTAGTCAATTATTTAAAACATATACTATTAAAAATGTGTTTTATTTGATTACTCTTTTTGAAATACATGAAATAATTTCATTACATATTAGAGTTAGAAAAAGGCATGATATAAGTGCTTTAACACCTAAGCATGACTGCTTAGTAAGTTTTTCCATTCTAGGCAGCTAAAAATTTATTAATAAAACTTAAAAAGTAACTAGTAGGGAAATTTAGACACTTTGGATACCAGAAGGAGGAGATTTGGCAATTGTACTGGGGACTTCTAGGACAGCTGCAAAGAAAACAAGAAAGGTTAGCAAAATAGACTAGGAAGTGAAGGAAAAGATGATCCTGTGCACAGAAGTTAGAAATGGACAATGAAAATAACATCTTAAGATAGGGAAAAAGTACCAGAGCCAGGGCATTCATGTGAAAAGATAGAAGATAAGATTAGACATTTTAAAAAAGCTGATTTTGATTAAATTTGAGAAGCAAGACCTGAGGAGAAAGGGAGATGTCCTACATTAAATGTTAATAGATTCTTCTGTAGGAAAGTTGGGCCTTAGTTCTGCCTTCAGATAAATTACAGTGAGAGGTGTATATAATGCAGAGGCAGGATTTGGCCCTTTTCCTTTGCCTTATTAAGGTGATTGAAAATAAAGAGAGGTCAGAATAAAAGATGATTGGACCAGAGGATCATTGAGGTCCTTTGCAGTCTGGTATTCTATGATTCTGTGTTGAGATAGCTGGAGGATTATAGGCAAAGTTTCTCTTCTCTGTAGTGTTTTCCCACTCTAATTCATTCTGAGCTCTGCTTCATTTGCTGTATCTGGAAAGGTTACAAACTGGCATTTCTCAGAGGAGCTGTAAAGTAAAATGAGTCCTAAGGTACTAAGCAAAGATATAGAAATAGCTGTAGTTTTCTGATGGAATGGTGACAAGGAATATTTGAAGTGATTTTTTTTTTGTGTGTGCCTGTCTCATAATATATTGTGTTAGAGGTCAAAACTACCTATCAATTTTTGTCAAAATCCTATTTAAAACTTTTGCAACACTGGGTTATCTGTTTGCAAGTATTATCATCTACACAGGGGAAAGCAAAAAAAAAAAAAAAAAAAGCAGCACCCCTCCGGATCTTCAAATCACCTACAAAATAGAAGTATTACATTTGAAAGTCAGGAGGTTTTGTTGTTTTAGGAGTGTTCAAAGCAGTTGTTTTTTGTGATCTTCTGTGGGTTTAGAACTCCATTCAGTTCACAAGTTGGAGAGCACCCTTAGGAGAAATTGCCTCCTCTGGTCTGCTCTAATATGCATTCTGAACACTGAGTGGCAGCATGAAGATTCAGCATGATGGAAACTAAAGTATCAGTGTCTAGAAAAATAAAAATAAGTATGTTAATCTAATTTAAAAGCAAAGCATTTTACCATGTGATTTCTTAGATCATTCTGAAGGCAGTATTTTTTGAGAAAAACATCTAAATCCTATATAATCACCTCATATTCTCATTCTCTTATGGCAGAAAGATTTACAAGAAATATTGGGAGTTTTATTGTGCCCTTACAAGGTAGGAAAAATGAAACAGATGAAAAAATGAATTGACATCTTCAGAAAATAAGGTAGCTTATGCATAGGAATACTGAAATGATAATACAACAGGTACACTGTACAATGACTCTCTAAGGAGATGAAAGAGAAAGATAAATAAAAAATTGTATGAAGATATAAGGAGAAAAAATCAAGTTAATAAGACTATGCTTCTGAACTATATGATATCAGCTTGTTTAAACAATCCTGGTATTAAATGGGAATTCTCTGAAGCTTGTAGAAGGGAGACAAAGTTGAAAGATTTTGGATTTAGCAAATTATTACATTCCTAAATTCTGTATCAACAGCCCTACAGGGGATAGTTTTTGCCCCATCTATATTGAATTTTAAGCAATGAATAGAGCAACAGTGATAAATTATTGAAATAATAGAAGACAATAAAGTCAGATATCCACAGTCCATAGCCATATTTTGCTCTATTTTTAGAAAAGTGTTGTTGTATACAGAAACAGAATGTACACAAAAAAATTTTGTAAAAATGAAGGCAACAGTAATGAACAGTGTAAATAGTAGATTCATAAGATGTAAATTCTATGATTTCAAAGGGCTGTGACATATATACAATTCTAAAATGCATTTGATGTACATGACTTCTTAAAACATGAAGACAATGTCATTCCTAGTTACTGTATTCCACCTACCATGCACAAAAACACAAGGAGGCATAAATGGATATGAATGGAAGTCATGCCAGACCACTGTTACCTACAAAAATAAATTCACTTGTTGTGCTCCTCACACAAGTCCATAGTGGTATACACATCCATGTAATATAAATATCATGGTCCATGCACCTCATCTGATATTGTTATCTGACACATAGTATTGTAAAAAAAAAATTGAAATAAAGATCTTACTCTAAAGTTTTGGTATTGTTTCATGACTTTATTGAAAAGTAGTCAGCTAAAAGTAATCAGAAACTTTGGAATATTTCCTGAGTCATGTAAACTGTTCACAAGTTTTCTGAAACTTAAGGCTATGATACAGAAAAGTGCAGTGAATTCCATGATTTAGAAACTAGCTCAAGCAAATAAAGAAGATTGGCAACTAGATTCAAACAAAATAGCAAAATAGGGTTGTCATTTTGTTATTCATGCTCATACAAGGACATTAATTGCCTGGATCTTCTGCAGAATTTTTGGAGTATTTACACCATTATTTTTTTTTCTCACTGGTGTATCAGTATTAGTATTAGAGAATATGAATATTGAAGTTTGCCAAGAGTATTCTGATGTGCATTTCAAAAAGAAAAAAGTTGATTTAACATCTTATTTAACTTTGTGTTTTTTCAATTTAAAAAATTCTCAGAACAGTAATATATAGAAAATGTAATCCTTCTCAAAGTTCAACCATGACAGTCCCCTATAACAATAATAATGATAGTAGTAATAATAATAACAGTGACAACCACAACCCTGATAACAACAAGACCAATAACAGCAACAGTGACAATAGCAACAGACACCTGAGACACTTTCACTGAAGGTTGTTCTAGACAGACCACTGGAAAGCATCTAGATTTAGGTACCCTGAGGTTTTCCTCTGTCTCACATCCTAAGGGAGATTTCTAAACAAAGGCATGTAAGACAACATTCCAAAGAACCTAGACCTTCAGGGGAGTAAAAACCTAGTTTTCTTGCGAGTTCTTCTAATACCTTTGGAGCCTTGGTCTGTTCTTATACCGGTAAATGCAAATTATTGAGGCTAAGAAGAAATGTCAAAACTAGACTGAGTCAATCCAGTGTGTTTCTGCTGACAATGCCTTTTACATTTATGAAAATAAAATATTTTTTAAAATAACATACAGTCCCTGCTATTGCTAAGTAAAAGGTTAAAAATGGGTTGACCATTCATATAGAATTTTTGCTATTGGTGTTTTGTCCTGTGAGAAACATTTGAAGGCTGACATTTGCTTGATGAAAAATTTGCTGTCACATGAAAGAAAAAGACAGCTGATCCCAGGTACCAGTTATTAAATGGTTTATAGGTTACCTTTTAATATAAGACAATGTAGAAATATATGTGGATGATGCAGTCCGACATGACCTGTTTCAAGAGATTGTTTTCAAGTGCTTTCTTTCTTAGTTCTACTGACCAGAAAAAGGTAGGGAATACAATCAGATAGGAGAAGGCATTTTTCCAACTAACACACATATTACACATACATTTCTTATTCTTGTAACTTCAAGGAATGTTGCTTTCTATCTCTTGTCTTATACTGCTAAATATTTACAATTTATTAAATTATGTAAAACCCTAAACTTTATTTAATACATTTTATTAACATATGTTAGTCAAAAAATATATTACATCAATTATTTTATCATTATAAAACACATTTATTTTCCCTGGATAAATGTGAATTTTAGAAAATCTTTAAAAGAAAGAAATAAATCTGATGATTCACAATGTATGTTTTTTCTAGATTCAATAAAATGTGAGACAAAAGCATTTCTAAATAAATTTATTTTCATATATTGCGGAAATTAACATTTCAGATACCAACAAAAAAAAAGCTTATGACTGTTTTAACTATAATGAAATTATCTGTTGTTATTATTCATTAATGTTCTAACCATTTTCCCATAAGAAATATTAAGCAATCTAAAAACTAGCATATGTTTGTGCAAATTATATTCTCCCTTAAGATTTTGTAAGAAGCTCATCATAATAAGCAATTATACGGTATTTCTTCAGCTTAAACTTTTAGATTAATCACAGAAAGGTTTTGTGCATAACCTTCTTGCCAAGAACATGCTTTAATGTGACAGGTTTATCCTCAATTAGGTTTTGTTAAAGAGTCTTCTTTGTGCTATTTTTCATGTTTTGGTTTAGTACAAAGACAGTGCATTCTCTGTACATATACATTACTACTAAATGATATTCTGTTCAGCATACTGCTTTTAGTGAATAATTAATTTGATAAAATTGGGGTTTTTTTACTGATTGGCTTCTTTTGCAAGCATAGCTTAGCTTCTGATGATCAAGATGACAAGGTAATATTATCATGCAAAACCTGTAACTAAAAGGTAAACCCTCTGCTTCACTTTGAAGAAAAGCATCTTTTGTAGTTTCATCTTATTGTTTGTCGATGTCATTTAACCCTATTTAATATATTTTCTCACAAATAATTTGCCTGTTTGAATGGTTCCATGCCTTTAGGGTGAGAGAGAAAAAAATGTCTAACTACAAATTCCAGTCTTCTGTACTTTTATTTGACATTATCAAAAGTACCACAGAGGCAAAATGTCATGTTATGTCATAATAAAAAATGACAAGCTCTGTACAAATACATGAACAGCAAATCTTTTATCTGGTATTAGTGAAATAAGTAGCAAAGATATAAATGTCTTCATTTACAAAGGATATAGATACTGTAAGTAAAGACAAGTGAAATCTTTTAAAGAAAGAATTTAAATTACTGTATGTGCATAAAATAATATGGGACAAGAAGAATGGGAAGGCTCTTAGCAGTATAATAGAAGAGGTCACCATTCAAGCTGTTGCTTTTTTCTTTGATAATTTTATGTTGCTTTATATGAACTGAGCATTCCCACTTGACTAGGTACCACAAAGCTCAGGGGATTTCTGGTATGCCTGGCCAGCAGAGGAAAGCATTCCAGTGGCAGGCAGTTCTTTACCAAAAAGCAGATCCCATGGTGTTGTGAGAAATCACTCACCACTGCAAGTTGGCCACTGGTGAATTCTCAGGATAACACTGATATTTGTCAAATAGCTTTTACAGCTGTCTTCTGAAGACAGATTTGAATTTGATGCAATGTGGAGAATGAAATGAAGTGTTATTGTACATCAAGCAGTGGGATATGACCTGTAGTCTCATAGAGGTTGGAGTAAGAATTGAAAGAATTGCAGTAATATAATAATCACTCAGGAATAAGATACTCCCCAGGACAGGACACTACCAGAACTGAGATAAAGGTGATCCTCCTTCAGGTGAGTTTACAAAGAAAATATACCCTCTTTGAACATAGATTTATCTGAACTTTATATGAGCTATGAACTAAATAAAACAAAGAAATAAGCATTACAAGGTATTATGATGTAACATATTTTAAAATAGGCAGCCAGTCACCAGTGGTATCCCCCAGGGATCAGTGCTGGGGCCAGTCCAGTTTAATATATTTATTGCTGATCTGGATAAAGGGATTGAGTCCATCATCAGTAAATTTGCAGATGAGACCAAACTGTGAGCGTGTCAATCTGCTGGAGGGTAGGAGGGCTCTGCAAAGGGACCTGAATAGAGGGACAGAGTTTAATAAGATTAAGTTTAATAAGTCCAGGTGCCAAGTCCTGAACTTTGGCTACAACAACCCCTTGCAGGGCTACAGGCTGGGACAGAGTGGCTGCCCAGGCAGAAAGGGACCTGGGGATGCTGACCCACAGCCAGCTGAACATGAGCCAGCAGTGTGCCCACATGGCCAAGAAGGCCAAGGGCATCCTGGCCTGTATCAGGAACAGTGTGGGCAGCAGGAGCAGGGAGGTCATTCTTCCCCTGTACTCTGCACTGGTGAGGCCACACCTGGAGTGCTGTGTCCAGTTCCCTCAGTTTGGGAAGGACATGGAGACGCTTGAGCACATCCAGAGGGGGCAACGAGGTTGGTGAGGGGCCTGGAACACAAACCCTGTGAGGAACGACTGAGGGAGCTGGGGGTGTTCAGCCTGAAGAAAAGAAGACTCAGGGGTGACCTTATCACTCTCTACAACTCCCTGAAAGGTGGCTGTAGTCAGGTGGGGGTTGGTCTCTTTCTCCAGGCAACAACTGACAGAATCTAAAGAGGACACAGTCTCAAGCTGTACTAGGTGAAGTTTAGGTTCGACGTCAGAAAAAATATTCATCTCTGAAAGAGTGATTGGGCACTGGAATCATCTGCCCAGGGAGGTGGTAGAGTCATCATCCCTGGAACTCTTTAAAAAAAGACTGGAGGTGGCACACAATGCCATGGTTTACTTGATGAGGAGGTGTTAGGTTAGGTCATATGGTGGACTTGATGATCTAAAAGGTCTTTTCCAACCTGGTTCATCCTGTGATTCTGTGATGCTGTAATTCTGAAACTGTTAAAATAAGATGGTGCTCTTGGAAATAAAAGCAATTAGTAGAGTATTTGTTGCTTCAGCATCTCTCAGATGTCTAAAATTTACCTCATTTAGCTGCACTAATAAATAATGCGAATATATAATTTCTGTCAGAGCAGAAGTTACCTCAGCTATCTCAGGTACTTACATTAAGGTACAATGACAACAATACCCCTGATGATTATAAAGAGAACTCAGGCCAAATGATTCATCCTTTATGACACTTCTCTGATGACAGCATAAATCACCCTCATGAGTTCTTGTTTTCCTCTGTCCACTACAGTAAGGAAGTTAGAAAGTTTTCAACTGTAGCTGAGTTTCAACTCTATTAGACAGAGTTATTATCTTTTACTTTTCTGTCTATTTTTCTTTCTGTTCACAGAATAAAAACTACAGAACTAATCCTTCTCTTCCAAGTATCCAACTTGGTTTCTAGTGCTGGGTGCTGGGGGTTTACACCAATGTTCTACTTTTAAAATTTAGTCAGAAACTGGTAAAGCAGAAATAAATCCATAACATTAACTTTAGTCTCAGTTTTGTCTGTGGTCAAGTTAATTTTTGTCATAGTATGGAGCATAGGTTTTGGTTTAGGTTTATGGTTATTGTTTAGGCTAGGTTATGGTTAGGTTTTGGATCTGGGATTAAAACAGGACTGAAATATCCAGATATGTTTTAGGTATTGCTGAGCATCAAGGTTTTTTCTATCTCAAACTTCCTCACCAGTAAATAGGTAAGGATGGAAAACAGATTGTGGGGAGACACAACTGGGGCAGCTCACCCCATGTGACATCCAATGCCATTCAGGGCTGTGGCCAGCAATAAAACCTGGGGAAAGGAATAGGAAGGAAGGACATTCATATTTATGACATTTGTCTTACCAAGTCACCACTGCATGTGAGGAAGCCCTGCTTTCCTAGAGATGGCTGAACATCTGCCTGCCCATGGGAAGTGATGACTGAAATGCTTATATTCCTTTACTTGCACAGATGGTTTTGCTTCATTTATTAAACCATTTTTTTTCAACAGTGTTTTTTTGCTTTTGCACTTCTAATTCTTTTTGCCATACCAATGCAAAGAACTGAGTGTGAGGCTGTGTGGGGCTTGGCTGCCTACCAGGGTTAAGCCACAACCATTCCTGAATTCTTACACATGACCTGTTTTTCAATGATTTGTGTCAAAGATATATTTAAAGTCTGGCTTACCTATTGAAAATTTGTTTGCATCTACAAGCCTATTTAGTATAACTTTATTATCATTGCATACACCACAGGGATAAAGTGACTTCAGCATTTAATTAAAATATTCTTCCCTTTTTACAGAATTAGTGTGCTAATAAAAGGTCTCTTTGTAAGAAAAAAAAAAATTAATAATCTGAATTTGATATATCTCTATCTTTACCTTGCATCCCTCTTTAGAAAACTACATATTCCTCACAGGAATTTATTCCACTCTTTTAGGTGTGCACAGAAGCACACATGCACGCGCACACACACACACACACACACACACACAAAACAAATGCCAGCACTATAAAATTTAGTTTTCAATCAAGCTGGAAGCCTTATATTGGAACAGCTGAACTAGTTGCTTACCAAAGGAATTTTGCACAGATAGTTACAGATGGGTGCTGAAGCATTATTTCCAACAACATCGGGCAGTCACTGAAGGAAAAACTGTGCTGGTATGTCACTTGAAATTCTGTACAAATGAATGACCATTGGGATCAGATATGTCCAAAGGTCAACTTGAGTTCTACAACAGTAGTCTAATACTTTGACAAAGCTTGATCAATCCCATGAAAAACAGTCCATCTTGGCCAATTGGCTTCGCTTGTGGTGCTGGCTTAGTTGCTTTACTTAGTGTTTTTTCACTACTGCATGAATATTTGATTGGGGATGTTTTGTTTGGGGTTTTTTTGTTTTTGTTTTGGTCTTTTGTGGTTTTTTTTTTTTGTTTTTTTTGGGTTTTTTGTGTGTTTTTTTGTTTTGGTTTGGGTTTGGTTTTTTTGTTGGTTTGGTTTGGTTTCATTTGGTTTAGTTTGTTTGGTTTTTTTCACAGAGTCTCAAGTATTCAACACATTAACTAGTAAGATTATGAATTACATGAGCTTCCTCTATGAAGATAGTGTGTCAAATGTACTTTGTGTTTTGGGTCAAAAGGACAGTCTGAATAAGAGTTCAAGTGTTTACTACAATATGGTAGCACCATTTACTAAATTCAGATTTTACAGTAAAAGACACTGAAAAACCTGGATGACCAATGCCATATATTGAGAACTTCTCCACCTATACATAATATCAAATGTAATCCACAGATAGAATGAAGTGCCTGCCAGTCCATTTAAAGTTATAAAAACATAGAAAATTAGGGAGCAATATTGATTTTTTTAGAAGTTTATTCCTGGCCTGAGCAGAAACTCAACATCTCTATGAAAATTCTTTGATAATATTAATTTTGTAGATTGAAGCCAAGTTTCCAGCTTTTAATTCTGTTAAAAATTACAACAGTAGTTCAAGAAAATTTGGCATATTAAATTCTGTTTTTCTGATTGTCTTCAGAAATTTTTAATCATAAATATTGACATTAAATTTGTTTTCTGACAATGTTAATTACCCATTATGTTGCTATCAGAAGGTGACAATGATATGGGCTTTTTTTCCCTTTCATTTTATATGTTACTATTCCTCAATAAACATTTTATCCTGTGCAGATAGATGAAGCCATATGGGGAGATATCAATCTTAAACTGGCATAGTGGCACAGTTCAAGTGCTATGTGAGCTTAGGGCTGAAACTGTAGACAAGAATCATTTTATGTGCTTCATGCATATACTCTGCATTTGAATAAATTTGAATTGTTCTCAGGTTATGTTCTTGATTTGGCAGCTAACAAAGGTCACACAGTGTAGCAGTAAAAAATTATTTTTGTGTGTGTGTGTGCTTTAAAGACCTAAACTATAGCATAAGAGAGGGTCAAGTTTTCTCGGCAGGCTCTGCTGATACCCTCCCATTTCTCACCTGTGCATGCCCAGTATATGTGACAACCACTCCTTTTCTAGTGATACATTTGATTTCCCTCATATCTGTTTACTAGACCTCCTAAGAGCACAGGAGCAGGCAATTCCCAAATATTGGAAGTCAAGCAGGTATGCAGAAGGCCAGTTTGGCTGAACAGGAATCTTCTCTTGGAAATAAGGCAAAAAGAATAGTGTATGTCCAGTGGAAGCAAGGTTCATGTGACATGGAAAGAATACAGAGGTGCTGCTGGCCACTGTCGCAGATGGTCCTGTGTGGGGTCAGGAGCTGATAATCCTTGTGGCTCCCTTTCAGCTCAGCACACTCTGCATTTTCTGTGATTCTGTGAAATTTGTGGTAGATATTAGGAAGAAATTTGTTACTGTGGGTGTCGTGAGGCACTGGAACAGAGAAGCTATGGATGCCCTGCCCCTGGAAGTGTTCAAGGCCAGGCTGGATGGGATGTTGACTAATCTGGTCTAGTGGAAGGTGTCCCTGCCCATGGTGGGGAGATTAGAGCTAGATATTCATGAAGGCCCCTTCCAAGCCGAAACATTCTATGATTATATGATTCTAACAGAGGCAAAGATTACTTGAAAACTGAAACTTGATAGGAAAAGAAGGAATTGAAAAGGAGAATCTTTTCAATTGCCATGGTTGGTTAAGGTGGAAACGTTGCTGTTACAGACTTTTGTTGAAAAATAAAGCTCCACTGTTGAGATTATTTGGGAACCCAGGACTAACATTTCCTTTACCATCTACTACCATCAAGACATCGGAGACACAGGGTAAAAATTACCTGGAATCTTCATTACATTCTCTGTTTCTTGTTTGTATCATCAGCCATTTAGTCATTGAGGTTCTTTTCTTAGTGTCATTTTTCTTTCCCTACTCAATGATATTTACTTGCAAAATGACATTTACTTATAAAGTGACAGTCTTTTTCACCCTCAAGTGACATTTCTATGGCACACTGTGCAAATGTTTGGCAGAGATTTGCTGGATCGATTAGAGAAAACAAAGGGAAAACACACAACAGATGTTGATTTTCTTGTAGCTGCGACTATTGTTTTGAAAGACTGACACAGAATTTTCAGGTTTTTCTGTCTTCTTAGCAGCAATGCAAAAAAATTTGCCCAACTGCAGCACACACATAATTTCACCTTCATTAAACTGACTCTGAAGACTCCAAATAAGGGAGGCTGTGTGTCATCTTTCACAAGATAAGCTGTTCTGAAAACAGCAAAACCATTACAGGACAGTCATGCATCAATCATGGAATTAGATGAACTAGCTTGCATTGACCTTACAAGAGACTTTTCTCTAGCATCAGATAAGCAAAGAGCCATTTCCCCCAGCATTTCCTTATTTAACTATTGCATTAATTTTTATGAAAAATTAGATTTTTGGTAAAATCCTGAGTCTGGTGAATATTTTTATTTTAAAGTACCAGTTTTCATTCCTTTGTTAATGAATTTTTTTCTGAATAAGCAGATACAAGAACTAAGAAATGTGCTGATATGATGATACATCACACAACCTTCAAGAACTGTTTGATGTGTTCTTTTAGATTTGTGCATTTTCCTATGCATTGCAGAAAAACGAAAGAATTGATCAGGTCTTGGCAAAACTTCAGTGATTAAGGACCCAGTTCTTTTGGTTGAACATGTAGTTCACTGAATTTGGCACCACTAGCTCATAATCTTTAAGCTCAATTTTAAAGAAAACAGTCAAAATATATCAACTTTCCATGCTGGTTTAGAAAATTTTAATAAAAGTAAAAATCCATGGCAATAAAAGGTGGGTGGATGTTTATGCTAGAATCAACACTAGAGGTTACATTTAATAGTGTAACCATACTCATCTAAAATCATTTTCTATGCCTGACAGTGTCTGGGACATCTGCATAGGATTTGAAATACATGGCACAGGTCATTGTGGGATACACAAAGCCTTCGAGAGCAGCAGCTGGATGCCAAAGGGAATACTCTGCAGGATCTCAAATGACTCTAAACTCTTCAAGTCTAAACTGTTCAATTTTCTTCTTGCTTGGAAGTCTTTTGTTTCATTTTGTTTTGGTTTTTGCCTTTTTTTTGTAAGGGAAAAATTCATTTCCTAATGTTCTGCTTCAGATCAAATATGGCATCAGTTTTCACAATTGCACTGAGAGGTTTCTTTTTTTTTTTTTAGTTCTCCCTGTTTATTCTTTTAATGAAAAGTTTCTAATCAGGTCCTTCTATGTACTGAAAATTCACTACCTGGATTTAAAAAACTACTCCTCAGAAAAGGTAAGACAGATGTTAAAGACAATGGGTAGACTTCAATTAGTTAAGTCCCAGGCTCACCCCACCTCATGACATTCACTTATTGCCTTAACTTCAGAGGTTAACTGATCCACAGTTTTGAGTCCAGCTCTAATTTAGTTTTGGGCTCTCCAGTGTCTCATGTGACATAGAAGTCAGTGCAGCACAAGGTAGGGATCAGTTTAAGGATATCCAGCTAAAAATATCCAAAGAGTAAAAATTACTATGTGACATCTCCCTTGTCTCTTGAAAGGAAATTGCTCTTCGCTGATACTAAAAGGATCCTTCAGTAACAACAATTCCTAGTTCAGTGTTTACATAGATGAACGAATCTAGCTTCTGCTATGCTTCCCAGAGCACTGCTTTCATGTGCCCTAAAACAGAGATTATAAAAAAAAAAAGCTGTATGTTACTTGTTTCCCTTTCCTAATTGTAGTCAGGTATGGCCCTTCTGTCAGACCTAATGACACTTTAATTGGAGAAAATACATCCTCTCAGACACGAGGCCAAGAAGATCTGACTTTTAAAACGTGGCCATCTACAAGCAGATGGAATCTGCAGTAAGGCTTAAATGAGAGCACGAATAATGAGAATGGGCATATTAACTTATTTAGACACTGTAATTTCTGCAGCATTTCCAGGTATTTTAGTGAGCTCATCATAACATGTAAGTTTGCTCTGAGCTGGGTTTCACACAGATTTGCCTTATTCATGAAGTAGTCTCAGTTAAATGACATTTTAGATACTGAATCATAGTATAAAATAACCTTTAATTCTGTCATTCTTATTAGGTCTTTATAAAATATATGCCTCCTTATGTAACCTTATGTAATATATGCAATATAGTAAATTTTTAGTAATCTGGTTCTCAGTCTATGTTATAGTTAATTTTCCAGAATTTCTTAATTGTGGTTATCAATATTGGATTTTTCATTTTTCTTCACACGCTGGGATGAATGGATATCACTAAGTGTGGTCTTTTATTCTCATAATTTCAGGAAGGCTCTGAAAGTGTTACTTTTAATGATGGAAAAGTAAATAAAAGAATGAAATTACAACTAAGAACAATGCTCTGAATTACCACCATCCTGTGAGCATGATTGTATCTGGATTAGCTTTTATGTTGGGTATGAATTCATACCATATAAAACAGAAGTGAGGAAACAATTTACATTACGAAAATGTCAGATTTTGAAATTAAGCATGGTAGGGTGGACAATGCTGAATAGATTTTTTGAAAATTGCTGCCCACACACTAACACATATCCATATTCCTATCAGAACTAACACCTATCCCCATTCCTATCAAAAAATTACAATCTATATAATTTTTACCTTACACACCATGTAGAAATGTATTTTAAAAGTATTTTAATAGTATATGAATACACAAACTTTCCATACTAATTTGTATTTTAAATAAAAAGATGAACATTTTAATGTTTTAAGGTCACATGTAAACAATACTTCTTAGATAGATTTCCCCTGAAGATCTCCATGCATTATTATGACATTATTTTATTTAATTTGGTTTACTTTTAAGAAATATTCTATAAGTGTTTCATCTTTACCTCCATTGTATTCCCCAAAGTGTTGTATACATTTGTATAAATAGTAATAATCTCTGTCTTATCTTTCAAAAAACTAGTTTAAAATTAAATTGAATTATATTTCAAATCGACCTATAGGAATAAAATTATGTAATATTAAAGGTTATATTCAATATTATAGGGTTTAGTTACAGTTATTTATGAAATATGGAAATGATACATAATAAAAGTTCATAAGCCAGCTAAAAAAATAAGGCTAACGTACAGGAAAAAAATAAGAAAAATGCCCCAAAATGGAAACTCTCAATTTTCCAGTCCATAGTGTACTTACCATCATAAAACAAAAATAGTGAACAGAGCCTTCAATTACTTGAATAATTAGCTTCTGTGGGTTGGTGTAGAAAAATAGACTATTTATTAAAAGGCCATCACAATAAGAATTACAAAGAGTAATGAATGTCCTCCGGGAAAAAAATATATCCCTGAGTAATTAACAATGAAAAATTTCCTGGGGGGAGATGAAGAAAAATAATGAAAATAATAAAAATGTTTTGCAATGAAAAAAAATTATACAGCTTAATCAAGGTGCAAAGCACAAATTCCTGTTTAAAACAGGAAAAGGAGTGCTAGATACTCGTGTGTGGGCAGATGGTAAGGGTGTAAGAGCTGCTAATGCAGTGAACTTTATTTCACTCTAAGTTCTGTGCCAAGGTCTGATATGATGAGAAGCTTACACAGATTCAGTAACCTTATATGGTGGCATATTTGGTCACATCAGCTTTCAGATATACATATTATAGAACTCTAAAGCTGCAATTAATCAGTTCAGTTGTGCTGTGAGAGTTCCATTCCATTCCTTTTTTTTTTTTAAATCTGTTTCATCTCAATTCTCTGAGCACTGTTTAGGGCTGCTATCAGTGAATTTTAAAGTATTAGCATTAGCTGCAGTCTGTTAACAGGTGTTTATTTAGTTATGCCTTGGAGTGAAATATTTCTCCTGAGACTACAGTTTGAAGATACTAATTTACTAGATAATTTTCTACAAGGGTGTATATTTTATAATATTATATTTTTATTTTATTAATCTAGTAGAAACTTGATCTAGGTTCTAATGACCTTGAGTTAAGTAACATTCTGGCAAAGACAGCAACTGTGATAAGAATGCTACACAGATAAGAAATTGTCAGCCACAGAAAACCATTTTCAAAACATTTGTGGTCTGCACTCCAAGTCATGTGGTCAAATGCTGGCCTTTTTTGTTAGACAGAGATTGACTTAGCAGTAAAACCATGTACACCACACTTTAATTTTTTTATTTTTTTTTCTCCTTAGTTTAATTCCAACATAGCTCTTTGTTTCTGTGAACATTTATTGGGTGGTCTTGCTTTTTTTTTTTTTTTTTTGATCCTTTCAAACTGGCACTTGAGGACACCTCAGACACTCATGTAATTCTTGGGGACACAGGGTGAATTCACACTAAACAAATATCTTGAGAGAGGACAAAAGAAAAGAGGAAGAAATGAAAGTCATCAACTCAAGAAAAAATCATTGCACATGTTAAACATTGGAAAGCAGTACCAAAGTAGCTTTTCCATGTGATATACTGAATAACAAATTGCCACTCAAATTTTCTTGAAATTCCATTTGAAGATTTTTTTCTCTCTTATATTTATATATGTTTGTGTTTATTTCAGTTTGGTTCTTTGTCCCAACACATTACAGCTAAACAAAATGTCCCAGGCTCTGGAAGTATTTGGAAACATGTTTGGAACAAAGGCTTGACACAAGTATTGCCCAAGTTAAACATCACTAGTTGGAAGGTCTTTTTGGAAAATCTGGACACTATCACTTCTTATCTTGGCAGGATTTTTGAAAGGAACAGACTCTGAGTGCTGTACTGCTGGCTCCCTATTCTGGATGATGATAACATAATTTCAGGATGAGATTTTTAAATTCCAGGTTAGCTACATTTTGGAGCACATGCCTCTGTATAACCATTATAAACTTTGTGCTCCAGAAACAAAGTTTCTGAAGTAGTAGTTTTAATGTGCTTAAAGTTCGTGTTTGCTAGGACTTAGATGAATTTGTAACACTAGAAGAGCATTTTAATTCTAATAGTAGATGATTGACACAACCTGAAATGTTATTTCTAAGCCTAAATTCAGGACTGCAATCAATAAATGCTACCTACCCAGACTTCACAGCACCTGCTATGCCCCAGGTGAGTAAGATTTCTGTCAAAACCTTTCCTGAGGGCTGAGGTTGGGAGCTACTGTGCAATCTCAGTGCAGACTTCAACATTACTGTGTTGATCTCTGCAATTAAAGATTATTGACTTAAAAGAAGATTATTTTATATCTACACTTGTCATAATTTTTACCTATTTTATCCAGTTCTTTTCCAATGTGTAACAAAGACAGCAGGATATGATGAAGGCTAACCTAACTGCAATACTAGGTTCTATCCTGCAGTGCTGACTTCATTCAGAATGGCCTGAAATGATGGGAAATTTCTCTGTTTAATGTAGTGACTTTGATTTAGATAATACATCAATAGAAACTTGTTTGATTCCTTTTTATCATATATTATATGAGCTATTGCTATCATATATATCGTACTCTGACTATACTGTTATTTTTTTCCCCACATATATGCAGACAAATCATACTGCTTATACCAATATATTCTCTTTTCTTCCTAATCTCTTTCTAATATTTGGTATTTTTATCAGTGCTGAATAGCAGAGAAAAAAAAAAAAAAAATGTAGCTTGATAGCCCAAAGGAATTGCAAGTTGGTGCAAAAGCAGCTATTCAGGTGCCAGTTTAAATGCTTTAAGTTATCTAAAACCTCAACACCAAACTGGAAATTAGGCATGAGCCTATGAAAAACCTAAATCATTCTAGATTAGCATCTGAGGACCAGACCTATGACATTGGAAATGGCATTAGACACATATTACTGGATCACTGCCAGTGTGAAAGAAACAGTTTTGTGTACTATGCAGTGTCTCTGCATTGAGTTACTAAAATATTAAGAGGATCTATGAAAATTCCCCCTGATTAGAAATGATGTTACTCAGACTATGTTAAGAGTCAGTGAGGAATAACTTAACTAATCTAGTTCCATTTTAAGGATGAAACCTTTAGTAAGTGTAGAAAATTTAAGACTCCCAAAACAAGGTGCCTTTAGAATACAGTAGCTTGATAAAGAACACCACTGCCCAGACACTGTAGTGATAGAGTAGCAAAAAGAATTTATTTCTAATGGTTGTGAGCTGAAAAATATATTTTAAATGAGAGAGGATGGAAAGTGTATTTATGTCAATTCTCTACTTATTTAATTTACTGATATTTTTCAACCTTGCCTATATTTTAATGCTGGTTTTGATCTATGTGTCTTTTTATTTTTGTCAAGTGTGAGATATTGTACTCATACTGGTCAAGCTAAACAATTAATGGGCCTTTTTTAACTGCTATTGCAAAGAGAAATTTCAAAAAGGAAATCCCAAGGACACAAGGTTTGAATGAAGTCTAGAAACAGACTTTCTCAGACCTTGCAGAATTACCAGAGTTTGCTGTGAGTCATCATAGAGAACAAACAATTATTGAATTAGCTTTTAAAAAACTATTCAGAATTTCTTTTTTATATTTGCTGTGAATTCAACACCAAAATTTCTCTCACATGGAGACATTCACAGAAATTAGGCATTTTGTATATGCAAAAAAAAAAAAAAGGACAAATAAGCTAGTAAAATTATGAACCCTTGATGAACAAGCTGTAAACAGAGATAAGAGTTAAATTTCCAAGTATTGGCTCAACTGTACTCATCTGGACAATTTTATGCAATTTAGTAGAGCTAGAAACCACTGATAAGTCTGTGTCACTCATTCCAGGTTTTTAAAATGCTCAAGATAACATCTCTGAGCAATAATGATGTTCTTTAAAATAAATGGAATTCAAGATTTTTAAAGACAATCCTAATCTTTAGCTCTGACTGTCATATCCTTGGCACCATAGATGGCATATCTGTGTTTGACACCCATTTTAAAATGGCAACACATTTTTGCATTACTTTTACAAACCACAGTTAAAGTACTTTATAAGAAGAATATTAAAAAAAAAAACAAAACCACCAGATGTCCAGCAGGCTTAATGCTACCCATATATATCCAGAAAAACACTGGAGTGAACCACGGTTCACCTTGCCTGCATTTCCACCAAAAGCAATCATGGTTTTGATGTTACACATGCAAGTTACACTCTAGTTTCAGGTTCCCCCAACTCAACACCTGTGGGTTGAAGGGTCACTCAACACCTCTTAAAAGGATTAACTGACCAAGGAACACCCAGTGAGCTCCCAGCCAGTGTTTATAAGGAGCTGGGAAAGGCCACCCTCACACAGAGGATGCAAAACCACCATATTTTATTGCAACACTGTCAAACAGATGCAGAACACACCATAGCACCAAGTGAACTAATATGAGTCCACATTAGCTGTACTTATCACATATTACAAGTAGGCAAAGCTTATTTTTGATTGCCTTGTTTCTACCTATTTTTAGGTCAAGGCCTTTTTTCTTCTTGATTTTCCTGTCTTCAGTCCACTACTTATCAGGCAAGACCAATTTCATTTGTCCAGTCAGGGGTCTTGGCATGCCTGCCTCAGTATTGGTCCTTATTTCTCCTGTCATGGTTTTGGCATTTGTTATTCTACCTGCTCTTTCTCCCTATTTTTTCTTTTTTTTTTTGGTGATATTTGAATGCACACTTGCTTTGGTCTATGTCAACGCTGTTAGAGGGAATACAAATCACACCAATTTTTTTCCAGGGATATCTATTCTTTCTAGTCCTTTCTTCGACCTTTTTTCAAAACTTGAAACTGCACAAAGGCAAACCAGAAGCCACAGTGGGTACCAGTCTATCTCCCATAGTGGAAAACAGGGAGAATGCAATTGTAGGGGTTGAAAGAGAGTGTCTATGTGACATATAGGTATTCTTTCTAAGAAGCAAGTGGTTGGATTTCTGGGCAGGAATGTGGCTCATGAAAAAGCTTTCTGCTCTGAAGCAGCCTGTAAGACTGAAAGAAGGTAAAATACTGAAATAAATGGTATGTAAATGTATATATACAGGTATATAAAATTCAACAATTTCCAAACAGACAGGGAGACTGCTTCAGATTCACAAATGCAGGCATCTACAATAGAGGGACCCTTACAAAGCATATATATATATATATATATAAGTTTCTATTATAGTCAGCCAATACAGTTAACTAAGCTCAAAAAAGCAGTATCATCCGAATGCAGACACCAGAGGTGCCATTCAGTTGCTTTAATTTGTCTACCACTATTGGAGAAGTCCTAGGTTATTTTCGTGTGTCTTTAGTCACTGTTATAGAAGGGCAGAGCTCTCTTGCATGTCCTATGTCAAGTTTCATAGCCCTATATGGCTGTTTGTGTACCCTAGCATGTCTCAAAAGCCTCTCAGTTACTATTTTCAGGCATCTGAATCAATCTATATGTATATATATTTCCCATAGTTTAAATATAATTATATTTTCATTTTGTAACTTTAATTTTAAAAAGCACAAGACAGGATACTTTGCAACTGTCAGTGCTCAAGAAAAATTGGTTCAAAGATTCACTGTTCTGACCCAGGTCATTGTTAGCTAAGACTAGTTAAATTCAGAATGTGTTTGTTGTCTAAATTGCTTAGCTGAGTGCATAGAATTAAAAAAAAATCCAACAAACTGAAGTGCTTGATAAAGCACAATGACCAATAGTCAACAGGATTGCATACACACCTAGCACACATCCATCTAAGCATTTTGCTGTTTGAAGAACAAACAGAACCTTGCAAAAGAACTAAATGCTTTCAAGTAAGTTGCCTCCCATCTAAAAGTGAGAATCTGTGTATCTTTCGGAGAGGTGTGGCTCTGTTTGTACCAAAACAACCATATATTTAAAAACTGAAAAAGACTGGTCAGAATAAGAGATCTTTGGAAGAAGGAAAAAAAAATTGAAACTTGTTTTGTGTTGGCTTAGATTTGGTTTCTTTTTTAAACTTTTATGAGACTGTGGGACCAGGGGTTGCTGCTGTCATGAAAAGAGGACACTTTTTTTAATAGTCACACAACATTTTTCCCTAAATGCATTATGAATGATAAAATAAACCAAGTTTTTTAACTTCAAAAAGCATTTCAGATATTCATAGTCAAGTGTAGGCTGCTTCTGTAAAGGCAGGTATAACCAATTAATAGATGATAAAGTGCCTCTCCCTGGAAAGTATTGTTGACATGCATCACTTTGTTTCTAATTTAATCCTTCAATTTGAATAGTATTCTAGAGGTAGCTAAGGGTTAAAGCTAGATTATGACTAATAAATTATGGATTTGATGAGAATCTGTGCATTCTTTTGTTTCTTGATTTTATGTCTCTCTCTTTTGGCACAGTTCAAATCTGACCATAGGGCTTTCTAAGATTTCTCTTTTTTTCCCTCTTCCCCTTCCTTTTTTTTTTTTTTTCCTTAAACATCCTACATTTCTAAATAATGTAAGTATCCTGGCATGTACCATCTTTGACAAGTCAAAGTGATTATTTCTAAAGTACTGTCAGGTTAGATAAGCTTTCCATCTTGTGTTAAATCCTGTGTTGGAGTGCTTAATTCTAACACAACCTTCCACAGTCTGACAGCATGACATTAGGAATCTACTGATACATGGAGGAACTACA
Organism: Emberiza elegans; assembly: GCA_024865655.1. NCBI lineage: Eukaryota > Metazoa > Chordata > Aves > Passeriformes > Fringillidae > Emberiza > Emberiza elegans. The sequence goes on along the minus strand of JALJVW010003023.1, from coordinate 32,243,246 downwards.
TCTGGAAATTGAATGATTCATTGAACTTTTGGGACATGTCTTTCTCCATAAGTTTCAAAATTTATTAGCATATTTCATGTTAAATAATGTAAGGTTTCACAGCATGAAGAATTTTTCAGGTACATCATATATATATATATATATATATATATATATATGCCTGCATGTGTGTGTGTGTATCCATATATATATACATATATTTATGTGTGCAAGTAGAGACACAGCAAGAGGTGAGTATTAAAGAGATTCATATGCTTATATTAAAATTATTTTTTCAAATAAGTTCAAAAAAGGACATTACCATAAAGGTTTATATGTTTTTTTTTTATTATTATTAGTAGTAGTAGTAGTAGTAGTAGTAGTAGTAGTAGTAGTATTAGTTCCTTAGTGTCTTTCTGTTTTGTTTGGTACTGGAATCTTATACATATATATGTTTACTGGTTTTTAGTATGTTTGTCAGCTGTTGAAGGCCAGTTATATTGTAGTATAGATATGGAAATATATATGGCATGTCCCTGTACATAGAAAGAAAATTTGACCACAAAGTTATGGAAATTCTTGGCAAAAGTAGCAATTTAATTAACTCCACAGATATGAATAACTGAAAAGAGGTGACTGTGTCACAGTACTTTTTATAATACTTTGCACCATTATACAACCTAATTAATAAATGATTTCTCAAGAAAAAAAAAAGTGAAAGATTTGAACCAAGAGGAGAAAAATTACTGAGATTTTCAGAACTGATTTAAAGCAAATTAATCAACATGACCAAGTTTTTAAGCCTTAAAAGACTGGCAGATTATATTCAATTAATGTCATGGGAATAATCTTACGTAATAACATGAGAGAGCATAAGGAAAGTATTTTGAAGATTCACTAGCAAGAAATGAATCGAGATAAATTTAGAATTTAGAATAAAACTGAAATATAGTTGCTTAGTAATTATAGGTTTTAGTCATCATCAGATGTGCAGGATTCTCTCTCACTTGAAGTCTTTATCCCAAAAAGACAGTTTTTCACTGAAAATTCTGTCTTTCATTGCAAAACTGTCAACTTGACAGAGGAACTTTCAGGTGAAATTGCAATGGGCTTGGTTGTAGAAGAAATCAGAATAGATTAAGACAATTATTCCTTCCGGTGCTTGGGTGGTTTGCTTGTTTTTTTTTTTTTTTTTCAATCTCTCCTTAGGAAAAGAACATGGCATTAATATTCTGCTTTGCTGATGCCTCACCATGAAATCTTTGGCATGTCAGTGCCAGAGGTCTGAATGAGGTGAAAACTTAGGAGAAAAGAAAATGAAGATAAAAAAGGAACAGGAAATTGTTTTGTTTTGTGCTTGATGGTAGATTTCCATGAAACAACAATGAACTAAAATGTGTTTGGAAGAAAAAATTCAATGATTTCACCTATCTATCTTGCCACCAAATAGATTATGATGGTTTTTGTTGCTTGGTGTAAAGATTAATATATACAATAGCCTTGAAGGAATAATCTTTTACAGTTTTGCCTCTGCTATTGCAATTAATTTAGTCTTGTACAATTTAAAAATTAACCTTCCTGTCCATCTTTCATACCCACCCATCTATTGTTCATGCCTCAGCCTTTATAAATTAGTAATTCCATGATGGACAGTGAGAGATACCCTAGCAAATTTCTAGTTGTATGCAATGGAGAATTCTGTAGGTCTCTGATTTGTAACTTTAATCAGTTCCTCTGTCAGACAAATGGTTCCATTAATATGAGTATATATATAGGTATAGGTGTCCTGTCTATGGATACAGGACAACATTTCTCACACTAAATGAGACTGAAATTCCAAGAGGCGTGTATGTCTCAAAGAAAAGTTAACTTCTTGCAATTAAGAACTGCTTTAGGAATGTTGCTGGTAAAATCCAAGCCTAAATCTAATAGGTTTTTTGCAATTACATTTCTGCTGGTGAATATCCAAATGTTAGAGCAGATAATGACACATGCATCTAAAATATTTTAAATATTTTCTCCTATGTCACCCAATTTGTCCTGATCTTTTAATTTTTTAGCCCACCATATGTTATCATATTTTACATGATATTAACCTTCTACTCAACTGAAACATGAAACTTGTAATTTCAAAAAAGTCCACACATTTTCCCCTGTCATAGAATATTAATTGCTGTTGCTTAAAGAAATTTGAAAGAAATTCAGCATGGCTGATATTGCAAATTGCAGCATTTATAACATGAAAATTGTCTTATTAGTTAGTTATTTTTCATTAAAATTACAATCTATTATTTATACTACTAATAAATAGGTCTAATGAGTGCATCATCTTGTAAATATTGATGACTTTTTAAATAAAGGGTATATTCTGAAAATTCTGTTTTGAAGTATCTAACTTTATTCTGAAGCAGAAAACAAAATCTGTAGTTCAGGTTCCTAAATACTTTGGTAAAATATCAGGACAGCCAGGTAACTCAAAATAGAATGTAGAAACCAACATTCAGGAAAGAAAATATAGAGGCAGAGGTATATGTCTTCCTAAGTTGTTGCACACAGGACTGCCACTTGGAACTGACAGTCTGGAACTGTTCTGGTGAAAGGAGGCCAAAAGACAATTCTTCTCCAAAAGGAAATATAATCTGTATTAAATTCTGCTCACTGGGAACATGTCCTAAGTTTTGATGATAACAAACACTGATACCATCTTCATGTTGTCCAGTCTTGATGTGCAATTTGTAGGTTCTGAATGATACCAGGCTTTGATCTGTCCAGGCTCATAAATCTGAGATGTATACAGAAGTGCAGCTTAAACAGTGAGGTAAGCATCAGTAAGAAAAGGAAAGTACTAATATAGGTTAAATGACACTGAGTTGAAAGGACAGATGCTCGGGAACCAATGCATTTAGCCTGTGATGTCTGCTGAATTCCAACTCCAAGAACTGTGGCTGCTTGTTGCCTCTAATAAAAAATTATTTTCACCATTTATGGGTATCACTTACTTTGTTTCTGTGAATTAGAAATTAATTTTGAAGAACACAAACTATTACTCTTCAATATAAATAATAAAGACAGTAACAGTATATTTTTTAAGTACTGCATATATTAGAAACTAATTGCATGCAGGATATCACTAACCACAGTTAATTGCCATTGAAGAATGTAGATTGCAATTTTGCTGTTTGATTAATGAAAGTCTAAACCCCTTGAATTCTCTTTGTTCTTTGTAACCATGATTTGGTATTTATAATATTTTAAGATAGGCTTTTTGTCATGGTGTTTAAATGCTTAAGGGGAAAACCCTTTAGACCTCAATATTGTAATTTGGAGAGTGTAGTTTTTAATGAGAGTTTTCCAGTTTGACTCTTTAGGCATTCCTTGTTCATTATCTCATCTGTGACCTTCAAACATTCTGGAAGGGGATATTGAGATAATATGATTTCTACTTTTAAGCATGTTTGTTTTACGTACATCGAGGTCTCTAAATGGTGATAAGGAGGGCAGGAAAGAAATGCCATCAGTAGAGTATTTCTCTTTCTGTGTCATCCCACTGACCCCCTCCTCTGCCACCTTCCTGTGTGCTGCTCTCTGCAATAGCTGTTTCTAAAGGACCAGATCTCTAATTTCTCTGTGTCTCATACCTTGCATTTGGATATGATACGAGGATCTTGCCAGAGAAAGGGATTAGAAAGGATGGACAATGTAAAATGATGTGCAAAAATGACTTTTCAGTAGTGATTGCCTCACAGAACTGGATTTTACTAGACATTGATAAGGCTGGGCTGCAGGATGTTCTTCAGGCTATTTGCATGGTCACCAGTAGCTAGTGAATTAGCTGTGAACCCTAACAAGCTTAAGCAGTTTCTAGAAAGAGAACAAAAAAAATATATTACTAGAATGATTGTGGATAGTGTCCCATAAAAAGAGCCAGATGAAAAACTTATAAAGAAGACAAATTGTAATCTTTAATGAGGAAACTGGAGATGGGAAGAAAGAAGAAAAAATATTCTAGAAATAGGATGATATTCCCTCCTTTCTTTTTATCTAGTAAAGGTACAAACATGATTGCATGTACATTTGTACCATGTCAGTATAGCATATACTGTTTATCTTTGACCTTGGGGAGATAAGATGCCTATTTAGGACACCTTTGGTAAATTGATTTCCATCAAAGGCATAAGGTATTTTGTGGATGTTGAGAAAAAACATTGAAGACATTATGACATTTAGACAGCAAAGATTTATGTTCCTTCATGTCCACATTAGCCCAGAGTATGAGTATCAACTGTCTTACCCAAGGGAATATAAAACCCCTTCTGCAGACAGATATCTATGCAGGCAACAAAGATCAGCAGATTCCCAGCTGTTCTTATCTTTGTAATTAAACAAAAATTACAGTGGTTACAAATATTCAAAGGGAGAAATACAAACATTTCTAAGGGAGAAATACAAACATTTTGATAACAGACTAATTTACCTGGACTAGTCAAAAGGTAAAATTTATGACTTAAAAATATACTTTTGAAAATAGGTATGCATGTATTGCCTCCAATATCACAAATATCATTAAGCAAAAATGAAGGCATGAGTTGCTGTTTCCTACAATTCTTGTATATAATTTTACCTCAGATATAGAGGAACTAAGAGTAATTCAATTCCGGATTTTTGAAAGGCAAAAGATGCAAGGACTGGTGGCACTAACACTTCTAGACCAAAGTGTTTTGTTCCGAGGCACACAGCTCAGAAAAACAAAGCCTCTTCTCTATTATCTTCAGTAATGAAGGAAGAATCCATTGAACTTATTAACATCTTTAATTATTTATGGCATTTGGGATGAGTAAGAAAGGTATCCATTTTGTTATTTAATAACTTAAATTATTAAAGATTCATTGTATCATTGATCAGCCAGAGACAGTTGTGCTGAAAGCCTGAAGATCTATTCTCTTAGATAGTAGGCAGCTCCTGCAAGATGTTTGAGAAATATCTTTATCTTTCAAATTTGAAAAGCTGCCATCTGGAGCTGTATTCCCACATTTTGCTGAGCAGCACTCTCTTGGCTAAGAAGAAAAGTCATATGTTCTTTTTGGGATAGCTTATTTATGTACTCTTGAGCTTCCCGTCACGAAGTAATTTTCAGTGCGAGTCAATCTTCCAAAAATGGGGATTTGCAGAGGCAAATCTCCACAGAGATTGGATGGCTTTTCATATCAAATGGTCTGGGTATATCACCTCTGCTAGCCAGTTAATCCACCATCTTTTCTTTTTCAGAGTTTTTGGTTGGTATTTCATATAAACTGATAAGAAAAATAAACTAGATGAAACTGAAGCCATAGCCTTTTGTGGAAACTGGTGCAACAGAGTTGAGATTTGAGATAGGCTGGACATGTAGTGCAAGTAGTCTCTGGTTTCTAGTTGTCTATGCATGTGACATTGCTGAAATATCCACTTTTACAAAATATTTTGATCCAAGTAAAACACTTATTTTCAGGCCAGTGGATAAAGTAGTATACAAATGACAATTCTTCAGCTTGGCAGCTCTAATTAGCATTCTAAGATAATGCACTAAAATATTTTTAATGTCAGTTAGTTTTGGGAGTTTATGAGGGTTTGCATTTTTCCTCTTATTTTCCTTGAATCATGACATACTCCTTTTTGTGATGTGTCATTAAGTCTGGAAGTAAACAAATCATTGCTGTAGTTCTGGCATTAATAAAATCCTATACATGTGACAATATGGAGCAGTAGATATTTTGGAAGCAAAAAAGAATGTTTACTGTGTCTGTGCCAGAAAAAGATGTTTAGCCTACAGCTATTTCATGGCAGTATTAGTGTCCAAGTTCTGAAAGCAATGGAATAGATTTAGCTTGCTTGTAGACTTTTGTTGTTATTTTTGCATGGAAAATATCAGCAGACAGAAAGTCTGAAAAGTCCCTGTATTCAAACAGTCATTGCATTTCAGGAATAACAAGAAGCATAATTGTTTACTCTGTATAACCGCAGATAAACCCCTGTAAACCTGCTTTCCTCCCCTACTCCTCCTTCCTTTTGCTTTTTTTTTTTCTAAGTAACAATGAATTCAGTGAAGCATAAGCTCAGCTGATATCTATCTCAATTGATTAACTGTCTAAAAGATTTGATTTTCAGAATAGATGCCCAAGAGAGCTCCAATTCATTAGTGGTTGTCCACATGTGATTAGAAACTGTGGGAGGTCTAACCCCCTCTTTTAATTGATCCAATTTCATATTCCTCATGGTCATTAAGTGTGTTAATGGTAACTTAGCACCTGCATTAAGAAACCAACTTATCAGCATCCTACAAATGACTTTAAGTCAGCAGGTGCCAAATTTACAGGGGAAAAATGACATGATTTCTGCTCTAATGCTACTTCAGGAGGGATATGAAGTAATAAAATGTTGCAATTGTTTAATCCATCATGATCAGGCAGTCATCATTTGATGATAACATGATTGTTATATAATAACTATCCTTTGTTACTTGATTGCCCCTTCTTCACTCAAGGGTAGCATTCCTTTTTTTATGTTAATAACTACATTCATTTATTCTACTCTGTAAGGAAGTAAGACTTTCCACTTTCTTTACTATAATGATATCATAAGATTGAAGAAGCTGTTTTAGCTGTAGGTTATGCCAGAAACACCCACAGATTCTTTATTATTATGCTGTGTTTACACAGACATTTTACTTGAGAAATCTATTTGTAAATCATATGAAAGGAAGCTCTCAGTTTAATAGCATGCTACTTCTAAAGGTATTTTGATTCCAGCAGGATTGGCAGTACTTCAAATAAATGTTGACAGAGAATTTGAGACAGAGTTTGGGAGTGGTTATAGCAAATATTCAACTGCTATATTGGTTTTTAATAAGGAATTTAATAGTTAAAATTTTCATTTAAAGATATTGTCCGATAATTGTTTCTTATTTTCTTCCTCAAAATATATCTGCAAGATGACTGCATAGATAAACACCACAAATAAAATTTCTTGGAATTGTACCTCTTCACATGCCCAAATTTGCCCCATTCTGAGTGGCCATATGCCTAAACCCCGTTGGTTTCCAGAAAATATCTGGAGAAATGTCTGTGCTCCCTGAGGTGTTCAGTCTGTGTAGCATTCTGACAATGGCATATTTAGCATGAACCTATTGGATTAGGTTGTTGTACAAAATGGAGTTACTCTAGGCTTTGTTACTGCACAACAGTGTAACTGGCAATAAATTCCCAAAATGTCTGAGAAATCAAAGAGCATTCTAAGAATGGAAGGGAATCAGGTCTGTTTTAAGCTGCGACACTGGGTCCCCCATACAGTAAAAAGACAGAAGGAAATTCCAGAAATGTTCCTTGGAATTGGTTAGCATTTAAGGAAAAATCAAGTAGAAGAATATGAAAGACAGGTCATGGGGGAATGAGAATGTAGGGGGTAAAGAATGTTACATTAAGAATGTAAGGGGAAGAAAGGAGTAGAGAATGTGAGATGCAAAAAGTAGGGTTTAGGGTGTTGGCTGGCAGGATAACAGATAAATGTCATCCTTTCAGAAAATGAATGCAGTTTCTAATATTTCTAATGTTACAGAAAACCAACCTTTTTGGCTTATGGACCAACACAAAATCTATATACACACTAAGTATAAACTCTAGGCCAGATGTTTTTCAGCAAATAAAAGATTGCAGTCTGAGTTACAGGAAGACCCAAGGACCTGTGGCAGAAGCCAGGTCACTGGATAATCAGAAGCACAGCTGGAGCTGAGGGTCCTAGACTTTCACACACTTTGAAAGGGAGAATATAAAATCCCTGGATTTCCTTCATTTAGGGTCCCTTTCCAGAGGCACTCATCTCTGGCTGTTATTTTGTTATTTAGCTGTTGCACCAGGACTAAAATATTTTAAGTGTTGAGATACCTGAGACTTACTATGGGAAACCTAGGGTAGAGGTGGCATGGACTGTGGGAATGGGGTGTGTGGGGAGTTAAAAGGAGCACCTGTTGTTTCACTGGAGAGATGCCCTGTGAAGGGCTGCAGTTCCACTCAAGTTGTGTGGCTGTGGCTGCCAGCATGGCTCCTGGGTGGTCAAATGGGAAAACTTCCTTAACAAGGGGAAGGAACTATGTTTAGGTGAAGACAAGCATATCTGAGAAAATAATTGGGATGCTGATTGTTATAAATTTCTAGTTCTTAGATGGATATGGAACTGTCCTGACAAAGTGCACATCTTTCCTCCCTTCCTAGAAAGCAGCAAGATTTTGGCTTGGTTATGAAGGTGTGTTGCTTTCTGCTACCCTGGAGGAATGGTGGGAAGGAGGTTTGCTCCTACAGTCCTATAGCTGGACTCTGTTCTTACCTGAAAAGAGTCAGCTGAGACATGATATCAACTGGCACTACTTGAGAGAGACCAAGGTTGTGCCCCTCAGAGAGGAAAAATTAGTTCCTTGGGTGTTGAACCAGAAGATCTGTGTTCTTTTACTTTACAATAACATGCTCCTGGGATTCATCCTCTGCTTATTAATTTCTCAGGACTCAAAACTCAGACTCTTTAGGTGAATTTTTTTGTCAGACCTCATTTGGTGATTGGTTTGAAAAAAGAATAATTAGTAAAATATGAGCTTCATATAAATATTTACATATATGTTTAAACACATATTCTTATAGAGTGATATCAGATTTGTTTAATTAGTTCAGCTGAACTAACAGATTGTCATGACTGACATAATGGTGTGTAATCAGCAAGTTTCTGTGTTAAAGCTCAGAACACAAGTTTAATATGCAAAGGAAATGTAGAATTCTTCATGCTTGTATTTTGCCTTTTGGAACTGACAATATGAGTATAGCAGGTTCAAGAAGATGTAAAATGTGATTCTATTAATATTACCTTACATATTAGGTTTATATAATCCTTATGTTTCCATCTGTGTCACATTTTGATACAGAACAAAAATGTTGCCAGACATTTTACAATTATGTAGTTAAATGGAAAAGTGTTGGAACCATCTGTAAAATTCCACCACAAAGAAAATCTAAATATTTAGAATTTTTATTCTTTTTGACATATGTCCAAGAAATTGCAACAAGGAATCTAAAGAAGAATACACGCAACAATAAGAGGAAAGAATAAAATCACTAATTTTGGTAGCAGTAATTCACCCAGAATACAGGCATTTGGCCTCAGTCTATAGAGGCAGGAAAGGATATAGACTTAAATGTTTTATATGTACATATACAGGTATATGTCTAAAATTTTTCATATGACTTAAAGAGCATGGCTAAGCATAATTCTCAAATCCTTTTTTTTAAATATGCCTGACCTCTTTTTCTGGTTTTGTTTGTTTTTTTTTTTTTTTTCTGATCTTTTAAGTACAAATTAACAGAAGTCAAAGTAAGTAAAGTAAAAAAGGTGAGTAAGTAAAATAATTATTCTCCTGCTTTAGCCTTTAGGAAAACTTAAATCTGTTGAAACTTTTCATTAGTATTTCCCTGCTTGTCTCTTTATTTCTTGATGAATTTCCCACAGGTGAAAAGATTCTTATTAACTGACTAATGAATACCTGGGTTATAAATATAAATTATGAAGATTCTGTAGACAACTTTTGGGTACAGTGTGAATAATTTAATTCTTCATTAACTCATTAGAGTGAATATTCTACTATCCTGCCACATTTTGATTTTATTGGTAAATTTAATTTAATCCTTATACTTCTAATACAGTATCAAAACAAACAGCAATAGTTGCATAAATCAAAACACGTGTTGATAGTTTTCACATAATTCCAGCCAAATTCTTAGTTTGTATAAACTGATTTTTGTCTAACAAAGTCAGTGGTGAAATATATTTTTATAGCAGTTGAGGGCTTGGCTCCTTATAACACAGAAAACATATTTCCTTTGGGACTCTACCTGATACTGCATTTGTAAATTGCTACAAGCCTGGTGCATGGATAGCCTGATGTGAGCAGTTCAGACCATTTTTTTTTTATTTCAGAGCAAAAGGGGAAATGTAGTTTACAATGAGAGAGCTTAGAAAAGCACAACTATAATTAGAACTATACAATGGATGAAAAATTTGGAATGTATACCAGCTTCAGCTGATGTAGAAAAACACATTGTGCTGATTTGCTCTCCCTTCAAAAAGCATTGCTTCATTCTAATCAATGGAAAATCCATGAAAACGGATTGATGAAGATAGGTCTCTCACTTTTTAATGTACTTTATGTATATATAAAATAAATTTTCATAGGTTGCCATTTATGTATCTATGTGCTGAATATTTTATTAGAATATTTATGATAATGAGAAGTAGAGAAAGCAACAAACTGTCTCTACCTGGTCACAGGATTTGAATATGTTGAACTGCTTCACAGGAAACAGAAGAGTACTCTGATGCTTGGGACAGAGCAGTGAGGGAAGTACAGAATATGCATATGTGCATTTGTCAGCACATATGGAGACACCAGAACTCAGGTGGTTGAATCTTCTACTGTATCCTACTTCTATAATTTGGCAAAACATTTGTACCCAACAGAGCAGCTTGCTTGCCTGTCTTCTAGACTCAGACAGAAATTTGAAATTCGGTGTACTCCAGGTTCTCAGAAGGACTCAGTCTGCCTACCAGGAAGACTGAGTGCTTCACAACATGCAGCAGTATCTTCTCTTTCGGTGTGTTCTAAAAAGAGTTGCTTGCTTTTTATGTTCTTACTGATTTGAGCCCTCTTAGCAATTCCCTGAGCAACTACTTTTGTTCTATTCCACATAAAAATAATTTGTCTTTCTACAGCTTAATTTGTGCCTTTGAAGTCATTAAGAGCAGAATCGGGTCTTGTACATATGCTTTAGGAATGAGACATTTGCAGAGCATTTTCTTCTGTTTGGAGAAAGTGGGTACTCTTAGTAACAAAATATAAATACACCATGCATTGTTATTACCATGTCTAAATGTGCTTTCATTATGAGAATAATTTGGGTGATTACATGATGTTGGGACACTGCTTTTTAAGTTACAGTTGTGATTATTTGCCTTCATTATGAAAATTTTGTATCTACTGGTACATATCTGCTACACATGCAATTCTTTTCTTAATTGGCAAAACAATTAAGATTTAAATAATTTTCTAACACGGCACTCATTTTTCTCTAGGTTTCCTTTTTATACTTAATTTTTCATTCCTTCTGTCTCTAAACTCATTGGAAAGAAACAAGAGTCAAGTGCTTTGTCTCAGTGTTGCTTGAGTTAACCCGCTTGGCTTAAAACTTCATACTTAGGTAAGGTTTGTATCAATTATCAAAGATTTAGAAATTCCTTACATTGTCACAAAAGCAGCTCTATTATGAGTAAATATTTAAGTTGGGTGGAACCTCAGTAGAATTTTGGGCCAGCCTATCAGGCTCAGATACTGGGCAGATTAAGCTCCTCAAGATTTTAGGCAGTCAAGTCTTGAAACTCCCTTCCAGTCTCTCTGGACAAACTATGCCATTGTTTCACTGCTTTCATTATGAAAAACTTTCCTTCCAGCAAATCTGATCCTTACATGGTTTAGTTTCTGCCCATTGCACTTCACATTGTGCTTGTATCCTATAATGGTGTAGGTATTCTTGGAACTGCTTTCCTTTCAGTAACTTCACACATTTGTCTTCTAGTACTGTTGAGTGAACTATTGAATTAGCAGTCCTGAAAGACAGCACTCATTTCTTGATCAAGGCACAATGCAATAAAGGATCTACTTATGCTGCCTTTGTCAAAAACAAAACTAGAGTCTGCCAATAAATGCAAATGTACTGAGAGCTCTCAGTCTGCCTTTATACTGGTTGTTCTTAATAGCTGCATTTAGATATCATATTGCCTTTCTCATGCCCCCCATCATTTTTCATGCAAATGCCAGATGCCTTTTTCTTGGAACTTTTCATTTTTTTAGCCTAATTTGTAAAGGTTTTCACATTCTTAGTTTATGTAGTTCTTGTTGTCCTATTCCCCTGTCTGTTAGGAAGTTAATGCATTATGTACAGGAAACTCCTTTCTTCAAATTATTACATTTACAGTGGAATAGACAGATGACAAAGCAGACACTACAAAAAAAAAAATCAGTGCCCTGAATGTTAAAATGAAATAGTCTTCAGTCCTTCTAGACCCACTATGCCAAGAGCTGGGATTTTACTAAGGTTCTTACACCAAGCAATCTGTTCCTCTGCAGAAGTAGTTGCGCAATGTCATTTGATTGTATTTTGTTCAGTGGTGTTCTGCTTACTTGAGAGTTTTGGGGTTTTTTTTTCTCTTTTGTCTTTTTTCCACAACATGTTTCCACATTTTCTGTCTTCTTATAAAAGTACTTACAATTTAATGGGTCTTCTAATTGAAGCGAAAGGCGCTTGTTTGCACTTAAAAATAGTTTTCAGTGAATTTGTCATGTACCAGTAATAGAAGAGCTGTCTTTGTGTTATTAGTACTGCAGAATAAACCTATGGTTAATACCTTATTTACACAAACTGAAGATGTTGGGCGACCTTGAAGCTGCATTGTGTTCAGTGCCCTTTTTATAACCTTAATTACCAGGGAATACAGTGCTTTAAAGAAAGACTAACATTTCACTTTAACATCCACGATAATCTATTATAAAGCCAGCTAAGCCAGCCCCCAAATACAGAGAAATGTTATTACATGCTCAGCTAGCTGTCAAGGGGCCATGAGTCAGTGGCTTACAGTTATCAAAAGTAACAAGGTTGTTCAGAATTTCATCCAACAAAGCCAGCCAGCTTATGAAGGGATTAAGCACTCTTTGATTAGAACAAATGGAACACATCCTGCCCTTTTAATTAGCATTCCCTTTCACTTGGTTTAGTCTGGTAATTTGACACTCTTACTAGCCAATGCAAGAAAAGACTCAGTTGTGGCCTACCCATGAGTATTATAGCAGCAGCATATTAGCGGGCACCAGCTAAATTGTGAGCAATCTTGGAGATCATGCTCAACCTTCTAAAAATCCCAAAGGCATAATGTCAACAGACAGTGTAATAATATTTAATGCAATGTGTGGCAGCAGACTCCATGAGCCTTTAGGCACAATATATTGCCCTGAGGCCACAGTCTTTCTACCTTCTATTCTAAACAACCAAAAAGATTTAATGTCAGCTTTGTTGATATTTTAGAGGTTCATATTTTAATTTCTCACTTAAGTCAGTCACAGCAATGTGTGTTTGCAGTGGTGAAGAAATGAGTGAAAAATATGTTGAAAATAATGAAGTGTTCATATGAAGACAGCTTGGTGTGGAAATATTCAGCCTTGCCATGTTGAAAAGAAAGAAAAAAGTTGTTTCATTGGAACACAAATACTGGCACCTTGAAATTGTGCCACCTTTCCTCACCTTTTCCCTTACGTAGTATCTCAGTGTGGAATGGTATTTGATAAAGATTGAAGAAATTACAGGAGAGAAACCTGCTCTCCAGACTTCTGTTGTGCAAAACTCCAACAATACACTGAATAATTGCTGGATGAAATGATCATCAATATTTTTTAAGCTGCCTACTTTCTCTGATACCTTTCATTGACATGCATTTGAAATAAACCCCACTGTATGTTGTCCCTCTTTGTCTCAAATCAACTGCTTGAATGTGTACTCAAGAATGTCTTCCTGCCCACCTATATCCTGTCATTCCCTCCTTTCTTCTATCCTTCCTTCTGTATGATCCTAAGTGCAAAATATCCAGGTTTGTTTAGCACAAACAGTGGTGACGGTCAGCTCATGTTTCAAGAGCAGCTGCTCATCTCCTACTCTCCACCCACCGACATCACCCCTTTCTCATATCTGCCCTGTGATCTGCTTGTGTAATCACTCCCTAACACAGTTCAGCCAGAAGCATCTGTGTTAGAAAAGTTCTAACTTTTAAAGGGTTTGAGTTAACCAAAATGATATTGACCTAATGGCTTATTTGGGAAGTAAGTATGATCTAATTCCATTAAATATTCAAATTTGACTTTTATCTTGTATTTCTTATTCCTAAAAGTACAAAAGCAGCGTAGTATTTGATTTATATGGTCTTCTGCTGGACTACAAACCAACTAATTTTAAAATAAAATTTTTTAAAGGTCCTTCCAACTCAAGCCATTCTTTGATTCTATGATCAATTGGAATCAGATTTCATGTATTGTCTCCCAAAGCTATCATTATGTCTCCTACCACACTTTTATTGTCCTGCAGTAGAGCATTGAAGCAGTCAATATAGCCCACATTTTTGTGGCTATTTAGACTTTCATTTTCAGTTCACACCAAGACTTTGGACTTACTAGAAATACTTGAGCGAATTTAGTTATCACTCCTCCCAATTTCTGTAAGTTGGCAGTGTTTTCTTAGGGCAGAAGAGGAGGATATTTGGTGTCTCTGCAGTATTAGATTTAGGAAAATCTGCTGGGAATTACATAGAGAAGCCTGGTTTTTTTCATTGGTCTTTTTCTTCAAGTGCTTCACCTGTTATTGGGTTATTTGCCTGCCTACAGGCAGGAAGCAGTATAAATTACTGTAAAAATCCATAGTAGCTGAAACTTCACTCTTATCACAGCTCTTACCCCTTTCTACAGTGTGTATTTTTGTGTGACAGAAACATCAAAGGATATGCTTCAAGTTCACTTTTCAGACCTCAACAATATTCTTTAAGAAAATCCCTTTAGAAGGCAAATTGTGGACACTTAAAAAGTCTACATTCTAAGAGACAATTCTAGTCCATTTTCAAGGATAGTATTTTAAAAAAATGAACAACAGCAAAATTCAATATGAAAACTCTTTCTGAAGATAAAAAAAGAGTAAAATTATTTGCCCTAGAGAATGAACTATAGAGAACAGATCAGTGTAGAGTTGGTGCTTTTTTGTAATTTAACAAGAATTTCTGTTTTAATGAAAGAAAAAAAATTATTTCAGATTGCCTGTCAAAAGTAAGATCCTTTATAATGATGCATGAAATGCCACCACAATGATTTTTCTCCTTGATGTATATTTTTAAAAGATGATGGGCATGTTTTGGCTTGGGCATAATAATTCAAGTCATGCACATCACTGTAGTTTCTTTTAACTGGTTTCTTGTTTTCCAGTGTTACATTGGGGTTTTTTATTAATGTATCCTGGGATGTAAAAAGCATTTGAAAATGACAAACCACCTAGTTTCAGGTAGACATTTTCAAAAAGAAATTTCCTTGAAAGACAGAACATAATGAAATTAAGTGAAATAATTTCTTTTTTCTATTCTTTTTATAGAGGCTTTTAAGACATTTAATGTTCTATGAAATAATACTTTCTAGATTGCATTTCTCTAATAGATGAATAACATAGAATTAAAGTAATTGAATAGAAGCTGTAAGGTAGTTATTTAGTTTCAAGAATATTAGTATAGAAACAACTTGGGTAAGTTGCAGGATAAAATATAAAAATAATAATAGATGACATCATAGGGAAAGTGGAAAAGGGCCAAACAAATGTATTCAAGAATTTATCCAGAATGAGATAAGTGAAAGAAGAAGTGAAAAAAAAGGATATAATTGTGGTTTCTTCATTTCTTTAGATAAGTTCTTTCATGTGTCAAGATTGAACACAGAGAAATACTGTGAAAAAACACTGTTTCAATTCTCTTTTATGTGTGTCATAAACACTTACTAAAGAATTAATTACACAAAAACAAGGAAGGGTACACTTGTCATTTGCTAATATGACTAAAAAAACACTTTGATTTCACACGTAAATATACACACATCACATTGAAAAAAAAAGAAAAGGTGAAGTAACATCTAGCAAACAAATTACCTGGGAACAATTCAATTGCAAGGATATTTTGTTTGTGCCCCACACCCCACATTATGCACATAAATACAAAGACAGTGTGTATGCATACTTACACACATTTGTGTGTGTTTACGATGAACCACATACATAAATATACTAGAGTGAAACATATAAGGAGACTCTCCATTAAAGGTGGAAATATTTGTGTATTTTACCAGGTATCTAGCTGTGCTCAGCTGTTCCCAATTGATTGTTCATTTGCCTCATAGATGCAAACAATGAAATTCCATCATAAACTAATACAAGTTATATTAACAATTCATAACTGAACTTCAAAAACAAGAGAAGAGAAAATATTCATTTTTAATCTGTGTCATTCAGTCTTCCAGGTGCTTTTTGAAGTGGAAATTTTAAAGAAAATAATTCTTTTTTTTCTAGAATATATTTGAAAATTCAAAGTCTGGTGGATTTTTGTAGATGTGAATCTGTATGTTTCTAATGTTTATAAAGTAATGTCTAATAACTCCTAAATAAAAGAGAAATGAAACAAGCCAGTTAAAGATTAAACAATATATCTCTAAGCTCAAGTGGGAAACACAAATATTTGTTTTTGCAATTCATAACTTATGATTACAGATTTGATGTGTTTATGTATTGATGTACTAATTTATTATACACTGGAGGTAAAATAAATAATGCTAATTTAATTATGCCTGATCAAATTATTAGGGGAGGGAGGAACTAAAATTGCTTTCCTGGGAATGTTATAAAAGGTTTCCAGAATAAAAAGGAAACTTTGAAGTTAGACAGAATAGAAGAGGCTCTCATATCAGAAGTTGTTTAGAGCAGTTTATCACAAAAGATGAATCCTTCTACTGGTTTTTCAAGGTACTGATATTGGCAAAGGTTATTAATAAGAAATCAATGTTTAAAAAGAATGCATCATTATGAAATCATTCTGAAATGACCTTAATAATAATACTATGACAATGAGAATGTTTAAGGGCTTGGTAAGATGTTTAGTGTTTCAGCTATGATTAGCTTTATATGAATATCTAAAGATGCATAGATACATTTGGATTGCATTACAAAATACTTTTGTTTTCCAATCATCAAACATTTTCTTCCTGAAAATATAGACCCAACTCTTCTTTTAATTTTTTGGGTTTTATATATTACTGACTTGCCAGTATTCTGTAAGTGCTAAGACGAGCTACCATATCTATCAAATTTTAAATTGTGATCTGTGCAATTTGTGTAGCATAGTATTCCAACAGATTAAAAAAAAAATATAAACATCAGAAAAAGCCACTATTTTTAAGAACCTAGAAAATGCCATCTGAGCATAACGGCAGATATGTGTCCACCATAAATTTTAGAGATCTAATTTTCGCAAATTTTAGGTGCTTCAAGTAAAAGGAGAATTAATTCTACCCTAGTTAATATAAATTCAAATTAAATCACAGAATGATTATATTATTATTCCTGTTACTAATTTTAAGTGATAAATTGTGTAGAAAGAGGTGTAAGTTTAATAGAGTGGTGTATTCCTTGATTTGTCAAATTAGCATACTTTTAAATCAAACTTTCTGCAAACTCTTTTTTGAAAGCTCAAATACATATTGTTATATTTGAAACTATTTTACCTAAGTAAAATACTACTGATAGCTCTAAATTTGGCAGGAATCATGACTTCACAGATGCTCCTTAAGGAAATATTCTGTGGTACTGGAAATCTGACAGCAAAAAGAGAGAACTAGAAAGCTCACGAGAGAGCTGTTTTTCTCTCTAATCACAGACATTTGATGTTCTGTCCAATCATGGGAATTTACAGTCATGTCCATGGTTTCTGAGCTGTGCCACAGCATTGCTCAGGATATTATTGCACATACTGGCAATCTTTGGGTGCTATCAATGCTTTTAGCGTCAGTTTGTAGAGCAGCTTTGAGAAAACGATACACATGTGGTGCAGAGGTGTCTAGGGCCTTGGAAAACTCCTTCCACTGAGGAGCGGAAGAAGAAAAAAAAAAAAAGTTGGGAAGCATTTTTGAGTTCCCTAACATGCAATGAGTTGACATTTAAGGCCTAAAATTTACTTTAAGGCCTGTACAGTTGATAACAGTACACGACTCCAAATTGAGCAGTTTGGTACCACATTGAATATACTTTCAATTCTTATTGAGTATGCATTTTGTCTGCAATTGACTGCAGAGCTACGTTATACAGAGCTGGAAAATTTTGCCTAGCAGGCAGATATTTTGGATAAGAATTTGTTACACATCTGTACTTTTCAACACTTACCTAAAATGTCAATACTTAGCTAAATTATCCATATATCATTACTTTCTAAATTATTCAGATGCCATTTTCTTTATCGTTTTCCTGAGACAGACTTTAATTTGTGAAAGTAGCTGCAATACTGTACTGATAATTGCAAGTCACATCACATATAGCAATAGTGCATGCAGCAATACAATATAGAAAATAAGGCAAAGTTACAGTTCTTATGTTTATTTTACCTAAAATTAGTTACTCAGCAGAATCAGCTCTCTGCTGACTAGTGAAAGCAAAACACATCCTACTCATGTGCTAACATATATCTTTCTGCAAAATATTGGGCACTAGATTTAAAAAAAGGCCAGAGGCAAAATTGGTGTTTTATGTCCTTGAAGGGATGAGTTCTATGTCTACCCTAGAAAATTAAGAAGAACATAGTTTGTTGGTCCTGAGGACAAAGAACATGGAAATTATTTAATCCATACAGCTATAATCCCTGCCTCTGATAATAGATTCGTTCTGTTGAAAGAGATAGGAGTAATCATTTTAGCAACGGTGTATTCTTGTGCTTAGTTTTAGGAATACCTGAGGTTTTAACTCTAAAGTACTGCTTGACCTGGACTAAATCTGTGCTAACTGCTGAATAGTTTGATCAAGAACAGCTGAGCACAGCTAGATACCTGGTAAAATACACAAATATTTCCACCTTTAATGGAGAGTCTCCTTATATGTCTCACTCTAGTATATTTATGTATGTGGTTCATCGTAAACACACACAAATGTGTGTAAAATCAGCGTTTTAAGCACAGAGCTGACTGATTTCTAATCCTTACACACTAACACTGTCCAGTGAAAGAAACAGGAAGAACTTCCACCTTGAAATTTTCATCTCAACATCAACATTCCTTTGTTATGAAAAAGAAAGTCTACCAATCAAACATTCCCCCAGTCAAAAAAAACTACAGAACACAAAAAAAAAAACCCAAAACCAAAAAACCCAAAACCAAAAAAAACAACCTCAAAAAACCCCACTACTTGGCCAATGATTGTTTTCCTAAGTAGACACGTCGCTTTCATGATCAGAGGATCAGTATGGGTTATTTTCAGTTTATATATTTATCCAATAAAATATTATGCTTCTAAAATATGTATACCATAATGTTAACATTTAAGTTTTTGTTTTCTCTCTTATAAAAGGCTTAATTGATCTTTTGTGACATTAGAAAAAGACCAATTGTAACTGTTTCAAGGTATGTTCTGGTTTTCTGGGGTTTTTTGCTGAAGTTCTATGAAAATTCTAATATTAAGCAAAGGTTACATTGATCTGGTGGTAGATTGAGCACTGGATGAAATCCACATTGGTTCTCTTACTTTTTTCAGGACAGCATTGTTGGGCAGATGTGAAGCAGGATCATTTGCTGTCAGTGAATATGTACTTTATCAGATCATAGATAATTACTGCTACCTAAAATAGCTCTCATATTTTTAAGACCCATTTCACTCTTCACTTGTCAGAAGTCTGATTAATAAACATAGGCACTCCTTTATTCCTGGCAGCTTTACAGCTTAGTGTCAAATGCATGTCTCATTTAGTTTTAGTTGTTTAGCTTCATATGCCTAATTAAACCACTATAATGGAAACACAAAAAATTTGGAAAGAGTTGCCCCCAAAGTCTTCTGAAATCTGCATCTGTTTCAATATTTCATTATTTCTGGACTATTTTTGAGATATTTTAATAATAAAGAAAGAAATTGCTATTTTTAAAGCAGTAAAAAAGACTTGGTGAAACATTTCTTTCTATGGGGTTGCATATTCCAAATTTGTCATATGACTCTAAGATTATTCTTTCATAAGTTTAAGAATCTTGAGAAGTGTAATTATACAACGGTACTATTACATTTTTAATATTCCTTTTTGTTTGTCAGAAGAAATTGTATTTTTTTAAAATACATTGTGACTGAGCTTCATACTGTGCTAGAGAACTTTACAAGTAACCTGTGTGCTAAAAAGTTATTGAAACCCTGTGTTAGAGATAGACGACATAAACATTGATTGTAGGAAAACAAAAAGAGAGGCTTTCTCTTCAGGATACAGACAGATATATTGGCTTCTTTGTGCCACTGATATTCACTGTGCCATTGATACTCATTGTGCCATTTGGGGAATTTCTTGAGAAATGGCCTGGTAAGGGAAGTACCCCAAAGAACAGAAGTAAAACTGTTCTGTGCCACATGTAAAATCAGATTAACTGGTACGTGGATTTAGGGAGTCTTTCATATGCATGAGTCATGGGTTTTATTTACAAAGTTAAGATGTGGGAAAGCAATCTCTAAGAAGGAAGCATCAAGCTATTTGAAAATTTTTCTTTCCTTATTTACCTCCTATTAGGAATAATTTCTTCTTATGCCAAACCTTCATTTACATATTTTTAAACTTTTTCTTTTTTCCAAGAAGATATCTTTTGTAAAGACTTAATTTTAAACCGATGATATCAATTTGGAATGAATACCACACTGGCATATTTTCTGTATGTGTTGTTGAAGATTAGCATAGATTGGGCTGCACTTGACAGGGCCTGAGGGCAGTCACAAGTTTCACTGCCTCTGCTCAGCCCCTCTGTGGTTGTTCCCACCCTGGTGTAATACTCCAGGGCACATATAGTATTCTCATGGCAGCTATCCTGGGACAATTTTATGGAATTTTGGAAGCTTTGTGTGTGGATGTGTCCTGCCGTGAATGTGTCATGCAATGGATGTGCATCCAATAAAGAAAAACACAGTTTGTTTACAGATTCAGAGAAAGAAAATCCCACTCATTCAAACTAAACTTAGGAGGACAACCCCTGTTTCTGGGATCCATCAAAGGCATATTGCCTTTCCCCATCAATTTCTAAAAGCCTTCACACTTTTTTAGAGCAACTGGAGTTTAGATAGATTGGATCCATGGTAAAAGTTAAATCTATCCAAATTTAGATAGATTGGATCCATGGCAAAGCTGCACAACAGTTTAATAGTAAAAAGGTGCAGACACTGAATAGTGCAGGATAACATAGTGTAGGAGAAAAAGTTAAGTCAGCACAAGATATGGTATATCAGATAGCTATAAATTCCTGTGTTCAGATATCTGAAATTCAGAAATGAATGTCTGTCATTTATCTCATGTCTTTGTGCCAGCTGCCCATAGCATTTCCTTTGTATATCTTCTGTGCATCCCCAAAAGTTTTGGGAAACTCAATTATTGATACCTAATCAGATCCTATATACTTAAAATCATGTAAAGTTGGGTAAATCTACATGAAGCAGAGGATGATTTTAGTTATGACAGATGCAGCATGCAGTATTGATGCTCCAGCTAAGCTTCAAATCCATTCAGAAAATAAAAGCTCTTTCTCAGGTATTTGTGAACAAAGGATAGTTAATTGAAGAATTGCTGGAATTCTTGTCTCATGGCTTATAAAAACTGTCACATCTCAAAAGGTCTTTTTAATAATAGAAGATGGATTAGAACTGACCCTAAAGTTTACAGAAATAATGCACTGAATGTGAAGAACCAGCTGACTATGCACATGATATTTTTGCTGCTAGGAAAAAACCTCCAAAACCAGAACACTAAACCTAAACAAATACTTCAGATAATCCTGAATAAATAAGTGGTTTGCAAAATGCAAAAATGTATGGTTCCTTATTTTTTGTACATAAATAGTCCATTGATGAATCTACCCTCTGGAATTTGTGTTTAAATATCCTATTCTGAGCAAGTATTAGTGAATATGCCTAGACAATGAAGTGTGAATTCATAAATGTGAGCAATTGTACTTAAAGTAATTTCTTATTTTCCTAAGCCATGTTCATGCTTTGAGCACTGTTAGATAATGTTACTATTCATAATAAAATATTCAATATCACTTACTTCACTACTCTTCCTGCCCTAAAAATTACTTGTTCCAAAGATCAAACAGCAAATTCTAATGACATAGTTAGCAGCAAACCTGGATGTTAAGGTATTCAGGCTCAAGCAGTATGTGATATCAGGAAGTAAATTTCAGAGTCCGCAGGACCAATATCTAACCATTGTTTTCTTTTAATTGGAACTATGAGAATTTCAGGTTGAGAACTCCAAAGTGTACCGTAGCTCAAAGTGGAACAGATTCAAATTCCTACACAATATTAGTTTTAACTGCATGGTCTAGTACCAGCTTTAATCCTGCTGAGTATTCTGAGGCACAGAACATGAAGTATTGCTGTATGCACCCTTTCTGATGTTGTTGCACTATGCTGTGTGTCTGGAGAGTATTAGGCTGCACTTCCACAGCATCAAGGATTTCCATAATCATGTTTTTAAACATTTTCTTGCTCCCACAACATTTTACAGAAGAAAATCTTAGTTATCTTAGATGACCTCCAATATCTGTCTCCATCAAACCAGCCCAAAAATCATTGTTCTTCCTCTTAGGTAATTTACTATAATATTTAAATAATCTACATGCACACATTGACTTGTGAACTGTCTATGCTGCCATTATAGTCTGTGAGGATCTGGAAATTTGTTTACTTGCCACTTATGTGTATTTAGTATGCAATGAGATCTTTAGCAGACTTTAATAGATGAGATCTCTTTAACGAAGTATCTATGTGGAGCTAGCAGAAACAACAAAGACCTGCATGGGAGACCTCTGTAGTCCTGTACTGGCACTTGAGGTCTAACATGACATGAAAAAGCATTTCAAAGGGGTTATGCACCTATTTTGAAAAAATGAATCAAATCTGTATCAAAGTGGAATTGAGGATATCTAAGAAATTAGTTCAGTCTTTAAGAGACTTGCAAATGTAGTCAGCTGAACAGCTTTTTAGCCTGCATAGGCTTAGTTCATTTGCCCCAAATATAGGCTTCTGGAGCCAGTTATGATATGCTGGGATATCCAAGATATATATACAAAATTGACAGATGGGATATAAAGCAGACCTATGTCACCCTGAGTGGTAGCTGGAGTAATTAGAAAATGGCATGAGATTAACAAATTTAAGCAAATTGTTTGAGTCTCAGTCAGTGTATTGACCATAAATTTTATCAGTTTACTTAAATGTAGGTACCTACTGCAAATTTGCTTGCCCTAGAATATGCAAGCCATCTTGCTGGTATGGTAGTTAGACCCCAATGCTTTCAGAAGGTCTTTATAGCTCTGGAACAGAAACTGTAGGACAGGCAAAAAACATCCAATACCAAAACTGGTGCTAATATTCTGTGTGTAGGCAGCTGAACTAAATCCTGCATAATGTGGGTGAATCGGAATTCTGCCTCCATGTACAATGATGACGTATACAGGGAAGGCAAGAAGGAGAATGATACAAGTGAATACTGCATTGATGAGGTTTTTTGTTAATATATATACATAATTATGTACTGTGAGCCTTATGCAACAAGAATAAACTATGCTTCATGCTTAGCAGTATAAGACAAGAAGCATAGAAAGGTAAAATATTGCTTATCGACACATCTATTTGAAAGTCTACAAAATAGCACTATTTAAGCAATCCTTTTTTTTTTTTGCATAATACTTCACAACAATAGCAAATAATTTTTTCACTTGATTTACTATGCAATAAAATGGTAAAGCCTACCAGGTGTGGTTTACAGGACCATAAATCTTCCATCTGCTACATATACGAGTGTCTCTGCCTTCTAATTTCTGCTAAAGATGATCCCAAACTCACTTCTCAAAACACTAAAATGATGGCTTGGATACACTGGAAGAAGAAAAAAAATTGTTCAATACAGAAATGTTGTTGAAACCTAACAATTCAAATTTTTGTGCCTTCAGGATGTCCCTGTTGGAAATCAGGGAATATGTGAAAGAAAGGTATAAAATTCTAGTTCTATATTTATATTCATCAATACTGTAATGCTGCCACTTACAACTCACCTGTGATTAACTATGGAATAATTTTGCAATAAAATTAAATAAATAATTAAATATATAATTTATATATATAAATATATATAAATATATATAAATATATAAATAAATAAATATGTACACCCATGACCACAGAATAATTCAAGTAGCTAACTAAACTGAAATTAAATTTAGTCACCAAAAAGCAACATTCTGAAGAACTTGACCCAGTCCTATCACTTAATTCAATGTTTGTCACCACATGCCACATCTCCCTTTTCACCTGTGTAGTGCTTATTGATTTCAGTTGTGCTTTTACTTGATTCTAACACTTTTACACACTTCAATTTTCTTATGTATGTGGAAGAACGATTTTGAATCTGTAACTTAAATACTCCTACCATTTTCTGGTTTTATCTATCTTCTTCTTGAAAGTGTATCTTGAATTTATTGTCATCTCATCAAATTTGGAAATAATCTAGATTGCAACTGGAAGTTATGATACAATAATATGATAAAGAAAAAAAATTATAAATCAGAACTTTCAGTTATTTTCTGGCTATTTGGTTGGAATTCTTACCATCATTTCTCCCTACCAAATCATATCTTTTTATTTGGAAATGTTCATAATCCATGTTTATCAAGCTCATTGTTTTCTTATAGCTATGTCCTTCAAGTTTACTGGCAGTAGAATAGGATCCTAATCCCTTGGTTAGAAATTATAACCAAATAGCTTTGACATGCAAATGTATTTTTAATTAAAAAAAAAAACACTATAGGAATTTTAGCTTGGAAAAAAAAGAGTATCACATTTTTAAGGTATTGTGCTTAAATAATTCATCAAAAATAAAATGGAGGTGATGGGTGACATAAAAAAAGCCATGACAGTTCATTAGTCTTGATGGTATATCACACAATGAAAGAATGACAAGATATTCAATAATTCTGAAAGAAAAGATAATTTTGAACATAAGATCTATGTTTTGAAGCAGGTGCGTTTAGACAGAATTGAACAGCAAAAGGAAGCATAGCTTAGCTTGTTGCTTTATACATATATATATATATATATATATATACCTGTGTGTGTATGTTTGACATTTCTAAACTAACATTTTTGAGGCTGTTTGAAAGCAGCACACTAAAGAAGCATGCAGAGGTAGGTTTTAATTTAGTTGACTATTCAGAGAATTGAGTGAAGCTCAAAGTTAAGAGCAAATGGAAGTCAGAGAAAACTCTGCTTCAGAGGAGAATGTTTCAGCACATTATTCCTATATTTTCTAGAAAATATTGCGGTCTGCAAAACATAGTTTGCATTGAATATTTTCACTGTTTAAGCTTGCACTAAATCAATTTTGAGGAAACTGGATTTATTCTGTGTCCCAAATTTCTGATACTGGTATGTAGTTCAGAGAGCTGGCATATTCTCTCTAACATCTGACTTACTTCCCCGTCCCAGCCCAGTATTTAAGTTAGATATCTTAGTTTGAAGGATGGTTCTTGTAGCATTCCCTTCCACCTCCACATTTTTTTTTTTTTTTCCTCAAGCAGAACAACCAACTTTGTTCAAAATTTGTGCAAGGTCCAAAGACATTCTAATTTAGTTTGCTTTGGCTTGTTCTGCTAGATGCCTATTCAGCTAAAGGGAATTTGTACTTCTGCCCACAAGCTGTTGCTTTCTCCTATGTTAATCCTGTCATTTTGCCTGTAGAACATTATGCCATAACTTGGTGTATAAAGTCTCAGTAAGCATTAATGGCGACTTTTCCACAGTAATCAAACATGAGAATTTAATTGGTTTTTGATAGCCTAAAATCTGAGGAATCTCATCAGTTGAAGACCAGCTACTACAAGACAAGGTCCAGTTTGCATATAAACAAAACATGCATGTGTAAACATCACAAGTAATTTTAGCATAAATTGAAATACAGATACCCATGAGAAACAAAGCTATAATTTAAAGACAGGAAAATAGATTGATTTTTGTCATCAGAGTTGCTTATATAAACTAATCTGAAATCCTTGAGCAGAAATTCAGATGGAAAGACAATTCATTCTGTCTCTCTAGAATATTGGAACAAATAACAGTAAACAGACATAGTAAAATGACAAACAGTCCAGAAGATGATACTTTAACTTTTATGGTTCTTCTGCTTTTCAGAGATTTTTCACAAATCCTTTAGTTTTGAACTATTTAGGAGATACAGTTTCTTCTGTATCTCCTAAATAGTTTACTAAAATACAGAAATTTTAAAACTGTCCTTTTTTATATTATCCATCTAGGGGACTACCTGTTGGAAAGTGAAATTAATATATGCTTAGGAGTATTGAGTATCCATGGAAGCATATAATGACAAGAATTATTAGGATGTCCTTTAGTATGCTGAAAAATTAGTGAGATGGTTTCACAGTCCTCTCTTTTAAGTAATTAGGTCCTCTAAACTTTCTACAGAAGCATATACAGAGCTTCATAAGAATGATGTTTTATTTTAATTTAATTTCAGTGGATAATTCTATTCCCATTTATAAATAGTAAATAAAGCTGACTGTGATTGTAATTGAAAAATAAGTGCTTCAATATCTACAATTTCAACACATTGATGATGACCTACAAATACAACAATTTATTTTTGAACTCCTGCTTAACACGGGACATTGTGACAAGATTTTTCCAATAGTGTCTAACTTTTCTTTTGTTATCAATGTCTTGTTTTGCTTTCAATCTCAGAGTAACAATCTTATATCTGAGTTCAGGGACTGCATTTTCAAAACATCATATTTTAGTGTGAACTGATATACTGGCAAGCTGATATATGAAAAAATCTACCAACAAAAAGTGTATCCAAAGGACCTTTAAAAGTAACCCTAAACTGAGTAACTGATTGCAAGCTTATGATATTGGAACTGCTCACACCTAGCCCCTAAAGGTGTCTGTAGATTTCACACATATTTCATAACAGCCTAAGTAATGCAGGCTAACCCAATTTTTGCTGTATCACACTTGTCAAGGCACCCAGATGATCTGTGCAATCATCTGTATTTATGATCTAAGAAAAGTAGAAATTCTGTGAGGGGATCATAATAGAGAGAAACACTGAAAGAAATACCAGTTCCACACAGAAAGTAAGAATCAGTTTCTGGTAGCTACTTTTAGTTCAGATATGTTCATGCTTTCAGAACCACTTCTTTTATAGTGAGTGTCTTATTAAACTTCCTAAAATAGTTATAAAATAGATGTTCTTTTCCCATTAAACAACAAGATCAGCCTAATGGGAGAATAGAGCTCATTTTTACTCCTGGGATTTTACTTGAGGAGATTGTTGAAGCTTGCTTCAGTTCAACATCCAGTGCAAATTCACTGGCTAAGTGCCAGATCAAAGAACTACAGTACTGTTAAAAGTGCTATGAGCTACAATTTGATTTCCAGAGGCATGAAAGAAAATGGAAGGGAAAAGCAAAGAAGTAAAAGATGAACAGATTGTTTAAGGTTATAGTATAGTGGCAAAGCCCACTGATATACAGAAAAGAGGAAAACAACAAAGCCACACTATAACTCTCTGGTAGTGTTTCTATTTTCATTCCAGTAGGGGAAAATATTAAAAAAAAAAATTGATCCAAGTATATGATAAAAGCAAAATGCTGGTAATGGACAGACAAGATCAGGAAGTATCTAAAAGATTGGACTACTTGGTAAAATTCTATTCATCTGAATCTGAAAATCCATGGCTATGAATTTCAGAGAACTCAGGAAAAAGTCCCGGCAAGTGATGGCTGTAACAACCCAGTTGCAGAATGTTTCTGAGGCAGTAATAAAGAAGCTTGTCTTGCTACTGTGGGTATTTTAAGACAGCAAATTATATTTTCACATCAAGTTCCAGTCTAAAGTTTAAATATTTAGCTTACACTATTTCTATTGGTATATTTCCAGAAGAAAAAATGCAGACATTTGCAGGTATTATGAGTAGAACAGTCCTTTAATGCTCAGAATCTATTTTTAAAGGTGATTATTTTATTCTAGGCTCTTCAGTGTTACATGGCTGGAGTCAGATGAGAATTTCAGCCTGCAGGATCATTTTTCCTTCTTAATTTTAAAAAGGAAAATAAAAGGTCTAAATGTATGGTTACATGACTCAGTTCAAACAAGTTTTATTTTATTGGTTTTAATAGTTGAAATACAAAATCTTGTGGAATTCAAGGGAATATCCATGTGTTAGAAGGCTAGCAGAAAGATGCTCCTGTCTAAGATGGGTGACCCCATGATGATGATGGCTGTACCAATGACAACCTTTCTTGCCCTAAATATTTCACGTTCTTTCACCTAGAAGAATGAATCGAGAAACTCTGGGCTCTAGAACAGTGAGCCAACTGACATCTTGTGGCTTTTCATAGTCTGATAAAAACTTTTCTTCCTCTGCAGTATTATCCTCCTGCTTTAGCCATAACAGCAACTTGGAATCCAACCATATTTAGTCTGGATGCTAGTGTGGAATCTTCTAGGGAAACTGTTACATCTACTATCACTTGCTGGGGTGTTGGAGGTGTAGCATTCTCCAAATCCTGGCATACAACTGAAAAATGTGCAGTTTAATAGAAATAAAGCACATGGGAATAAGCAATGTACTCAGATAAAAGAAGGAAAAGTATTTTCTAGCTTGCAGGTATATTGAAACTTAATAATTACAAGCAAAATAGAAAATTAGGAAGTACAAGCAATGTAGGAACTACAAGTAAAACGGATGCATAATTGAGTTGTGTTCCATCGGGAGACATTCACCTCAGAATTCGTGCTTGAACAGATTTAATTCTTTCTTCAAAATTATGTCAATGCTGTTTATACTACTAAATTTGAGAAAGAAGAAGAAAAAGAAGAAGAAAAAGAAGAAGAAAAAGAAAAAGAAAAGAAAAAAGAAAAGAAAAAAAAGAAAAAAGAAAAAAAAAAAGAAAAGAAAAGAAAAGAAAAAGTGTAAAGAAAAGAAAAGAAAAGAAAAGAAAAGAAAAGAAAAGAAAAGAAAAGAAAAGAAAAGAAAAGAAAAAGCTGAATTTTTGTGTAGAGAGAAAAAGAAAACAAACCAGTCTCTAGATTAATTTAGATAGATTTCTTTAGAGTTTGACTTTTGCTTTTTTTCATATACAGAGACAGAGATTGCAGTTAATTTTGCTACAAGTCCAAACGTCTTCAAACTGCAAAATGGAAAAAAGTGAAGTTGTGTAAAAACTAAAATTCATGAAGCTTGTTTATTGATGCTTCTCTATTTACAACACATTTCTAAGATGCCAGCATTATTTTCTGTTCATAGTGATGTGTGTTTCAAATTATGGCTATGTTTCAGGATAAATAAAGGCACTATAATCCTGTATTAAGCAGTTCATCAGAGTTATTTCCATTTCATTAAATTATGTAAAAACAAGGATGGTGTACAAGGACTGCAGAAGACCTCCTGCCACTGGCCATAAGAACAAAGTGGAAAAAGCTGTGACACTGGAAGAATGATATTTGGCAATACTGCTAAATAAAAGAGGATCAAAGAACGGTGTCTCTGGGTAAAAGTAGCATCACCAGTGTCATCTCTCTTTACAGCTGTGTCATTCTAGGAAAAAAAAAAAACAACAAATGAAACCAATAAAAACTAACCCCAGACAATCAAAAACATACAGGGAAGACAGCAACGACTTTACTGAGTGTAGTTCACAATGTTTTGTCAGCAGAGAACTTCAGGTGTGGGTTCTGTGAAGAGAGACTGGGACTGCCTTGAGTGCTGGAGAGCATGGCTGAGCCCATAAGGCCAGGTGGAGGCTTCTCAGTGATAACATATTCAGGAAAGTCAGGAGTGAAAAGTGAGTGACAGTTCTGCAGGCAGCAAGGTGACACAAGAGGTGTGGTGGGGGAGAGAGGGAGGGAACAAGTGCTCCAGACAGCAAGGCAGTGATTCCCTTGCAGCCCATGAAGAACCACTGGAAGCAGATCCCACTGCAGCCTATGGATGACCCCACACTGCAACAGATGAACAGGTCCCGAAAAAACCTGTAGCCTGTAGGATAGACCTGTGCTACAGGAATAGAGCAAGAGTTTTAAGGGCAAGAAAAGCCGAGAGAACCTGTTACCCACAACCCCCTACTCCCGGTCTCTCCTGTGCCACTCAGAAGAGGGATGTAGAGGATTCAGTAATAAAGGAGTGAATCTGAACCTGGGGAAGAATGTGTGTGTGGGAGAAGGTGATTTATATTTCTTTTGGTTTTGGTTCACCATTCTACTGTATTTCAAATTAATAATAAATGAAATTAATATTCCTTGAGTTGAGTTCTGTTAGAGCAACTTGCAAGTCATGTCCCTTTCTTTATCTCAACCCATCAGATTTTTCAGCTTATTTTCTCCCCTTGTGGTGTTGTGGAGCAGAAAAGAAGAGAGCAGCTGAGTAAGGGTCAGGCAGGTGGCCAAGATCACTCCACCATGATGATGAAATCAGTCTCTAATGAGTAGCCCAGTGTGAGAATTTGCACACTGCCCTTCTCTTGTTTAAAAGTAATGGTATACACAAAGATAGAAGCTGTAAGAAAAAGTGCCAAGCACTTTCTTCAAGGTCAGAAGAGAAA
This sequence comes from Emberiza elegans, assembly GCA_024865655.1. Lineage (NCBI taxonomy): Eukaryota > Metazoa > Chordata > Aves > Passeriformes > Fringillidae > Emberiza > Emberiza elegans. The sequence goes on along the minus strand of JALJVW010003023.1, from coordinate 32,212,747 downwards.
ATGCTTTCATTGCAACCTCAGACCCAAACTGTGGAATAAAAAAGTATTTTTAGGAAGCTCCAGTTGTATTCTGTTAAGGCACGAACATCTACTTTTGTAGATTCAGAAAATGTTATGGTCATTTAGCCTAACCTCTTGTGTAACATGGGCAATAGTATCTTATTCAGCAAACTTCTGCAATTAATCATTAACCTAGAAATCCTGTCTTTACTTTTTCTGATTTGGATCTACTACTGACTGTTGTGTTTACAGGGTAGGTTTTATTTTAATTAAAAATAAATATTATCTCATGAGATTTGAAAAATTTTGAAATTGCTCCTTTAAACCTCTTGTGTCACTGTGTCTTTTATTATTCTTTGGTGATTAGTTCCTTGGTGTCATGGAGGTAGCTGCCTATATGTTGCTTGCAACCCTGCTCTTTATTGTAGTCTCTTGTTAATGTGGCAAGCAAAAAAAAGCAATTTTGTTACCTCATTCCCACAATCCAGATATTGGTACCTGATTTAACCTACCATTAAAAATGTCAGACTGTAAAAGTACAAGCACTTTTTACATTACTGTGGAAGTTGAAATACCAGTCACATTTGGCTGCTCTAACTCATTATTTTAAAAGAGTATATTGTGCAGTAATGTGAGGTAAGAGATGGTAACATTTTCTAATAGATCAAATACATACCATAAAGCTGTAAAGGCTGAGGAGTTCAGATCCATGGCTTTTGACATAAGATCTGCCAAAGTTACTAAATACACTTTGTTTCTGATACTATTAAAATAATCTGTCCTCAACTGTAGGCTGCATAGCAATAACATTTAACAAAAACAATACATCAGTTAGCGCACTATTTTAGAATTTCTAATCCCAGCACAGAGTATATTTCTTGTTTGTGTTAAGAACTTCTAGTGCATAGATCAGAGGAATAAAAGAATAAGCAAATTAAAAACACAATTCCCATGCTATCTTTGTAGTAGAATTTAAGCAGCCCTTAAAAATATCCTGTGCATGTGCATACACCCACAGAGAAGGCTGTGGGTGGTAAATTCATTGACAAGCAGTTAAAAATAAAAGGCAAAGCCCACTTGGTTAATTGCTCATGTTGCTTGCTTTCACAGTTGGCATTTTCTCAAATCAAAATGAAGTACTCTTTTCTAACATAGACTTTTAAAACAACAGAAATGTTGAGCTGTTTACAAACCAAGTAAACCATTTCCCGAAATTTTACAACTAGTATATCTTTAACTTTCACATGTAATGTGTGAAAGAACCAGAACAACAATAACAACAACCATCAGTTTTAAAATTTTAGATGGATGCATAAATATAAATGAAGTTGTTTGTTATCAGTGTCTCAGTACAAAAACACCTACATGGAAATCAGATTAGTTGAAGTTGTTATGTGATACAGTAGGATGAAAACCTTAAATTTTTTCACTGCTTTTCAGTGGGCATTATACAGATATTTAACTCAGCTGATTAGAGCATTGTGTTAATAGTCTCAGGGTTATGGGTTTGATCCCTGCAAGAGCCATTCATTTAAGAGCTGGACGTGGTGACCCATGTGGGTCCCTTCCAACTCAGAATATTCTGCAATTCCTTGTGTAGCCAAGAGGAATTTCATTCTATGATGAGAGCAGCTGTAGTTCTTAAAAGGTTCAACTGGCGAGTGGACCAAAACTATTCCCACAATCAACACTGTCTTCTCGACTGATTGATATGATTGGTGAGTAAGAGCAGCCCTCTCTTGGTATGCAGTTGGTGAATGATATACACCAAGTACTTCATTTCTCCACTGACTATCATTGAATCTTTGGATGACTCAGGTTTCTTTGTCTGCATTGTTGGTTTCAACAGCTGGATAAGATGAATCCCCATGCCATAATAATCCACAAATTCTTGGAAGGCATTAATAACAATTTAGCTGTACAGAAGATGTAGAAAACATCTTGAGGATGTGATTCTAATTAACTGATTTTATTCTACTTAATTGAAAACTGATTGGGAATATGCATGTGGAGCCTACCTAGAAAGACTAAGTATGAAATGGCTACATTTATAATCTTCAAAATCAAATAGCAGAAATACAGTAGAACCAAAACAGGAATGAAAACTTCAAGAGAAATAGGAATTTGTATGAAAAGATTTGCCTCAAACTGTGAGCCTTGTGAAGGAAAATATGAAGTGTTATGAGTGATAAACCTGGCTAAACTGCATGTTTTCATTATAAACCTGGCTCAACTGCATGATCTTGAGCAAAAGAGGAAAGCATTCAGAAAATGGAAACTGTTTATCCAAAGAGCAGACAAAAATGTGTTAGTAGTGACTACATCTAATTGATGGAATACCTTATCTTTCAGGATCCCTTCTAAACTTATGATTTATGAAGTACAGTGACCTTTTGCAAAGTGTCAGCTTATATTTATGTGAATACCATAGGTAGCTTAAATGATTTTTTGTTCCCCAATTCCTTTTGTCATCCAGGCTGTTCTTTTAACTTACGCTCTCACCTCTAAGCATGTTGAGATACAGTTTACTAAATCAAAAATATCCTGAGGACCAAACTGAAAGTGATTTCCATTAGTTGGGTTATTTTTGTTTCATCTTCCTCTCATTTTTTACTGATTTATTGCAATATAATAAGCTTGAAAAAATCAAAGTTAAAATTGGTTAGTAGAAACAATGTTGAAAATTCTTCCTGTGGACCACTTAGGAACATTCCCTCCCCCTCCCCACCCCCCTCCCCCTCCCCCCAAGCCACTTATTTTTAATTATATATTTAAATATTAGGGACATATTTTCCACGTGGTAATTGATTCAGCACATTGCACCATAATTTCTGGTTTCTAATTAGCTGTATGGCTTTCTGGCTATGTAGATAAAATACAGAATGAAAAAAAACAGCAGTGGCTGTAGCTCCCAGTCTTCAGACAATAATTTTCTTTCCATTTACTTCCTCATTTTTTATTGAATCTTATGATAGAAGTGCAAGACCTGGTGGCAGACAAATAATGACACCAGCACCTGTTCAGAACTGCAGCTTATAAGAAACTCAAAACCAGCTGCAACAATAAGCAGCAGCCAAAGTGTGTCTGGAGTGTCACTGAGCACACAGAAGTGAGGACAGTTTGGTTACTGAGGTAAACAAACACATTTATAGGCCTCCAAACAATTTAGAACTGTGAGGACTATGTAATAATGAAGTGTAAACATTTTTTTTCAGGCATACATTACCTACTTGCCAAAGCATTTAGAATTGATAAAATAGATTTATTTGTGTTTTTTTTTTTTTTAATATCTTGTCCATCATTTTTTATTCATGTTCTCACATTTTTCAACTGTTTCTTGTTGAATGGAAATAAAAATTTTTTGTCTGTTTTCCCTGAATCTATTATGTTACAAGAAAAGTAACACACTACATTATTATGCAACACACTAATTATTTCTTTATTAATGGAAGACAACAGAATATATTTGATGAAATATATTTCTGTACCAGAAATACCTGTCAGAAATCTGATGGCTTCAAAACCAAGGATATCCCTCTTTTCAATAATGACAATAACTAGCATTACATCTGTACTCTGCTTGACTCAAATGGATCTGGAATGGTGAAAGCACAGCTGAGACAGTACAAGGGATTGAACTCAATTATGTGGACAGGAAGTTTGGGTGGATGTTTCAACACAGTATCTTATACTGATAGTGTTGAATGCCGGTGCTAGAATTCTATGCATTTCATTTTCTGACCGATATATTGGGTTGGGGTGTTTCTGTTTTTGTGGGAATTTTTGTTTGTTTTGGTTTGGTTTTGTTGCTTTTAATGTTTCTAGGAAGATGAAATTGTAGTTGTCTAATCAGCACTACTTTCTGCTGCCATTTTGATATTAATTTCCAAGTCTTGATTTTTTGCTTTTCCTTTAGGGGCCCTTTGAAACTTTTATTGAATACATACACTCCTATTTGAGTTCCAGAAGTGTTTTCAATCATTCTGAGTACTTCATATATATCTGTCAACTCATAAGCTCATGATTGAATGGTATCTTTTGCTACAGGTGTTGAAATCAGTAATAGAACTTTCTTGAAATGATTACTCATACAAAAAAAAAAAAAAAAAAACAAAAACACCAAGCTGAAATGCAACTATCCACAGAATCAGTAGATTTCTTTTTCCCTTGTATTTCTTCTCTGCCTTTACAGTTGTTTGGCTTCTCGTCCTAGTGTAATTTCACTGCCTACACATTTGATAGCTATAAAATATTTAATGCCAGAGAAGAAAAGGAAAAAAAAAACAACAAAAAACACTTTCTGTCCTAATTTATGTTCTGGTACTGTCAGTAAATCTTACAAAAGAAGCATCTTACAATCTGTAGAGGAAAAACATCTAAGTTAACCTTTAAATACTTTAAACAGTTGCTGCCTTCTGTTTCAGTGAAACATACTGACGGAAACTTCCTTACAAACTGTTTTTGAAAGTTGTACAGGATAACGTGTCCCTTAACAAGCCAAAAATAAACATGTACAATAACTGAAAACACTCTATTCTTGAAAATATTTTCAAATCCTATGCACAGATGGATTGAGAGTTTAATTACAGCAACCTTTGAGTGTCACAGACATCACTGTTCGCTCAGAGCTGGATAAACAGCAACAAAACTATCCATCAGTATCTAGTTTGACAGATATGTATCAGTTATGATTGCAACAAGATGCTATTTCATTTATGCCACCCAAACATCCAAAAAAAAAATTTCAATATCCTTACTATTGGAAGGATGTTTACTTTTAGATATCCTGTGGTGTGCTTCAAGTATAGCAACAATAATTATCAATTTGCAAAGGCCTAATTAATGTTTGAGTTTACTTAGAATGATGTTCTGAGTACTTGCTTTTTGGTGCATATGTGGAAACACACACACCACTGAATTCTCCTTAGAGCATCCCCACTGCTGAGAGGTTTCATCTCAACTGGAGAGCTTTTCTGCAATAGCATTCCAGTAATAATCTATGGTAATGTATACAGAATCACAGCATATTGCCATTTATTTTTCTAATATAGATCTAAATGCTTTGTAAAGACTTTGTAATGAATCTTACTATGGCAATTACAAATACAAATAAAACAATGCTCCCTTTTTTTCGTGTTTCCTTTACCAAATAAAAAAAACCTCTCTATTTTATGCTAAAATGTGGAATTTGAAAGCAAAACCAAAAGAGAAATAAGCTAATTACATATTTTATAATGAGAAATATATTTTCAAAACCATAGGTAGTGAATAATAACCTGTGCCAACATCCCAGTGGCACAGTGGAGCAAACAATAACCATTGTGAAGAAAAGCACTCAATAAAGTAAATATCATTCTAATGATCCTATGGGATAGTAATTTATAATGTCACAGCACGTGTTATTTTAATTATCCTCAAAATAATATACAACGCATACTATCTTGTGCATAACAATACATATTTGTTGGTTCTGCTTATGTATACTTGGCTTCTGCTTTATTCCAAGAGTTAGTGGGGATTTGCACTTCCCTTCAGCTTCTGCAATACCTTTCAGTAACTAGGAAATGTTTAAATGGGTGAATGCAGACAGGCATCATTTATTCCACTAGTGACTTAGAAGTGAGCCAGCTGTGGTGGGGAAGCCAGTTACTTTGATGTTGCACTGTGCATGAGCTAGTATATCCTACTATACAGTATAACTTTGGATCAGAAATGTTTATGTGCCATCAATGCTTTAATTTGTTCACAGAGTCATTTAGAATCAGGATGAAATGTATGGTTTCTGAGGGAAACATGAGGACAGTTATGTTTTCATCACATTGGTAAAAATTCAAAATACTTTAGATGATTTATGCTGTTCGTGATAATATAAACTGAGCAGAAGGAAAACAAAGTTCCCACCCTAGTTTCTACTCTAACACTTGGAAAATTCTCTAATCTAGAAAACACACTGAAATTGTTTGCAACTATGACAAAAGTGTGTCTGATTTTGTTGCTGAACAGAAGGGGGCTGATTAAGTGTTTCATATTCAGCATGTAAGCTTGAAAAAGGACAATTCTACACTTCTCAGACATTTTATTTCTAAATGCAGATGTTTTTTAAAGTTCACAGTTTTAAGACTTTGGGTATTTTCATTTTCCTATCCCATTTTAAAAGATCATTGTGGAAGGACTTGACATAATTATTACGTCTCCCCTGTGTTTTATGGATAAGACTTATATAGCCAGGTGCTTCTTGTAACCACTTTTAATCATTCATTTCTAAAAAGGCAATTATAAATTCCCTATCCATGGTAAACATTTAACCTCTCATGTCAGCAGATATCTTGTTGTTCTAAAGAGATTTTAGCTGTGAGGTGAAGATGGATTGAATTAAGTGTTTCAGCTCCCTGGAAATTATATAAGCATCCTACCAACATCACTTTAATCAGAAAACTATTTCCACTCTTCTGCCTTAAATAGTATCAGTCCAGGATGTGTACAGGGAGGCTTTTAGAAATTTCACTACCAACTGTCCCTCAAATGGTACAAAGTGACATTGCTGTTGAATAGAAGGTGCTGACTCTTATCTGTGGTTAACAGCATCTATAGCATCTTTTGCTAGCCCCCATTCAGCTGCCAGTTAGCACAGAGCCACGTCTGCACGACTTTTAAAGGGTCTGCATTAACACACCCAGACAATCAATGGTTTCTGCCCCTTCCACAAGGACATTGGTTTGTTACCACTGCTAGATGCTGTCAACAGAAAACGACACAGGAGTCACAAAAGGTAAAATGGTGTCAATTTAATCAGAGAATAGACAAAAGGCAAACAATGCTGTCCTGGAAAGGAGTATAGCAAGGAGACTCAGAGGTTGGCGTAAGCCACACTTGGCAGGTCCCAGTGAAACCAGATTGAAATTCAATGATACAAAATCCAGCAATGTGACACACAGGATGAGAGCTGTTGTTTCTATTCAATTAAAATCAGTGACTGCTGCTGGCGTAAAATAAATTTGACAAAATACCAAGAGAATCTATATTGTAGGTCAAACTATTTTCCTTCTAAACTGAAAGAAAATAACAGTGGGAAATGAGTTAGTGCAATTGTTGTCTAAATTACACAAAATAATAATAAAAAAGTTATACTGCAATTTCCTGTTCACTGTGAAGTTAAAAAATACCCTACTGATTGAGCTGATTCCACTACAAAACTATGCAATTTAAAGTGTTTACATATTTACGAAAGTAGGCTGCAAGAATCTGAAGATTTTTCTTTTTGGAATTCACACTGTGTTTTGCACATAACTTCTCAAAAACCTGCTTATTTTCAAGGATTTATAGAAAAATAATATGATCTTCCTTCTTATTTGTGAAAAAGTTGGTTTTAAAAACAGTCCAGTTATGTATTTCTTTAATGTGTGTGTGTCCTATACTGACAGGATATTGCAGGGACTGTATGTCAATGCAAAGTCTGCAGCTCCCTCCTTCATCTCTGAGGTGAGCCTTGTAAGGAAAGCTTGCTGCTCAGCCAGGGAGGGATCCAAATGGTGTCTGATCTGATCTGCCTGAGTTAGGAGAACAAATCTCACATTAGGATAATGAATTGCACATGGCCTGTAGCCTACATGCAGGTTTGCCATTTAGGCCCAGGTTATCTTTGCCTAATATTGAGCACCAAGTAAGTGTTCTTTTTTAGCTGATGTAAATCCAGAGTTATTCAGTGTTCTGAAGTTTTGAATCAACTAGAGATACCTTATGTCTCTCTCCTCTGCACACACAAGAAATGTAAAGGTTGATTTTCTAATATTATTTAGTTCTTTTCGTATGTACATGAAAACAATCATGTGATGAATGATAAGGATAATTGCTACTGTTCAGAAATCTCCCAAGATTCTTTTTTCTTCTATGTAAACTCTTAAGATGGGAAGATATTGCAAAGAAAAATATCTTTATGTTTTTGAAAATATGCACTTAAATTAAGAATGCAAGATGCTCAAGATTATATAACTGCTCTGGTCAGGTGAACCAGCTGTTTATCAATTATTGGTTTATCAATTATTGGTAATATGTGAATGTTTACACTAATGAACTTTTTGACTAATTAATCAATTTAACTTTCTTGTTCTCTTTTGCTGATTATTTTCTGTAGTAAAAAAAAGACCAGACTGTTTGCAAAGACCTTTACATATATATATATATAAAAATTTCTTGACCTACATAATAAGTCTAGAACTTGTGCATTCTGAAGACCTTTATGGTCATCTGCCTGTCATTTCTTCCTGTAAACTACTTCAAAAGTGACGAGGGCAGGTGGCAGCCTGCTAACAGCTCTTGAGTCGTATGGCATTCTACTGTGGGAAACAGCTGGACTGTGATTTATGAATGAGGATTCATTAAAAAAACATCAGTATTATCCTGTATGGACAATTACTCTGGTGGGAAGCCACCTAAACTCAAATCCAATGTAAGGCAGATTGCTGGCCTTCTGAAATAGTGTGGTCAGCTTCCTTGATGAGGGAGGAACTTGTGTCATAAACAGTCACAAGCAAGTAGACAGTGAAATGAGTTGAAGATGCAGCTGCCTAAACCTGATGTGTGGTTCAGAGCAAATCACTCACCCTTGGCTTTATCTATCCTAACATTAGATACATGAAAGAGAAGCTCTTACCACAAACTGCGTATGTCTCCAATAAAACAGATGGAAAGAAGCATACACATTCCATAGTACTTTGGATGGGATCACCTGTGCCTTGGAAGTGCGTCTTTTTCTCTATTGACAACCACTTTGTTTTGCAGTCTGAGGTGCTTATTTTAAGGAGCTTCAATGTTAGACAACATGAAATGAGCACCTAATTTAATGATGTTCATTTCTGAGCAACAAGTTCTATACAAATGCAGGGCTTTAAAAAGCTATTTTAATGAGTGTTAACAATATAACATGTCAGATAATATCCTTGGAAATTATCAAGTCATTGTAATGAAAATCTATTAAAAGTAAAAAAAAAAAAAATTCAAGAAAGCTTTTATATTTTCCAGTGTACAATCACTGGATCTCATATATGACAGAAATTTTGTATTTAGATTTTATCTATTTGAAGCAATATCTTTTCTATGGAGTGTGAATTGAATTGATGCTTTTGGTGGATCTGAACTGTTTTTGTACTATAAGTAGCAATCATGATAAGTTTGTAAATGTATGGACCTTTCTATTCCTAACTCTGTCAGCAAAATTTCTTTAACATTATTGAGAATAAATTTTTTAAAAGCCACTGTATTTTTAAAAAGTTCATTAAAATTATAGTTACAAAAATGGTAGAAGGCATCAACTTCCCCCCACAAAAAACCCACAAATGAAAAAACAACCAAACAAATAAATCAAAAAAAGCACTAAAGGTCTTATTTTGTAGTCCTAGTTTTTGTTGGTTTGTTGGGTTTTTGTTGAACTGTGTGCGTGTTCATGCACATGACTCTGCATGTGTGTGTGTGTAAATATATTCCAAATGTAGCAACTATGTGCAACATTCTTGTTTTGTCATGAGCCTGGATTCAAGACTTTTTCCAGACAGCAGCATCTTTTTTGCTCTTGAGGTAGAAGTTTAAGACAGGTCAAGTCAAGTACCTCGTGAAAATTCATATTTAATTCTTAAGGGAGTATAGATGATTACTTTATAATGGTATCTACACAGCCGAAGTCTAAAGTTATTATGATTAATTCCACCCTATGAATATGTTGGAGGAGAGATGTTACACTTGGTTTTGATACAAAAGGCAGCAAAATCTTGCATATGGAGCTCCAACAGACGGTCAAAGAAATACAGTGACTTTTGTCTAGACTTCCATATAACATACTAATCTTTTATTTACATATGTTGAAATGTAAAGGATGAGTTTTGATTTGTTGTATTTTGAGAGTAGAAGACTAAGTACCTTAATTCATATATTTTGGACATTTAAACATCTAAAGAGAAAGCAGTCTGATTTTGTTTCTGATCCAAAGTTTTCATAGCATTTTTGTGGACACTTGAATTTTTGACCAGATAAGTGTATTAAGACATCAGAAAAACGAAAGATATTTCAAAACTAGTGACACAATAAATTACATATTTTCCTGTTTACAGATGAAAAGCTGCCTATTATTGATGTAGTAAATGGCTTTGAATGGATTTATTTCTCAGCTTCACTGACACCTCAGAGAAAAAGAGAATAACATGCAAAAAACAAGTAATAAAGCATCAATCTTTAAAACACAAAGGGACTGGGACAGCTTAGCCACTTATTATAAGCCACTTTTCCATGGCTGTGCAAGACATAAGATTGAGTCTCTACAGAACTAAATTAAATAAATACAGTTCAGGGCATGTTTCTGATAGTTGTATATCAGATACACAGTACCAGTATCCCAGCTTATGCCCACGACTGGTTTATAGCTATTTTGTAATTAAGTATTAAACTTTATAAATTATATTTTTCTATAACTTAATTTGGTAAAAACATCATTTAACTAGATTCAGTTGGGAATGACTCTATTTGATCACAGGGGTTGTTAAAATAGCACACAACTGCAACCTAGTATTCAGACTGGATAAAACCCTAAGTAATCTGATATTGTGGCTGACTGTTTTCAGCCAGGGACTTCCTGAAGTCCTTTCTGCCTGAACTATCAAAGAATGTTATTCAATTCTCATCACAACAATACTTTCTTAATCTTCCCCATTCCAAGAATTGCCTACAATTTCTATAGTTCAAAAATACATTTCTGCTTATCTGAACACTGCACCATGAGATCCATATTCTCTGTTCTTCCTCTACAATGTAAACTGTGCCAGACAACATTATAGACAGAATAATCTCTGAAATCTATAAATGTACAGATCTACACATTGCTATATTTTCTACATGGCAAACAGTCAGGTTTTTCTTCTCAGGAAACCATCCTGTATTCTATTCTTGCATTTACTTTTCCACGCCCTTTTGAACCCTGTTACAATAGTTGCTTCAGGGAAATTCAGAGTTTGAGAATGCTATAGCAAAATGGGAGGAGAATTACACAAAGGTCCGTAAATTAAGAGTTTTTGCACTTTATGAACACACCTTAAAACCTCTGCAACAGTGAAAATGTAACAATTGAATGAAATAAAATAGGGTGAAGTTGAGGTCTCTGTGAGGAATCTTCATCAGTTCATGTAGAAATAGGTCCTGAAACATGCACATTTGGAGGATAATATTATTATTTTCAAGAGGCAACAGAAGTTGAAAAACCTGAGCACCTGTAAGATAATATGAAATAATCTCTGTGTATGAAGAGGAGCTGAGCTGAGCCCTGAGAGACAGATGGAAAAGAGCTACTTAAGAAACATCATCATATGTTGACTTTAAATTTATTCAGTTGCTTTTCCTGTATTGAAATTCTATTTGTTTCAAAGCAAAAAGAGAGAAAGGAGTGTGAAACCAGTGGAAATGTGGTTGAAACAAAATAAACAATTCAGGCGCAGCCTCACCTCAACGGCTCTGTGCAGTTCTGGGCACCACAACAAAAGAAAGATATAAAGCCATTAGAAAGTGTCTAAAGAGCCATGAAGATGGTAAATGGCCTAGAGGGCAAGCTGTACAAGAAGTGGCTGAAGTCACTTGATTTCCTTAGCCTGGAGAAGAGGAGCCTGAGAGGAGGCTCGATGGTTGTCCACAGATTCCTCACAAGGAGAAGTGAAAGGGCAGGCACCGATGTCACTGGTGACCAGTGGCAGGACCCAAGGGAATGGCCTGGAGCTGTGTCAGGGGAGGCTCAGGTTGGCTACCAGGAAAAGGTTCTTCACCCAGAGGGTGGCTGGGTTCTGGAACAGGCTCCCCAGGGAAGTGGTCACAGCACCAGCCTGGCAGAGTTCAGGAAGCATTCGGACAATGCTCTTGGACACGTGGTGTGATTTCTGGGATATCCTGAGCAGGGCCAGGAGCTGGACTCGATGATCCTAATGCGTGCCTTCCTACTCAGGATACTCTACAAAACACAATTTAATAGTACATACAGAGATAGAGAGAATTAATCTATGGACTCCTTAAGAAACATTTCTGCCTTTGATACTATTAAACTGTGGGTTCATACTATACCCTCCTGATCTCCCTGCCATGTCCCTTTCCTTGGTTTCCTATGCCTTTGGTGTAGAAGATGAGATTTAGATTATTTTAATGGTCTTGTCCTGAACTTTATCCTGAAAGATAACCCAACACCTGCTGAAAGAATTATGTACTAGTCACTAGAGATGGAAAAATTTTTTTCAAAAATAACTGCATCCTTAAGCTCTGTTACACCTTTCATTTTTATTAATATACTAAATGGTATGGACACCTTTGTGCAGAGTAAAAATTTTTAGCCATGATAAATCCAGTACTGGATAGATGGACAAATAGACTCTTTAAAAATGTTTAAAAGAATCCTATAACCTGTAGGTTTAGTAATTCTTAGCTCTGTCTAAGTACTTTTGTGTGTAAGTTTTCTGTATATTGAATAAAGCATTGAACAAACTCTGAAAGATCTTTCTCATTTCTTACTACCATGCATGCATGGACAAAATCAGTCAAGCAGGAAAATAAAGACATAATGAGAAACTAAGAATCTGCTTCCATTCCCAAAGGGCTCTTTGTGTTCAGATATGATATTTCCACTGTAACTTTAGTAGTTAAAAGGTGGATTTCACTTGAAATCCTGGATGAAGGATTATTGATCCAGAAGAAAGCAAAAATAAGAAAGAAGCAAAATTACCTTCTCACCCAAAGGTTCAAAAAGTTTAAAACTAGATAGATTTTTACCTAAAACTCTCAATCGAAACCAAACCAGACAAAACCAAATCAAACTGTAAAGAAAACACACAAGAAACAGTAAAAATAATTTTAAAAAACAGCAGAAAACCCCAAAACCCCCCAAGAAAACCCATTAAAATGTTACATGCAAGAAGAAGTTGTTGTGCATAAGATAGATCAGGGTTGGTTTTGGTTTTTTTTTTAAGACATGGATAAACTGACAGATATTTGCAAATTTCCATGTTCACAGTTCAAACAAGAGCTTGCTTTTCTGAATGAGTAAAGAGGTTGGAGACTTTTCAGGATTGTGGAGTAACATTCATATTAAAGGGCTTTTTTTTTTTTTATATCTAAAGGAGGTGAGGATTTATTGGATTTTTTTAGGGTATTTAAGTACACCTACATTTACAAACAGTCACTGCAACAACTAATCAAAAGTGTGAAGGCTTAGCATCTGAACTTTAATGAATTCAATTACACACCTTAAATGGATGCCGAAATACCTTTTGCATTTAATCCAGTATGTTTTATTTGTTGTGATGTTTCTACATGCTGAGGTAAAAGCTTCCCTTTAATATCCTGCTTTTATAGAAACCATTTGTTTATCTCTTGATGTAATAGCAATAAATATCATTGAAGACTATGCTGAAGCTTACTGGCAATTTCTGAAAAAGAGTAGAGAAATGGGAATAGCTTTTATCTTTTCCTTCTGATCTGATGGAGGTGGGCAAACCAAATTTTTATACTAGAACATAATTTTAAGATAAGAACACCTAAGATGTCATTAAACTGCTTTAGTTAGATAAGAGATGCACTAAATATTGCAGTATGTTCATAGCACAGAGTAACTAGATGTTATTCTTTCACAGGCTACTCTTCGCCTGTTATTTGGCCCAAATCACAGCCTTGTCTGGCTTTTAAAACTGTGAACTTCTGAACCTTCAAAGGCCTTTCTTTTCATCCTTTTTTCTTCAACCAATGAAAAAAGTGGTGGGTGACATATTTCATATTTCATATTTCAGATACAGCTGTACAGAATCTATTTACAGCAGGTATTTGTCATAGAGTTTTGTTAATTGAAATGTAACGTGCAGATTATGCACATCAAAAACACCTTTCCAGTGACTAAATTAGTACATGTTATTCAGAGTACAAGCACGACGCTAGTGGTTCCTTTAAGAAGTCTGGCTTTCTATATCAGTTAAATATCAAACATCCCTACTTTGACACAAAGTGTTTTCATAATAAACAAAGTACATCACTCAGATTTTATGTCTTCTGTCTGTTATGAAAACTTGTGTAAAGACTTTGGTGACGCCTCGTGGAAAACTTTGAAAGTTCCTTTTGTTTTTCCCAAGTAGTTGTGCAAATATTATCAAGTATTTGCTTTCCTTTCTCATTTTAAGATGCACTATTTAAGACAAAAGATGATGTATCTCTGTGATGAGTATTTCTCATCACAGGTAATAACTGAGGTAAGGTAATAACTCATTATTTGTGCATGATATATATTCAGAGTCACAATACACATTACTGTTTAATTCCTTTTATTATTTCAGGCAGGGAAGAGGGCTTTAATGGCAGCAATATCCATTTGGTTCATTGTAGTTGAAAATGTCTTTGTCAGTCTTAATATAACGTATCAAACCAGGAGCACCCCTAGAGGAACAGAAGGAACAGAAGGTTTTTTTCTTTTTCTTCCCTCCCCTGCACCCCCACCTTGTTCCTCCCCAGCTTATGAAACATAATAATTTTATCACTCTACTGTATAAGTAGCCCAGTAACACAATCTCTGTATGTGTGGGTTAAACATCAGATATGGCACAATTCCAAGTTATGCTTGAGCTTTTTACTCTCTAGTGTGCACTGTTTTCATATTTTTCTGTTAATTATATTTTCCTTAGATGACAGCTGACTGGTGAAAAGAAAGGGTGAAGGTTTGTGGGAGTAGGAGTGGGCTGTTTAATTATGATTGGAAGGAACTTAACTCTGCATAAAATTTTGTGTCTATGTTGAATCAATTTACCACCCATATACTTTTTACATGTAACTGAAAAAGAGAGACTGGAGGGTGCAAGAAAGACTATAAAATGTAATAGTGTAAAGATACCAATTAAGAAAGAATATAAAATAAAAGTTTGTGTTGTTTTTTTTTTCTTTTTAAGCTAAAGAGGAGGTGAATGTTCCAGGGAATCAAAATTCTAAATGTCTATTTCTTTATCTCCAAGCATCCTTTGCTGGATACTCTCAGTGAAATGAGGGTAGGACTACAGTTTGCAGACATTGTATGAATGTTCTTTATTTTCTCATGTGGTTTGTCCAGAAATGAGAATAGTGGGTTCCATGAAAGATCTTATGTCAAACTTAGATATAATAATATAAGGTTTTCTAAATGTAAATCAGTGCACTGTATTTTATTTTCTTCTACCCCTCCCCTGAGCCCATTCCTGATCAATGAAATAAAGGAAGGAAAGAGAGCAGGAAGACATTGACATCTGCTTCATAATGAAGGAGAGTTTTACACCTAAAGAACAAATGCACTTGTTACATTTGTAGTACATTATATACTCCCTAAAATTATACTGTTTAAAACCAGGATTTGCTGTTTGATATATTAAGTACAGATAGAATTTGTTGAGAATTTACAAGTAAGTTAGTTTCTTAGTATATGAGTTAATTTAAAGTGCTAATTTCAAACTTTAGCACTTTCTTATCAGAATTTGTCACAAATCTTTTAAATAATAAAATACTTCTTCAGACCTGCTATTAGCAAAATCTCATTAAATGCTGTTACACAGGCATTACCTATAATCTGAATGTTCATTTTAGGATTTTTTTTCCTTTTCTAGGATTATATATAAATGAAAATTTAGTTTCAGTGACTCAAAAGACTGACTACTATTTTCCTCAAAATATCACCTAATTTAACTGTTGAAAACAATATTAGTTTTGAGGAGATATGTAGGCTACATTTTATTTACTTTGAAATTCTTTCTGTTCATGCTCTTTCCTTCTATCAGATACATTCCCCAATCTACTTTTTTTATGAAAGGAAAGAGAAGTCTAGTTAGTACATCTTTTTTCCTGTACTTAAAGAAGGAAAGCTAGTGTTGTATACCCCACAATTTTAATTTAATTCCCACAGATGCTCATTAGCCCAGACCTGGAAGGCTAGAACATTTATCCTGTTGATTTCAAAGGTTACAGAGTTTCAAGTTCTTTCTGTTCTTACACAAACTGGTGAAAATGAGGAAACTACTCCAGTCAGTAGTTGAAAGATGGTTGATTAGGTTTTACAGAGCAACAGAATTAGCAGTTCCAGTCTGTGAGCTGAATTCAAGTTTCCTTTGACAAAAAGCATCAAGGCCAGCTGAGTAGAATAGAAGTGATAAGAATATATTTGTCATTCATATTATCCGATTGTTATTCTTACCTGTTATCTGCCACAGATTGCTAGTAGCAGGAATGACAAAAAAGGAATGAAGGCATAGTAAAAGTAAAGCCCTTTAATATTTTGGTAGAAAAGTTCACCTGACTAATTGGCTTCTTAATTCAGGTTTTTCTATGTATTTTGATGAAAGACGCAAGTATTATGAGTTTTCAGAATACACAAAACTAGGTCTTTTATCTGGAGAAATCAGTAGCCATATTCCCTTGCTTAGAATCATGCATTTCTTCAATTTGACAGTAATTCTGATTATGTTTCCCCCTTTTAGCTCTGTATTTGGAGCTACAGTAGAGTAACTTGCCAGAATCAATAAGGATACTTGATGTCATTCCCATTTTTCACCACATGTATACTCTTGAAAACTTTGACATACTGAGAATTTAGTAAATTTGAATACAAACTACTTGGAGGTCTTGTAGGATAAAATTTTCATTTGTCAATAATTTTTAACATGTATTTTCAACACTGTTAACATCCATGATGTTGATGATGCTATTCATTTTCAAGTCAAAAGTATTAATTAAATTTACATTACACTTAATGAAAAGGCTTAGTATCATAACATGTAATTTCATTAAGAATCTCTTAATTATATCCCAAACAGCCTCAGATTAATTAATTTCTTTTCTTACTGTTTATCTACAAATTAATCTTACAACTTGAATTAGTACATTTATTCCTAAAAAGATTTTGATGAAACATTCCAGTAAGTTAAAAAAATTATGAGTTGTGCATTTCTTTTTGCAATTTGACAAAATTAAAAGTATAATTAATTGATGATTTTACATGGTTTTTATCATAGTTTTGGCTTAGTTTTCTACATCTATCTGGTTTAGAGTTACTTTGCATTAGGCTGGAAATCATGTACACTATCTCTATTTCAGGTAATCTAGCTAATATTGATGACTATATTGAGTAAGGAGCTTTTCTGGGTAAAAGAGTTGGTTGAATTGAAGACAAAGGAATCTGCTTCAGCAGTGAGAAAGCTGGTTAAAATACTGACATCTGAGTGACACTAAATAGACACTATCAAGTGTAGTCTTCATCAATGAACTGGGGAAAATCATGGTCTCTCTAAATTATAAATATTCATAGCACATGCCTGTAACATGTTCATGAATATTTTCTCATTTCTAGCATAGTGTCCCTATAAAATAAGGAACAAGGCCCAGATAAACCACAGAACAGGAAAAGGAGCTAGAAATAATGAAAATCTAAAATTTATAAACCGAGCCAGTATGTTTGTGCATGCTTAGTTATGTTTTCAAGCAAGACTCATCTTTAGCATTATCATAGCATATTTAGGTTCCAAATGAGTGAGAATGCAGCAATGCAAGTTTATTTTCATTGTCAGTTTTGCCTCCTCCTGCTGCTGTTTGTTCACTGCGTGTACAAACACAGGAAAGCTTTGTGCTTAGAAAATATGTTTTTTTATGTCCAGAAGAAACAGTACCATCCAAATCAGTTATGAGATTTTGTCTTGCCATATTTATTAAATTTTCTCAGCAAGTTCTGCATGCTCAGCAACAGCCATCTCTTCACTTCCATAAAACAACTTCTAAGCTTCATAAAGGATCTATTATCTGTAGAATCCTAAAGACAGTCCTTACATTGAAGAAGCACACAGAGGAAGCACTTTCATCAGGCACCATCTGATAAGAACATCACAGAAGCATCATCTGTTCCTCTGGCAGGGGCACTTAGTATCTTTAGCCTAGTCATGTAGAACTGTGATAATTGGGGTGTCTCAGCTTGGTCACAGTTGGTGTCATTCTTATGCAGTTTGTTAGCCAGTGGGACTAATACAGCTGTGTTGCAATAAAAGTCAAATTGTACCGGAATACACGGAAGTATCAGTCAGGAAAAGGTTTTGGTGCTTTGCTCATCTAGGCTTTTCTACTTGCTTGCTAATAACTGTTGCCAGAGATTTTTTTCACCTTTTTTCTAACCTTTCTCTGCTTTTGCTTGTTAAGATGTATTTTTTTCTTACCAAGATCTGTTTCTTGAAGTAAAAAGTTTTTATAGAAAATGTGAGTTATGATAAAACTTTCTAAGCTTTAGGGTGAAATTATTAATTATAAAAGGCCACTACAAAGAATAGACCACGGGCTTAGTGGTTCAGTTAATCATCTCAGGAGTGAGCAAAATTTTAATGTCTACACAAAGTTATTTAAAGCAAAAATGAAGTGTGGCTCTTCCTAAGTCAAGCAAGTACTCTCATGCCTCAGTGTCTTTGCAGGAATTATTTGCTTCGTGATAAATTTCCATTTTTTTTCTTGGTGGAAAATGAAAATAAATTTCAGTATTTTGACATTTTATATGTAAAATTAAATTTTTTTTTGCCTGATGGTGTTTATATTTCTGATGAAATTTACTTATTTGCTTTCCACAACCCCAACTTACAGAGATCTCCTGCATTCTGATGGCTCAGATACGTAGTTGTTCATTTTTACCTTAAAATAAATCAAATAGCATTGTTTTGTGTTTGACATCTAGTGTAGATCACAGTTTTTTCTGATGAAAATTTTCACAAATACTCCTTTTCTATGAATCCAGATAAAAAGTGATATTGTACAATTGAAAAAGAGAAATACAAGAATACCTGACATAAGCAGATGAAATATCAGATTCTGTTGAAACATATCTAAGGCATAACTCCTCCTGCTCAGCTGACAGCTATGTTTCATCTTCCAGTTCCCCAAATAAAGGCAAATTGTACACATGGGATGAGCAGCAGGAAAAGAGGTTTTATTTCCTTTAAAAAACAAATTAACCTTTTGAATGACCAAAAGTATCCCCAACAGTCACTTCATAGGACTCCCATGGTTTCTGTGTTGTATCTGCCACCTCCTTAGACTGTGCATATTTCAGAGGAAATCAAATGACTCTTGAAGCTTCTGTTGAGGCAACTGGCTCAGGTTCTGTATACATTTTTTTTGACCAAGCTTACCATACAAATATAAGCCTGAAAGAGAATTATTTTGTACCACAGGCAGTTAGATCATATGAATTTTTCAGGTATCCCTAATCAGTGCAATTTCATTCTATAAATGTTACTATGATGTAGATTTATTGTAAGTAGATTTTGTCTATTACATATTTTGATTATTTAACTTTTTTTTAATGAACATCAATAATACTACTGGTAATTATGCATTCTAAGCATAATGACATATGCTTCAAAACTATCTTTGATACCTACATGTAGACATAGAAAGTTGACAATTTAAATCAAAATCATTAGTTAGTATTTGAAAGTTATGTAAACAGCCAAGATATCGTATTTAAGTAACAGTAGCAATTTTCATGGCATCTGATCACTCAGGAAGGCTGCCAATCCACAAATGACTTCCCAATGGCAAAAAGAAAGTGCAATTTATAGTTGCTGGAAAGTAAAGCATCTGCTGTGTTCTATATTCTTTTTCTACATTATTTTATCCTATTAATTCTCTCTTTACATCAGATGCAAAAGTAGGGGCTTTCAAACATTGTTCTTACTAAGCTTTGAGGCAAAATATCTCAATTCAGAAAACTGTATTATGGTTTTGGATTTTTTTTTGCTTTGTCTTTCTCCTGCTTTACAAAGAGGGTTGCACAGAATTTTTTTTGGAACTGCCTAATAAGTTGCAGAATATGAGTTTCCTGTGTTGCCTGGGAAACAGCTTTATGTAAAGCAAAAAAAACCCCCACATTTAGTTTGATATAAAAATGTTGTCTCAGAGAACTATACCTTTTATAAGTTTAAAGTATGTTGTCACCTATTATGCTTGTGCAACTGATAAAATTCCTACAAACACAGTCATCATGATGTGATGAAGGTTTCTGGTGGGCCCTTTTCCAGAAAAGCATTAAATAACGTTATGGACTCACTGGACAGTTGCCATGGAATTTTCCACCAGGCAGTTTGTGAACTGATTATGGATCCTTCATAAGCTACAGATAAGTTCAAAGGGATCATTAATTACAGTAAAATCAGGATGGAAATTGCAAGTATCTGCTTTTACAAAAAGCATCAAGTTCAAATGATTCATGGACTTATCAGTTAACCCAGCTCCAGACAGAGCACTATGAAACTCATAGGTGACATAAGAATTTCTTTGGAACCCT
This sequence comes from Emberiza elegans, assembly GCA_024865655.1. Taxonomy (NCBI): domain Eukaryota; kingdom Metazoa; phylum Chordata; class Aves; order Passeriformes; family Fringillidae; genus Emberiza; species Emberiza elegans. The sequence goes on along the minus strand of JALJVW010003023.1, from coordinate 32,192,415 downwards.
TCTCAGCTGTTCCTCTTAGGACACACTTTACTTGCCTGATTGTTAGCATCTTGTGTCTTTTAAAATGCTTTAAAATGTACCTTCTCTAAGTCCCCTGAACATCTTTCATCCTGTTTAGACTTCCTTAGTACCCTTGGCCATTTTAAATAGCATCAGAGAAGGAGGTTTTGGTAACTGAATGGATCTGAAAGTCAAAGTATTAAAAGGACTTTGGAGCTATTTGGCTTCATCTCAGAGACATGCTAATTTCATTTGCAGGCATGTAGAAGTCATTTTAAGTCACACATGAACTTCACCTGTAGCTGTATCATAGAGTCACAGAAAAGCTTGTGTTGGAACCCATACTAAAGATCATCTAGTTCCAAGTCCCCTGTCACAGGCAGGAATACCTTCCACTAACTAGGTCAGGTTGCTCAGAGTCGCTCCAATCTGACCTTCTGTATTTCCAGGAATAACACAACTTCTCCAGGCAACCTGTTCCAACGTCCCCCTTCTTTTCAATAGCTTCTGTGGCTGAATTGGATATCACAATGGCCTTGAACCTTCAGTCTTTCAAAGAATAGATTTTCATGTCTGGTTTCAGTAGAGGACTATGGCTGGTGAAATTTGGCCAATTCCACTCACCCAGTGGGAGGACGTGCATGGGTATCATTTCAGATACATCATAGGCCTCACTCTTCCCTACTGGGTGTATTATGATGTGAGAATGTCTGAAGGCACTTTTGAATGGAATCGTGTGGGTAGAGGAAAGGACTCTGATCCATCTCCATGCTGGGCTAAGGGGGCTGAAGACTTTCTAAAGTGAATCTGGTTCATGATCACCTTGCTTGGAGCATATGTCAAGGGAATCTGAAACTTTTTACATATACATGTATATACCTATACCCTGTTCATTTTTATAAAGAGTAGGGATTATGGTGCAATTTATGAAAAGAAAAATTGAAAAAAATGTGAAATAATGGGAGGCCTTCATTAGTTGTAGAGAATGAGTTCATAAAAGCCCTTCAAGAAAGTGTTTTTTCAATTCTGTTGACACCCTTGAAAGATTTGGGATGATATGTATAATTCCAATATGAAAAGTTATTAGTTTTAGTTAATATTTTTAATGTGTGCATCATATAGAATGGATTCTCTCACCTGTTTCAGGATGTGTGCATGATACCATAAAGTAAAAAATCATTTTCAAGAAAATCTTAAAATACTATAAAAATATTTAAATGTAGTGCTTATTGTTAAAAAACTTTATCTGAGACAAAATGCAGGATTTTTTTTCATTTTTTTTAAAAATATATGCTCACTCATTAGTTTCATTGTGCCCATTTTTTGCTATCTTTGCAATGCCGTCTGTGTGGGACTATGTGTAGTGTCTGTTGATGTGTGAGGGAGGATGTAGAGCAAAGAAATGCAAAAACTCTTGAAACACTTTACTATTGCAAGAAGTAGCAAAATACCACATTTTCTGATGACCAAACTGGCTGCTCACTATCATCTTTCTACTCACCAGACTTGCATAAATCTTTTTAAATGCTCTCACTTATGATTTATTGTATTCTGGCTGTTCAGTATATTAAAATCATATATAGTGAAGTCCAGAACTAGTTGTATTACATGATATTAATTATGCCCATAAAAATTTTAATGGGAGAGTCAACCCTGATTAAATACTTTCTGCACTCTTAGCTGTAATAAATTTAATAAAGTTGATTTTAAGTATTATTTACATGTACACAATTATGGGCTGGAGTTTCCAACCTTTAAAATTTTGTTAATTTCTTTATTGGTTACTAAATTAGCATCATGCACTTTATGGTGAATGGGAAAGATATCCAGAAATTCAGTCAACTCACTTTTATTGTAGTTGCCAAAATGTTGCCTTGATATATCCACGCTGTTATAGAATATTCATCACATAGCTTTGTGAGAAAACAGGTCACAAATAAGTTTGTTTCAGGGTGAGAAAAAAAAAAAAATTCCACTCCACTACCAAGAAGAGACTGAATCTTTCACCAATATTTTATTCCACCCACTAATGTATATGCAGTAACAATATTGTCTGAGGAGGAAACCAAGAACAATCTCTGGTTATACGGAAGTTGTACTGAAATGCAAGTGCAATGCCCAAAATTTAGTGCTCTGTAGTTACTAAAGTAGTAACAGACATACAATTTTCCATTGGAAGTTGCAGTCTAAAGTGCCCCATAGCCCTCATAGCCCTCTCTTAGGCAAAAACAGACCAAGCACTTGTTAAGCCATATTTTAAGCACCTCTTTTGCCATGTAGACCAAAGCATATGATATGCTTACTAATATAAATGTCTAAGGATTTAGACATAAATATAAAACAGAAAACATAATAAAAAATATTATTCTGATTATCCAGGGCTTTCCTTCTAAGTAAAAGCAATTTTTTTTCTGGATTTTTTGATATCTGATTCACATTTGGAGATATCTACAAATATGTTTTAACAGACTAAATAAGGCAATTTCATACATACATGTTTGTTGCCTAAAATTAGGTGAGATCAATTGAAAACAACAAGTAAAACTGGAGGTATGGATAATCAACTGTAGACACTGCTTCTGTTCAGCAAGAATGAACCTAGTATCTATCTGCATGGGTTATGAGAACTGTCCTTTGCCTTGGTTTGCAGTAATTTTCTTTTCCTTTTGCTTTGAATAAGTAAATTTGGCAAAATATTTCTGTCTTTGTAAAGCTTATACTACAGTTTTCTATAAAACATTGTTATAACAGTGATAAAGCTATATCTACTATGTCCTGGTTTAGGGCAAATTTGGGAGAGAATCACCAAAGTGGGGTCCCTCCAGAAAGCAAATCCACATGGCCCCTCCCCACAACTGGTTCGGGAAGAATTACCAAGTGGGGAAATAATTCCCTTTTCCTTAGACTGTCCAAATGATAAGTTTTTGTATAAAACACAACAAGATGAGAGTATAGGTAAATATAAGGGCTTACAAATGAATAATTCAGATATTTTCAATTTTACTGAGAACAAGTCAAAGACATTAATACATTCATTTTTGTTGTCTAGTCCGAGTGTTCAAGTAGGCTCAGCAATCTTAGGAAATTAGGTAGTTTATCTTTAGTGCAACACTAGACCTTCAGGAAGAACTATTGTCCTTGGGTGTCCCTCCAGTCCTGAGCGTGCAGAGGTGTGAATGCAGATGAACAGGCTGGATGTGCACGAGGGCACAAAGAGCAACGTGTAAAGAAATTGGAGTCAGAACCATGAGAGTCCTTGAGGACTGTGCAGAGACCATAGCAGGAGTAGTATTGTACTTAACATTATTTGTTTCCTGTGCCTTGGGCTGAATAATTTTGCTGCTGATCTGTTCAGTGAGAGAGACAATATGGTTCTCTCATGTCCTTTCACTTGTACTGTAAGATTTAGCCACTTGTTTTAAACTTTTTCCCTATTGAAATTACTGCATATTGGTAATACACTACAGTAATAGTTATATTTTAAATAAAATTAAAATGAATATTCTGCATGACTTCACAGCAGAACACTTTAAACTTTTGCTATTCATCTTTTTCTTCTTTTCAGCTACCTAGACTTTTTAAACTATGATTCGGAAGTAGTCTATAATAGTAGTCTTTTATAGACTATTATAGTCCATTATAGTCCCAGTATTTTGGCCTGAGAATCTTGTCAAAAGTTCAAGTTTCAGTTCTTTGTTTCTAGTAGGAGAAGCAATTGATTAATTTGAATCATGAGTTTCTGATGCAATTATTGCCGTTTTTAAAAGGGATACAAAAAGGTTTTCCTTTTTATTCATGATTCCAGAATGGTTCATAAAACAAGGCATATCACTGCTATTTCCTTTTCTACTAATAAGCTTATAATTCTGCAAAAACCTTCCTCTGCCCTGAATTCTACTGCTAATGCCTGGCTTCTTCACTTATCCATTATTATTTCTCTGCTGAAACTCAACTCATGAACCTACAGGTAAACTTGGAAATTCTCACTGCTGTTCCCATTCCATTTAGATCATATTCTTGAGCAGATTTCATGTATCTTTCTTGATAATGGATTTTTACCTAGTAAGGATATTTGAGTTTCAGAAAACATTATTTTTTCTGGAGTATTTAATGAAGAACATTGATTATGACCACTAGTTTCAATGTTTTTTCATTATCACAAAGAAAGCTTTCTTTGCATTTCCATGGCTGAGTTACCAGCTGCAGCTGGGCTTACTAGTATGTAACTAGGACAAGTAATCAAGGAGGCTGCATTAGGCAGGCTCAAATCATTAGCTCAATCATTATCAAACTTGTGTGAAGAAATGGCCTATTTCACTTAGCAGTTTTCCATAAAATAGCTTGGCACAGTTCCTAGTAGAGTGCCTTTCAGGTACTCTTAGTGGTACAAAAGTGAAGATGTGGCTACTCACTATAAGGTGTAAACGGAAGGCCCAAATTTCATTATCCAGTCTAGAGTCATGTGCTGAAAAAATGTCTGGTTTTGTTTTATTGGAACTCAAAGTTGTGAGTCTATAATCACTATAAATAGCTTATTTAGGACTAGAAGTGGCAGCCAGCATCTGCAAGATACAGTGCTATTCCTGTCTTTTTCTTCATTGGTGTAACCATGGAATGTGATGCCTCTCCTCTTCTTATTCACCTTTGGCCTCTTCCAACCCACATGCAGATGAATGTGATAAAAAGACCTGACTGGATCTGTATTTAGACTTGTGCTAAGATGTAGAAAGCTTGACTAAAGTGGGACAGTCCAGTGGATATGTCTGAAATGCCTTCTGAACTGAACCTATACTCAGATTTAGCCCTTGTAGGACTGGGGCCAATCCAGTATTTTATATGCATTATCTTCCTTATTATAGTCCCTGTTACAGTCCTGTCTGCACTGTGAACACTGAGATTAGCTAATCAGCAACCACATATTTTGATGGGTCTGGAGTGACCAATCTCAAATTGACTAGCTAGCTGTCTGTGAGATCATCTGTGTAAGATTTAATTGTCATGTCTCTGCACATGAGACAGCATTTCAGTTACGCTCAGAATGGGATATCAATCTAAAATTGTAAATACTTCCTGCTCAGCTACAAATACACTTTAAAGGTAACGGGAATATCAGTTTCTGGTTTGGACCTTTTCTTAAGTTCATAATTTCTTTTGGCAGTGTTGATGTAACTAGTCATTCATTTCTCCCTAGTCTACCTGCATGACATATGGTTCCATTACATCCCACCCTTTTCTTTGTACCTGGTGGCATCAATCACCTTATGTTTAATTGAAAAGTCATTGTGGCATATCTTATGAAGGAGTTGGTGGAAGTTTATAATAGGTAAGGGAACTTCTGTAATGAGAAATTAGACACCTTGCTCATATTTAGACATTTCAGACAGCTAGTGCTGAGTTCAGCTGATCAAAATAGGCATCTATTGCCATTCAAGATGTTATTAGTGTCGTTCTTCTTTTCCTTAGACAGAGAAAACAGACTTCAGATGGTGATATTTAGTGTCTATCAGCTCTATGAAGATTCTCAGACATCTTCGGGTACCGTCAATGTATAGAGAAATAAATAGAATTCCTTAATTTAGATAAAGTTAATGTTACTCAGTATAATTTCCAACCGTCATTTCGTTTAGCTTATTTTGTTTTGATTGTGAATGAACAATTGCCCCAAGACTTCTTTTCATCATTATTATTGTTTGTTTGTGGATACTGTCATTGATGACTGCACATTTTTTTAAGTTAAATAAATATCAGGAATATTTTTTTAAAAAATGTGTAAATAAGCTGACACTTGTGAAAATATGGAAATGTACCAATGTCTTAATTAATGGATAACTACATAAATGTATTAAATATATTTCCAACAAATTGATTTAGCTTCTAAATAAACTTTAAAGGAACCTACGCTGACTTCAAAGTTTTCTCATAAAAAGGATCATCAAGTGAAGGAGCATCAAGGTATTTGTGAACTATATCTTTGTAGCTAACACAAACTTATCACCTACCGATAGGTTAAATTCTAAACCTTAATACTAAATGAACTTCCCTTCTTTGTGCATGCAAATACAGAGAGGTGACTTTACCATGTCAGATGAAGGGGAAAAATCAAAAAAGTTAGAGGCACAAAGCTATCATTTTTCATGCGTTAGTTGCATTCCCTAGTGATTCTACTGAGTGATGGAGGTTTCATGTAAAGATCAATGACACTGAAAACTGGTTTATAACTCAGTATGACAGCTAGTATAGTCTCAGAATTGCTTTGCTGTAATCCACCCTGTCTTTCTCAGTTAGCAAACATTATCCCAATTACAGTTATGCCAAATATAGGCAAAACAGATGCTTCTTACAAGCTACTACTAATTTCCAACTGCAAATTTATAAATATAAAGATGTTGATTGCCAATTCAAAGCACATTATATCAATGTTAAGAAGAGAAAAGAGAAAAATATTGTTATACTATGATGTGTCCTCATCAAAGCCAAAATCTTTATTGATGTTTCTGGGGAAATGGGATTGCAGTGACAGGGATGGGTAAAGATTAAACTAAAAGGTGGAGAAAATCCTGACAGAATCCATTCAAACAGAATTTCAGTTCCAGTTCTTTTTGGTAGAAGAAGGTACATTAAATAGCACAGTTACAGTAGATGTAGAATTATAAATAAACTAATGTCCCTGAATGGAATATAACTGTAATTTTCACATAAGTTAATTTTAAACAACTAACATCAAGTTAGATATGTGGAGAAGAAAAAAAGTAAATCACATTTTTGCTCCTATGAATGCTGTCCTTTGAGTGGTAGCTTTAGTGCAGTAATATATACACTTTTAGAGAGTTTCACTTTCCTGTGAAACAGTAAGAACAGTCACACCAGGTCTCCAGATCAGTATCATTGTACTAAATGTATCTAACAGTGGGTACCTAGGAAGCAGGATATGGCAATCTGTATAAGTTCTTGGAATGTTTTCTATTTCCACATGGTATTTCTATGGCCACAAAAAAGGTCTAGATATAGGTTACAATATTCCTGTTAAGAATTAAAAAAATATATGCTTCCCTGCTAGTTGACATAATAAGAGAAAAACTATAAAACTATAAATGTTTAAGGAGAAAAAGGGGAGATGCTGATAAGTCAAAATTATTAAAGATACTGACAATTAAGTTTTTATTTCTGTGGGAACTGATCATATGTTTCTTTGGTCTTCTAGTCTATCTGACAGGTAAAGAAAACTGATTGTTATTTTTAATTCAAAATCTTTATTAATTAAATGAACAGCATAGAATTTTTTTTTACTTTTCATCAACACTGGTTCCCCAGAAGCATGTAATGAACTCACCTTCAAGCTTGGAATGGGATACCTGAGTTTGAATTTTTTTGATGTTAGGAAGGATTTTGAGACTGTATCTCCCAATTTCTGAAGGAGTACAAATATTGTATTTAACAAGGATAATTGTATCCTTTTTTTCTCAATTGTTGCTTCTACATTTTTTTACTGAAAGTAGCAATGTTTTCTAAATGTTGTATTAACCTGAATTTTTTTCTGTGTTTGAACTGTACTAAAGAGTATCTCCAATTCCAGCTGAGTCCTTGAGGAAAGCAAGACTATGCAGATTACCAAGGGGACTAAGTATCAAACAAGTACACAGTACTCAGCCATGCCAAAATGACAACAGTCCTGGCTCTTCGTGGCAGCAGCATGCCATACATCTTGAGAAATCTCCTGGGGCAATCTTACATGTCAGCAGTCTTTTTTTCAGGGTGTTTTGAGGATTATGGACTTGAATTTTGGTACTTAAATCACTTCTGAGTGCCACATTTGATGCCCAGGAGCCTCAAATCTGCAAAACAAAACTTAGATTAGAAATTTCTCTGTTTTCATAGTTCTTAAATTCAAGTTTATGTTTTAAAAATTTTACTTTCAAGTACTTTGAAAGCATAGAATATTCAGACACTACTGAGTAATTATTCTTTATATATAGATATACATTTATATGAAGATAATTTTGTTGTTTATTTTCTTCCAATTTTATTCCTAAAAAATTATTTAGACAAAGGATAATTTCAAGATGCGACTGACTGAAGGGGTAATTAATACAATTAATGAAGTCAATTTCTTCTAAGTTTTACATATAACGGCAATAACATTTTATCCTTTATAAACATCTGGAAGACAGGAAACAGTAAGAGCCTGAAATTCTTTTAAGAGCCAATGATGATTTACAGGCAGGACAGGTCATGCTCAATTCAAAAAATCACATAGGACTCTGACCAAGACAAAAAACCTGGGTGTTTTTTTTCCTATTTATACAGATTTTTTTCAAGACTCATTAAATTTTTGAAGAATTATCTGTTTAAGGAAATTAAGTTTTATCTCTTATTTTCTGGTAGACTTTATAGGTTTCTTTTTGTCCAAAATTACAGTGGTTTTATGAGAGATAGCTATTTCACTAAATAATCTCAGCACCTGAGAAAAGCTAAAAGTATAAGTGCAGCATAACTAAAATAATTATAATTTTTTTGAGGCTGGAGTATTGATTTCAACTGCAGAAGAAGATTCTGGCTGCCCATTCAAAGAAGAGTAAACTTCCATGGAAGTTTTACAGAATTCTGGCATTTACATGGAATTAGTGCAGTTAGCCTAGCAATTGTGGCACAATGGCCTTTTCCTTTTAGTCTTGTAAAACAGATACTGAAAAAAAAAATTAAAGAAAGAATTAACCAAAAGTGCAATATGCCATTGTATAAAGCTATCATGAGCTTGAAGTTTGAATATGGTGTGCATATCTAATGACCCCATGTTTCTCTATTCCTCTCTCTAACTATATGACTATAAGTAGATATTGACCTAAAATGCACATAACAGAATATATGCAATATATGTAGTAGACCTGCACAAGAGAGAGCTGAGGCAAGGACTGAAGCAGTTTCTATACAAAGAAACATGAGATCCTATGAACTTCTAAGATTGTAAAAGATTTTGCTGGGATAAAGGTGAAAGAAAAAAGGGAAAATATAGTATGATATAGTGCCTAGCCTAGAGAAAATAGAGAAGGAATGGAAATTTACAGCATGAGATTTGGATGACATTGAATCAGAACAAGGAGAAAGTATTTTTAATTAAATTATAGAAACAACTGTCACACAAAGCATATTAAAGTGGAAAACACATCACTACAACTTGTTGTCATGAGCAAAACAAAAATAGATTCAGAAAAAAAAAAAAAAAGTCATAGAAAAGGCAACTAAAGATGATGATTGAATGTGATGTAGACTTTAAAACTAAATTAAAAGGCAGTAAATTGTGCAGACAAAAATTATTATTTACTTGGTCAGCTGTTTTAAATATTTGTCTAGTGTACACCATGAATTTACATGGTGGGCTGATATAATTAGGGTTATATTACCTTTTATTAAAAAAAATATATTTTCCAGCTATAATTTTATTTTTCTAAATGCCTATTCACATCTTGTCCATCATTATGGCACGGATGTTCCAAAACTGGTCCACCTTCATACTTAATATTGACAAATAGATCAACCACTCCTGGACCATTGTCCTGCCACCAGGGCTTGTTTCCCTCCCAGTTCATCCCATCATTGCAGCAGTAGCAGACACTAGATAAGCTCCTCCCTGCTGAAATGGTAGCAGCCTGAGAAAGAGCTGCAGCAGTGTTTAGGAAGTAGAGGCAAAACTGTGGGAGAGGGCAGACCAAGGGGAACACCTGTGGATAAAGCAGTTGCTGGCAAGCAGGACACTTGCTCCTTAAACAAACCTCACGGACCCTTTCCACCCCCTCATTCCTTATTGACACTTTCAAAACCCTCCACTTGTGTTTACAAACTCCTCTCTCTAATCAACCCTTGCCAATGACACAGTATTGAATTTTTCACCATTAGCATGAAGATGAACCAAAGCTTTGTCCATAAGGTAGGACAATTCAATTTTGCTTTCAAAATGCTGAAAGATGGAGAAGACACTTCCCTATCTGTGCCTATATTTTCTTTTCTTTTTCCTTTCCTTTCCTTTCCTTTCCTTTCCTTTCCTTTCCTTTCCTTTCCTTTCCTTTCCTTTCCTTTCCTTTCCTTTCCTTTCCTTTCCTTTCCTTTCCTTTCCTTTTCCTTTCCTTTCCTTTCCTTTCCTTTCCTTTCCTTTCCTTTCCTTTCCTTTCCTTTCCTTTCCTTTCCTTTCCTTTCCTTTCCTTTCCTTTCCTTTCCTTTCCTTTCCTTTCCTTTCCTTTCCTTTCCTTTCCTTTCCTTTCCTTTCCTTTCCTTTTTTTCTTTCCTTTTCTTTTCCTTTTCCTTTTTTCTTTCCTTTTCCTTTTCCTTTTCCTTTTTCTTTTCCTTTTCCTTTTCCTTTTCCTTTTCCTTTTCCTTTTCCTTTTCCTTTTCCTTTTCCTTTTCCTTTTCTTTTTTCTTTCCTTTTCTTTTCTTTTCTTTTTTTCTTCTTTTCCTTTTCCTTTTCCTTTTCCTTTTCCTTTTCCTTTTCCTTTTCCTTTTCCTTTTCCTTTTCCTTTTCCTTTTCTTTTTCCTTTTCCTTTTCCTTTTCCTTTTCTTTTTTTCTTTTCCTTTTCCTTTTCCTTTTCCTTTTCCTTTTCCTTTTCCTTTTCCTTTTCCTTTTCCTTTTCCTTTTCCTTTTCTTCTTTTTCCCCCCGGTGGTTATTTTAGGCATGACCAGGTGCACATTGGGAATGTTGTTAGCTAGTCTCTTGGCAAAACACTTTGAGTGACCAAACAAGTAGTTCTGTTTAAACTGAATTTAAAAATTTTAAATTCTGTTTAAATTAAAATGAAGGACTGTTCTGTTTAAACAAAATTACACTGATTAATTAGAACTGTTTCCAAGTATTTTTTCTGTACTGATTTCAATATAGTGTCCATGTAAAAAGAATAATTTCTCTCAGATGGTAGAAACGAACTTTCTGATCTTTTCCTCTGCTTGTGTAAGTGACAATGGGGAAAGTCTCCTAGTTTTTGTATTGTCTCATCTTGCATTATTTATATATTGCCTAGCATAAGAAATTCTGGGACTCAGGAATTATGGGTTTTAATGTAGTACACAAGCAATTACAACATTTAGAAGTGAAAGTGTAAAAATTGCTTTTACTGGTTTTCGCAGGAAAAAATTAGTAAGAGATCTTGGTGCTGATATTGCAAACTCCATCCATTTATTGTGATTTAACAAAAATACTTCAGCCCTCACGGTCTACAGAAATGCTGCAATGTGAAAAAGATGATACTAAAAGTTACATTATGCTCAGAAAATGTATTCATTCACTTTAGTGTATATTTTTTCCGAAGAAATACGGTTTCACCTCAATGACCTGCTGATATAAATGAGGATTTCAAAATTCTGGAGTGATGAGATCTGCTAAAAGAGCTTGTGAATAACCATTCTCACATCATCAATGAACATTCTTCAACACATGGTAGTGATCTACTTGAAACTCCCTTCTGGGAATTCTGTCTTTCAGAGTGCAGAGAGAGATGGCACATTTAATTCTTGCATAACACAGTCACAGAGTTCTAGTAGTTTAAGCTCTGAAAGCATTTCCATGACAAATTTCTCTTTTCAGGACTGTATAGATAAGCTAAAAACAAACAAAAAAACAAGCAAACAATGATTTTGGCAGCATGCAATGTTTTCAATAGATCCTAGCAGTTGCTGAGGGGTAAAGTGGAGCAAAAATGGTTATTCTGTATAATAGCCCTGTGCTGCTTTTGTGAAAATAATTTGGACCAGTTCAGGTCAGCTGTCCTGGCTGTGCCCCCTCACAGCTTCTTGTGCCCCTGCTCACTGGCAGAGCACGGGGAACTGAAAAGCCCGTGACTTAGGGCAAGCACTACTAAGCAGCAACCAAAGGATCAGTGTGTTATCAATGTTTTTCTCCTACTAGCTAATGAGAAAAAATGAACTCTATCCCAGCTGAAACCAAGACATTATCCACCCTTTATTCCATACCATGGAACACCATGTTCAGAATATAAATTGGGGGCTCTTGGCTGGGAAGGGTTGATAGCTGCTTGGGGACAGGCTGAACACTGGGTAGTAACTGGTAAGGAATTTTGCTGTCCATCACTTTTTTCTTTTGGGCTTTATTCCTCTTTCTCTCTCCTTTTCAATACAACTATTAATATTATTAGTATTTATTATTGCCATTATTTTATTTTGTATCAGTTATTAAAGTGTTCTTATCTCAACATATGAGGTTTATTTTTTATTTCCAATTCCTCTCATCACTGGGGGCAGGAGGTTGATGGTGGCTTTGAGGGGGTTGGTGTTAAGTGAGTAGCTGCATGGTTCTTAGTCGCCACCATGTTGGCTCCTTTTGGTTGTCCTGGAAATTACATTCAGACCTCCAACTCATAGGATGTTTCTTGATAAGTGGAGCTTGGTGGATATGCTTGTCAGGAGAAGAAAAAAAGCCCACACAAAGTAAGGATGGTTCAAAAACCTGTGACCTTGGGTGACCTAATTGGTCTTTTCTATCAGTGGTCTGATTTTAGAATATTTTTCCTCACTACAGTACAAGGTCAATTATGTGAACCTGTTATTGATATAGATTCTTAAAACAAAACCAGAAAGAACAAGAAAATACAAATTATCCAGCAGTAAAATGTCCTGTCCTTTCTTTAAGGTTAGACTACACAATTTTTTTGAAATAGCATTTAAGGAAAACATTTTGTAAGAGACAAAAACTATAAGAGTATTTTTAGATTGTTAACCTTCCATCTACCAAAAAAGATCCTGGCTCACAGAGCAAGGTATTATTCTTATCAAGTAATACCTTTTTGGACAATGTGAGCTATCTTCTGCTATTTATTTATACCATTTAATAACACTGATTATACAGACTTAAACCAAGGTGGAAACACAATTATTTACTGTTGTCTTCTGGATTACTTTCCCTCACAACACAAAAGATTAAACATAATCATTCCAGCTGGAAAGACTTTTTAGCTTAATCAAGGACAAACTCACAAAACCATTTTACCTGTTATTTTGATGGTTTATGAAAAAAGCCCCTAAAATTAAAAAAGTAAAAACATAAGAAAAATACCTTGTTTGCTTTGCAGGTACATTAGTATAATAAATATATAAAAATAGTATAGTGCTAGCTTCCAAAATATTAATTGATTTTTCAAAGTTGTTTTGAAAGGTGCATCATTATGTAAGTAATTTTGAAAGTAATTTGAACTTATCAATACATATCAAATAAGAATTTAGAAGATCAACATTTTATTTTCATGCTTTCAGTGAAAATTGTGACTGTTCATGCTAGTTTTTTTTCCATATCATCTTCCTTTCTTTTCTTTGACTCTTTTATTTTTTCAGAGAGTTTCTATTTGGGAGCCCATTTTAAAATTTATTTCTGGTGACCAGTTTAAACAAAATTTAAGGACAATAACAGCTTCATTTCAATTTTATGTTCTTTCCTGGGATCAGCCATAAATTATTGGTTAATGGAATGGGTTTTGGTGACTTAGAATGACAAGTCTTTTTTTTCCAGACTTTTTTGTAATTGAACCTTTCAAAAACAGTTTATGGAGATTTTAGTGAAATATCTCTTTCTGCACAGAGACTTTAACATACTTTCTGTCTTTAGTCCATTAAGGCCTTTTAAAGATTCCATGTCTTATCATAATACCAATCCTGATATATCCATTTATTGCTCAGCATAACAACAGCAGATTTATATTTTCTATTTTGTGAGCTTATTGGTTATTTTGGTAACATTTGTAATGATGGGAGGTTTATAGGAGTGAAGAGGAAACTCACAGGAGTGAGTTTCCTGCGGAAATAATTCAAATCTTGTCATAGTTCATGCTCAGTGCCACCACCCTGGATGTCCTACAGAACCGGGGCCTGAAGGCTGGCCAAGAACTCATTCTGCTTACATTCTATTCAGTTACAAAAAAGTGAAGATCTGCTGGAATTTAGGATCCGGATTTATAAATCTGGAGTTATACAGAGATTAGCACTTCAAATTTTTCTAAATAAAACAGACAATCCTTTTAATGTACCAGTTTTAACATCTTCTGTCATACAGGATGAAATGTACTGTTCATAACAACAGGAAATTTTGTTCTATTAGGAAAACAGTCATACTTTTCCCTTTAAAACCCCAAACGCACTTAGAGGCTCTTAAGATTAAAAGGGAGGCACAATAATTTCCTAATACCATACTGAATTCTTTTCACTTGGGTGGCTGAATAGCTCAGAATAGCAGTTACCTTGAAAATAAATGACTGTGCTGAAAGGAGAATTAATTAATTCAGATAAAGTAAATAAACTCTGTGAACTGACTAATGTAGCAGAAATTACTGGATGCTGATACTGCTGTTTTAATTATTAAGTCCACATTAATTAATTTCAGAGCTACCTTTTTTTGAAATCCACAGCTTGACCAACATTCAGAGTACAAAACATGCCAAAAGCCAAATTTTGCTTAGTAACGCATTTGCAAAGGCTGGAACCAAGTCTTCACACAACTAAAGGTGATGAACTTTAAAAGAAAGTGACACTTTCAATAAACAACACAGGATCCAAATAATTGTGTGGTACTTCCTTGACCACAAACTGAGAAACAAAATTTGATTGTGCCAACCTATTTCTTTCACAGAAGGAGCTGGACTTCTTGTTAATTGCCAATATGGTTCTGAATATAAAGGGGACTTAATGTCTCTTTGAGAATTGCAGTAAAATCAGTGATCATGACTACCCATGCAGAGCTCCTAGATGCAGTGAGATTCAGTCATGACCCACTGTGACATTACAACCTCACTGAACTTAAGAATGCGTGAATAGTTGAGAATGAGTTACATTACATTCAGTAGTTAGTGCTGATGATTCTTGTACCTACGGACATAAATAGTATAAAACTTATTTATACTATACTTTTTCCCTTACACATCAGATGTGAAGGACTCTTTCAGATAGTGCTATCATTGAAGTGCCGATTTCTGCTGAGGAATGCTCAGCAGGGATTTTACTATCTGTACTTTATTCTAAGAAGACAAAAAGTAAGGCAATAATATATTTAAGGCTGTCTTTTGTAGTGATTACTTCCATAACTTGTTAAAAATATTGCAGCCAGCAAATTTATATCTGCATCATCACACAGCAGACAGCAGTAACATCAGTATGGTAACTAAAAGATACATTTCCAGAAGCATTTTGTTCTCTAATCTCTCATCATTCTTTTTGCTTCTTAAAATGAAAACACCTGTAGTAATGATTTCTCCTGACAAGCTGGAAGGAACTGAACAGAGAACAAGTTTAATAAAATGCTTTAATTACAATCTTTAGTATAACTTCACCTTGTATCAATACCTCTTATGAACATCTTAATCACTTGCTTTTTCTTGTTTTCACTTGAAGCAAATTTAAATTTTTTTGAGAACTCTACACACAACTTCAAGGATAAGGCACAAATGTCTTTGAGAAAACCTCAGACAAAACAGCTGTAGGAAAAGCTCTTATGAACACTTCATGTCATGTACTTGAATTAAAAACATTTAAGGACATAAAAACTTCTACAAAAACTTTTAAATACAGGTTTTTACACACTAAAATTGCTTTACCAGGATGTTCCATCTGAGACTGTCTGCTAGCAAAATATCCATGTAGATCTAATCCCTGCTCAATTAAAAAAAAAGAAGTTTTTAATTTTAAATACCTTTTAAAAAGCTTAAAACTCTTTTTAAAAAGAATTTTTACTCTTGAGATAGAAGATTGCTTACCAGTTATCATCATAGGCAAAACAGACTTGAGGAAAAAAAAATTATTACCAGTTAGAAAAGCGTATGATTATGAGAAACAGTAAAAAAAAACCCCAATCAACTCCCAGAGTCGAAAACATTTTCTCCCACCTCCCACTGTTTTTTCAACCCTCAACTTCATTAATTTATTCCCAAATGCTCTACCTCTCCCTCTAAAGCTGTGCAGGGCAGATTGTAGTAACTCGTAACAATTTCTGTCTCATGCACTCTTCTCCTCACTGTTTTTCCACAGGGGTCTTTCCCAAGCCTTCAGTGTGGATACCTGCTTCACCACAGTCTCTTAGCAGGCTTCAGGGGAATGGTTGGAGTTGGAAGGGACCTTAAAGATCATCAAATCCCAATACCCCTACTGTGGGCATCTTTTACTATTTCAGGTTGCTGAAAGCCCTTCCGACCCAGCCTTGAAGACTTCCAGGGATGGGGCCTCCCCAGCTTCTCTGGGCATCCTGTTCCAGTGCCTCAGTCCCTTCCTGACATCCTCATTGACCCTCTTCTCAAACTGCTCAAGATCCCACTGGTTCACATCCCTTCTTTCAAACATGAGCCAAACCACCCACACTGTGACATCCCAAACATGCTGCAGGTCCATTCAATCCCACTCTCCATGTAATTAATAAACATACTCAGCAGCAACAGTCCCAGTACAGACCCCTGAGGGTTTGTACCCACTTATTTCCGATTTTGATTTTGACATAGAGCCATTGACTGCAACTCTTTGGGTGGCCATCTAACCAATTCCTTATCCATCAATTGGCTTGTCCTTCAAACACACATTTCTCCAATATAGCCACAAGGATGCAGAATGGGGACTTAGCAAATGCTTTACAGAAGTCCAAGTAGATGATAAAATTAATTGCCCTTTGTCCACCAACAGAGTCACTCCAATGTAAGATTAGTCATGCACAATTTGCTCTTTGTGAAGCCAAATTGGCTGTTTCTTGTCAGCTCTCTGGCTTCCATATTACTTGACATGCCTTCTAGCAGAATATCTGTTCCTTCTTATGTTCACCTTACTGCTTCTCACTTTTTTTTTTTTTTTTAACTTTCTCATGATTATTTTGTGAAGTGCATTCCACCTTTTCCCAGTATCCCAGCCACATTAGCTGTTGGGCTCGGCCATGTCCTACAATGGGACAGTTGGAGCAGGCTAGAAATGTTAGTTAAAATTTAAACATAAATTGTACTGAAAATGTTAAAATCAATCATATATATTATTTCTCTGATTTTCCTGCCTTAACTTCTCTTTTTCTTTTTTTTTTTTTTTTTTTTTTTTTTTTTTTTTTTTAGTGTAAGGAGCAGAAGGTGTGATGTTTTTCTTCCTTCCTTCCATGCATACATCTATGGTTTTGCTGTCTTCCAGGAAAAGTTGTTGCTAAAAGAGTTTTGCTCCAGTATGTTTTGTAGTCATAGAATCCTTTCAAATTATAACGTTAAAAAAATAAGATTTTGATTTAAAACACACTGTCTCTCTTGAACAAGATTAAATTCTAGTTGTGCAAATAATTTATTTTGAGAAGTTGTTGGCTATGGAGCAAAAAATAAAATCAATATTATGACTAAAAACACTTCCTTGTAATTCTTTTAATTGAAAGAAAAGCAGGAGAATTCAGTTTCTGTAATAAATTTAAAAAAGAAAAAATTATAAAAATAAATTTTTAAATGTTCATTTTGATAGTTTTATCATATTTTTGCAAAATAAACAAAAAGTAAGTTATATTTATGTTGGTAGGGTTGGTTTTTTTTGTGCTTTTAAAAGGAATCAGATTTGTATCACTTTATACCAAGCTTAGACAGAGAAATCTTTTCTATTTTTCTAAGAGTAGCTCTGAAGTTTAGGAATCATGATAATAAATGTGTCCCATATAGAAAGTTTGGAGGCACACAAATCCAGAAGAAATATGAACCTGATCCTAATAAATGTTTTCTGGAATTCACAGATACCATTTAGACACATGTACTATCTACAATTCCAACAGAATGTGTGCTGACTTGCAGAGCTCTTGCTTAGTAAAAGGTGGCGTAGGCAGTTTATTTCTGACTTGATTTTCTTCTTCCCACTCTTTAGTACCAGTCCAGTATAAATGAGATCATTTTAATTTTTAAAATCTTTTACCCTTCCTATAGGTTTTAATCTGTATTTAGCTATATGCAAAAATAGTTTGTTCTTCTAAGGACTGGATCATAGCAACTTGCAGTTTCCCAGATGGAAATTCAGAGCAGCTGAGTTTCTGCTGTTTGCTTCCTGGTACAAGAAAAGGGATTTGTAGATCAGGCAAGCAGCAGATGGAGAACAATTGGAGTATATAATTATTCGGCCTGGACTCCTTTTAAATGGGAAGGCTGAACTCTATCTATTTGGCTGGGAAGACAGAGGAATAGAGTAGCAAATGGCACATAAACCTTCCATAGATCCTTTAAAATAAATCTAGGCAAATATGTGAAATAACTTCAACAGTTAACCGGGTCTCTTTTTCTGTGAACTCCAAAATCTGGCAAGTCATTGTCTGTTTGCTTTTGAAGGTTGAGATTAATACACAGCCTACCCAAACACTTCTGTATGAATAAACTACATTGATTTCAGTATGTTACCTGAGGACTCCATCTGGTGACTCTACTTTGCCAGATTTTGAAAAGCTGCAGCCTTACTGTGATCTAATGCCAAAATATAAAATCCACTGTAGGAAAGTATTAACACGTTGTTATTCTTGCTCTGTGGAAGTGAATAATTTAATTCTGTGACTTTTTGAAAATGCCCTCATAGGAACATTACATTTTGTAAGCTGACAGCTAACAATAAGACTACATGCCAAAATCAGTGTCTAGAGAGCCATGATTATTTTCATTAATTATTCAAGATTAAATGGACATATGAAGGAATATACAGAGGGCACAAAAACAGAAGTGATAAAGTATTATGAGAAAAGGAAGGCAATCAGAATAATCCAAATACCAATAAAATCTGAAATTAGAAACAGAGGACAGTAAAATATTTCAGAAGAAAAATGGGAAGAATTGTATGCTCTTAAGATATCTAAATTACCTTCTGAGACTACCTACTCAAATCAAAAATTACTCGTATATTTTCCATACAATAGTTTTCATAGCAAAGAAAGACTAATGGTGGACAAAAACAGAGGAAACCTTTGTTTATATTAACAAAATGAAGATTAGAATTACAACCACATGTACTAGAACTTACTTTGGTTCAGAAAATTGATCCTGTAAACCAAAATTAATTTAATGACAGAAGAAAATTTTAAGATGACTGATGTTTTTACTGTGTTAAATTATAGGAAAAAATCAGACTAAAGCAAGAAAAAGTATTAAGTTAAGCAGGAATACAACCATAGTAGAAATGTTACCTGTTTCCTCCTATTTTTTGAATTTTGTCTTCCACCTTATTTGAAGTTTCAGAAGTTCAATCATTTTCTATGGAACTGTGGCAAATCAAAGGCCTTGGATCCACACATAATATGATGAAGACTTCATCTCATTTTCTTTACATATTCAAGTATTTAAGCCCATTTTTTGTTTGTTTTGTCACTTTGGGAATGCTCTAACTGGAAAATAGGATATTTGTGAATATGTATGAGGCTCCCTTAACCAAACTCATTTAAGCTAATTCAGGAAAAGCAGATGGTTTCTTTACCTGTGCATCACAAGCAGCCTGACTGTGTGCTTATTTCTTGCACTGACAACGAGACTTCCACTGTACTCTTCTGGCCTCATTTCTAGATCCAAGCCAGGCAAGACAGTTCTGAGGAATTCATTCAGCTGCTCCAAACTAAGATGTGACACTGTAGGGTACAGACATGCAGCTGTGTGCCCTGACCACTTTTGAAATCAAGCAATGAAGTATCTATGGAATTTAGGCAATGTACCTGATGGTTGACAGAGGTTTTTCCATGTCATTTAAGGACTGGCATGACTGACATTTTTCACCTTACATCTTGTTCAACTAAGTCCACTTTTGAGCAATCCAGAATGACTTAGCAAAATTAGGTAACATTCTCCTAAGTTATGAATCAAATATACCTAAAATTACATTTATTCATTGTAATAGGAGCTATTTTAACATTATTTAATATTATAAGGATCTTGATCTTTGTGAACATCACCATTTTTACAGATGAAAAAATAGATTTTATAGCCACCATGCTTAAAAATCTTTCCTGAAAATTGAGCCTTTTTTCTGGGGTTAGTGGTTAAGACATGAAAGGAGATAGGCTATATACATAAATAATTAATCTTTTGCACAATTTTGGATTTTATTGTATTTCATTTATTTGATTTTACACAATGAAATGTTATTCTTGAACACAAAGATTAAACAAGAGTACATACAGAAATAGCAAATCTATACCTCCTTGAAAAGCAGCAAAATTATGATTTGATTATTTTGTATGTTGATTCTTTAAAGAGGAATGGGCACTATTTTGCTTCAGCCAAGCTGATGTGGGTGCATATGCACACACCATTGCACAAAGGCAATTTTGTTGGCACAAACACAACTGCACATATAGACATGGATAGAAGGAAGTACTGAACAAAAATAACAGATGTTAATGCTTTTGTCCTTTCAAGTCAAAATGCTGACATTTTTTCAAGTAACCTTAACAAAGTGCTTAAATCTGTATATTTAACAGTCAATCATTATGACTAGAATTTGTATCCCATGTGCATTAAGCATAATTACCGATGTGTAAGATTTGTTCTACTGGAATTAAAATTCTATTAATTGGATTTTATATATTAAATACACTGTGGAGTAGCTAGAATGTATGGAGTAAAAACACATTACTTTTAGAATACTTAGCAGAAAAAGTGAGAGATGCTCATAAAGGAAAGTTCATCTCAAACAGTTGCCCATCAGCATTTTACAACCAAATTTTCTCCTGATTATTGAATGTATCTGACTTAAATTACAATAAATACGACACTCTTACCTTTTTAAATCTGATTTTGTAATCTACATAAGTGCAGTATCTACTATGGTAATCCAATAGTATGAGTTTGAGGACACAGTCCCTTTAGTCTGCCACAATGAGAACACTTTCTTAGTTTCCACTACTACAATGTCATGGCCATCTTAGCACATAAAAATGACTGCATTGTACCCAACATTGCCCTAACAGCTGCTGTCCTGTTTTCATTATTAGTTTTTGTTGTGAGTTTTTGTTTTTGTTTAGGGGGGGGTGGATTTTTATGTACATTTTTAATTCAGAAAAGTACAATACTCAATTGAAAGAAACACAATAAATTAAGGTTACCTTAAATTTTGTGCTAAGGCAAGTGATTAAATTAGCTCAAAAGTAGTGGAAGATACAGGATTTAGAGCAGATCTGTTACATGACAGTTAAATATATAAAGAAGATACAGTGATTAATGATTCCTGAATCTGTCTGATGACTTTTTAGTCAAACGTTTGCATGAAAAATTGACTGTATAAAAGAAACAGTAGCCAGAGTGAAGTGGCTGCACTAAGCAAGTGACATGTAGTTTAAAGCATTGGGACACACTTCTATACACACCTGGTGGCTATACCTCTTACTGATACAATCACAATATAATGTCAATATGAAGTAAGTAATTTGGGATAACTGGAGAGGAAAAGTAAGTATACCTAAAGACCGATTACTTCTGTCCAACTGGGGGAGTTCATGGATCTACATTCTGTGCTGTGGAGGTGGAAAAGAGTTATAGTACTGATCTGTACCATACCAAATTTGTGTTTATTCCG
Source organism: Emberiza elegans (assembly GCA_024865655.1). Taxonomy (NCBI): domain Eukaryota; kingdom Metazoa; phylum Chordata; class Aves; order Passeriformes; family Fringillidae; genus Emberiza; species Emberiza elegans. Next base: position 32,170,901 of record JALJVW010003023.1, on the reverse strand, counting down.
TGTTTAATACAGTGATAGCACAGTCATTCCATACTACAATTATATTAACATCCTGAAATTTGGAAAGGAAGAAGATTAGAATGAAAATTAAAACAGAGAAGAAACACTGTCATATTTCTTCTTGTTGCTGTTTTAGCTAGAGGGAGTAACATAACGATGTTATTTCTTCTCTGTGGAAGTTAAAACTACCAAAAGACAACCAGAATCAGATGACCTGTCACAATAATTAAAGAGAAACACAGATTTCTGTGTCAGTTGCTGAACTGTCCTTTTTATTTATACATAATTTTGGAACATGATTTTCTCTTGCAAGAGTCTATAAATACTCAAATATTCTAAAATCCTCAGGACAAGGAGAGTTTTTTGCTTGAAGAAATCTGTAGATGATTCTACAAATGTACTAGGTATGAAAACAAACAAGCAAAAAAAGGATCACTCTTACTAAGGATCATCTCGTTTAATGACAGAACAATCCAGACACATATATTCATTCAGCACAATCCATATATAGGCTTGCTTTGATTTTTTTTTTTTGCTTGTATTTTTTTCCTACTGATATGCTTGCTTTATTTACCATGTTCATTTTTTCTTTCTTTTGCTGTTCTGTTTACTTCTCTTGTGAGGGCTGCTTCAGTAATCTGAAGATGCCATGCTGAGGCTTCAGTATGAATAGCATAGAAATTGGAATAGAGAATATATACATATGATGCAAGGCTCAGGAAAGCATGCAAATTTCTTGGAGGACAGCAACAGAATTCAAAATAATCTTGACAAATAAGAAGTATGTTTGAAATAATAGAATGCAATTCAATAGAGACAACTACAAGATACTCAGGCAGAAATAATAAATTGTACATGTACAAATTAAGGAACAACTGTTTAGGTAAAAGTTCTGTAGGTCTCCAAGGAAGAGGATGTCAAGGTCACAATGAGCCAACAAAAAGAATCCCAATGATCATGAGTCAGCAACATCAAAAAGGGGGCATGGTGACAAAGCACTTATTGTGGCATACAAGAGGCATACAGATATCCTTTTAGTCAATTCAGCATTCATGAATACACTTGCATGCTCTGTGAAATATTTTTTCACTGGGCTTTATAATGAGCACATACCAATTGGTGAGAGAGCCAATTGAACAAAAATACTGATTGAAGGTCTTGATTTTATAACCATCAAGGAAGGATAGAATAAAGAGGAGATTTAGGAAGAATGTGTTAATAGATTTCAAGAAAATAAAATGCTATTCAAAGAAAGGGTTTATATACTGTCTGTATGGGAAAAGAAGTAATGGGCTTAAATTGCAAGAAAAAAAGTCATTGTCTTGTATAAAACATATTAGAAAACACTTTTGAAAGGAAAAGGTAGAGAAGAACTCAAAAGTTTGCCAAAGAAACCTGTCAACCTTCTGTCACTGAAGGTACTTTTAAGCAGATTAAATAAATGTCTGTCAAGAATGGATTAGTTTTCCAAACTCTTTTTCATACTTAACATAGTATGAAGGTTCTGAATTGACTTTAAAGGAAAACCACTTTATTCCTCATTCTTTTCTCTAAATGTTTTCCTCTTTCCAGTCTTTTGTATTTCTGAGATGCTTCTTATTAGTCTTAATGAAGATCTGGAAATAATTAAGGAAAATACTGAGAGCCCTGCTTATGTTCTTGTTCTCCCCATGTTGTATGTCATATTTTTATTTCTCTTATTTTGTTGTGTTTTTTATCTTTTTTCCAGCACACTGTAAAGTTTCCTATACAGGTGAAATCATATTGTGTATTTATAACCACTGTCATGCCAGTGCTAATTCTGAAGTTGTTCAATACTTAATATCTATGAATTTTCCTTACTTCTCACCTCAGTATCCTGCTGTTTTCATTCTTCTCTGTATTTCTCTGTAGGGCTCAGAAAAGAGAAATGCTGTCTGTCATCTAGCTCAAAATTTATCATGGATAATCTATAATTAATTATATACTCACATTCTTCATATATTCTCTTACCTTTCTATCACTACCTTTTATATTAACCCCTTTTGTTTTAACCACTGTGCATACCAAGATTTGTATGAACTGACATAAATAAATTTTACTGTGAATTCATGAAATGCTGGAGCAAATTTATGTTTGCTGGAATTGTGTAGAACTGACAAAAAAAAAAAAAACCACCAGAAAACAAAAAAAACATGCAAATGGTCATCAGCTGTGTTACAAAAAGATTTGTAAATTAACTTTTAAACTCTGGTTCTCTTTATTGTTTTTGTTGGTATTAGATTTTTTTCCTAAGAAAATTGAAATTAACCAATTTGCCTTTTTCCCCAGAATAAATATAAAGAAAAATCTTGTAAATGAGTGTTTGTAAGTCAGAAAAAGGACAATTTCTGCATTTAAACGTGGGCTTTAAATGCATGTTAAAATATACTCTCTACTCAATGTCTTATTTACATGCTGAACTTAGTGTTAAATGTGGATTTGTAAATCAACAGAATAAGAAAGGGAAACACTTGTGATTTGTTGATCATCTGTGCATTCTGTAAAACACATTGGTCTGATGATATGTCTGGGGAAGACTGAAGGTGTGAAGTCTGGATATATGCTCTGCATATTTAGTTAGCAGCTGATACATTAATTTCTATAATTTAAGTAGGCTGCTGGGTAATTTTTTTTATTAATTTTAATGGCTTCCCATTGAGAAAAAAATCTGCTGAAAAATAGAAATGTAACTGTAATAAAAAAATAAAACATTTGTATTAATATTTGTGCTCTTATGCAGTTTCTTACATTTAATAAATTGTACTGCTAAAGGACAATATTACAGTAGACTGTTAGCAGCATATCTGCAGGGAAGTGTATATGTTCATGCATGTGTATAGTCATCTTAATGGAAGTGAAGCAAAAATAATCAGGTAACCAGGTTATGGTTCATTAATAATTGTCAAATAAAGTAGAAAAAAAAAGGAAAAATAAGAAGTTAGACACTTCCACAAATGAATTCATCCTGGTCTCTAAAATAAAACAGTTCACTAAATCACAGAGTGGCTTAGGTTTGAAGAATTATCTGGAGGTGGCCCTTTGCTTAAACAGGGCCTCACAGAGATAGTTGCCTAGGATCATATTCAGGTAACATCTTAAAATCTCTGGGGACAGTGACTCACAGCCTCTCCACAAAACTTGCAGCAGTGCTTGATCACTTTTCTTCTTGAAAAAAAGTTTCCTTCTGTTCAGCATGAGCCTCCTGTATTTTGGTTTGTCACCAATGCCTCGGGTCCTTTAATTTCAAGGGATACCTCTTTCAACAGTCTGTCTCTTCCTTCTTTACAGGTTTGCTTCAGATATTCATACACGTGGATGAGATCTGCCTTGAGCCTTCTCCAGTCTAAACAGTCCCAGCTCTCTCAGCCTTTTCTCCTATGGGAGAAGCTCCAGGTCCTTCATCACCCATTCTTGTTCTTTACAAGTAGAAATAGAAATGAAAGCCCAGCAGTTTTGCAGCCCAGAACTGAAACAGTACTCCAGTGGTGGCCTTAGCATTGCTGAGGTAAGGGAAGGATCATGTCCTTTCAGCTTTTCTCAAGACTCCTCCTTACGCAGCCCAGAGTACTGGCGGCTTTCTTTGCCATAAGGGCACGGAGCTGGCACAGGTCCAACCTGCTGTCTGTTGTTTGCTCCCTCCAAGCCCATTTTGGAAATCTGCTCCCAGCATGTGCTGATGCATTGCATTACTGCTTCCTGGGTGCAGGAATTTTCACTTTTCTTTGCTGAAATGTCTGCCATTCCATTATTTTCTGAACTGAGCTGTGTTACCCACAGAAATTCTGTGTAAAGGCCTTGCAGGCTGAAGGGGGTCAGTGCCTCTGTCCCTGAAGAAGTCATTGCAGGATGAAGGGCAATTTAGGGTACTCAGACATTTCCGAAGGATATTGCTCAGAGCTTTCTGGAAATATGTGAAACTGACTCATCCTAAAATGCCTGGGGGAGGACACAAAGATGGGAGAATGGGTGGGTCTATCTGAATGCGGAAGCAGCCTGGAAAGACAAAAAGGAAAATCACAGGGTAGTAGGAAAATTCAATTTTGAGAGCATGCCAGGTCCCTAGTGAAACCTCCTGCTCAAAGCAACATCAGATATGGTTCAGGTCTCTTCTCTGGAGAAGCCCCAGGGATGCAGACAATATAGTCTCTCAGGGCACGTTGCTCCTCTCTGGACTGTCCCCATAGGGAAAAATGTTTCCCTTTCTCTCCAGTGTAAATTTGTCTGTTTCAGGTGAGGCTCACTGTTTCCCATCCTACCACCATGCACTGCTGTGGAGAACCTGGCTCCATCTTCTCAACATGCAGGTTGAAGGCCTGCTGCAAAGATCTGCTCTGAGCCTTCACCTGGGCACCTTTCCACTGAAAAGCCACCTCCATTCTATTCAGATTCATTGTATGCCTGCACCATATGCAGGACATGGTCCTTTGCTGCTTGCCTTGCCCCAGGGCCCCCTCCTCACAGCTGCTTTGGTACATCTGACTCCAAGAATGAAGGAGCTGGCCTGTTTCTGGATCAGACCAAACAGCAGGGTCCATATCTCGGGAAGACTTGTAGGAACAAGCCAAAGAGAACTGCGCCTTGTCTCTCCTTGTTGTTTAATTTATCATGTGCCACACCCTCCTGGCACCCACAGCCCCTGGGACAGCCCCTGGGGGGGCCCAAAGCTACTCACAGATGGGCAGACAGAAGAGAAGTTTTGGAAGAGTCTGCCTTCGCTGAGTACCTGGATCTGCTTTTTTCCACCTAGCCAAAGACTGAGGATCAAGACCACAATCCTGCTGGAGCCTTCACACCTTGCATGTGTGCCCACAGAAATGCTGGACAAAATGTAAGGGGACAGACCCTGCAGCTGCTCAAAAGCAGCAAGACTAGGGAGCATCTCAGTCACTCTCTGACATAAAAGAGTTCCCAGGAGCCACCTATCACTTTTTGTCCAGCCAGGAAGAGAGGTGACCCAAAGGGAGAAAACCTGTCTCACAAGACATTTGGTATCTTCTTCTGACCTTGCAGATATGTTTTAACCTCAGGTGTATCAGATCCTATGATGAGAACCTTTCCCTGTGCTCAAGAACCTGGCAAGAGGCAGCCCAGCAATGCAGGTGGAGGAGCCCTAGTGATGTCCTCAGTGCCAGCAGAATGACATCCCTTTTTTTCTCTGAGGGCTGTCAAGGGAGAAGGATGTACCCCTGGTCTCCAGAGAAAAAGTCCTAGTGATTGAGGTTGGAAGAGACATCTGGATGTCACTATGTTTAAGGAGAATCACCCAGAGCCCACTGCCCAGGATGGCATGCGTACAGCTGAGCCCTGTGTATAAAACCAACAACAGCTGGAAATAATAATGAAACTAATTTTATACTGTTTCAGCTTTAAAAATTAAAGTTTACATTGGTAAAGTATTTTTAATATTCTTATTGAAGTCCGAAGCCCTACCAAAGAGATGATGAAGTGTTCTAGATGCTGAGAGAACAATCCTCATAAAAATTGTGAGTGATCTTGTTTTGGTGGAATTAGGGTAAGACTCCTTTCTCAAGTTTCTCCAATAAAAGTTTTTTGTCAACTTGTGTATGTGTGTAGGCTGAGAAAGCAGATGTGATCATCCCAACTGAAGGTCAGATCATTTTTTTTGAACCTGAAAATAAACTGACAAAGCACTGAGGTTTTGTTTCCTTACAGAAAGAAAAAGGAAACATGGAGACTTTTTACTTTCTTCAGTTGTGAATGTAATGTTCTTGTTCATATTTTATTTTCCATATTGTCTCATAGCTTAATCTATTTTTTCTTGGTTTTTTTTTTTTTTTTTTTTGGTTTTATTTTGGTTTTTTGTTTGCTTGTTTGTTCATTTTTTGGTTTGGTTTGGGTTTTTCAATTTTTCTTTTGTCTTGTTGTGGTTGGTTTTTTTAGTTGCTTTGGTTTTTTTTTTTATGGTTTTGGTTTTTGGGATTTTTTTGCTTAAGTGGGGTGTTGAAAAGGCAAGTTTAAATGTAGAAGAAAAGGTCATTAGACATCATTTTAGGCACTGAGCTTTAAAACTCAGTTGTCATTTAAATTTATAACATCTTTCCTCTGATTCTGAATTCTTCCCAGGTAAAATTACATCTGTGAAGCTTCATAGATGTTTTCTCACCCGCTGCTCAGCATGCTTATAGCAGCTTACCACCAGTTCATTAGGGCCATCTTTCCATTTTCTCCTAGCCAGTAGGCATGCTTGAAGCTTGTTTGAAATGCTTTCCCTTCTCTCTTCCCCTTTGTAAGGCAAAACTAGTTGGACAAGGACTTTTTCGTTCTGCTGGTTCTACCTGCTGTTATTTCACAGATGACTAACTATAACACACATAATATGATGAAGACTTCATCTCGCATTTTCTTTACATATTCAAGTATTTAAGCCCATTTTATGTCATGTTGGAAGGGCTCTAACTGGAAAATAGGATATTTGTGAATATGTATGAGGCTCCCTTACCCAAACTCATTTAAGCTAATTCAGGAAAAGCAGATGGTTTCTTTACCTGTGCATCACAAGCAGCCTGACTGTGTGCTTATTTCTTGCACTGACAACGAGACTTCCACTGTACTCTCGTGGCCTCATTTCTAGATTCAAGTCAAACAAGACAGTGCTGAGGCATTCAGCTGCTCCAAACTAAGATGTGACACTGTAGGGTACAGACATGCAGCTGTGTGCCCGGACCACTTTTAAAATCAAGCAATGAAGTACCTATGGAATTTAGGCAATGTACTGATGGCTGACAGAGGTTTTTCCATGTCATTTAGGGACTGTCATGACTGATATTTCTCACTTTACATCTCATTCAACTAAGTCCATTTTTGGGCTTTTTTGAGTCTAGCCTAGATAAACTCCATGCTAGGAATCCTATAGAGAGTGGTTTTTAAACTTTGATGAAGAAAGTAATATATGAATGTCTTACTAATATTAGCAATGACCACACTACGTGGTCATACAGGCTCTTGTAGATCACATTCTTAGCAATCTCTTTCTTCACAGTTATTGTAAATTCAGTCAAGCATCATTCACCCTATTAGTAACCTCATATAAGATGTAGCATAAAACCAGACTTTGAGTTTAATCCCCAGCCTGAAGCCCAGGCTTCACACAGGTAGCTGTACTGAAACTGGCACCCAAGGCATACCCTAAGTATTTATCCTGATTAACTTGTTCGTTAATTCTTTAATGCTTTGTGATCATATTTTTTATACTCTTGTAAATTTTAGTCTTGAAAAACACCACCCCAATAGTGTAAATAAAAAGTGGATATGACATTTCAGCTGTGTAAATTAATGAGCATAGTATGTCAAAGGTTTTCAAGAGGATCATGTTCAAAGTCTCATTGCAAAGGGCTAAGCTTATTCCAATTCTATTTGTGTGAGTAATGGGAGTAAGGACATTGTCCTCAGGTCCTAATTAATTTGCCTGTAAACTTTTATAAATCAATAAAAACTCAGAAGAGATCAATGAAAGTGTAACCAAAAAAGTAGTTCTGAAGCCAAGTAACTATTTAAATTCCTATGTAAAACAACTAAAGATAAGTTTGACTCAACTTATTTTAGAATGCTTTTCCACTCAGTCATGCCAATGTACACAGATACCTTTGCCTAAGATAACATAGTCTACCTTAGTTAAAATAAATAGAAATTATTACTTCATGTGAAATCTAACAGGTTCATTAACATAAGCCAGCAAAACATATTGGATTGTGCATTCATTTTCTAACTACAGCTATATATTTGTAAATATTTAAATTATTTACTATTACTGCAAAAGTAGCATCAGGATCCTTGCAGCCACCACTTTTATCATCAAGTCTTTTAAAAATGAGGATGGACCGGATTAAAATTCATACACTTTTTGTAGAGAAGATGGGGAGATTTTTATTTTGATGCACATACCAGTTTTAGATATTGCAGATCAAAGAGCTGTCCCAAATTCTCAGACTATTCATATGTTTCTTTCAGCGTTGGCAGTGGTCGGGCTTAAGAAGCCAGTGACTTTCTGCACACTGGTAGATGCTGTTAGTAAATAAATAAATAAATAAATAAATAAATAAATAAATAAATACAGAACAGAGGTTGCTGGTTTGTTGTTTTTTTGTTTTTTGGTTTTTTTTTTTCCATATTCTTTGTGTTTCTTAATTAACAACTTGACTGAGTTTGTGCACTACAGTTTTTGTCTTCCTGAACCATCATTTCATACAGGTTAAATTCATTTAGCAGAAATCCATGGAGAATACATCTGTGGTGGGGTCCTTGTAGAGAGGAAAAAACACAAAGCTGTAAGTATTTCTTTCTTGTATCTGTGATCCATGTGACTATGGCAAGAGAAGTTTGAGCACCTGCTGAATTAAGAACTGTCACACCCTGCAGTCCTCATGGAAGAGGTGAATCTTCTATGAGTCATACAAAACTAAAACCCTACTTGAGCATTACTGGTCACTGAAATTCTCTAATTCAAGTTATGGAATCACAGAATCATTGAGGTTGTAAATGAACTTTAAGACCATCAAGTCCAAAAGCCAGCCTAGCACTATTACCATGTTCAACATTAAATATTAGAAGTGAAGCACATCCAGGATGGAGATAAAATATGACAAGTTTTCACAGAAAAAAAAAAAATATATTAGGAGATAAATTAAAAAAAAAAAAGAAAAAAATAAAGAAGAGGATCCGGTCTGTCTTTTCAATAATTAAAATCTCATGGCACATCAAAAGTGTGCAAAAATCTGAGCATATCAGCACAGTCCTTTTGTTTCAACAAATCTATCTGGTTCATGCTATCTGAAACACATTTGAGATAAATTAATTTAGTTTTGAAAGATCTAATAAATAGAAATCAATTAACAGTCAGTAGAAAAATTATTTGAAAATCTTGTTCTTTAAAATGTCTCCATCCATTGATGTCTGGTTAGGCTTTGCATTTTAGCATAAATATAGCTGCACATTGTGCTAGGCAGACTGATGATTAGGTCACACACTGGAGATAAAGGCACAGTTTTCTTCAGAGAATCAGCCTGAGTTTTACATGTGGCACCAACTGATGTAAAACTACACTATTTGCAGTGAAGATGCTGGGGCTGTCTTCCTCCATATCCTTACACTTGAGAAGTCTTGCGGGCATGCATATTGCTAAGCATGCTCAAGATAATAATGTTTAGCTCAAGATAATAATGGAATAGTATGTTTATACCATCCAGCAAATATTGAGCTCAGTCTAGTTTATATATTACCTATAGCTCAACATATCTTTATTAGTTGGTACAACAAGGAAGATGCACAAGCATTTAAATAGTGAATTATGATAAAATTTGAAAGTTAAGCTACTTCATATTTTACAAACATTTCAGGCGTGCTCACATGCCATTCATCACAAATTCTTTCATATCCAGGTGTCAACATTGTGGAGTTTTTTAGAATTTCATTTTGTGATTTTTGTATTTGTAGTGTGTCATTTAGACAACTAAACTTCAGCTAAATTTTTGTTGTTGCAATTTTCTGAAGAAGAAAAAAAGATAGTTATTTTTAGAGGTTGCAAGTGAAGAAGGACAGAGACTAGTTTTAGTGAGCATAAATCATAAACATATTTTAACTGTTACTCTGTGAACAATACCTTGATCTTCAAGCTAATTATTAAAAGAATATTTTAAAGTGAGATTATTTCCACCTTTATGACTAAAATAGGAGAGCATTTTTAGTCCTTTTGTGCTGCTTTTTTTGACCGGTCTTTTGTCAGTTTCACAAGCAACTGATGAGACGTCTGTCTTTGTCAACTCAGAAATAAGATGGTTCTTGACATTGGGGTTTTCTTGTTGATTAAATTGTCATGGTGTATTCACAGCCTAAATGCTGCCTTCTGGTCACTGTCCTTTTCTTGTTTGGAAAATGACCTTTGTGAATAATTGCATGCCCCAGATGTGTCAAAATGAGGAGGATGCAGCAATCCAATGTGGAAACACCTTAGAAAGTATTTGTCCGCTGATTATCTTGTAAACTGGCAGGAGGAGTAAAAAATGACCAGAAACTGGGTTTTGCCAGTTTATAATTGAAAAGTAATTTAAGGTGCATTCAAGAAGTTTTATTTGTAGTTTATATTTTGCTTTAGAATATGTTAATGATTGACTTGCATTGCTTGTAAGGATAAGTCTAAGTACTTTTTTGAGACATGGGCCCAGTCACTGAAACCTTAAGTCTGTTTTTAAACTACCTATATACTTCTATTTGTGAGGCTATCAAAGACTTATAAGAAATTTATAATATTAGGACTACTATATTTTATGCCAATATGGAAACATCCCTAAGAGTCATCATTATGAGTGGGAATTTCTGGAGTGCAGTGTATTCCGGCTGTACTCCAGGATCCTTCAATTTATCATATGTCCTGTAGGACTTAAATGGAGTGTCAGTGAAATTATATAAAATTTCTTCCTTTACATTGCTGAATTATCTGCACTCAGAACTGAACAAAACTTTGCAACTAGCCATTCTTTCTGAAAATGATTTACCTAATGCAATTAAAGACTTTCCTTGAAACTTTGTTGACTTAGCAGAAACTTCACAAAAATAAAGCAGATGGGTAGATTGGAAGGATTTCGTGAGTGTTTATTTTTCTGCCTGTTCTCATGTTGGTCCAATGACTGAGATGTGGTTTCCCTGGCTCCCTGAAATCCCACCTGTCTGGGTGTGGGCTGCCCAAGTGCCTGGGAGGTCTGGCTATATAGTATTTAGGAATGCCACAGCTCCATGGCTAACCTAGGCTGCATGGTTTCCTGGGCAGATCGTTTCTTGGCTGACTGTATTTTTCAGGATCTCTGCCCAGAAAACAGGCATGGTCCCAGTTCCCCAAGCTAGCTGGACAGATCTAGATTGCTGGCCTACAAATGACAGAAGACATGGATTTTGACTTCTATGAAGCAAGTTTTTATCAAAATACTATTTTTGTTTAAAAATCCACCTTTTGGGTTCTTCATTCTGATCCAAAAACCAAAAATGTGAAAATTTTAAAATTTCTCCAGGGTGAAAACTCAGATTTCAGAATAAAATGACATTACAAAGAATAAAGGAATTTATTTCAATTGACAAAAGCTAGAATCAAACAAGTAATCAAATCAGGTGAAAATTACAACATTTTTATTTAGGAAAGAAAATCACAACTACTCCTATAAATGTGGAGGAAAGTTCAGAGTTGTAAACTAACTATACCCCCAGAGTCACATGGTAAGACAGAAGATGATATATTCATTCCTCTCAATCACGCCAGAGCAATTGCTTTTATGCAGCAATGAAGCAGAAAAATATCTAAAACCAATTTCTTTGTATGCATACAGTGACTCTGCTTCTACATACCACAGATGCACATACAGATGCTACTGTTAGAAGAATCAAACACCAGTAAAGTAATTTTTCTATTTGTTCATATATCCAAGGCAGGATCAATGTTTACTTCTGAGAGGACAATACAGATCACAGAACATCTTAAAAATTGCCTCATTCAGAATACAAGACAAAAAACAACCCTCTGTTTTATTTTAGAGTATCATCTGCTTGGAAGAGACACAACAAAACTAAAATTTTGAAAATATGTTCCTGAATACTAATATTTGTATAGCTTAAAAGAAAGAAAGGAATATTCCATTAAGCAGCTGAATTAAAAAAGGTATTAAAGAATTTTTTATTTTGCTGATCTGCTGTCTATATTTGCAAATAAAAGTGCTTTCCATAAGAAAAAGTTTTGGTATTAAAACACCAAAACAATTAAAAGTTGAGATATCGTATCATTGTTTTTTTTATTTCATGGTCCACTGGGTAAGGAAGTCTATTCTGTCAATCAAGCACAAGTGACAAGGCCTTACACTATCATGTTAGGCTTTACTAGGATTCCAGTTTTTCTGTTTAGTCTTTGGGGCATATAGAAGAACCGGTGAGGTTTTTATCTGTGTGAAATGGAAGAGTTACCCAGATGACAAAAGTTTAATGCATTCTATTGAATAGGGCCTCTTAGGCCACTTTACCTGCAGAGCATTTTCTGATCTATGCCTGGCTCCCAGAGATGACAACACCATGTACATTGTTCCCAGGCTTGACTTGTTGCTGCTAAACTTGCCCTTATGACCCTAACAAATACTTTGTGGGGGAATAAGAGGAAAGAGAATATCAGGGAGGAGGCACTGGGATTCAGAACTATCTGTTCTAAGGCTGCCATCAGCTTAAGGCTTCACACTGCTGAGAAGACAGCAGTCATGACCTTGGTCACTCCGAGAAAAGTAGCACTGATATCACAGAAGCTCTGTATTTCTGGCGGGATCTGACATGGAACTGAATCAACCACCATCATAAATTGATCAGCAGCAGAGCACTAAGTCCAGGGTACCAGAATGAATAATTACACAGTGCCTTCACAAAATTAGCTACCCAAGCAACATTATAACTAATCAGGGATGCACCTAAGGAATAGAACATATAGAGAACAGACATCCACAGGTATACATGGACCTGATTGTTAGTCAGCGGGAAGTTTTTAAGGGCCTAAATTCCCTTCCTTTAGCAGGATATGACTAGATCAGATTCAGTTATCTGTTCACTCAAATTAACTGGCAGAACTCAGATACAAATAATCCAGAAGAAAATTGTTAAGTCTTGTCAGGAAAAACAACCCCAAACATTCAAATGATGAGGGAAAAGGATGAATTTTTGCACAGGGTGGGGGAGTAATTGGTGAGGGAGTAATTGAAGGGGTAGGAAGGGGAAAGCACAGATTATTTGAAAATAAATAACCAACTATTTTAGATATTGTGAAGAAAAAATAGACTTATTTTTTCTTGGTGTTTAGAGGGGTATTTAGAGGTTGTACATAAAGGTCAAATTACCTCTAACCTCTGGAAGATCTCTGTAATCACTTCTGCAGCAAATATGGTATTTGTCCTGCTTTTGGAAGCAGATTGCCTACATTCTTAAAGCACAATTAAATGGAATGGAACTTTGGCAAACAGAGAAAATATCTGTGAATGTTAATTTCTAGAAGCTATATGGAATACAGATATAACACATGCTAGTCTTGTTTTCATTTGAATATTAAAAAACTGAAGTAATCTAACATTTTCTTGGTAGCAAATGATGTTGTATAACTCAAATTTTACTTTATCTCTGCACTTATAAGAAGACTACTCACAAGAAATGGAAAATTATTGAATACTGTAGTCCAACCCTCAGAAAATTGAATGGAACTTTCATAAAAGTTATTTGTTTGTAGAAGTCATTTATGGGAGTCTTAAAAGGCTGAAAGCTTTTCTTGCTGACTATGTACATATTCTGCATATAGATTATTTACATGTGAAGTGTTGCCTCAAATAAATTTGATTGTATTCTTTCAGAAAAATGTGTATTGGAGTTCTGTGGCTGAGGAAGACTTAATAATATTTGTGTTCTCATTTGAACTGCTGCAATTTAGCTGCTGATTTAGCAGTAATGCTTTAAAAATTATAAAGAAGTAATTAATTTCTTCCTCTTTCAGTGCATTTTAATACAGTCTAAAGATTTTAATTCATGTTTCTCCCTATCAATATTTCACTAAATATCACTAAATGTAAATACTACATTAGGAACAATGTGCATTAAGTACATCTCCAAGCATAGAAGAGCTAAACTTCTATGTTTGGGTGACATCCAGGTACAGCACTCTTCAGATTCATTAGCTTGCTGAGGTTGAGAATAATATTTCTTGTTTTCAAAACAGACTGTTTCTTAGTATTCCCTTAGTATCCCTACTGATATTTTTTTTATCATTACATCAATTGTTAAAGGCCACTGGTTTTGTCCATCACTTCTTGTCTCCCTGAATCCTTTAGTAGCTGAAATGAGACATGTTCTTTGGAAGTTATCTTTATGGGAATAAGCTCTGGTTCTAGAATATTTCAGAGCAGTTTTTCTGTTTTGATTCTTTTTTGTATCATGCCTGAACCAATTATAATATAATCTCTATCAGAACTCAAAGAAATATTGAATATAATATTTTGCTTAACAAAGAATAAGTTTTTCTTTTCAGAAGTGTATAAATCACCTAGGGGTAGGAAAATCATGCATCATGCCTGATTCCTAGATTGCAATATCTCATATCATACTAACGTAAGAAAGAAAGCAAAAAATGAAATGGCAGTTTCCTAATGGAGAAAGGAGTTAGATGGAGTACATAGATGAAAAACTCTTCTTTATTCTGAGGGTCAAATTTTAATTCCAAACACTTTTATTGGTATACATAAAAAAATAAATGAAGCTAAGAAAACCCAACATGAAACAACAGCAATAATAGCAAATATAGTAAGAGTGTAATCCAAAACCATAAAGACGTGAGTTTAATACTTGCATTGTTAATGTGATTGCGTAAATTTTTAAGCTGCAAATTTTTAACTTACAAGATACAGGTTCCTCACTCCTATCTAATATCAAATGAATGAATAGATTTCTTCATAAGGAAGTCTCTTCTGACATGTGGGTTGTCTGCTTTTTGGTGGCTATTGTTCCTGAAGGGGCTCTAACCTAGAGTCCTGTGATTTTTATTTTTTTTTTCTACAGAGGGCACTGGTCTTTTTGAGCAATGAAAAATCTTCCAAATCACCCTCATAATGGGAAAACTTTGAGAGTTGGAGGGATTGCAATTTGATGGTACAGTAAACTTTAGATGACAAGCTTAGTCAGAACAAATGGCATAAATCCCTTCTTTCCATTACCTTTGAGTTTCATTGCTCATGAGTCTATGCCATTTGACTATTCTCACTACAAATTTGTGACATGTGTTCCCTGTTCCTATTACCATGCTGACAGTTATCTTTGCTGAAAGTCATGTAGTGCAGTATCTGTGAATAAGAAACTAGCTGATAGTATGGTAACCAAAGAAAAGGAAGAGTTCTTTCGCTGCACAGGAAAAGAAGAAGCGTCTAGCTGAATTAACAGCTACAGTCTGCATCCAAATTTTACTACTTCAAGGGACTCAATAAAGTTCTTAATTGTTGTACAACATAATTTTGCACATCTATTAAAAGTTTCTCAGTCATGTATTTTTAATAAAACACATTAAGAAACTCAGAAAAATATTTAAAAAAACATATGGGTAAAGACAGTAACTGTTCACAAATGAGGAGAATGAATGCTTTCTACAAATTACAAAAATTGTACTATCTGAGATACAAAATGGGAATGCCAAGCTATATGAGCAGTTTCAAAGAGAGAGAGGAAATCTGTGGTGGCTTAACAGTGAGCCCTATGGCTTCTAACAGAGTCAGTTAAAACAAAAGAGACAAACATTATCTTATCACTACCAGGCATTGGCACCAAAAGTAAATTCAGCTAATTTAAGCTTCTGTTGGATATTCAAAAATGTACATTATTGCTGTAAGTATATATAATGTCCTAGAGACAAGATCTTCAGAACAATTTAGTGCAACTCGTAAAACAAAAGCAAATGGCATGTCTGGAAGGTATCCTGTAAAATGCAGTGCAGGATGATATTTATTGATCCCTAATTTGCTTTAGTTGCCATAATTACTTCAGTGTTGCATCGCCCTATTTCATCTTTGAAGAATATGCCATAGCCTCACTCCTGTTTTTGCGGAGGTCCCTGTAATCTACTGTGTCCATAAAAATGGATACATAGGGAAGTAGTTATGTTTGTTTGGTTTTTTTTTTTCCCAGAAGGAGAAACACGAAGAGACATAAGAGAGCAGATTGAATTTGTCAGCTCCTTACCCCAGAAATCCTATCAAAAAATGGGCAATTTTGACTCACGGTTGAAACATAATCTGGAGTCACAATACCTGATTGTTAAAGAAGAGCAACTGTTCTTAAGCTTCTTCTGTTTTGCATCATTTATCATTTGCTTAATTCACCACATTTTTTACAGATTCTAAATTAAAAAAATATTACATAAATGCAGATTGATATTCAGGATATCTACTGTAACATTGCAAAATATCCATAAAAATGTAAATAGCTCTTTTCTGTCTGTTGTGACATGCATCAAAATAGTGTAATTAACGCTGTCATAAAATGATTAATAGGATCACTGTGATTAAAAGTTAATTCATAAAACAGAAGATCTATTATTCTTTCATTTCAACTCATCAAGGATTAGATTAAACAATAAATGAAGAATTCTGAAGCATAAAAGTGAAATTCACTAGTAAAACTTATTTTTTCCCTAGAATACTTTTAACATTAATTTTAAAATCAGTCAAAATCTTTCTTTTATTGCACAATTTGTTAAAACTATATCTCTGTATTTTGGAAGAAAAAAGAAAATACATTAATGAATATTGTTGGTAATTTAATATTTTCAAATGTTATTCAATTCTCCTCTACCTTTCTGTTTTTCTCTATTTTTCTGAGGATATCTGAGAATTTGGAAAGGATCATTTGGAAACTTTGCATATTGCAATTCAACACTGCACTGGGGCATAATCTTGGAAAAGTTAAAAAGCTGTATATATAAAAATTCATGCTTTTGAACATTACTTGAGCTTTGCAATTTATATTCTTGCAGGTTAATTCTTTCAAGATACATGAAATAAATATTTCTTGATTATGTCATTTTAGACTAATATTACAAGCACTTTGCAGTGCTTTGAGAGCCTTTGGGTACCCAAAACTAAAGCAGAACCTCCAGATAACTGATGAAGTATCAAAATACTGAAAATGCTGTGTTCTCAGTTGTGGTAAATAGTGGATGCAAGAGTCACTGGTTTGGAGATAAAATAGATTAAAATGAATATAAATTACCTTTACGATGCTGAAAAGCTTGATTACTGTGATTGTGAGACACAATTCTGTACAGAAGCAAGGTAATGAAGATTAATAAAAGTGGCAGGCCTAAGTCCTGCTTTTTGAAGTTTTGAAGAAATACATTTTAAATCTTCTGTTTCCTACTAAAGATCTCAAGATGTAATATAAAAATTGTCTTTTATTAAATAATTTGTTTATGTCTTTCTATTTTTACATTTATGGATATTTTTAAAAACTCACTGGTTGAGAAAAAAAATGAGATGAAGCTGTCCCCTTAAAAAAATTCTTTTTGTTTCTTGAATGATTTTTATTAACAGAGATCGGCAGGAAAGTTGCCACTGCTTTGTGCAGTGACTAGAGCTCTTTTTTTTTCCTGTTACCTCTGGTTTAGATTGGATGCTCAAGTATATGTTTTCCTTGAATTATGCAAGGCAGAGTGTTAAAGGAGGCTTGGGCAAATTGAATAACCTATGCGCATAAATCCAAAAGCCTCTGATGACTCTTGTTTCTAGAGGGACTGGATATGTTCTGGTAATTTGATTGGAGGATTTGTTGTCAGTGGGAATGTTTGTAGTTGCCTCCACATAAGTTTAAAATGTATGCTCTTGTTGGTAAATAGGAGGAGCTAGTTTTAAATGTCCAGGTTTTGGCAGGCTGGCAGGGAAGAAAAAACTTTATACTGTGGTGTCTTTAAAATAACTTGAGGGCAAGACAGAAACTATTCCAAGTCACATTGATAGAAATTCAGGAGAATGAATTAGGGCAATTTTTACTTTCCTTCATACCAACATAAATCTGGAGTGACTCCACTGAAATAGATAGCTAATCCCAACATAATCAAATGCAATTTCTTCTTTTTATTATTTCAATTAGAAAATAAGTAATAATGACTGCTGTAATTATAATTTTGTGACCTAATGAATTTGCCCAGGGCTTCCCTTTAGAGTAGAATTTATTGATAATGTGAATTTAGCTATTATAACAGATTATCTTCACTTTTAAACTTCTTTCTGTCATCTGGCCACTTTTCATTCAACCCTAGAGCTAATTCTTTTGTCAGCTCAAGCAGGGTTTCATTGTTGTAGGGCAACACTAAGTAACCAGCTGACATATCCCTTTTTCCCAGACTGGGCTACAAGACAGTCTCTGTAAAGAAGGCTGTCTCTGCATATGACTTTAGGGTATGATCCAGCCCCATGTTGTTGTGTTGTTTAGGTTATACGATGTTCACCATCCAGTTTTCGCGACACGTAAGAGACATGACACCTGCCCCAAGCAGTTTGCAATCTAAAATTAGATATGCTACAGCGAGTAACAAGTAACGATTTTTGTGGTTTTGTTGTGGTATAAAAACTGGTGGGCTTGTAAAAAAAAAAAAAAAAAAAAAAAAAAAAAAAAAAAAGGAAAATAGAACCTATTTCAATAAGTTTACATGAATTTTCAGTTTCCAGATCAATTATAGTTGTAGGTATTGCATTAGCTAGTCAAAGGGTTTCCAACTGCTAAGATAATTTGCCTAAACTAGAGATTGCAAATGCAAAATAAAGAGCACAAGAGGATGCTAGAACAAGACACCACTGAGATCTACAATTTATCAGAACCATTAAATTATTCTAATTACTGCAGAGGACATGGTATAGCTTTAACTGTCATAGCTGCATAGCATTGGGATCATGGCTAATTTAGGAAATACAGTTTCCTGCAATAAAGGGGATGCAATTAAATCTTGGGTCAGTTGGATTTTTTATTTTTATGCTCTATAAAAAAAACTACTCTCTAGAACATTCCAAACTTTTTGCAATGAGATGTTAAGTGGTTTGCTAGAGACAGAATATTAGAGGGAGATGGACAAAATATCTATACTTTTAGTGCTTCCTTTGACATTGAAACTGGCATATATACCAGTAGTAAATTTTGCCTGTCTGATATTTGTACAATACTTTGGCAATGTAAAGCAGTAGTGTGTTTGTGCCCAAGGAAATACTCACTTTGTTAATCGGTTAGAGAGAGGAAAAAACAAACAAAAAAAAAGATAAATTCAATAGCTCTGTGATCCACATGATACATTAATCCTGACTCCTATGTCCACTTTTACATATTAGAAGTCTATTCAGTTCATATGCCAACAAACTCTGAAGGTGTGAAAGAACTGAGGATCAGCACAGCATGAGGATAAGCTGCCAGTGTGCTTTTTCCTGCAGTTCAATTCTCTGCCTATGATATCTGTTGTGAAGACTCTTTGCTATCGAAGGTTACCTCTGTCCTGATGTCAAACTGCAAATGTTGCACTCTGGTAAACTCTGTTTCAAGGCTATTTAGGAAGAATAGAAAGCAGTAGAATATTCTGCTAACCCAGGACTAGCCCTGTTTACTTACTTTATCAAAAGTAAGAGTGTGTCTGGTAAAACTAAATAAAAAGTATGTGATTTTATAATCTCATTTTGATTTTTTATTAATTGAATTATTGAATTTTCAGGAGGTCTTCTTTTCCCATAAAGCTTAAAGTCTGGAAGGTAATAAAAGGAATTTTATAGCATTCAAAGTAAGATTTTTCATTTTTAGAAGAAATAGGTATCATTATGAAAAGGCAGCAACCATCATCTCTCTAGCTAATGGGAATACCGTAGGAATTCATGGATCAATGGAGCCAATGGATAAAGTAGACATTGAAAACTGAAAAAGAAGCATAAGGAGATATACTTAGATCTTCTCAAGAATCTCTTGGTTTTCTATTTTTCTGATTCAGACTTGCAGATCTCTCTACTTCCTTGACCTTGCTTCTCCAATTAGAGACTTCATGTGTAACTTGGAGATAAGTCTAATTAAAACTCCCAAAAACTTCATCTTCTGAAATCTCTGTGATCTTCATTCCTTAGGTAGTACATAAACAACTTAACCAGTATCTCTTCAGCTTTACAGCTACTTACTTATTTATTACTCTTTCATTTCTGTTGCGTTGCTTTGGTAAGACTTGATTTTAAACTACTGTCTAACTAGAACAAACAATTATGCAAATGAAAAATTAGATCCTTCACCACTTCAGAGAACTGCTACACATTTAATTGCTACAAGAAACCACAAAGAATCAGCTAATTCCAGAATAATTCAACATCTGTTAGCAAATTTAAAGAAGATACTGAATTTATTGTAGATCTGTAAATACTCAGCAACTTGGCAGGTGGTATTTTTATGGCACAGAGAACAAAGCAGAAAAAAAAGTAGATGAACTAATTTTTCTGTGTACGGGACATTGTGGCAGAATATATATAGAAAATATTATAACTTTTTAGTCTCAGGAAGGCTTCGTTGTTGCTGTTCATATGTTTTTTTGAATTTTATTGCGACTTTGGAGCTCATTCCATTTGGTGTTGCATATGGAATTCTCTGTGCTAAATTTGCTTTTTCAGTGATTCAGGTATCACATTTCTCATATACTGCAGAAAACATCAGGCAGTTTATTTCCATGGGATATTATAAAGAGTGTTACTGGCACAGCAGAGCCTGAGGAAAGAGCAGGAGATCTTGTGGAAGGCTGCTGATCCCTACAAAGTTCAGTTTATGTTGCAAAGAATGACACATGAAACCTCTGCTTGAAGTGTTGTCTGAGCTGGCACAATTGTCAAATGACAGGCAGATGCATATTGTGTACAAATAGCTGAGAGGCATAACTGCAAGGCAGCATCACTTGGGAGGATTGCAGATGGCAATTCCTGAAACAGGTCAGTTGTGAGGATGTCATTTTATCATTACAATTCCCAGTTTGCTTCCATCTTAGGGATGTAAAAGTTGGAACAATTAGACTTTGGAGACCGAAATCAAAATTAAAAATTTTCAAATACTAATAATAATATAAAAAAATTTTTGTAACAAATCTTGGAAGATCTTAAGAATGTGACTGCTTTCATAGAAACATATTGAGGCAAAATTGATTTTCCCAGTAGGAAGTTATGGCTAGTGACCACGGGCAGATGCCTTCCATTCCTGTTAACTCAAATGATTTACTCGCGTTGCACACAGATATGTGAATGACTGTGTCCAGGTTGCAGAGAGGGGGCAGAGCTTAGTGCCATGTGGGCATGGCAAAGTTGCTGTTCTATGCTATTATGCAAAAAGGGAATGAGGTTGCAGATACTGCTACTCAGAATAGTTGTTGGCAGCACACAGCCCTTTACAAATCTCAAGAGGATTAACTGAAGCATCATAGGGGAACCAGAAGGATCAGTAAGATGAAAAAAAATTGTCAACTTTAATTTATGAAGTGCTGGGTATTTTTGTTCCACTTTCCCTCCTACTCTTGGTGTTATCTACAGAAAAGTCATTTGCAGACAAATCTCTATGCTAATCTCATTGAATTAAACTGAAGATGAATTCTGAGAAAGTCTTTAAAACGAAAAACAATTTTAAAAAAAGAAACAAGGAATTCAGGTCAAGGTCAAGGTAAGTTATTCTGTGTTGGACAATGGTCAGGATTCTTTCATATATATCTCAAATATATGGTCAGAAACACAAGCATTGATATAATCATATATAATATTAAAAAAGTGATTTTAGATTTTTTTTTATTGTTAGCCAGCCAGATAAACAAATATTAACCATCTTTTGGCTATGCCTTTGTTGGAAGACAAGGGTAATTAAAATATACACAGTAAGGACTCTTACAAGATCAAACTCTTTACGTATAGGTTCTGTTCATTCTCATTCCATTTTCTCACTATGCACATGGAACAGTTTTCCATAGCACTCTGCAGTTGCCAAACAAATTCTGAACACAGGTACAATAATTTCAATGCAAAACAGAAATTGCCAAATTATATTTCCTTTATTTCTTTCAAAGTGTTTTGTCTTTATGAAAAAATAAATAAAAGGAATGCTGTGGAATAATTTGTTTGGGAAAGATCTCTGCTTAGACCTAAAACATGACAGAATAAGATATTTTCTAGACTATTTGTCAAAATTCACTGACAAAAAGAAGGGTTAGAGTGTATAAATGGAAGTTGACTTTTGAGTTAGGCTCTGATCATAAAAATAGATCATATAAACTTTATATATTGATTGAAGATTATTTATTTCTGTGAAAAACTAAATTTAGTTGAAGATCACCTGAATTTTGAAAATATATCATATTATTTCTACATATTTTCCCTGATATTTCCTGTTACAAAAGCTGGCAAAACATTTTTTTATCCTGGTTAGGAATAATTTCCTTAAACTCAGGAAACTTGCTTTCGTATTTAAGCCATGTATTTTATAGGATGACAGAAAAACATTGCAGGATGATTTTTAGCTCCTTGTAGTGCATGACATACATAAATATTTAAAGCGCAAATTACCTGTCCCTTATAAAAATCTTAAAGCATTGTTGAAATGACTTTCTATAAATTCTACTATTATGTATAATCCTAAGACTGGTACAAACTTTCAGATAATATATTAGAGGCTATAGTTTGATAAAAACAGATAGAATTTGTCTCTTATCATACTTTTAGCTGAATACTGAATTAGGATAAAGCCACAAATAACCCCTGGCAATACAGAGTGCCACTGTAGATTCCTGTTGTATTACAAAGATGTGGGTTATGTTTTGCATAATAACTTGAGGCCTTTTTTTCATCTGGAAATCAGAAACTGAGTATGTCAGTATAGTGGGAGCCCATATGCAGTGTCAAGTTTCTGGGATGGACCTTTTGTTTCCCTCAGAATAATTTTTGTCCTGTGGCCCTGAATGTAAATTTAAAAAAATAAAAATAAACAAAAAAACCCCCAAAACCCCCAAAACAAACAAACAAACAAACAAACAAACAAAACCCAAACCAAACCAAACCAAAAAAACCTCCCATATCTCAGGTCTTGTGTATTTACTGATAATGCTGTAGACCTTTTTTCTCCTCAGACTTAGCAGACTGTGACACTTTGACACGATCCTGAGCAAGAAGAAAAACATCAGCTGGGTCTTAGAAAACAATCAGTTGCCAGTATAAGGCATTGTTCAAAGTGTCCTACTCTCCTCCTTTTCTCTTTTCTAATCTAAATACGTCTCGTAGTCTTCATGTGCTTGACTATAAGAGAGAGAGCAGGACTCTTGTCAAGTTAGGAGAGGGGGAATGATGGTCCTGCGGCTGTGTAGGAATTGAAGAAGGGAATTACTGCTATTCTGTATCTTTTTCTTATGGCTCCCCTCTCTGCAAGCTCTTTGCTAGATCTCTTGCAGTGACAAGGCAAAGGCAAACTTCCAGTTTCAGGTAATAGAAATATTTTTAATATGACAAAATTATGAAATGTATGTAATCTTTCTAGATGAGTCAGGGCTGAGCTATTTAACAATGAAGACATTCCTTTCTTCTGCTTCATTTGTTATTGCTGGGCTTGTGAGTTTGGAAAATTGTGGACTTTGAGCCCCATGAACCACTACACTGACTGAATATGGATCCCACATGCCTATTTCCAATAGGTAGGAAAGAAGTGTATAGACACAATAGCTTCAAAACAAGTTTCTCAGCATGTGCATGAAATATTTCTGAGACCATGAATATGAATCCTTGCTGTATCAAGGCAATACAAGCACAGGCAATAGGTTAAAGACTGCAAAATAGGATAATGTAATATAAATTTGTATTATGTTCTCCGCCTAAACAAGTACATCCTTTCAACCCCCAATTTTCATTGCGTAATTTTATATTCATTGTGATGCTGCATGATCCGATCCAGACTCTTGCTATCTTTGGCATTTTTGCATAATATGACTTTCTTGAACTAGAACCCAAATTTTGTTCTATTTTTACACATCACAACCTCCCACACGGATGTCTTCTGTTTCCAACATTTCTTTACCTTGTTCCCTTATTTGAAAGAGCAGATCCCAATATTGCCTGTTGTGACCAGCAGAGGAGATGCAGAAACCACACCATTGAACAGCAGCACTGAACAATTTCTCATCAGCCCAAAGTGGTGCCCACAAAAATGGTAATGGCTTTTCTTCAAGGGGAGTAGCAGTGAAGTTCATCTAGAAGCTCTTCTATCCTTTCCCCTCCCCACCTCCACTTAATGTATGGCAAAGCAAGACTGGGAAATTTTCTGCTTTATATTTTTGAAGGTTTCACTTTTTCACTTATTTTCATTAAGGTCCTTAACACTTCAAAGGAGTGTTCATATAGGAAGTTCTAAAAACATGCACAGTATAAGAACTGGAAGAATTTGTAAGGCTTCACTGCAATATTCTAGCTGGAAAGTACTGAAAGTAAATAAATAAACATATGCCACATCTGTGGCTTTCCAAAGCATACTGTATACCTGCAGATTGCACACGTGATCTCTCTTCATACTCTGGAGGTCATATTTAATTCAATATGCTTTGTGTAGACTGGATAGTTTGTCAACATACATTTCACTGTTCTAGTCAAACAGGATTTCAAAAGAGAACAGGTGACTGTAATTTGCCATTGAGGGAGTCAACAGCTCATCCCAATTTAGTATCATCAGCAAACTTACTTTGTTCCAAGTGTTTAATAAAGATGGTGCAACCCAACATTATGAGGTGATGGTAACCCAAATTCTTGTTAGGAGATCCCTTGGAGTGGATTAGAGTGAATGATCTGTGCCTGTAGATTTTTATACATCTATAGGATTTATTTTAGAACAACTTGGCTGCAAAGAGGGGTGTAGCCATTTTCATTGTTATTATCTACAGTAATATAAATATACAAAGGTATGAAGACATTTTAGTTGTTATTATGTCTAGTAATATGAAAATATGAAAGCATAAAATATAACTTTAGAAATTGTGTAAGGGAAAGAAAGAAGGAAAGGATGAGAAAACCTCATTACAAGACTTGGTTTTTGCAATTTGGACATGTGTTGGTCAACTCTTGTAGAAGTGGTGGTTACAGACTGAGTCTTTGACACCTTCTAAGATTATATACCTGCCTAATATATAAACACAGTTCAGTCAGTTATGGCCCATCATGGTCCAGCAGCTGAGATGGCTTCAGGCTTTGTGTGAATGTCCTGGTATTTCCCTCCACCCCCAACCCCCCCAGCCCCACCCAGTCCCAACAAATGGAGTTATCACAGCTGAATTCACTTGAATAAGGACAAAGAGACAGTACCTGCCTTGAAGGATTTGCCCCTATCTTGTTAAACACCCATCTGTGGCCTCTGATTGCTTGAGCCATTAAAATCCTGGTCACACTTCCAGTATCACTTGTGGATGCTCCAGACCTGGGATGGTTGGACAGTAGTATCCCCTTTATCTTATCTCAAGTTCTTCTCACAGTCCAAATTCCAGTTAGTCAGCCTACTGGGGAGGAGAGAGCTTTGGTGATTGCACATGGACAGCTATTTCTTTGCAGTTTGCTACAGTGGCAAAATCAAACTATTTTAGCAATGTTTAAACCGTTAGCCATTTCAGTCTCAAGCAGAAGAAACTCAGGCCTACAGGTGGAGCCCTGAGGAACCCCACTACTGACAAGGTCATGAGTCTGATGTTGCTGGAAATTTTAAAAATTTTATATTTAAAATATTTTATATAACTTTATACAGGAGTTTAGTTTGCCTTTGCCCATTGGGGAAGAAATTGAAGTTTCTTTTCAAAGAACTTTTTCATATCCCTGGGCCTGATGAGCTTAACATCTCATCTAGGAGTAGGACAGAAGACAGACAAAACATAATGACCATTAATGAGCATCAACTCCAAACATCACCCCTGGCGTGGTCAGAGACTCCTGGTCTGGAAAGAGATACTTAAAACAATAGAAGAATGAGAACCTAATTAATGTTGAAGGTGAAAGGATGGATAATGAATAGGAAACCAAATACTAAGAACTCTATGACTTGGAATCAATGAACATTGAATCAATTAATTTCTCTGGGTCCTGACTCTATAAATATGTGAAAAATCTAGCAAAAGCCATGTGTGATGGAATGATTTTCTCTGGATAATCTAGGCAATGTGAAATTATTTCTGCTGCACATCCTGGACAGAACAACATCCTGTAATCCTGTAATGTCTTAATTCTTTAACACTAAAAAATGTTGGAGAATTTTTGATTTTCCTGTAGTTTCAGTGACAATGACACCCTATTCACTATAAGTCTGTGCCCAACCTGTGAGCCAGTTGCTCACCCATCACATGGCATGGTTATTATCTGTGTGCTGGACATTTTGTCTGGAAGGATACTGTGAGAAATAGTATCATAAGCTTTGCTGAAGTCCAAAAAAGGAATAAATATGTCCCAAAGGGCAGTCACCTTGAAACAGCAATTTCAACAAGGAAACATTTTGATTCACTGGCGCATTTATATCCAGGACAAACTACTCTTAGTTATTTGAAAATATATTTTTGTTCTTTATAACTCTTCTAGGTATGAAAATGGCATGGCACATTAACAACTTGAAATGTTGAAGTAAATGTTAAATACCTATTTCTGAAAAAAATAAAAACTGTTCCTACATGCATATATTATACATGACAGGTTTCAGAATGAGGGAAGGAAGCCACTGACATTGCCAATGCAAAGATAGTTCCTATTTTCATAAACAAAACAGGTGAATTTTGAAAAATACAATCTAATCCATCTATTTAGCTCACTTTTCTGAATATAGACATTTAAAGGTCTATGTCAGGAAGAGAAGTTGCCATTCAGATATCAATTTTCCTTAGTTTCCGTTTGTTTCAGATTTAAGCTGATAGTGGATTAGAAGGAAGAATAAAGAGGTTGTGGCTGTCAATTTCTTTCGTTTTTTAAAATTGCTTTTATTTCCATTTGTTATTCAGAATACAGGTAACTGAATACTTCAATTGCTTCATTTTCATAGTCTAATGTTTTAAATGGTCGATAATGGCCAACAATTAAAAATTCATACTCTGTGTTGTATCCTACTAAGTGTTCATCACCTCAGCAATGGGATAGTCATCTTTAGAGACTATAAATTGAAGGAACAGATGCCTTAAATTCATCAGGACTTCCTTGAGACTGAGGATTCTCTTTTAGCCCTCCAGATATGCTCTGCAAGAAGAGGAAAAAAGGAGATCAGGAATGAAACAGGACATTCACTACACACAGTTTATAACCTCTTGATTAAAAGCAACTTTTTCCTACACCAGAAAGTTAGATAATACAGTAACTGTTACTAAATTTGTTCCTCGAGACATCTGGAAAAATACCAACCTGATTGGTGTAGAGCTGTACGATGAATTAGTAATAAACATAATAAAGGATAAAATCAATTGATGTCTGGACAAACACAATATATTGGGGAAAATATCCACAATTTTTCTACAGGGATATCATGCTTTACCATGATTTTCAAATTCTTTGAGACAATCATGGAGGTAAGATGATCTAGGTTGATGCCATTCAGAGATTAAACAAAATTCTTTCCAAAAGTCCTTGAAGAGGCTAAGCAACATCTTAGATCTAAGGAGAGATGGGTTCTTGAATGGAAAAAGGAAAAGAAAAGGGAGGATGGGAAGAGAAAAGGAAGTGACAGGGAGGAAAAGGAAAGCAAAGGAAGAGAATAAAGGGAAGACATGTCAAGTAATAATTATTTATTTTTATCTCAGAATCTGACACTATTAGAGCCCTTCAAGAATCTGTGCTAGATGCACAGATGTTCCTGTAGGTATCAGTGCAATAAAGAGGAGAGTTGATGGTGTAAAAGTAGGCAAGGCTGAGTGACAAAGCCATGAAATTCCTGTAGTCAAATGCAAAATCATGAATATAGGAAAAAATTTCAGATTTAATAGTCTTGGATTCTGAATGACTATAAGGATGATGTTCTGGCACTATTTTAGATAATCCATGAAAATAGCTTATCTGAAGTGAGTAGAAATCTGGGAAAAAAAAAACAAAACCAAAAACAATGCAAAACCAAAGAAAAAAGGACATCTCCAATTCCTGTCCTTCAAAGCCCAAGAACACAAACAGAAACCACTAAGCCACATCCCTCCACGTGTCCCTCTTTGGCTTTCATGTTGAATATTGTGTGCTGTCCTGGACAATATCTTGAAAAGGCTGAAGTAGAACAGGAAAAGAAATTACAGAAGACAGCAAAGATGACCACTGTTCTTGAACTTATTCCATACCTGAAATTACTAAGTAAACAAACTTAAAATCAACCAAAAAAGGGGTATTTTTTTAACATAAGATATGTATGAACTACATGGTTCTTTGTTACAGACTATTGAGTGTAGTGAAAGTTTATGGTGACTTAAGAAAGGAACCAGACAGATTAGCAAAAGAAAAATCCAAAGACAACTTATCTGGCTCAGGAGGTCGCTGATGTGCAAATTGCTGTAGTCTGAGGAAGAGTTGTCCTTCACATTTTAAAATGGGATTTGTGAGCTATCTTTAGAGTCAGGTATGAATAATGTGGATCTTCAGCCTCCTTCCATTTGTCTGCTCTAAAATGATTATAAAAATATATATGGTAGAATTTTATCAATGTTATTATTATTTTTGTTATCATATTTCTAACTTTTTGTTTGTTTGTTTTTCTCTTCCTCTACCCTACAGTCTCTCCTGGAAAGCTTTTAGTTTACTTGATTTTTTTAAAAAGTGGATAAGTTTAGGCTGAAATCTCAAAAAACAGTTGCAATGAGAATGTTAAAATCAGGGAACACTGAGATTCAAGAATCTTAATATTAAGAAGTAGGTACAAAAATATAGAACTAGGAATTCAGTATTGTTAAGATACCTACTTAAAAATTTTATACAATTTTATATTGAAAAAAATGAAATTGTTTGAAGGTTATACTTAATTAAGAGAATCCAGATGGTATTGTTGAGGTGTTGTTTTTACCCATCACAAACTGTCCAACGAATGACTTAGTTTCACTTGGAACACAATGAAGTATGCTATCATCAAATCAGTTCTTATTAGCTGCATCAAAATAAGCAGGACTTGTTAACTCCTATGTCCAGGGGGAACATGAATAAATGAATACCTGAAGTTCCTGAAAATAGTATCACTGCACAGATTGAATGAACCAAAAGGGTCCTGCACTTCAAAATTGAACTCTCACAAAAAATGAATAAAAAGACATCACCCCATAGTGTAGTTAATGGTAATATTAAGAAAAAGTAATTAATAATAGATGTTTCTTAAAGGAGTGCTTATTGATAGGGGAAAATATCAAATATCTGCTGTTCTTTAAGGAAAAATTTTCATTTATCTATATTTTTTTTTTTTTCTTTTTAATCCCATATATATATAATAGACAAATTATACAGATTCTTTAAGATAATATATGAGGATGCTATGAGGCTATTAAAATGGTAAATCCTTTGCTATGTAATTTTGTTTTCCCTTTCCTACAGAACCTTTCTTTAAATTGATTATATATGGTAATGACAATTACAAGAGTCTTGTGCAGTTGGTGGTCATTCTTACCTTTAATATCTCTGAAATACTTACATATGCGTGTATTTATATATACTGCTGCTGAATCATGGCAGATCCAGAACTCTATGTATTTAAAAGACATTAAATTCTCCTAGTTTATTGATTTGAAGCAAAGGTATAAAAGGAGCAAACTAAACCCCAGTGAAGTTGATTGTATTTTTTGAACTGACTTCAATGAAGTTGTGATCAGTTTTTCACACTAGGGATCTAGAGTAGGTTTTAGGTGATTATCTTTAGACAATAGCCCTGAAAAATGCCCATATTAATAGTCTATTTTTTCAGATATGAATACATACAATATAAAGTCTTTATGTAGAATACAAAAATTTCTTGTGGAAATATCCATTCCACTATGAAAATAAATCAAATACCAAATAGCTTGAAAAAAACCCAATAGTGTTGTCCTTGGAGTATCAGAAACACTGTAGTTCAGAGCTGGGAAACAAAATGAATGATTGAGATTTATGAAAATTAGCTACTTCTGTCTAAAGGCTGTCTCAGAAAAGATTGTAGCGTATATGCTTCCAAAAAGAAAATATTTGATAACAAAGGGTCTGACCCCTGACAACAGTGCAAAATTCAGTGTTGAGAGGTTGAAAAAGCTCTAAATACCTTTGAGGTATGTTTGCACAATGCTGGAATGCATTCATTCGAAGGAAGTAGGGGAAAAGTTGGTTTTATTACTTTCTTAAGGTAAATCAAATTTGTTTTCTAAATGTATATAGTTCTAAATTTTAAGATAAAATATCTAGCTTGTGTGTCTGAAGAGTGGTTTTTAAAACGTCCTGCCTGTCTTTGGAATTAGTGGAATTTAGTCCTTCTGTTGATCCTCTTTCTACATGTGTCTGTCATAATTGCTCGTATTATACACTCAGAGTCATTTTGCATATAAAACACAGCTTTCTCTGCTACTTTAGTAATTTCAACTTACTAAGAAACTTTTATATTTGAAAATAGTCCAGAAGTTGTTGAAGTATTGATGAACCTAATTTTTTTTCTCCTTGAAAGTTTTTTTAAGGCTATCCTAATTCAGGCACTGTTATTTTGTGTCTTTACAAATATATGTATTTGGAGGACTTGGTAATGTAATCTCTCATTAACAGCACAAAATAAATTGCAAAATATGAAACCTAATTTATCATCTCATATAAAAAGTGTAAAAACTGTTTTTACACTAAGTGGATAAAATCAGAGTAGGTGTTTTTTATTGCCCAAGACTCTGTTGTCTTATGGCTGACATATGGATACCTTCCAGTTCTCTTAATTTTCAATGCTGGTGGGACATAGTCACTGAAGGTGACATGTGGCATGTGTCACAATTATACCTTTGAGATCCAACAGATGTTCCAGTAACTGTCTTTCATATCTTTTAAATTTTGTCCTTAAGTCTTTAGTTTAATTTTGAAGAAGACTTTATATAAATATACTTAGGTATCCAATGCCCACAGTTATCACAGAATCTGGGTGCTTAAATGCCCTCACAAATTTGGCCTTATTTAGCAGACTAGATGTACACAGATTTAACCTGAATTTCAGCAAGGAATTTCACTACCTTCAAGGTTTGTAAAAAAGAGAAGAAATGATGCTTCACTTCAAAAGTTTTTTAAATTATCTGCACAGTACTGAACATATAGTCAGAAGTAGAAAAATGCCATAACTGGACTCAGACTTTTAGATTTCCATAAAATCAGCAATGAATAGGAAGAAAATGCTTTAACAGACCAAGCATTACTCTAGTGGCCAGATTGGACCACCTCCAAGTTCTGCAATTCTCTGTTTTCTCCACAGATGTTTAGGAACATTCATAGGATCACTGAGAAATCCATTCCTTCCCCTAAAAAAGTAATGTTTTTTCAGTGAAAAATTGTATTAATTAGTACCTGTTGTCCTGGTATAAAGAGTTATTAATTAAAACATTGTCTTTATTTTTTTTGCTTTAGTATTTTTGCAGCTAAACTAAAAACTGAAATCTTTAGGATGATGATAAACTGTAGCAGTAAGAATAATCTGTGAATAGAAAGCTCAGCTTGTTAATCAGCAAGTGCTGTATAATCACATATTTTAAGAAAAATATAATACAAGATGATGGGCACAGCAGCTGAACAGTGAGAACTACTGAGGCTTGATGTTAAGAGCAAAGAATGGCATATGTGACAGGAGAATTTTGGGACCTAGAGGCAAGGTCAAATTGTCTATAATGTCTCTAACCATAAGAAGATCTCAGCTTGCAGCCTCCAAGCAGTGAAATCTTCTATGTCATATTTCTTACCAGCACCAATATTTCCCGCTTTGACTGTAAGATAACCTCTGGTTATTGTGGGATGTTGGTTTGAGATGAGGACTGTCAACAATATGCACTGTCTGTAAGCATCTGTGCCATTTGCCTCAATTCATTATAAATTGTTCTCTTCAGGCTCTTAATTCAAACTCTGCTGTTGATTCTATCATATAATATGTAGACTATTTTATTGGGAAAAAAAAAAGGGTATTGGGCTTAACAAAGCAGAACATACCTAATCAAGTACCAGTTTCACAAGTATAAAAGGAGGTGGCTTTCCTTGTATGATGCATAATTTGAAATTGTTCTGGATTTCAGTGGTTGTTACATTTCCTATTACTATTTTGACTATTGGTGTACTTTAAATATAATGATTAGCTTAAAAGGACATAATGCAAACAAAAAAACCCAAACCACAGAATATATATAATAAAGCGAGCCTCTCTAGGTAGGCCCTATTATTATACATATAATGCCCAGCTAGCTCAGTAGTCAAGTCTTTAGCGGAGACCCAATAGCTGAGTTAAGCAGGGGCCAAGTCACCGAGCTCCTTCCTAGCAAGCTAGTGATATTCAGCTCAGTGATTGTCAGCTCTTTCACGGATTTCAGCTCTGCTGCTAGGAAAGATCGCCTCGGGGCAATGGCATAGCAGACGGAGAGAGAGGGGTCGAGAAGACACCGTGGTTCCGCAGTGAGGTTTATTCGGGAGGTCTGCGAAGGGACTTCTCCCATTGTGGGGGTCTTGGCATGGATCCAAAACCAGCCAATAGCCGCAGGTTTAAGCATATTCCTTAACTGACCAATAGCTAAAGGTTACAATAGTATTGCCTTAACTGATTAAAGGGCAGGGTTTCAACACGGTCGGGTCAGAGGGACAAGATAACACTTGCTCAGGAATGACTCAGCATTCAATTCTCCAAGGAGCTTTTCCTGTATCCTTGGGGTTCACTACAACAGAAAAGTAGAAACTTCTGTGCAGGGGAAATGTGTCAATATTCTTTAAAACCTGACAAATTGACCAGTGAGGTCAACTACTTGTAACAGGACTTGGTCCTGTCCCTTCTTGGACTAGTATTTCATTTCCAGTTATTTCTATTTAATAAGTGTTTCAATTTTTTTTTTCACATAAATAACTCATAAATTTTTTTCTGGTTTAACACTTGTAGGCAGCTCAGCCCCACACAGCTTCACACTTATTCCCCTACAAGTGGGATGGGGAAGAGAATGGGGAGGGTAAAAGCGAGAAAACTCATGGGTTGAGATAAAAAACAATTTAATCGGTAAATCAAAAATTGTGCATGCAAGTAAATTTGAAAAAACAAAATTAAAAATGAATTAATTCACTCCTTCACACCAGCAGGCAGATGCTTAGCAATTTCCAGGAAAACAGGGCTCCATCGTGTGTGGTGGTTACTTGGGAAGACAAATATCCTAACTCTGCCTGTCACCTCCTCGTCGTTCTTTCCCTGAGCTTTCATTGCTCATGATGCTATGTGGTATGGACTGACCTTTTGATCAGATGGGGCAGTTGTCCCTGTTGTTGCTCTGCAGCTCCAGACTCCTTGCTTATGGGATGGAATGAGAAAAAAACTTCCTTCATACTGCATAAGCATTGTTCAGCAGCAGCTAAAACAGTGGTGTGTTAACAGTGTTTTGGTTGCAGATCAAAAACTTAACACCATATGAGCTACTGTGCAAAAAAAACCAAAAAAAAAACCAGCAAAAGCCAGTATAACCTACACTCCTCAGTCCATACAAAACACACTGTGTCCAATTATCTCATTAGATATTTCTTTACTTCCCATCCTTTGATACATTCATTGACCAAATTTGCTCAGTCTATGAGCCATTCCTGTAAAGTGTCTATAAAATACTCACTGAGATCCTTTAGTCCATGATTTTAGCCCTATTCTATGGGAGTCACTCAGGATGGGAAACACAGGGTGTTGCACAGAGTTCCTGTGCACCAAAGCCAGCTCATTATGTTTCAGTGCTGCACTTGCTGTTTCTTGTGAGGCTTAGCCTCCACTAGACCATGTGTTTCCTGTTATAGTACATCCCATAACATGCAACTCAGATAATAACTCTTGTTTGAGTTCAAAGGTACATCCATTGCACATCTAATTATTTTTGTATTCCTTCCTAAGAGCTACACCTCTGCTGTTCTATAGGGAAATTTATATGAATATTTTTTAGGATAAAACAAAAACTTGAAATTCCTTTATACACATATATAGAAACCCCCCCAGTCTGGACTGGAGAAATGTTCAGTCAGGGCACTGGAAAATACCCTGATACTAAAGGTAAATAAGCACATCAAATAATTAAATTAACTCTGTTTAACAGTATCAGCAGAGAATTTGCCTCTCAAAATGATTCAAGTGACAAAACTCAGATAAAATTACTTTATTTAAAAATGAAAACAGAGATTTAAATAGATGCACTCTAATTCAGACCAAAAAACTACAATAATCTCAACTAACTGATAAAACACCACCAAAAACTCTAAGAGCTGGAAGCTTACTTTTGTATATTAAAATGCATGGTGTTTTCCCTCTGTGGATGGGAAACAGACAGAGGTCTTTTATCTATTGTCCCAGAATAAAGCTTTTTTAAACAAAAAAAGGCTACGATAAACTTTTAATTCAACGCTCCTCACAGGCCACTCAGGAAGGGTTAGATCCCTGAGTCTAAAGCATCTTCTTAGCCATGAGTCACAAATGGAGGGAACACACCATGTTAATTTACCTTGAGCATTATTAGCTTTATTGGCATGGCAGGATGAGTAATTGCTGACTGAATTTGACTTTATAGGCATCCAAGTCCTTGGATGTACCTAGGACTTGGGTATAGAGGCTGACAGATGGTCATGAATGATTCTTCCTAATTAGGGAAAACTGAAGGAGTCTATATGCAGAATTCATGCCTGGATAGTTGTCCATGGGACATATGGCAGAATGCTGATGAATGTGTATTTTATACTTGCACATAAATCCAACAGGGAACAAGTATTGATAAGCAGTGTAACATCCATCAGTGCAAAAAGGGTAATTTGAATAAAGATTACATTTTTAAGTTTTCCAAAGCAGGTTTGTGTGTTTTGATCACCTGGTGCACAACAAGACTACCTTTTCTCTTGTATATCTAGGTAGCTACAATAAATATTGCTCTTGCTACACAGAACAATACCTTTTTCTGAAGTTGTTACCATAAAAAAAGATAAAATCTAAAGTGAGGTGAATAAATTTGACATATTTATGTAAACTTTTATCAATTTTAGGCAAAACCATAAATTCTTCACTCCACATGAGAATGTAAGGTTACTATAAATCCATTGTATGTTCCTCTATGTCAAAGATAGCTGAAAGAATTTAAAAACACAGTCACTCAGGCATAACCAGAAAACCTACTCAGCAAAATACCTTCTGAGATGATCCTATCTGGAAAATGCATAATCTATTACATAGCTTTTAGTCTGGGGTGCAGAAAAGAACTCCTCTGACTTCCCACCCTTTGCCTTCACAGTTTGAAAGTACCACTGAGGAATTAATGTATTTTGAATACATGTAAAATAAAGTATGTAGAATAAGTGAGGTCACATTTGGGAAAGTTATCTCTATGTTAGTGTTTCTTTTCTTGTCAGAATGCTCAAGAAAAACTCACAACATTTTCTTCCACTGTACTAACATTCTCCTCATATGTTCTTCATATTGATAGTATGTGATTGCCAAATTATATCTCTGCAAATATTACTAAAAGGAATAATTGCTGTCTACTTTGTAGCCTTGTACTGCAACTGAGATCTATACAAGTTACTCCTTTGAGAACTTCTGTCTGCTTGCCTTCATACTTTCAAATGATTTTTAGTTTTGATAGTAACAACAAGTCTTTACAGCAAATTAGAGAATCATGATTATACATTTATACCAGAAGATAAGCCTGATAATACTCCAATGAGATTAAAAATAACTTAATACTTTTTTAAAGTGTATATCAAATGTCATTGAATGTTTAAATGTTTACTGAATTATTAAATTTAGCAACTTAGTTATGGACATGCTGACTCCTGCAAAAATATTTGAGAGGAAACCAGCAGCTTATAAAGGACAGAGTCTGAATAAATTCAATAGATGCAGAGATATTGGAAAAAATTCTTTAGAAAACATTAAATAGAACAACAAATACCTGTGAAAACAAAAGAATAAAGTCCAAAATATTTTGTTCAGAAATGCAAGCTGAAAGCATATTTAGCTCTTAAAACACTTTTAGGGACAATTCACTCAAAACAAATTTCATTCCTCTCTGATATCAAAGTATAGTAAGAAAAAGAGATAACAAAAGCAGAACATGAAATATAAATGGGCATAAGTGCA
The DNA here is from genome assembly GCA_024865655.1 of Emberiza elegans. NCBI lineage: Eukaryota > Metazoa > Chordata > Aves > Passeriformes > Fringillidae > Emberiza > Emberiza elegans. Next base: position 32,135,057 of record JALJVW010003023.1, on the reverse strand, counting down.
GTACAATTTTTTCATAAGATGCTAAGGCTTTTTAATTTAAAACAAAAGAAATCTGTTTTAAATTAGAAAAAATAAGTTTCTTTGTCAGCATTTGGAACATTATCTGGGAAGTGAATATCCCTACTAATTTTTTGTGGTTTGGATTCAAGGTGTCTTGCTTTTTACAGGGAATTTCACACTAAAAGACTAAATTTAAAGGCATTTTTTTTTGTTCTGAATAAATGAATTTAAAATAGTGTGCTACCAAAAATCCACACCCAAACCCATTTAAAAATATAAGTATTTTTGTTATTAATGTATACTTGGAATCACAAGAATACCCAGAGACCCCTAGTTTTAGGTTATGGATTGCAGGCTATTTTTTATCACATGCCTTCTTGCCACATAAACTCAAAATTTTCTGTTACCTCTTATTTCTAAGTAATTATTTACAGAAGTATTACTTATGCAGAAACTCTTTCTAGTTGGATTTAAATGGTTTCTAGTTGCGTTATTATAGCCATATATTAATGAATGAACATATCTAAATGCCAAGCTGCACTCCCTGTGAGCTGCTCCTATGGAATTTATAATACTGCTGTAGACTCAGCTCAGGGATAGAGCTAGAAAACTAATATTGCCTCTAGGATTTCTGGACACTATATAAAATATTAATGAGTAAAATTGCATCTTTGGAGATCACTAGGATGGCTTAGGTATGTAAAGAAGGAAACTATTCTCTGCTGAATAACAGTGTATAATATAGCCATAAATTCTAGGGTCTTGTTGTCATTCTGAAGACACAAAATTATCCATAGACTTAAGCTGAAAGAACATTTAACATTCCTTTAATAAATTTGTGATTACTTGACATGAAGCAACCAAAGCATATTGGTTATTCTGTTCACAAAGACTTAAATTAAATTTGTTTACCATCTTATAATCATTCTGTAGAATGATATTGAGTTCATACATATAAATATATACAGAAATTTTCAGCTGCAGTTCAACACCCACATGAGCTTTCTTCTGTAGTTCTGTTTGCCATGATTATTTCAAAATATGTTGAGTCCTGGATGGATTTCCAATAAGGATTCAGATAATACTTTTTTTTCCTAAGCCATATACCTTGACAAATATGTTAAAAAATGCTTTGTTTTCACAGAAATTTAAGAATTCAGGAGTATATTTATATATTTATATCCATATATCAGTGGTGTAACTTACAAAAGTTAGCTTCAGTACTTCCACAATTTTTTTCTCTTCTATTCTGGTACATACACATGTTCTCTCTCCTGAAAATGAAGAAAAGCCAAATAGAAGTGATGCAATTATTTGGTTCAGGGTAGGCTTCAGCTGTGCCCTTATTAAATATTTTGGTAAAATTTCATTTCCATGCTCTGTAGAGGTAAAGAAAACAAATTTACTCTTAAGAAGGCCATACAGGAGAATATAACATCGTTATAGAATTGTCCCATTAGAAATTTGTGAGATGCCAGTGTCTTGAATACCTTCTGTTCTCCTGATCTCCTAAATAATCTCTCCAAGCAGTAGGAAAAGAGAAAGTACTCAAATACACAACCAAAAATAATTTAGTACCATTCACCCTGAAAAACAAACAGCTGGAAATTGCTAAGAAAGAATTTTTATAAAATCACAAATAACATGCAATAAATGAATGGGGAAAGTTTTTTCATTTTTTTTCTTCCAATGGTGAGCTGTTAGCATGCTAGTTACTAGCACTGACAACAGCCTAGTGCTCAACGTAATATTTTACTCTTCCCCAGTCCTGGGTTCCACGTGCATCTATTTTTAGCATTTTCCTATCAGTCTGTTTCATTTTGGTCAGGTCTCAGCTAAAATTTGAATACTGCATGACAGCTTCCCCACAGAAATGGAAAGAGAAAGTTAGAAGGAGAAGATGTTTTCTTTTTCATTACAATTAATTTTTAGATGGATTTCTGATTCTTATACTGTACCTGTGGAGATACTCCACTTTTCTTTGACAATGACAAACCATTTATGGAAAATGAAGCACAAATACAGCTGGTAGGCAAAGGATTACTGAGATATGGTAGGTCAAATCAATATAACAGAACTAATAACAACTTAATCCTTGTAACACACAAAAGAATACGATGATTTTTCTCTCTCATCTGTAACTTTCTGGAAAGAAAATGGTCACAATTAATTAACAAACCTTATTTATTATATGTCATACTTATGCACCATGGCAAGGGATGTGAGTTTTGCCAATGACTTCAATTGTCACTTGAAAAATTAATTTTCATCTCTAGCTGTTAAATTACAAAAAAGACTATTTTTTCTCACATATATTGTCATCCACCATTCCTTCAGCCTCCACAATTCCCCCTAAAATATTCAAAGATATGCATACATACTTATTAATAATATTGTAACTTAGTAACTGTAAAGAATACTGAACCAAGAACAGTATTCAATTTCTACTAGAAGTCTCTTGGATCATGAATACCAGTAGATAGATGAGGATGGGTAAAATATGGAACACCGCAACACTAAAACAATTTGTTCTTATCAGGATTCAAAATACTTCCCTGCAGTGCCTCCAAAGTAGCAAATCTATTGGCCTTTCACAAATCCTTCCTGTCATCCTGCAACCACAACTTTGGTAAGCATAAAATGTGAACACCTTGATTATGAAAATTATGTTTGCTGAGTTGATTGCTGTACAATATTAAAAAAAAGAATTTTTGTATCCACCAGGAAATCTGGCTTAGTGGTTTTATGTTTTTTGATCTGCTCCTGTGATACAAACCTCTTTTTATTATTTGGGGATGCATACTTTTCTATCATTAGAGGACTGTTCCATGCTCTGTCACAGACAGGAGTGGGTGATGGGGGATTGGGCCGCTTTTGTCTGTCATGATGTTCAGCTCCTCCTTCTGCTCACACTTCCTGAACCCCACGGTGTTAATAACGCACAACAACTCACTGATTGACAGCACAGGGCTAAGCCAAGCAGAAATTTTAAGAAGCCTCAAGGAAGTATGATATTAAACATCAAACTGTATTTGTCCTGGTTCAGGGCAAATCTGGGAGAGAATCTCCAAAGTGGTTCCTCTAGGAAAAGCAGATTCAATGAGCCCCTCCCCCCCAGCTGTCGGGGAGAAAATACCTCCTTGGAGAAAGGTGGAAAAAAACCTGTTTATTAAACAATATTAAACAATAAGACCCCTTGCCACTCCAAAAGAGATGACAAACTGAGAAAACCCCATCCCCGGGTTGCAGCTCAGCTCACTCAGTCTCTGATCAGTCCCTCCGGTGCTGGAAATGTTGTGGGCCAGGCCCGGCCCGGTGGGCCACAGGTGCAGCTGCTGGTGCTCCCCTGGGTGTTCAGTCCAGAGCAGGTTTCAAGAGAAAAGAAAAGGAAAAAAAAACACAGTCCACAGAACTTCTTTGCCTCAGCTAGCTAAAACTATTTAAAAGCAAAGGAGAGCTCTGTCCTGTTGTCTGTCCGTCCGCAGACAACGACAGTCCAGGAGGAGGAATGTGGAGGAGTGAGAGCAGTGTCTGGTAAAAAAAAATTGTGCATTTCTTCTCTCCCCCCTTCACTCTCTGCAACAAGTCTTAAAGGTGCAAAACTTATTCAGCGTAACAGAATGAGACTATTGGGGATAAAAACATCATATAGCCAACCCAGGACACAAACCAATATTTGCAGTCAGGCTTTAGCATGGCAGAAGGAGAGTGTAAGCTTGCTGAAAGGAAAACAAAAATAAAACAATAGAATAGAAATGGAATTACTAGACAATGTCAGTAAATGTGAAATTCAGACAATCTTTTGTTGTTTCTGTGCTCTGCAAAATAAATCACAGATGATCACAGAATATTATGTGTGGGAAGAGACCCACAAGAACCAATGAGACCAACTCTTAAGTGAATGGCCCATAGAAGGATCAAGGCCACAACCTTGATGTTATTAACACCATGCTCTAACAAAGTGAGCTAATCACAGGGTCAATAAATGATCATAAGAACAGGTATTTTTTTCTTTAAACCCTCAGGTGAGGGTTAAAAAGCAAATACGATGAAAAGGCTTTCTCCGCTGTGATAAAATCAATCAGTTTTGTCATTTACTCTGAATGAGAAAAGTTGCAACCCGGTAGGTTGTGTGGTGTTCAGCCTATGAACGCTACCGCTATATGAGCTCAACAAATGTACTTTATTAAAATTTGTGGCAAGTTGCTTAATGTAATTTCATTATTTTCTTATATTTTATTAATTAAACATCATTGTAGTAGAATTTACTATGTGATTTTAAGAAGCAAAGAAATTATTTTCTGTATCTCATTTAGATATATTTTAAAAATTAATTTAATTTTTCCAAATGATGCTGGTATATGCACAGTACTACATATCTTTATTATTATTCTCCTAAGTACAGATCAAAAGACAACATGTAAGATTAAATAATTGTAGAATGCAGCTTGCCTAATTGATTGCTGCAAGATTCATTGCATCAGGCATACAAGTAGAAAAGAAAGCATTCAATTTAGTGGCCCCTGTCTCTAAACATGCAATTCTGAAGCTTTAATTTTAAAAAGTATTCAAATCTCTGCTTGAATCTTATAAAATTCCAGTTAAATTAATCAGGCAGATGTCTAAATGTTTTGATAATAAGATACTGGTGAGTTGAAGTCTATATTAACAGTAGAAAATTCCAGATACTTAATAACTAGTTGTCTTCTGGACACATGCAGCAGGTTTACACACAATGTAATTCTTTTGTGTAAGCACCATATAATTGCTTATAATTTTTCATTCATAATCCTACTTCCACAAGCCTATGAAAGAGCAAGTGAATGCTAACTAGCACATGATGTGATGGTGTAAAAAGCATCACAAAGAAGGCTCAGTTATTGTCTTTAGGGTAATAATCAATTTTTGACTGAAGAAAGAATGAGATACCACAATAGTTTCCTTGATAAAGGGAAAGGATATCACTCTACCTATATTTTTAAAGTTGTAATATCTGTATGTCACATTAAGAGAAAATAGCTACATTTAAGTTTACAGGGGAACACTCTATGCTACAGCTCAGAAAATGATGCCTGTAACTGCTGTATCCCTAGGAAGAAAGACTAAAAGCTGTAGAAAAATAGTTTTCTTTACCATGAAAACTTTTTGTTAATTCACAACACTGAAGAGGATATTATTTTCTTGGTAAATTTTTAAGATAACTATTAAATGTTAAAAGCTTCAAATCCTTGTTTCCTGTTCAAAAGTGTTCCTAAGTGCAGTCACAACTAAGTGAAATCCTGTAATCTCAAATGTCACTAGAGAGTGGCCCAGTGTAAAACATTATCCTGTAAAGAGAAAGCTTGTGAAATATATTCCTATGTCTTTTCTCAATTGGCATATTCTAGCTGAATTTGAGTATTTATCAGGCAGAAGACATAACACTGCATATTAATGTAAACAGTTTCTGGAATTCCACTGCTTTACATACAAATCACAATATCACCTACAAATATTGTTGTACTGTTTAGAGATTTAAAGATGATAGATGCTTGCACTGACAGAAAGATTTAATAATTGCTAGCTGTCATACCTTAAAAGCTATGGAGTGATACATTATTGTTGCTTACTTTTATGTCTTCCCTTTTTAATGAAAAGGATGCAGACTGTATTTAGGGCAAAGGAAATTTCCCAAGGCAATGGAACTCAATTTCCAGGGCTAGCATACTTAAGGACAACATTTAGTCTTCACATGAAGACTAGCCTCAGTTGTGAGGCTGTATTAAAGTGTAAAGGAAAGGTCTGATTCTTGATTATAATTAGCTAAAGGGATAAATTTCTATATATTTATAGGAAAATAGAAGTTTGGTCTTGTTACTTTAATGAAAAACACTTTTTATATTAAAATATTCACACATATATGAAGACACAACCCTCCCCATTCTCTACCAACAATGTCCTGACGAGTTTTATCTTATCTATCTATGAGTTTCTAATCAGTCTTCCAAGAGAAAGATAAATATTGGAAACAGAGTCCACTTTTACAACACTTATTCTTCCAACTGGGTTTGACTTCTATTAATCTGTTCCTTCTTTCTTTTTTGTTGCTATTTTAAATTTATTTTGGTCTATGTGAATTCTTCATCTTGCTGACCACTTCCACATTCATTCCATTATGGTTCTCTCATGACTTAATAGCTCCAAATCCTTGGGTTCAATGTTTACATTACTTTTCTCATCCATAATCCTGTCCCTAAATTTCAAACGAAAGCAGTAAATAAAAGTAGAGAAAATAGGAAGTCAATTAATGGTCATTTCCAGGGCTTGCATTACTAAGGACAACATTTAGTCTTCACATGAAGACTAACCTCAGTTGTGAGGCTGTATTAAAGTGTAAAGGAAAGGTCTGATTCTTGATTATAATTAGCTAAAGGGATAAATGTCTATATATTTATAGGAAAATAGAAGTTTGGTCTTGTTACTTTAATGAAAAACACTTTTTATATTAAAATATTCACACATATATGACGACACAACCCTCCCCATTCGCTACCGACAATGTCCTGACAAGTTTTATCTTATCTATGAGTTTCTAATCAGTCTTCCAAGAGAAAGATAAATATTGGAAACAGAGTCCACTTTTACAACACTTATTCTTCCAACTGGGTTTGAATTCTATTAATCTGTTCCTTCTTTTTTGTTGCTATTTTAAATTTATTTTGGTCTATGTGAATTCTTCATCTTGCTGACCACTTCCACATTCATTCCATTATGGTTCTCTCATGACTTAATAGCTCCAAATCCTTGGGTTCAATGTTTACATTACTTTTCTCATCCATAATCCTGTCCCTAAATTTCAAACAAAAGCAGTAAATAAAAGTAGAGAAAATAGGAAGTCAATTTGCTCCACATGAACAGCAATGAAAAGGTGAAGTTTCTTCCCTTAAAATGTTCCAGACCTGGTGAGATCATAAGGAAAAAAGAATAGGCATATTGATGCACTGGTAACTGCATGAATTAAAACTATTTAGCCTATTAAAATCTAGAATGAAAAAAATCAGGCATATCTTCATGAAAACATATCTGAAATAAACACATCTTAACTAAAAGTAGAATCTAGAGTAAGAATATTTACTCCATTCTCAGAAAATATTGAAAATAAATTATTTTCCATTAAAAAATCACCCCGTTCCTGTAGTCCAGTTCCAATCAGCACTATTGAGTCAGCTTAGTAGGACACTCACTCTTAATCTGGTGGATGTGTCCTTGTCCTCACTGGCATTCCAGTTTCTGTATATAGCAATTTCTCCTCATCTCAGATTTTTATACTATAAGACAAGCATGTTCAGCTGAGAAGGTATATATTGTTTAATTACTTATTGTTTTCTGAATTAGAGAGCTTAAACCTTGAAGACCTTACTTAGCATGCAGCAGTGGATCTCTCTCTTTGGTCATTCACCAGTTACTAAAGGATTTTCTTACATGTTCTGATTTTCTGCCCCAAATGAGTGATATTAGTGTGAGTTTGGAAACAATTATGCAACAAAGTTCATTTATAGCTCTGGTTTCCCTCCAGGAAGATGTGGTGAAGGTCTCACTTACATGAGCAGTCTGTTTGGATAGGTTTCATGCTGTGATGCCATACTACCCATGAGTCACTTTCCTCATACTTCCAATTATTCATTCACCTTCAGAATACCCTATTTTCATGCTTCCCTAGAAACAAGTAGGATGCACTGGAACGCAAAGGGATATTAAATAGCATGAGCATACATACACTTTTCCTGTAGCTTGACTTCAGTTAATGGGCTAACAAATAATAGCTTCAGGAAATATAATGTCTTTTCCTTCCTACTCAGCTGCATTCTAAGATCCAGCACTGAAGTCAAACATTTATCAGAATACATGCAGGATGCACTCAGTTATTTTTTGTGAAAATCATAGAAGGAAAGAAAGGAAGGGAATTTTTGAAACTCTGAGGTTGTGCAGATAGTACTCCTAGGTACCATAACCAGACTTTCCAAAAAATATTAAAAGGAAATTCTACAAAGGAGTGAGAGACTATACATAATATTGTACACAGAAAAATATCCTTATGTTTATGAAAAAGGATGCTTTCTGCTGCTAGTTTAATACTTAATATTCATTTGCATTAAAGAAACAATTTACTTAAAGGAATAAAGAAGAAGACCTTAAAAAATTACCAAACTTTTGTGGTCATTGGAATAGATGCACCTCAATTCCTTAATTTTAACTACATCAAGAATCAATGAATGAAAAAATTTCAATGATAACTTGGATAAAGAGGTGAATTTGGGTCAAGTACTATGATTTAAATAAGTGGATTTATAATATCCAAGAAAAGATTGTTTCTCACAAGGTTCAAACCAGCGAATGATCAAACACAAACACATCAACCATATCATAACCCATCGCTTTTAGCATCTTATTACAAAGCTCCCATACCTTCTTGGTGATGTTTCATGGGCAGCTCCTCCCAGCACTAACTCCTTCCCAGCACACCAACAAACTCTAGCTCTTTTCTCAACCAGCTAACCCACTCTTTTATAGCACTCAGACTCATTGAACACAGCTGTGGCCTGCTAAGGGCAGGCCTGTTCCTAATCTTTTTAATTAGTACAGCTGCAACTCATCAGAGGTGATATTACCTTCTGCAATATCTTTATTTTCTTGCATTCTATCCCTCCACATATTGCTATTTCAGAAATAGGGCTTCAAGCTCTGTTACTTATCCTGGTTTCATCTGGGATAGAGTTAATTTCTTCTCAGGAGCTGGTACAGTTGTGTTTTGGATTCAGAATGTTAATAATATTAATGTTGATTTGTTTTTTGTTAAGTTGTATTTATCCTAAGTCTAAGCCTTTTTTTTTTGTCTGTGCACATGCTCTGCCAGAGATCAGGTACACCTAAGAAAAACAGGAGAGAGCATCACTGGGATGGGCAACCTGAATTGGCAAAAAGAATATTCTACAACTTAGTATGTTATGCCCAGTATATGAACTGAGAAAGTTTCCCAGAAGGCTGGCCAATCTAGGTTTAGGAATGTGCTCTGGCATTAGTCAGCAGGTCAGTGCATCTCTTGTTGGTTTTTTTTTGTTTTGTTTTTCTTTTTCCCTTTTATTGTTAATATTATTTTTATTGTTGTTATTATTTACAATTATTACATATTAGTTTGTTATCCATTATTAAACTGCTTTTATCTCAACTTACAAGTTTTATTTTTGATTTTCCCCCCCATTCCACTGTGGGAAGAGGTTGGATAGGGGGTGTTGAGTGAGTGTAGTGAGTGTCTGCATGGTGTTTACTACCAGTTGGACTTAAACCCTAACATTGCTGAAGAGTCAAAAGCCTTCCAAATAGACCATATAACTGCAGCTGCAGATCTGGTCTCAAAATTGTCTCAAACTAGGTGTAAGGCAAAAGTTTTTGTCTATGAGGGTAGCGAAATACTGGAACAGGTCTCAGTTCCAGAGAGGTGGTAGATGTCCCATCCCTGAAAACATTTCAAAGACATGGACAGGACTCTAAACAATCTGATCTATTTGGAGATGCCCCTGCTTATTGCAGGGGCTTTGAATTAGATGGCCTTTTATAGATCTCTTCCAATCTAGATAATTCTATGATTCTGGGGATACATACTCTTATAAACTTTGATTATTTTACTTTATTCAGTATTTCTTTACCCTAGAGCCATAAATTGCCTTCCTTTTTCCTCAGAAATAAATATGGAGCAAAGAAATACTAACATGATGGTCAGTCTACCTACTTAGGAGAACAGAGTTCCGTATTCCCTCCTACTTTCCTGTTTGCAAACATGTCACAGTAAGTACAGTTCTCTACCCATTGGAAACATTCCACTGGTGTCTCTTATTCTGCTACTTTGCTCTGCAGGCCTTTTTCATTGTGATATCACTTGTCACTACAATGAATAAAATAATATACAAGTTATTTCCCCTGGGGATTGATGACTAAACCATTTGTATTGATTGGTTAATCCTTGGAGCAGTACATACCTGTGGTGGGTTATGCTGTGTAAAGCAGTGGGGTCTGGGTAGATCAGTAGACTGACAAGATGTGGGAAAGCACAATGAGATCTAAATATCAGAGGTTAAAAAGAACTAGGAGGTTTTCAAAAGGATGCAGAAAAGGCATTGTCAATTTCAAGGTAAACCACTGTAAGCTTTTAAAGTGGAATAATTAGGAAATATTAAAACTTTGAAAGAATCTAGAACCATGGAAGCTTCAGCAATCAGTAAAAAACCAGCACTGTTACAAGATGATGTTCATCAGATTCCTGTAAGTCAGAGCTCATTACCTGAAGTTGTGACAAGATAAGAAAAGGAAGACGTGTCATTGGTAAGTTCATATGATGGTGTTTAAAACAACATGATCAGGTCAGCTATTTGGGGGTTTTTTGGGGTTTTTGTGGGGTTTTTTTTTGTTTTGTTTTTTGGGTTTTTTGTGGGGGGTTGGGGTTTATTTTTTGTTTTAGTTTGGGGTTTTTGTGGTTTTTTTTTGTTTGGTTGGTTTTTTTGTTTTTTGTTTTTTTTGTTGTTGTTGTTAGACAAATGATCTCTGCACTACGTTCCTTGTCTGGTGTAAAGTCACAAACAGTTGTATTTTCAACACCAGGTCAGAGAGACACTTGAGTAATGATAAAATAACCTTACTGATGAGCTCAGAATACAGCTACTTCAAGTGCCAGGGAATTAATTAACAAAAGCCAGTTATGTCTTTGTTTCTGGAACACTCGTTTTAGAGTAGTGAATCATGAGAAAAAGCTAGTACACTCATTAAACAATATTTTTTCTGAACATTGTTTTTATAAATAAAAGTATTTCCAGGTCTATACCAATAAAAATATCTGGAGCTGTAACTGGGGATGCAGTTATCTCTCCACGGCACAATGAAATAAAAATTAAACAATAAGCAATAGGTGCTGCCATACACCTCTCAGCAGAGGTCTGGATAAATGTACAAAGAAATGATTACAAGGAGTGTCACTGCCATTGCTCAAGCTGTATTGCACTGAATAATACACAGTGAAAAGAAAAAGAAATTATTCCCCTCTGTGATCCCATAGTCAGCAGATATTTTGTTGATGCAGTACCAGTCAGACAAAAAAGGTGTTTGATCTTACATGAGCACATGCCCAAAGGCCTTTAATCTGTCACAGTCATTAATGCCAATGACATTTCCACTGACCTGCTAGAATTCTTTAACTCTTTCTAGACAACATTTTCTGACATATCCATCCTTCCAATTAAATCTGATAATCACTTGGTTGAGTGAATATTCTCAGGAGCAAAGAGAAAATGTGTTCTCCGTTGTCTTTTAAATTACAGATCATGATGATGACCACATGACAATTAGCAAAATACTGAGTGGAATGCATTTTGTAATTTAGCTTCCAAACGACCTTTATATTAGAGAAGTCAGTGATATGTGGGCAAGTATGGCACTAAATGTGTCAGAAGAGCTAGAAAGAGACAAAATAGTGCATTCTATACTGGTAAAGATCTAGAAAACTAAATACATGACAGTATAGTTTTGTCCTCTTACCCTTCCTGAATGTTTTAAAGACAAGCATTTTCATTTGGCAGTCAGAGAATAATTTTTTTTTTTGTGGCATGTGTACAAAGCAAGAAAGAAATTCTATATAATTTCCAAAATTCCCTAAAACAAAAAAATTCAAATTGAGGGAGAGATGTTTACCTATCTCTATTAAACAATCTCTGAGGCTTTCAGGAAAAAAAGCTCAGGTGTACTCTATCTCCTTGTGGGTTTATGTGTAAATCTTTCTGTAGTGTAAACAGACTAGGCATGGGATGACTTATTTTGACCACTATCCTCAGCAACGCCACATGCTGTGCAGACAAAGCCTTTGAAAGGTTCAGTGTCAGTTATTAAGGAGACAGATGGGATTTGCAGCCAGCCTGCACTCCAGATAACCTCACAACAGTGATGTTGAGAGTCAGGAAGTTGCTGGACTTGCCTAGTTTTACAGCCATGGAAAGTGAACATACAGCTGTCATCTGGCACCATTCTGAGCCAAACCATACAAAAATTTCAGCCACTTTTCTTCACAAGGCCAGGTATATCCTGATAGCTCTGGAGATGGCTGTTCTCCATCTTGCAGGTTTCAGATCAGAATGTATACTGGAATGGAAATGTGCAAAGAAACCACTTCCTTCCACAACTACATAGTAAAAAGGGGATTAGACATACCTAAGGTTTTGTAGGTTTTCTATTTCTATTACTAGTATATAGAGACAGATACTACAGGGGGAATAAAGGTCCTCTCTATCCAATTGACATTTTCACAGCTATGGATGACCTTTCTGTTCTCCAGTTAGTATTTTCAGATCACCTTGCCCCACATTGTCTTGTCAAAGTCACAACTGAAAAGGGAAAAACAAGAGCCCCAAAGCCAGATTATAAACCTAGGCAGAACATGTCTGTTTTATTGAAGGTAAGTGCTGTAAGCTATCTCCTGTCCTCACGTCTGCCAAATTCAACAGGATGAGAGCCAGACAGCAGACACTAATGAGTGGCAGACCTTCACACAGAAGATAATGAAGTGTATTGAGAAAAGTAAGGAAATCACAAAAGTTTTAAATATGAAAAGAAAACAGAGAATTTTTTTTTCAAGTGTCAGTGTATGAGGTACTGACTTTCCATATTATGTTGCATGCTCAGGAGACAGCAAACATCATGGCTCAGGGAAGCATCACCTCCTAGTCAGTCATTCACTTGGGCCCCATATAAATATTTTCTTCTCTAATATGTTCTACTTTCTTCATTATGCTTCTGCACAAATCTAAGAGTCTACCACACTATGCAGTAGAAAGCAATGCTCAGTAGAACATATATTTTTGCCTCAGTTTCACTTTTTCCTGTTTATGACCATGGCATACAACTACCCTAATTCCTTCAGGAATTATGGGGCTAGCTGCTCCCCTGCTATGTGGTATTCACATTCTCTGAAAAAATTCCTTCGCCTAGGATTTTTCTCCTCAGAAGCTGAGAGGCCTCAGAGAAAAAGAGAACAATTCTTATCTCATTTCCTGCTCTGTGTTTTGCTCATGTGGAATGTGTTTGGAGATTATTTACCCAAAGGTGATCACTTGATAGGATTCTGGGGTGAGTTGTTTTGACTCATTGGCCAATTGAGGCCAAGCTGTGTCAAGACTCTAGAAAATGTCATGAGTTTTCATTATTATCTTTTTAGCATTCAATAAATATCTTTTCTGTATTCTTTAATATAATATAGTATAATAAAGTAATAAATTAGCCTTCTGAGAGCATGGAATCAGATGCATCATTCCTGCCTTCATCAGGGCTTCCCCAAAAATACAATATTGCTAGCCTTAGGCATTTGACACAACAGGATGTGGGGGTACAACTGTCATCCAAACTTCACCTCCAGGTTGCATTATGATCTTAGAAATGCTCCTCAGGCCTTGGCCTTGACAAACATCATCCTTGCTCCTCTTGCAGTTTTCAGAAACACTGTCTGTTCTTCAGAACTTATATTGTCCAATGGGCCCTTTTTTTTAACATATAGGTGTGGAAATTTATTTTTCTTACCTGAATAATAATCCAAGTGGAGCAACATTTTTGTTATTGAAATTTCAAGGAAAGTTACTGACCCAAATTGCATCCAGGATGGAAAATTATTACACCTTGAATCAACTCCCTTGTGACCTTATGAACAGAGGTCCTTAATGAGACTCTTTGAGCTCTCCCAGACTGCAGCAGGCTGTGACCAGAAAAGTCTCTCTTGCTGGGGCACCTCTCAGAGCCAATGAAATCTCAAGTTTGCTATACTTGAAGACCACCACCAAAAGCCAGCAATGGAGCCTGGGCTATTTCCACTCCTTGAGGCTCAATCCTTCACCCATTGCAAAGAGGCAAAGCAAATTTTTCACAGGTGCATATACACCTTGGTTCTTCAGATCACTGTGTGTGCATGCATATGAATATGCTCTAGAAAATGTATTGTGAATGTTGCTATATTAATTTTTTTATGTTAGATTTGTAAGTAAATTAGGTTTAAAAGCAAGTTACCTCATTACATAATTGTGCCTATGCTAAATTCCATGGAGTCTTTTGTTAAGGCTATTGCCTGAATAAACTATCAGTTTATTAAATTTGAACTAAGCTTATTTAAATTATTTCAAAATTTTTTGAACCTTTAAATTATTTTTAAAACTTTGGCCTGAATCACTGATCAAGTCCAGGGCTAAATTTGGGAAGGGGTCCACTAGAACATTGTGAATCAACAGAACAGTCTGCCTTACTCCTATTTTTATCCTTGCCCTTTCCCATCATTACCTTTTTGCATCCCTAGCCTCCATGGAGATAATTATTGGGTTGATTTTAATCTGAGTTGTCTCTGTGTGCTGTAACAATTTAATAAGTAGTAGAGTGAACAATAGTAGTAGACCTGCCAACATTTTTTTATTTTCACTTTAAACTTTTGCTGATACTTTTGCTGGTGATCCTTTGAGTTACCTGAAAGACCCACTTCTGACAAAGGATCACAGACAGCAGGCAATTTGAAAAAAAAAAATAGAAAATCCAATCTCTTCACATGTCAATGACAAGGAAGAAGAAAAAAGGGATTTTGTTGTCCCAGTTATATTGAAATTAGGCTATCAGTTCTGGTGGTGGGAGGTCTACCCAAGCCTTCTCTGTTTAAGTGTCTGTCAAGCATAGCATGAAACACATATATGCACAAATATATTAACCTGCTGGAGCTTCTGAATGTCTTCTCAGCATGATGTGCAAATGCTGCTATGCTCTGTTAATCTAAATCTGTGTAAAGTATAAGAAAAGTAATGTTCCATATACTGCAGTAATAGACATATGATGTGAATCCAGCATTCAACCCATTCTATGAAATATTTAACTATTATCTTGGGTATTTTCAAAGTCATAGGAAAGATGATGAAGAATAAAAGGGATCTGCAGGGGTTTTGTACATGTTCTTAATTTGGGAATGGAAAAGTGCAGTCTGACAGCTATCTTTTGCAACATTATCATAAGAGGGTTCTAGATTCTTTAGGTTAGTTAGCAAATTTTTCTCTGGTTTGAGTCTTTTTTACTTAATCAGTATGCAGAAGCAATACAGCATATTGGTATGTCTACCCCAGGAGTGACTTCTAGATGCCATTGCATTATAAATCATTAAAAAAGCACTAAATTCATAATGACTCTTACATTAAACTCACTGAATAGATTATAGAACATTTAATGGCCCATGCCCATCTTTTTTATTTTTTCAGTGACACTTATAGTTGGAGAGTTGTCATTTCCACAGTTTTCTTTATATATAAGTGGATTGTATTGCCTCTCACCTTGTTGTATGTTCATGGTTTTGAGTAGCAGCTTTTTGTAGGTCCTCTCTGTAAAGGATAAAAGCGCATCCTCCCCATCATTATTTCTCCTTTGAGTTCTCTGAAAAAAAATGCTTTCAAACATTCTCCTCTCCCTCTAAACATAAAGACAACAAAGAACAAAATGAAAATACAGCAACTGCCTTCCCCCAATATTAGATTTCCCTTCTTTTGGTAAACCCTAGTGGTTTGAACTACCATTAAAAGGAACTTGCTTTTTTTGTCTACTTTAAGCCTTCCCTATTAAGTGAGAGTTCTGCAGATCACAGAGCTACAAGTCAGTTGCAGAATGTATGTTGTGGTAAGTAGAATTAACCTCTTGACCTTCAATTCTCCTCTCCTGTGATTCACACAGATATTTCTCTAACCATTAAGATGTTTTTACTGACAAACAAAAGATAGCTTTTTGCCACTATTTCTCACTGGAAGTTGAGCTAGTAGTCCACAGAATTCAAGTTTTTAGGCTGTTTCAGCTGTATTTAGTGAAATTAAAGTTGCACATTTCTACTAAATATCTATCTTTTCAATGGCAAAAATGCATCCATACTTATGCATCCACCCCATTTTGACTTGGAAAAAAATGGCAAATTTATATTAAAAACCAGATTTGTTGTACTTGTTTATTAGTTCTTATGAAGGTGTATTTGCAAGCATTTACATGCATTTCTTAATGATTTGCTTTTTTAAAAAAAGGATACACACAATTTTGTAGAAAATAGCTGCAAATGAAGCTCTGGCTGCCAAAAAGAGAAAACTACAATCTATTTTTAAAAAACAGTAACAGAAAAGAAATTATTTTAATAGTTCTGTTAGGGATCGTTCTGCACAATCTGAAATTCAGATGAATGCAGAAAACCTTGACAATACTTTCAACCTGACATAATCAAGCCAAAATATTTCAGAAGAAAAATTTCCTGCATTTCCTAGGAATGGAAACAACAATATATTGAATAACAGAAAGAAATAAAAGCTATTTTGTTATTGGTTGCATTAGGACCAAAAATGAACTTACACTGTAAATTATGACCTAGGTCTCTTTGTCACAAACATTACAGATTGATTATGTAGTAAAGACATCAGTGGATCAAATGTTTGTGTGTAATTAAAAATTTGTTTCTCTGCTGAGTGAGAAAGAAAGCAGTAAAATTTGAATAATAGTTTCCAGGATAATTTTCTGACCAATTTAGGCAAAATTACTTGTTAATTTCCCATTAATATATGGGAAATTATGTAAATTGTGTAACTTAACTAACTTCTATAATTCTTCCAAGGACGTGTCTGTGTTACCCTTTATTTCACTGTTTCAAATGAAGGTAGAAGAAATAAAGGGATTTATTCAGATAATAATTTTTAGCCTGTTTGTAAGAATTTAAATTTTCTTAAAAAAATAAAAATCAATTGACTTAGAAAAGCATTGTGTGAAAAGCATTGTTTTGCCAAGACAGGTATGTATATATGAATCTCTGGGGCATTTGCATGTTTTACATTTTACAGTAATGCTTATTTTACTTGTGCACATAACTACAAAAAACAAAATCTCTCAGACTGTGATAGTACAAGAGGACACAATTTGTACTTCTGCAAAACTATGATACATTATTTTGGATTCCTCACTCTCTAATTAGAAACTTTAGAAAGGTGGCATATTTGAACATCTGTTGGGAAGATACACATGCTTTCAAGCAACAAAGTTTTCTAGAATAGGTAAATCCTGAAAGGTCTTTGGGCTCTTCATTGTATGACACAATTGTACTCTAAAAGGCCCTAAGTACTGGACAAAAAAAAATTCCTCTTGTACAATCATTGTAACTACTGGAATTGTCCCTTCCATCCAGTTAACAGGTCTTAACAATTTACTGTGCTAACTCTGTCATGTTATTTCTATAAGCACATGTTCTTAGCTCACGAGAAGGAGAAGTAATCTAACTTCAGCCTTTAATGAATGACTGGAACCAGCTTACTGTTGTTCTGTAACAATGTTTCCAAACAATTTCTATTATTCTTTGTAATATTTTGTGACTTACTAAGCTTCTGCAGCTTAACAGTGAAAAGGGTTTTTTTAATTTTTCTTTTTTTAAGTGGTGTCTCCACAAGGACACCAAGAGATAATTTTTACATCATATTAATACGTATGAAATTTCTTGACAGGGAGAAAATGCTAATCAAAATATGGATGAAGATTTTTAACCAATAAAATTTTATACAGTGTAATTAAAGCAAAGTAAAGGGAAATTTTCCTCACGTGAAAATATCTGGTTTTAGGCTAGTCATGTAGCATTCAAGGACAGTTCATTGCTTATTAATTTCTGCAATTAATTTATTTTTTCTGAAAAATGTTGCAAGGTTTTCAAGAGCCTCATTTTTTTTCTTTTCAGGGAAAACAAGTGATTGTTCCTTCTGCTAAGACCAGTGAGAACACAGGAGAAAGGAAGATCATCTGCGAAGATTGTCCCTTATAAACACAAAGAACATCTGTGCAGATATATATATATATATATATATATATATATATATATATATATATATATATATACACACACACACATGTAGTTTATGGAACATTTGGTGCAATTTGGTGTTGGTAGCACAGAAGATGTGGAACTGAATAAGAAATTTGAACAAGAAGAAAAAAATGTATTATGTAAATATTTATTACATTTCTGAAATAAGTGATCAGTTACTTTTTTTTTTTCTCTGAATGGGGAATAACCTGGCTGTATCATTAATGCAACATATACATCACTAGTTCTAAGCTGGATGTTGAATTGTTGTTCTCTTTTCTGGGATCTCAGGATAATCTCATGGGTTTTATTCTGCACTTCTCATTCAGTCATTTTCTTCTCTCGTCAGCCTAGATTTTATTATTCTCTCTGGCCTATTGGCTACTGTGTAATAAGAACTGCTTTGAAATTTGAGACAGAGAACCCACCCTTTTAATCCTTTTCCTAAAAAAAAGCTGAAGCATCTGAAAGCATGAAGGCATGGGGCCCAGGTCTCACTGTCAGTTTGTAGTCATTTGGAGCCAGATAGATTAGACAAGCTGCTCACAAACAATAAATTCAAAGTGTCAGACTTGTTGTTGATGTACAGAATAATTCTGTGATGCAGAATACTTGGTGCAGACACAACAGATGCAAAGTATGACAACAAGGTCCATGGCACCTCTGAGATGCCTTGAGCTGGAGGTGTTACCTTTCCTTTCCCATAAGTCGGGTTTTGTTTAAGAATCATGGGAATAGAGAAAAATGTCCCGAGACATTATTTACTCAAGAATAATCTCTCTTGTTGCAGCAGTCTTTTTCACATCACCTTCTATCTTCATATTCCTAAGTGAATTTTATGCAGCATTTAAAATTTCTTATCATATAAACGTTCTATTTTACCTATTCTTTTAACAGTATTTATTGTATATTTGGGTAATCTGGGTCTTAATATTTTGTCAAATATTTCAGCATATGATGAACCCAGTTTAAAGGGTTTTTTTCCACACTCAGTGACAGAAATCTGAATTTGACTTTCCATTTTTTCTTAGCTTTCTTTCACCTAAACCTTATTTGAAACATGGTTTTTGAGTTTGAAATAACAGAATTCTCAATAATTTTATCAAATTCTTCAAAAAAATCCTCTTTCTGATATTTGTCTTATTTCTTTAAAATTTTATTTTGTTTCTATTTTCTACATTTAAGTTTGATTTTAATTCCTTTTATCCTCATCTATAAATCTTATCTGTTCAAAAATCATTTTTGCTGCTCATATATACTCACCATGGTAACAATTTTATCACTAAATAGTCTAAGCTTTTCTAAGCATTATATGTCAATGTGTTACATGTCTGCATTTCCTTCATTCCATCAAGTTCAGATGTCACTCTGACCTGTATGTCAGCACCCAGTTTTATTTAATTGGCTTTTATTTGTCCTAAAGACTGTGTAAGATGTTTGAAAGATGAAATTATGGTAATGTTCTATTTGTAGGTTTGGTGCTGTTGAGATAGAATAAAGACAATATTGAACAAACAAAATAATATATTTCAGTTATGCTACAGAATAAATGGCAACAGCTTGCACTGAATGTAGAACATGGGAGGTGAAAAGGTGCACTTGTCTTTTCTGTTCAGAACTGGTTTTCACAATATGAAGCCTTTAACATTTGCAGTCTGGCTTCCTGCCAAGCCAAGAAACTTATGAACAGGAGAGCAAATAAATACAGATTTTCTTTCTGAAAATGATTTTGTGGTTATTATTAAAAAAATGCTAAACGTGCATCTTGTTTGTTCTTGTGTAGAACTATACAGTAAATAATAAAATTTTCGCTCTGCTTAGATAGGCAGGTTTCATAAAAGAGCAGTATTTAGCTGACCCATCTTTAGTAGTTATAGCTGTCCATCTGCTTGCTTTGTTTTTTATAACATGAAAAATTTTATTTGTTTCTTTTAGGTTAAAATCAGAGTTCCACAACAACAAATTCCTAACTCTGAAATTAAAGCTTGTCTAACATGTTTTCATCAATGCTAGGTGATGAAACTTCAAAATTGCTTTCTCACTTTTAGTTCTTGAATATACTACATTCAGGCTACTGAAGCTAATTCATCATCATCCATGTTCTGTAGTTTTGCATTCTGACCAAAAAATTAATAATCACTTTTGCTTCTCTTCCTTTACAATCATTTCACAAATCCTCATGAAGAGGCATAAAGACAGTTTTAACATGATTCATTCATCCTGTTATGCATGTAGATGTTAATTTTTTCTGGGTTCCTTATCTTGTGTGGGTAACTCTCAATAACTTTCCTTCCTTGTTTCTCTCTACCCTTCCCAGTTAATTTAACTTCTGCTGTAATGCAATATTTTGGCTGAATTAAAAAGGAGAACTGTAAGACAGGGGTTGTACTCTGCTGAATGTTAGGTATACCATAATGTAAAGCAGTAAATATTAAAGAAAAGCATCCATGAGGCAGAGCATAAAAGCAAATAAAGATATGCCTGTGCTTCTCTGTCTGAATCTAATTTTAAGAAGAAAAACAAGCAGGTCCAAAGCAGAATGTTAAACCTCTAAAAGTATTTACCTCTTTGTGTACAGGATACAGGTTATGTAGACTTGAATGTATATGGCCTATATATTCTTTTAATATTTTATTCATCACAGTAGATAAATTAATAATTATATTACTTTAATGACTGTCTGACTTTTCAATAGATATTTATGCACATGAAGCTGTATACTTACTTAGAATAAAGGAAGAATTAAGTTTTTGAAGAAAATAACAATAGAAAAAAGAAATTGCTTAAATTGCCTTTTGAAACAAGGATACTTTCTGCTTAGATTAAACGTAAATTAATTGTGCAAAGCAGCAATGAAAAAAAGGGTCTCCTTTTTTTTTTACATTTTACATTTTTAAGGGACAAAAAGAAGACAAAACATACCAAGAAAGCATGGCACTGTCAATTTCAGACTACAAAAAATATCCTAAAATAATTATAAATGTTGATACAAAACTGAGGTCTGTGGCTGACACACCTGAAGGCTGTGCTGCCATTCAGTGGGACCTTGATAGGCTGGAGAGCTGGGCAGAGAGAAATCTAACGAGGTTCAGCCGGGGCAAGTGTTGGGTCCTGCACCCGGGGAGGAATAACCAGCACAGCCTGGGGCTCACCACTGAAGAGCAGCTCTGCTGGGAAGGACCTGGGCGTTTTGGGGGATGAAAAGCTGACCATGAGCTGGCAGTGCTGCTGTGGCCAGGAGGGCCTGTGGTATCCTGGAGTGCATCAGGAAAAGTGTGGCCAGCAGGTCAAGGGAGGTGATATCACCCCTCTGCTTGGCCCTAATGAGGTCACATCTGGAGGGCTGTGTCCAGTTCTGGGCACACAGTTCAAAGAAGACAAAGAGTGACAGGAGAGGGCCCATCAGAGGCCGTAAAGACAATGAGAGTATCTCTTATGAGGAGAGACTGCGAGAGCTGGGCCTTTTTCGTCTGGAGAAGACTGAGGGTGGATCTCATTAATAAATATAAATATTGCAAAGGCGGGTCCCAAAAGAATAGTGCCAGACCCATTTCTGTAATGCCAGCCACAGGATCAGGAGTAAGAACCATAAATGTAAATGCTGGAAGTTCTACCTCCGCACAAGAAAGAGCTTCTCTCTGTTGAGGGTGCCATAGCACTAGAACAGTCTGCCCAGGGAGGTTGTGGTGTCTCCATCCTGGGGATATACAAAACCCACCTGGACATGCTTCTGTGTCACCTGCTCTAGTTTACCCTGACTTGGTAGGGTGTTGGATTGGATAATCTCCAGAGGTTCCTTCCAACCCTAAAATTTCTGTCATTGTATGAATTATAACTTAGGTATTTTTTCTTGCCTTTTTTATACTCTCACAGATGTCCAGGAAAAATTATTACAAATAAATAATTTTTAAATATATATTCCATAAGAAAAAGATGCAACTTTTCCCACTCTAACACAACCATTGCCAGATAAAAGTTCTTGTTGCACAACTTTACATTTCATTTAGCTTTTTATATTCTATTTATTTCAGACAGATTTAAAATGTATTTAAAAACAAATGCAACTTGCACTTGCAAATGAAAGTCATTGCCAAGTCCAAACCACTGCATCACTACTCTACAAGAGCTGTTCACTTTTCAGAATCAGTTCATATGACTGGGTCCTAAGGGTAAAAAAATAACAGAGAGACTAAAAGAAAAGAAAGAAGAGAAATGCTAAGCGTTCTGGGTGGTGTATTATGATTATTCATTGAATAGATGGTTTAACGTACATGCTTAATTATTATCTTATTAAACTAACACACTGTTTATGTGAATATATGATACATTGTGTAATAGCATAATAAAATTGCAACGGGATAGATAACTGTGATGGAATGAGTATTGCTTCAGTGGTGCATGCCAACTTACGGAATACTAATGACAGCTGAAGTAACATTTTTTGCTTCAATGAGTCAGGCTATCAGTCAGCTTCATCCTGGAAGCTACCTCAGTGAGCATGCTTTTGTCTGTTTCAGTTTTTAACATGTTATGGTATTTACATGTATGCTAAGTATTGGATCTAAGAAAACATCCATCTCTTTTTTTTTTTTTTTCATTTTGTTTTCTAAATTTTTATTGCAGACAGAATCTTACATTTCAGTTGTGGAATTCAAATGTGAGCTATTGAAAGAATTACTGTAAGCATAATGTAGAAAATTGAGGCTTTCAGGGGCTTTGCCTTCCGTTTGCTTTGATTTCTTGTGGGTTTGTAGGATTTTTAGTTTGGGTTTGTGTGGGGGTGTTTCAACATGTATGCTTAAATGCTCCCCATTTTGATGTTTTGTTTTGGTTTTTTGAGTAGGTACAGGGACTTTCTACCCACCATTTATAATAAAGCCTTGTGGAGTACCTACAGGAAAATATGGCATGATAACTGGCAAGTTAAATATGATTCAGAAACTGTATGCCTGTGCTAGTGGATCTCTTTTAAGCTCAGGGGTAGTTCTGTACTCTTTGGATTACCCTGTACCTCAACAGTTTGAATTCTCAAGAGAGGAGCTATGGTTTCATGCATCTACTGCAGATTTGGCAGTGATTTAATCTGTTTTGTTTTTTAATGGCTTTTAGTTAAGCATTTGTGCTCCTCAAACATTTAGAAAATTGAGCATCAAGAAATGGCCCATGTGGACAACGTCATTGTTATTTCTGCAGTGCAAAGCCAGACATTGTTTAGCCTCCTTTCACTCCCTGTCCAACCATCTGAGTGATGATTTCATTGATCTACATTAAATTGAGCTGTGCAAATGGAGAAAAAAAATTATGAATCTCAATAGGAACATTCACTCCGATTTTAATTCCTAGCCATTCCACAAGCCTGAAAATTTTGATGCTAAACAAAAAAGGAAAAGTCACAAAAAAATCCAACCAAACAAATAAAATAATCAAAAACCAATCATCCTACAAAAAAAGTGAAAAAAAACTTCCAGCATTTTTCTCTAGTGGACACCAGAAAGGTAGAAAATACATGTACCAGTTTAATGTGGTCTAGATTCCTTCCTCTTTAGTCAAACATCTTTCTTTTCAAAATAAATCTGATTATTATTGTCAAATCATTTTGCCTTGAAATTGCCTTGAAGTCTACAATGATGTACAAAAATACACATTATTGTTTTCTGAACTTATTTAAAAATTATTAGTATCACCTACATCAATTATTTCAATACCTATAATTTTAGCTGCATTCAAAGGAACTGAAGTTTGTAAACTCTATAGTAGCTTAGCTGTGAATGCTGAGGAGGTAGTTGCAGTCAAGTTTCAGGTACTTCTTCAGACATGTACAAGAAGATATGTAAGCTGGAATT
Organism: Emberiza elegans; assembly: GCA_024865655.1. Classification (NCBI taxonomy): domain Eukaryota; kingdom Metazoa; phylum Chordata; class Aves; order Passeriformes; family Fringillidae; genus Emberiza; species Emberiza elegans. The sequence continues at coordinate 32,111,312 of JALJVW010003023.1, read as the reverse complement.
CATTAAATATTGCTCTAGAAGTTAGAAAATGAAATAATCATATAAGCTGTTCATTCTGGGCTACTTTTCAAAGTAAAGAAGATGAGCTGTCTCTAGAACATGCTTCAACTGACCTATGTTAAACATCTAAACTACATTATGAAAAGAATTGTTCACTGGAGGCCTCTGATATCCAAGGATTAGAAAATGAGGCTACATTCAGTCATAGACACCTATGACATGGATAGTTGTAAAAAGAATATGAATCTCAATTTGAGATCTCGCTCCTCTATAGACAGATGTTAAAAAAAAATACATATTTGGAGCTATGCCATTATTTTAATTGATTGGTGGGAAAAAGGTCAGTTAATTAGGAATTTTCCTTACTCCCTAAATTTCAGGAAGACATTTATGGAATAATGTATGAATTTTATATATCAGGTTTCCTATTTGGTTGGTACTCTCTATGTCTTTTGTAGCATAAATTGATTCTGGTGAATTGTCTGATAGACACTATCTGACCTGAAAATAGCTCTTTAAATATTAGAAACATCTCAGATACATGTACTTGAATTTATGCAAGCATGGTCACACATTATTTTAGCTACCGCTGACATGCACTTACAGCTTCCTGTATTAATTATGTGTGTTTTATATGTTTAACATTCTGTCTCCATCATGGTAGACCTAGATATTACAGTTCACATTTAAAGCAAGCTCCCAGCTTCCTGGTTAGTGCATCTTATTTATAGAACTGCCTCAAATATTTTGCTTCTTTTTACCCAATTTCAAAATACACTTTTTTTTTGTTGTTTGTTTTGTTTACCTCCAATAACATCTTTTATTTAAAAACCAAGTAATTTCATAATATTTTTTTCCAGGAAAACTTTAGTTTAGTTTAAGTTTTGAGAGATTTTTCCACCTGTTCTTTGATAATTCAAAATAAATTATAAATTCACACATAAGCTCTCCCTACAAGTAAAAGCCAAGCAGATGTTGAGTTGAATGACACATCTGTTGGCTTGAGAAGAAATTAAATGTATGCCAAATTGGATTTGCCCTTTATTTTTCTTAGGAGACTGAATCTCATAACTGAAGCAGACACAACCTAACAAGGAAAATAATGTATTTTAAATCATGAGTTCTATTGAAAATCTATATTTTAATGACAATATTTTGGATCTTTTTAATTGCATTAAAAGACATTTAGTTTAGAGGTGGACTGTGCATTGAGATACATGACTGATCTTATAAAAATTATCACTGGAGATACTCACTGACATATTAGCAGTCAGTGTGAAAATATAGAATTACTTCATGTCATCAAGCATATATATTTTTGTGAGCAATATAACAATTAACATCAGTTTATAATTAGATAACTAAATATTTTATTATTGCAAAATAAATTACCTAATCTATTACTGAGGGAATAGTAATAAAGTATAATTTCTAAACAGCAGAAATAAAATTTTACACTGGAAAGAGCTGAGCAAGCAGATTATAAGAGAAACCTCATCATGCATTCATATCATAAAAGGCATTTGGGTTATTGAGGGTGAAGTAAGAATAACATTTATTCAAATGTTCTGAAAAAAGATTGTGTTATAGAGATAATACATTTTGAAAATGCAATAATGAAATATCTTAATAACAATTATTTGTGAAAGGAAATGTACAGAATTTTGTAATAGAGGAGCAAAGAGACACTGAATGAAATTGAAAAGCAACAAATTTGAAGTTGATTAAAGAGAATACATCTTTACATGATACAAAATTAACCTGCAGTTTTCATGGCCACAATATATCCTTGAGACAAGGGTTGGATTGATAAAAGGATTAGACAGTTATGTAGGTGATGGAAACACTCACAGCCACATTAGAGAAGAAAAACAGGAAAAAATTATTTTAGCACATAATTTAATCACTAACTGAAAGAACAGATATAACTTTGGCATGGTGCAATTTATTTCATAAAAAATTGTTACTGGTTTGGGGTTTGTTTGTTTGTTTGTTTTTTGGTAACTTTAATCAGGAAACAATCTTTCTTAAAAGAACGCCCTAATAATTTTTTTCATTCTCATTATTTTCTGAGAAGGATAACATTTTGGTGTAATATTGTCCTCTTCATCCTTGTCCATATAGAATCTGCTTAAGTTTATTTTTATGTATTTTTCTCAGTGAAGTCTGCTTACATGTTCCTTGGTTGCCCATTACTCAGAGCTACTGTTTTCCTTGTTTTCTTCCTTACTGTTTTTACTGAACAGTAAAAGGTCACATTCGTAACACACCACCACAATTTCTATTAGTAATCTTCAATCTGTGGTATCATTTCACATTTGCATTATTCCACTCCACAAAATTTATTCTAAAGTCACAAGCAATTCAATTAACTGAACATAGCTGCTCCCTACAGGTTTAATTAAAGTTTAACTCAAACTAATTTAAATAATGGTTTCCTGTTACTAGTTCATTGTTATGCCAGTTAAACAAACAAACAAAAAAATCTCAATTCTGTACAAATCCAGTCAATTCACAGGACCTTGCACTGTTGAGGTAATATAAATCTGTTGTTTTTCATTAGTAAATGAGGAAATAATATTTACTGGGAAACTCATACTATCATCAGGATTTTAATATCTCTTCTTCCCATTTAGGGTTAAATGACCTTTCACTTTTGCATTCTTCTTCTCATTTAAAGATTCATTAACTCAATATTTTGGTGTAGGGGAAAAACAAGATTTAAATAAAATAAAAATAGTAAACAGAATAGCTTGTTTTGGTCAGGATGTCAAGAAGTCATCTAGTCCAACCCTTTGCTGAAAGATTAGTGTGTAAGAAGTCTTGTCCATGCGGACATTGACAATCTCTATGAATGGAGATTACACAGTCCTTCTGGTCAACCTGCTTCTTATTTACCTACTATCCCTATGACAATTTTCACTATTTTCCCTATTTGCAGAAAGAATTCTTGTTTCTGCACTGTTTCTGCACACTACTTCTTCTCCTTTTGCTTTGCACTTCAAAAGAAGAGTGCAACTTGTCTGTAACCATCTTCTAGGTCACTGAAGGCGATTCAGGGCCTTTCTCAACTGTGTTCTCCAATCTGAACCGAATAAACTTCCTTAACATCTTCCCATGTGACTTTTTTTGCATGCAGACCAGTGGGATAGTGAAGGATAAACAGCTAAGCTGTTTCAGATATTTGCATCATTTGTTTCAAAAGATGGTGATACTTTTCAACTTCAAGTTTTCTTTCCTGTTGCACCCAAATAAAATGTGAAAGGCACAGTTGATCAAATTGGCAAAGTATGCAGAGGAAAATAATAAGGAAATTCTAGAAATAGTTAAAACAAGTTATTATCTGACTAATTATACTTCATGTTTCTGTGGTTAGACTGTATCTATTAGCTAACCCATACCTCTTAAAGCTACTTCTGATATCTTTATCCCATGCAGATGCCTGCAGTATAGTTGTCGCTTAATTTTTAGAAATGTTGTTGCTGACATTATGAATCAGTTGACCTTAAAATTTCATGTTGCTCCTTCTATTGAAAATCATGAGATGAACTTTACAATGACCAGAACACAGAGCTCTGCAATAGAAGAAAATATTACTTCCTTCCAGTAGAATAGCTGCTCAGAATCACAGCGAAAGTAGAGCAAGCAGATCAAAGGAAATACAAAAGATTAGAGGTGTAAACACTGTCAAGATATGTCTCTAAAGAAAAGAGTTTGAAAGTGACCTTGTTTCACTATCAAAGACTAAAGTTCACATTCTGCAAAAACACCAATCTTGGATGTAAAATCAACTAAAGTAAACTAACTGAAATAAAAAAAAATCCAGGAAACAGCTATGAAGAGTGTGGTAGATAAAACTTACATGTCTTATCATTATTTTATATTTAGAAAAAAAAATTACTGTAGTAAGATTGAAAAGCCAAAAGCTTACATTTCATTTAGCAGTAGTGTATTAGTACTAACAGTGTAATTGTAATAATAACAGAACCAAATATAACATTAAAATAATAAAACCTTCTTATTCAATATATAAAATCCTTCCTACAAGAAAAAATAACATAGAAAAGCAAAAAAAAAAAAAAAAGAAAAAATTTAATTGCAAGGCTCTTAAAAATCACTTTGAAAAGAAAATTGCTTAGATTATTCTTAAAAAATTGTGAGAAAAACCATGAAACAGCTCATCAGCTCTTTGACAACTGCTCTTTTTCCATCAATTGTATAATAGAAAAAAATGCAAAAAAAACTTCATCGTTTTTCCCGTTAAAAGTTGTATTCTATTTTACAGTCCCAAGGCCAGATGGCAAATGGTTGTCTGTGGAGAACCATTCGTAATGGCAGATCCTGTTGAATTTTTATCCCATAATGTGGTTTCAAATTCCTCATAGAAATGTATCATGAAAATATCTCATTAAAATATAGAATATTATTTTTCAGGAAATTTTAATTCTAACATAACAATCTTGAACTTCAAGTGAAATATATAAAATACTTAAAAAGCTGAGCCTACAAATTATTAATTCTGCTTCATATTAAAAATCACACACTTGATAGATGCAGATTTTTATGGATCACTATAATTTTTCATCTGTCCCAAATGTTAATGGCTCTTCTCCTCTGTTCCACAGGGAACAACTATCCCTTCAAGTGTTATGACCCAGTAACATAATTACATTATAAATAGAATAAATATGTTTAATGCATTTTCTTGCAATTTTCCTGTTTCCTGTCTTACCAGCTCTAAAGTTTGTTCTTCTCTATCTCTACTAGGGGATGTAAAAGATTTTGCCTAATAAGCTAATTTTTCTTTAGTTTAGAAGATGATCAGTCTAGAATCTCTGTGGGTTCAGAGATGTGGATGGTAGCATACTGAATGACTTTTGGCAGTGACCTTCTCTTTCCCATAACTGAATTTCTAAAGACAACTCTTGTTTTACACTAAAAATGGTGAAAAGAGTGAGGTTCAAGTTAGTTGTCTGTGTTTTTTACAGTTATAATTCTCCTCTATCTCAGTTAAAAGCTATTTTCCCTCAATACATGGAACTGAAGTTGTGCCATTGAGATAAACATCCGGGATTCACTCATCACTACATCACTCCATAAATACAAATCAACACTCAGTAAAAGGAATAGCAGGTATGATTCACCACACTGACATTTAATGTAAAAGGTAGAGAAATAAGTATGTAGGAGAATGTTTTTCTTTCTCCCAGCTAGTAACTTAACAAGACCTGACAGTGATTAGGATGTCAGTTCTGGCGAGATCATAGCAAGAGTAGGCAGTATGGGAGAGATAACCAGCCCCGTCCAATTTTGTACTTGAAAGTTAGATTCCAGATCTAATTTAGTAAGTGGATTGAAGAGAGGAATGAGACACTGAAACTGGAAAATACAATTCTAGATCTGTCACCAAGTTGCTATGCTGATTTAGGCAAGCCATTACACTGTCTCTACAGGCCCATTTTAGCACTACTAATAGAGGGATTAGACTTAATAGGAAGTATTTGTGTTAGGTCTTTCAAAATGTATTACATTAAAGAAGTGTGGTAAACATTAATTGGTCATTTTCAGCACTTTTTACCTTGTTTCCTTATTTCAAGGCCATTCCAATTGGTCTTGTAAGCCAACATCTAGGATTCTCTTTTCTAGCTACTTGAAACAACAGCTGGTCCACTTGGGTCTTTAGCTTTCTATCAACATACTTAATTTTTCATATTTTTTCTATATTCCAGATAGAGAGAACACATTCCATCACTTATTTATTCAGAACAAGGGAAAACCTTAAAATATTCAGCCCTTACTTGCTTATGAACTAGATGCAGTGCTGCTCATCTAATAGACTGATACTAAGCCTTTCCAGTTTGAGTTAGAGCTGAGACATTGCAAATCCCTTATTCACACTTTCATAGTTAAAGTTCACTATAGAGTTAATATTCTTCTTAACTTTATTAGAGACTGTGTTATAAATGATCAATCGAAAAGTCAAATTTATCAAGATGCGAAAAAGATTTAATTGGGTTTTTTTCCATGACCAAAATATGGTCCTCAAAACCCACAGCCAAAGAGACAATGTCGAGCCTGGGAGTGAACCTAGATCTGACCTCTATCACATCAGACCTCTCTCTGTTCACAAGCACCGCTTCCAGCCAGGCTATTTTATACAGTTTTTAATGCCTGAGGCAGAGGAGTCCCGATTTCGATTGTAACTCTGCATATGCATGAAAGTTTCTTTCACTGTGCAGAGCAGGACTGACGCCGACAGGGGGCTATTTACAAACCATGACGGGGCTGCTGTGGAATGTGTCTCAAGATGTTTATTTTTCAGCATCAGTCTCATTACATGATTATGACAATGGGAAGATGCCAGCAGCTCACATTCCAGGCAGCAGACCAGCAACTTAATGTTACAACTTACTTTATAAGCTTCTTGACCAATCATGCAAAGCAAAAGCATATTGACAGTAGTTCTATCCAATCACCATAAGCACACATATCTTTGGTTAAAACAATGCTTATTTTGAAAACAATACCTTCTTGTAAGCCTTAAAACACAATGCACAGAACTCCATTATTAAGCTTTAACCTTCCTAATGTCTTGCTAGATAAACTTTCGGCAACTTAGAGAGCTATTCTAGAGAAGTGTTAATACACAAGCCATTGTTCTATTTGCCCTTGTTTTTCTACAGTTTAAATACTTTTTCTGCTGACTTATCTCATGGCTGCTGCATAGCTCTACTCACAGTTCTGCTGTCTCTGAGGCCTGCATCTCACAGCTTTCCCAAAACCTTCTAATTTTGTGGATTCCCACACTGGACAATCATTGTTTCCTGAGCAGTAGCCAGTGTTGACCATGTCAGGGGAAGTCAACTATTCAGATGTATCTTTCTGGCGGCTTCTGCTATCTCAATGGATGAGATGGACTGTGATCATCCTTGGGCATCTTCTGATCACTGGGAGAACAGCAATCATTGCACTGGTCACATCTATTCATAAGTAAACGGGGTATTTTCTCCTGCTGCCTTCAGGAATTTCGAGATTCTGAAGTAGACATCTGCCTCTGGGCTGCTTGTGGTCAGAGACTCATTTGGATTTTACAATCTTATAAAATATATTCTCTCTTTTACAGTCTTATAAAATACATACTCTCTAAAAACATGGATTATTTCATAACATATATTACAACCGGATACTTTCTGAATTGGTTGGGTGGTTGGTTGGTTGATTGGGGTTTTTTAACAGTTTATTGTGATATTTAAATGTTTTTAGTTCACTGTTTTCAAGCATAGCTTTCCTGAAGTGTTTCAACTATGATAGTTCTTGTATTCAGTTGTTACTGTAATATCTTTTTTTTTTTTTATTGCAGACCTGTGTGTTTAGTTTTGGTCCCAAGATTGTATTTTGCAACCCTGTTCCAGACAGGGACTGCCAGATTCTGTTCTTCATGCACTTGAGAATCAAACCTGGTTTTATTTCCTAGTACAAAACTCACATTGACAGAGACCTGCCTCTTGCCAATATTTGGTACATATGTCAAGTTTATTTTGCCCTTCCTGCCTTATTCTCTTGGTAAGCAGATGATCCTGTCTTCTTTTCACTATCACAGTAACCTGTATGTCATCCTTATTTGTCTTAAAGCTCTGGTCATTCTTTACTTCTATTGATTTTGTGTTTTCATCACTGGCTTCTTATATTAGATACTCCCATATGCTATATCAATAACCACTTCCTTATTGCACTGTGTTGATTTCAATTAGATCTATCATGTCACTACTTTCTCCTTACAGTGCAGATAATATTGTACTGTCTTATCAGCATGTTTTGCAACAAGACTGTACTCCTCAAGGAATAGAGATGCCCCCAAAGTGGTGCAGTACTCATCAATTTTCAGAAGGTTTCATATTTGATTTAAAGCCTTTCCTTCCTTCAGACAATTTAGGAGAAAATTTATATTCCTTTGTTTATTTTAGTGTGATAAATCTTAGTGATTTATTGTCTTTTAAAAACTTGTTTGTGTTGGAATTTGTGAGTTCACCTTTCAAGGAAAAGGGAAGCTTAATTCACTTTTGTTCATTTTTGTTTTCTTTCTGTAGCAAGTATTCTATACACAATTTCTATCTTTCAAGACATTTATAAAGAGGATTACCACAGAGATGATAAAAAAGAGTTTCACTAGTACACTCCAGTATGCAAATGAAATACTTCATCTAAATTATAGATCAATAAAAATGTATAAAAAAGTACTGATAGAAATTTATGACCAAGTTCTTTATCCTATAATTTATTTTGTAACATTGTTGAGAACACAAACCATTTGTTCTGAAATATTTAGAACAAATATTTCTACCTCAGCAGTATGATATCCGTGTATTCATAATAAATGGAAAGTAAGTCTTTTGTATGCATTATGAGACATTAAGAGGAGGAGGTTTGATGTGGTTATGTCAGATCATTTCTATCCTGTGGGAATGTAGTGAAGGACCAAGGTAAGGAGCATCTGCCATTCCACATGTCAAACTTACAGGGACCAGTGGAGCTCACAGATAGTTAAGGAAGTGGGTTTTTTTTTTTTCAATTTATAGAGATTAGAATACTAATTTCTGCTGCATTTATAACTCACACAAGATGTGTAAGCAAATAACCTGCAGTCTTACTGGGTATTTCTGAGTCTGATAGTGTAAATGGTGAAGCAACTAACATAAAAGTGATTTTTTTGTGGCTTTCGTGTTCTAGGTGAAATCAGTGATAGTGTTGTCCTTAACTGTCATGATTAATGACAGACATTTTACAGGGAAAAAAGTGTATGTTGTAATTTTCTTTCTCAAAATAGTCATAAGGGAATAAATGATGACTTAAAACTCATAAATATGGCTATGAATAGCTAAATGTTAACTGGAGACAGCAGATGTCTTGTCATGATAATAATAATTTAGATTAAAAATATAATTATGAATTTAAATGAAATAAAAGTATTTCAAAACCTAAAGAAACCCTTTCTAAACAAATTTATTATTTTTAAAATTTTACAAACAAAACTACGGAAATAGCAAAAGTCTTAAAAGTTAAGAACACAAGTGGCAAAGAAATTAAACTGATTATTAAAATATTTTTCATCATTTGAGTAAAAATAGCTAGAAAATATATTCTTTCAGCTTATCACATTACTCTTAAAAGAGTATTTGGTTTCTGTGAATGTAACAATTTTGTATTTTTTCTCTCAGTGCAGCAGATATATATCCAATGAAACAGGACCTCTCACTTTAAAATTTAACTTGATGAATGTACAAAATTTTAATATACTTGGAGATTACAGTTTATGCTTTATGGTAATTATCAACAATACTGCTACTACTAGGCACCAAGCTCAATTGATATGGCTGTCACTGGCCATCTGCTCCCTATCAGTTGGTGCAAAAGGCTTAACAGATTCTGATTCCAAACTTCTGTATTTTCAGGGAAAAATCTTACTTATTTTTTATTAATTTAATTGAAAATTAAGTAATTACAATTTAATCCCATCAACATCAAAAGGATAATACTTATCTGCATATTATTAACTTCTAGATTTTCAGTTCATTTTTCTGAAATCACAAAAGCAAGGTGGCAAAAGATACCAAACTGCTTTATTTCTATTATCTGAGAAATAATATGAAAATAATTGGAAAGTTTGAGGTGTTTTTTACAGACCCCAAGAACATTCTATGAAAATGAGAAAAAGAGAAGGAGAAAATGTTACAGAATGGAAATAAAGCTAAGGATCTGGTGTTGGAATTTGGACCTTAGGGCCGGAGTTCTTTAATATTACTATAAATTATCAGGCTACATAAATAAAATATACATTGTTTACCAATGATACTAAACCTGGAGGAGCTGTGGACTCCCTTGAGGGCAGAAGGGGCCTTACAGGGAGATCTGGATAGACTTGAGAACTGGGTGATTGCCAGCTGTATGAAATTTAGCAAGTACAGGATTCTCCACCTGGGACAGGATAATGCTGGTTATACACACAAATTGAGTGATGAGAGGCTGGAGAGAAGATCCACAGAAAGAGAAAAGGGGATTTGGATTGATGGCAAATTGAACATGAGTCAGCAGTGCCCTGGCAGCCAGGAGGGCCAAGCCTGTCCTGGGGTTCTCAGGCACAGCATCCCTGCCTGGGCAAGGGAGGGCATTGTCCTGCTCTGCTCTGAGCTGGGGCAGCCTCAACTCCAGTGCTGGGGGCAGATTTGGGCAAACAAGAATGACTTGATAATACAGTGGCAAGTTCGTAATATTTATTTAGTTACTTTCTCTGTGAAATCTTTCTTAAGACACAGCTAAACCTATACATCCTGTATTTTGACAAGATACACAAAGAATATGGTATTTTTAGTCTTCCTTAGTCTTTTACCTAAAATATCTTACAATACCTCAAGTTGGATATTCAGTACCTCTGAGGATAAAAATACTTATCCAACTTTGGTGCTTTGACATGGGCAGAACCTCACTCTGATGACATTCTATGATAATTACCTCTTTCCAGGCAAGAATATCCAGGCCTTTAACTTCTGACCACTATGATTCTAAAATTCAGATTCAAATTATTTCCCTAGATTAAGTGGCCTGGCATTAATTTAATACAGTTTAGTAAGTTCTACCTGCCTGATTTATTTCCCTGGCTTCACAAAGGGAGCAAGCCCTGTTTTTTTTCTCTTTCAGTTTCATCAAGTAAATGTTACCTGTAGTCCCATATTTTTCTCTCAGAGCACTGCTTATGCTGTTCATTTTAGTTAGCTCCATTTCCTTTACTCTGGAAAGTAAAGGAAGCCCCAGTCCCTTATTCAATTTTAACCTCAGCTTTCTGGCCTTTTGCCCATGCCTTGGTAGTCATTTTTGTTTCTTCAGAGAGCACTTCCCTTGGGTTTATGATATGTTCTAGTCCAAGTTTCTGGGCAACAGGCAAGTATAGCAACCTAAGGGTTAAGTATTTAATAATAATATTCCTTAAAATAACAGGAATAATACAAATAATAACTATTAAATTTGATTTCATAAATCAAAAATGCCACAGAATGTGCAATATGCTGTTTAAAAAATGCAGTATAAATCATATGCGTGTATAAAGCAAATCTTATGCTATAATGCCTAGATTCTACTGAGACTGTGTTATAGAAATATTGAAGAGAGATGAAAATGCTGTTTTGAATAAAACATCAAAACAATTGTGACAGAAGGGATGTGTCATTTTATGAACTTGATGCAATGTGGTTCATAGAATCAAATGTCTTTGATAAAATGCAAAATATTTAACATGATTAATTTTAATTATTTTCCCAGCTAAGGATTCTTTCAGAATTATATGGGTGCCATCATAATTTTTCTTGGAGAACAGAACACATATCTTTCTGTGGGGAGATCTAGAACTTTCCAAGTATTGCTCATGGCTCTGTTCCCTTTAGAATTCTTTAGATTGCAGTCTCACCAGTTTTCAGAGGGTTCATATTAACTTTTTCTTCCATGTTCCCACTCCCCTCTCTGCTTTTCTTTGAGTCAAACCTGTCAGCTTTCCATTGATTTTGCTTCTTTAGGCTGACAACCTGCTCTGTCTGCCACAATTAAAACTCTGGGAACTTTTCCCATGGAATTGAAAATCCCTAGACACATCATAATCTTAAAAGCCCTGAGGGGCTGCATAATAAATATAGCATGATACATTAAATAAGAATAACCCAAAGAAGGTTTTCTCCTGAAATCTGAGAGAGAGAGAAAGAAAGTGAGAGAAAGAAAGGGAGGGAGCCTGTATGCTGTTCATGACGTACTGAAGGCAATATTTAGCCCTGCCCTGACAGCAGCTCTCTTTGTGCACCTCAAAACTTCCCTTTAACCTTGTGGCTGCAAGCAGCTGTGGAACAAATTCCAAATAATATGAATATCTAACACCTGAATTTAGAAACATTCAGGGATGTATCAAATGGTAACATGTAGTTCTGCCACTGGTCTGATGAGTGATCTGAAGTAAATGGCTGTGCTGCTCTGTGCCTACTTGTCTTTGTTTTTAAAACAGAACTCATGATATCTCTGTCCTTTACAATGTTTTCTGAGCACAGTGGAGAAACTATAATGCTGAAAAAGTTTTTATTAATTGCAAAAGAAGAAAGCATTAAATTACAAGAATTTGAGGACCACTGGACCTGAATTCTATGCACTTTTTCTTTCATTATTTTAAAAATTATAGGAACAGACAATAATCTGATCAACTTGAATTTTAGCATAGTCACAAAAGGAAGTGTGATATGTTTGTTCATTTAATTATTGTTATGATGTTTATTTGACAAATTTTAATTGATTTGGGGTATTCATGATCACAATTAAAAACAGATACATAAAACAAGTGGCTGAAAACAAGTTTATCAGTGAACAAATTGAAACACAAGACTGAAAAATGTGTATATGCTAATGAAGCTAAGACTTACTTGTGCATAATTTCATAAAGAAAATTTACATTTCTTGCTGAAGTTAAGGATAGAAATAGTGTCAGAGATGTATTTCTAGACTAATATAACAATGTCTTCATCTATGTACTTTTCATTATTAATAGTTTCCTTGCAGTAAAAATATTTTAAAATGTGTTTTGAATAAAGACAAATGCTTAGCCAGTAATTTTTGTGTACTGCACAATGACATTATTTGTTATGTGTAGACTGTATATTTGAGTACAGTATTTATTCAGCACACATTATTATTTAAAAGATGGTGTATCTGGAATGCCTATAAAATACTCATTTCAAGTGTTTTATAAATTGCCAGTGAAATTTATCCAGTTTGCCAAATCTTGCAAAGACTGTAGCAAGGAAAAACAAAAGAAAAAGCATTTTCTCTACTGTTGCTACTTTCAGAAGCTACGCTGTTACCTCTGACACAGGGCACGTAGCACCATGCAGTTAAGTGTGACCCATCACTTAACCTACTTGATGATTCTGGTATATACTGAGAAAACAAAAGGAACACAGATGAAGGGAAGATTTACTGATGTGCACTGGGCTACATGTGCCCTCCTCTAATGGCTTAGATGTGCATGGAAAAGAAACAGGGAAACAAACTTCAGATCTTTTTAAGATATTTGGGATCAGAAGTCAGAATGTGAAAATGACCCAGGTAATGGCTTTGGGCATGTGGAAAATCACTGAGATCAGTCTCAGTGAGGTCATTTATGGTTTGTGCTGATCATTCTAATTAGAAAGCAGCAATGCGAAAAAATACCCATTGGAGGAACATACCCATAGGACCCCAACATCAAACAGAAGCCCAAGCCAAATGTCAAACCCCTATGTCTAACACCCAGCCTGGCAGACAAGGCATTGGCAGGGTCAGGGAGCTGTAAGGGTCAGAAGAAGCCTGTGGGCTGGGGGCCACAAGCAGTGCAGACACCCCCAGGTATCCATGAGGCCAGGGCTGTCAGCTTATTCATTAAATCTTCCCTGTTAGGCTACTGCGAGGTATAATGTTCTTCCAATGACCTTTTTTAAAATTCTCTCTGTGAAAGCCTCATCCTAAGGCTCATATTTCATCCTGTCATATGGGGAACCAGGGTTTCCACACTGACATGAAAGGAACTTTATGGGTGTGCTCTTATGTCTACTCCTTCATATTGGCTGTATCCTGTGACATACACACTGAATTGGATGATCTCCATGGAGCCCTTCCACCTCCAAACCATATGTGATTCTGTGACTTCTATAAAACTGTTTTTTTGACTGGTAAAGAGATAGGTGTGTATCAATCTTCAATTCAAAACAAAGCCAAACACAGAAGGTTCATAAGCTTCATAAGTTGGGTACCTAACAATAAGTGAGTCACCGTTTCCTTTCGCTGAAGCCACTGAGGAATAAGACTCATATCATTAAGAGGTTAATTTTTCACTACTTAACTTTTTAAAATCCTTCCTTCTACTCCCTCTACCCTGCATGTCTTCCCAGTGCCACTCCAGAAAGGTCTGGGTCTGTAGTAAGTCTAACATCTGTCAGTCCTGGTACACATCTGACATACACTACAGCATCTCAAATAGGCTTAGACATCTATGTTCATATAACAGAATAGCTCCCAGTGGTGTCTGCAAAGCTACTTAGTTGACCAAATGTTGATGTCTGTTTTAAGATGAGCTGAACAGTTCTCTGAGCCTGGATTTAGTTCCACACAGTTAGATGCTCAGTGCCATTTTTAGATGTCCTAGCATATCCATGTGGAACTGGCAGATATGACACAAGATATGACTTGAGTTCTTCTGGAGTGACACCTGGAAGTCAGATTAGATACTTTAAGGTATCTCAAATGCCACCAGATACCCACATTTAAACAACCAAATAAATCTGCTAGTTCCCACTGTGCACAAAAATTATCACTGTATTTGATTCTTCTGGATCACTGTTTTCCTAAGGAATGTTCCCCATCAGTAGGCTAGAGCAGAATGAGACTGCAACAGCAATTTGTACTGAAAATTACATGGCTCTTTAAAACAAAGAGAAAAAATATGCCAACAAATTAAAAACTAAATGAGTACAAGTAATAGTAAAATAAACATCCAATGGATGAGTTTACTTAAAAATGTAGTATATTCTTTAGCACTCAATGCTTTTGCAAGATTGACCATTCTTCCCTCTGGAAGACAGATTTGTATCTAATCAGATTTAGCTAGGTTAAAAGATGAAAGTACTGTAAAGGATTCCATGACCTTTGCACTGACAGAGCCAGATTAAGTAATCATAAGTGATTCCTTCTGCCCATAAAAGCTTTCTGTTAAACTACTGGACAGAAAACTATGCTGTAAAAGTAGATATCTTTAATAGAATTTCTAATCACTGTAGAATTGGATTGTTCTCTTGGGGAAAGAATAGTTTTTTCCTCAGGGAAGTCTAGCAATAGGAAGTGTTTAATTTCACTCTTTTTTTTTCAGAGAATGGGATCAATCTGGATTTTACTGTGATTATACTTCTCCTTAAATAACTCACAATACTTTCATTTTGAAATTTCTAACGCTTGTGTAGCTTGTCTATTCAATGGGTTTAAATTGGCATAACTGTTCACCCAAACTTATATAAAAACAATGGTGAAACAAAAGCTGGTTTTTTTTTTTTTTTTTTTGTTTTTAAATAATGTTTTCATTTAATAGCTGGAATGTTTACAATTGGTTTTAAAAGTATAAAATTTTCTGTGGCTAAATCTGAGAATCTGATTAAGTGATGGAGACTTCTGAGTAACATGAAATGGCCATAGATAAAAACGTAATAGGGCAGACTCTGAGGTGATAGAAGAACTATAGAAATGCAGAGCCTGATTCATCCATTTTGAATTTTAAGCACTTAAAAAAATGTGTTTGACTCCAATTGCTAGGTGTGCAAGGGTAAAAAAAAAAAAAAAAAAAATTTAGTTAACTTCTTCAACAGAAGCATAAGTGATGTCATTCCATGTTCAGTTAGGAAGCTGAAAGAACTGCTGAAAGAAGTGTCTGTGAAGCTGAAGGAAACTGCACTTTTGAAGGTGAAATACCTGGTTTGCCAATCTAAATGTAGCATTCCATTGAGATGCTTTCCACCTTGAATACAGGTCTGAAAATTTAACATATGACCTTAATTTAAGAGTGCCAACGGAAACAAGAATTGGTTTCCCTTCACTAATAGACAAAAAAAATTTCCAAATCTCTAATATTTTCCAAACACCTCAAGAAAGTGAGTCATTTTAGTCACCAACTGAGAAGGTAAACAGCAGTGTTTAATACTCAGATGCATGTGTAGAACAGAGATTATCAGACTTGGGCCAAGTATTTTCATTATCACCCAGCATTACACCACAGTCACACATTAAAGCATGCCATGGTGCAAGATTGTTGTACATTGAAACACACTATGTAGCCAAGACTGGCTGTGAATTTGGAATGATGCTGCATGGCAATACTAAGTTTCAGGTCTATTGAGCAGTTGTGTTCACAGCATTCCTGTGCAGTTGTGAGACATGGATCACCTTCTGTTATCATGTCAGCAGATTTGATAATTTCTAACTGGCATTTTTGTTCTGTTTGTAGGATTTAATATCATAACCAGATGTCATTGAGCTATTAAGCACAAACAATTATGTTGGTGTTTATAACTCTCTGCTGGACTTGCTCAAGTCATTTATGTTTTTTTGTACTATGTTACTAAATTGGCGTGAAGTATTCCTGATTCCCACGACACCCTGAAAGGAAACAAGTCCAAGTGCAATGATGCACCTGGGTAGGGGCAATCCCAGGCTGTGAGAAATTCTCACTGGGAGCAAGCTCTTAGGAGGAGGACTTGAGGAGGGAGGGGGGTCTGATGGATTAAAAGCTGGACATGAGCCAGCAGTGTGCCCTCACAGATCAGAGCACCAAACATATTCCTGACTGCATTAAAAGAAGCTTTACTAGTGGGTTGAGGAATGTGATTCTCCCCAGCTACCCTGCCCTCATGAGACACCATTTGGGCTACTCTGTCCAGGTCTGGGGTCCACAACACATGAAAAACATGGACCTGGTGGAGCAGGCCCAGAGGAGGGCCACCAAGATGTGCTGGAGAATACAGTACTGGAGCACCTCTTCTATGAAGACAGGCTGAAAGAGTTGGAATTATTCAGCCTGGGAAAAAGAAGATTTCAGAGAGACCCCATTGTGGCCTCCCAGTACTTAAATGGGGCTTTACACAAACTTCTTGCAAACACAGTAAATGATAGAGCAAGAGGGAACAATTTTAAACCACAAGAGTTTTGATTTGGATTAGATGTTAGGAAAAAAATCTGTATTGTGAGGGTGGCAGGGCACTAGAACACATTGTCCAGAAAGGCTGTGAATAATCCATCCCTGGCAGCTCTCAAGATTAGGTTGGATGGAGGGCTGAGTGACCTGGTGTCCCTGGATTTGTCAGGGCGTTGAAACTAGATGATCTTTAAGGTCCCTTCCAACCTAAGTCCCTCTATGATTCTATGATTCAGGCCAATGTCATGCTGAGTAAAGGAGAATGATCACTATCCTTTATCTACTGATAAAATTCATGCCAGTGAATTTTCAGTGCAATAAGGTCCTTGGATTCATTAGTGCCACACCATGAACCCCAACTTTTCCAGCAAGTTACTATTGTCTGAGGCAATCAGCAAACTGTACTAGCACAGGGCTGGCACATGAAGATGCAGGACTTTGAGTTTCCTCATTTTGAAGTTCCTATTGTCTTATTCCACTGACCCCTTTAGGTGCCTCTGGCAGAAGCTGTGCCTTCATTGTATACTGTCTGCTTACACACATACACACACATACAATTTAGAGTTACCTACAAACTTAGTTGGTGTGTGGCTTTTCTCCTGTTTCTCCAGGTTATTGGAAAAGGTATTACACATGATAGGACACATGATAGGCCCCTCAGGAGCTCTACTTAAAAATGGCCTCTGGGTAGGCTAAAAAGAGTTAGCCTTTGTTTATCAAATATCTGAATCATCTTTTGTTCTCGTCTCTTTTAACAGCCTGTGAAAACATCCTGGAGATAGCAAGGTTCAGAGAGAAGACACTGTAATTAAACAAAAATTTTTGCATGAGATGAATTCTGGAAAATTTGAAGTTTTTAATTATTTTCTTTTCTAATATTCTTTGGCAGGAAAGGTAAACAGGATATACATGGTTTTCTCACTGTCATCAAATATTTTTTTTCAGATTATAGGAATATGAAATAATTTCCAAATCAATCAGAAGTTGTTTATATGTCTTGTAGATTCATTATCCCTAATTCACTGGTAATATGAAAAACAGTGTTCAGTGATGGAACTATCTTGAGTTCCTTCAAATTTTATATTTATTTGCATTTTCTGCCAAACTGATTACATTCATGGCAAATTGCCTTTGTCAAAATTCTGTACGCGTGCATATTCACTTCTACACTTCCCACACTGACAGCTGAGGTACCAGCTTGTTACAAGTTTTTCGTGGCCATCTTTATGTGAACTGGTTTTTTCAGATGTTTTATCTCATACATAATTATCTATTGCCTTTACAGAATAACATACTGATTTAGCTAAGTTGTCTCATAATTACATAATTACATAAATAATTACCATTCAAGTGTTGGAACTTTTGGCAACTTGTGATGGTGGATAGAGAAGAACATGAATGACAGAAAAGTTGGTGACAAACTTCACAGATTAAATTATTCACGGAGTCAAGTAGCATCTGCAATGGATTGCAGAAGGACCTCATTATACAGTGTGATTTATCAGCAAAGAAACAAGGGGAAAAATGCTAGTGAATCAATATAAGTATGTGATGCACCCACATAAAGGAAAGTGTAACAAGCTTTGGGGTGCTGATTTCAAAAAATGAAACTAAAGGAGTTAAAGAGATGAATGAAAAGTTGTTGTTGAAAGGGATGAAGTGGATTCTACTCTAGGAATAATTAAGAAGATGACTTTTCAATCAGAAAAGAGATGAGAGATTTACTTTAAAGCCATGACATGAAAAAAAATGGAGAATGAATATTCATGGTTTCTTGTAAAGGAAAAAACAAGACACAAACAGAATATCTTTAAGTTCAAAGAATACAGAACAGTATTTTGGCTACAACAGAAAACATAAAAAAGGTTAAGCTATGAAAATCATTGATAAAAATATTTAAGGAAACAAAAGCTTATATGGATTCAAAAAATGAATACAAAACACATGGTTTTGGAGACAAAACACTAAATACCATTATGAGTAAATTAATCACCTTTTCCTTTGGAAGTCTTTCTGCTGCTGATCCCTAGAAGCAAAAGTGAGGACATTTATAAGTTGTTTCTTACTCTTTTTCCACAAGCAACATGTGACTAGTAGTACATAAGGGAGGATTTAATAAGAGAAGATAGTGGATAAAGTACTCTCTGATATTGAAATTATGGTATGAAAATGACAACAGCAAAACTAAACAGATTTGGATTTTAATAAAAAAAATGAAATTATGTTTCTATGATTTTTTAAATTTTAAAATAATCCTCCTCTTAATAGAAAAGTGTTCCATGGATATTTGTTGAAAGAGCACTTCTTTTTACAAGGCCAGTAATCTCTCAAGCTGCACTTTAGCATCTCCACTTTCTGTTGGCCTAACCAAGATGATGTAGACCAAGTACTCAATCAGAAGTAAATTTGCAAAAATATATAAATATGCTCTAGCTCCATCTAGCTTTACTTTCAGCATAACTTGTATCAGAAAAGATGCTCTTCTTTGCCAATAGAATGGGAGTTGTTTTGTCTGAACTGATCATAAAACAATTTCAGAAGTAAATCTTGGGGTGACAATGAATCTTGAGAAGGAAGGTGCCACTTTCCTTTGGTCCTATAAAAGTTTGGGTCAGAGTCTCTAAACTGTTTACTGGTAGAAGACGAAAATTTGCTTTCTTTTGTATCTAATTTTATTATTATTTCTTCTAGAATTATTTTATTTTCCACTTCTTAAAAGCATTCCGGTAGTGATGAAAAGACTTTAGAGCTATTGTGCTGAAACTCAGATATACATAACTAAAAGTTTTTTACTTCTTTGTTGCATTTTATACACTTGAGAACAAAAGCCTTTATCTTAATTTCTGCAGTCAATAGATTTAATGAGGCTTGTCATATAGAAGCATGCTATAGTTATCAAAAATATGTGTTTTATAAAGGAAAAATATTATGGTAGCCCTAAAGGGCCAAGAAGCATAAGGAAACAATACAACCAAGAACACACGTGATTGAAACTTGTTACAGTTCCAAGTAACCCAGCCTGATCCTCTAAAATGGAGTTCCTCCTTGCCATTGTGTTGCTACTAATGAAGTTGGGACAGCATTCAGCAATTCTGCCTTTAAAGAGAAATAGTGATCTTGTCAGACAAAAGTCTTTTAATATCAGATCATAGTCTATGTTCCTTCTTAATTTCTTAGTTATTTAGGAGTAACATATTATTTTAACTTCACAAACCACAGTTTGTCAGCAATCTTTTATGAAAATTTACAGACTTCTATAGAAAACTCTGATTCACATAGTGAAAATCCTTCCATATATATGTTTGTGTTTTCTGGATTAATCACCCTTAGCACTGTTAACAGTAATGTATTTTCCAGAAATAGATTTTGATGTAATATTTCCATAGGAAATAAAGAATCAGAGGGAAAGGCAAATAATATTTTGTCTACTGTTCTTCTTGATGAAATGGCTTCTTCAGAGTCTTTGCTTGCAAAGATCCAAGTCACCAAGACCAGCCTTCTTATTCATGATTTTTCCTTTTTCATTATGTTTGGAGATTCTGAATTGTCATTTGCTTTTGCTTGAATTTAATTGTACGTGGTGGAAGGCTAGAGGTGACATTAGTAGAATTCAAAATGTTTTTAGGTGTGCTAAAAATGTAATGCTTGGGAAGGTGTTTTTTCTTATTTTTCAGAATGCTTTGAAAATGAAACAAAACCCATTGAAAATAGAATAAAGCTATTTTTGTAATCCTTCAGCTAATTTGTTAGTGAGAGTAGTGAACATGTTAATTGTGTTTGCAACTTGGGAAACCTTAAAGCCCTTAACTTTTTCATGGAAAGATGTAGCATTAACTTGGAGATGTTGTCATTCTTTTGGAATTTCAAATAAAATAAAAGATTTATAAAAAATATATCCCACAGGGCTAAATTAGAAATATTTTTTTCATTCTCTCTGAGACAGAGATGCTTCTATATTTACCTCAGTTTTAATTACCATATCTTTTTGTTGCATATATGTCAATGCTTACACAAGGAAGGCCTTGTAAAATCATGGCTCAGGCCTGCTCCTTCAGCTAAGCAGAAAAAGACTATGGGAAAGTGACTGAGTTGAATTAGAGGTCGAAAAACCAGTTATATAACCATCACGTGTTCACATAGTGGACCATTTTCTTTCTCTACATTTGTATTCCAAATAAGAACCTTACTATGATCTAGCATAAAAGATAGATTTGCAAGTACTTTTGTTCCTCTTTACTGATGACTTTTATTTTTTTAATTGATCTATCTCTTTATAATTATGCCTATACAATCACTTCTTTCATTTAAGTGGATTACTGCACTTCTGTCTCCAGAACACCAGCTGTGCTTCACCAGTAGTTATTGTTGTAAGTCCAGAGCAGAACAACTCAAAAACCATTGCACTGACAAAACTGTGCTGTGCTGAAGCAGTAGGCCACCATCTGCATTTCTCTCCTGAACTAATTTTTAAATAATATATCGTGTAACTGAACAATTCTCCCCTGTACTTGGGAAGCTTATTCTCTTTTCCTTCATCATTTCCAAACAGCTCATTTTTTTTCCTTGCTATTATCTCCAGAAGACTTCAAATTCTACAGAGCTGCAGGTGACTTTTAACAGAAGTGAGGAATAGATACAATGGATAATTTAAAGCAAGATAGACCTCAGCAGAAAGAAAAAGTTGCCTGCAGAGTGAATGTATCCAAATTCTAATGATGTTTTCTCTATTGGAGTTACTGCCCTGCTCTGTTTTGAAAGACATAGTTATTCTTCTCTACTTAATTTAATTTACCATTTTTGAACTCACTGCCGGATTTCCAGATCACCAAAATTATCATTTTAACATCTGCTGTTTTCTTCCTTTATATCATTGCAGAGAGATTTTTTTTTTTTCTATTTTTTACCTAGTACGGCTCTTTGTTTTTTCACTGCTTCTAACAGCTTTGTAAACAGCTTCACACCACTATGTTTCACATTTACATTTGGTGCCAAGTCCCTTTCTACTGATTATCTCAGCTGGAATTCCAGAGAGCCGGGGAGGAGGGGACGGGTTTAGCAGTTATGTCCTGCAAACGAAATCATCTGTTATTCAAAAGCAGTATGTGGTGTTCAGTCCCCAGAACTGCAGAGAGAGCTGTGCTTTTTCTTCTGCCCTCTGACCTTGAAAATACCAAAGGAAATGAATAGCAGAAAAGCTGATATATATGAAAGACTACCACTCGGGTGGAGAGATTAAATGTAACTATGATTTGAGGATGGGGCTTATTTTTGGATCTAGGTTTTTTATTATAAAATATAAACTCTCTTCAACCAGTCGTGGTCCTTGAGTTGGGTCAAATCTGAAAATTACAAGAAAAAAAAATATTAATATATCACAAAATGTCATGAACAATACTTATATGGTAGATTTTTGCCATTTTCAACTTTTATCTAATACAAAATATCATTCTCTAAAAAGAGACCAAATAGAAATCCTTTCAGATAATATAAACAGAGGCACTAAGAAAGCATTTCTTTTTTTCATTATTTATCAGTTGTGGCTAGAGACCAGCTCTTTTTCAGTTTTGCTAAATAAGTTTCCAAAAAAGGACAGTTTAACCTCCAGTATTGGTATGGAGGTGGAAGATGCACATGTCAGGAATACACACTAAACACACCAGGAATGCATTAAATGCTCCAGGAAACAGGCCTGATACAATTTTGACAATCAGGGACACGATGGCAGCCTTGTTCTCTTTCATGAGACAGAGTAATCCTTACACATTTTGTCTAGGAGATCATATATACCATTATCTGTCTGCCCACTGTCTTCTAGATATTCTGGATATGCTATAGGAAGCTGTGAAATAAACAGGCAGTTGAGGTGCTAATGCCATTTTATTATAGTCACAATTGACATGGAACAGGTTTTAGAGTTATCACTTTGGTCAGGGTCCATTATGAAATCATCTCCAAGACAGGAAACATAAAATAATGAATTAAGATCTTCATTGTCATTAAAGATTAAAACAGTGCACTGTATTTTGAGGGAAAAAACCCTTCTCCTATGCAAATCCAGACTGGTGGATTTGTTGCAGTGCAGTAATTCTTCTCTGACAATATTGATAAGTTTCTGTATGAGAAAGAAGGGGAAGAATAAGATTTAGGAAGACAGTGGGGAATAATGTGTGCCCGGGTCATAATGTGCATAAATCACGGCTAGAGAAGAACCTAAGCTGTGGGACTCAAAACCAGTTTCTGGATTTTGGTATTTACCAACATATTTAGGGAGGTTTAAATGCTAACTTCAGAAGTTACTGGCTAAAAAAAAAAGCATAGTAGAAGAGCTGTGATAACATTGTGAGGAACATTTATGTTCTAGAAGAGATGTATGGTTGAAATGAATATGCACTTAAATATTTAAAGTTTTAAATGCAGGGTAGCCACATTGGACAAAGAAACGTTTCACTGGGTCCTCTGTGGGTTTGTACATGCAGCCCATTTAGATAGTGAACTGCGTGTTTTACATGAAGCCAACAGGACTACAGAAAAGTGTGGGTAATCAACCAGCTATGCAGATATGCAAAGGCACCAAAGCATCAGCTGTAAATGGGTTTTCTGTATCATTAACTTTCTGTGTACTTTCTTGGGGTAAAAAAAAATCCACACTGCTCAAATTAATTGCAGTTAGAGGGATGTTTTTTCCTCAGTAATATGTGAAGCTGGTACCTTCAAGTGGATGGAGGTATTTTGATTTCAGAGAGAAATTAATTTCCCTACTCATAGATGTCTAGTTCAATTTGTTATGTCTTAGGAGTCTGAGTCATTTACCTTGTACAGAAACAGTAAGGGATTCCTATCTATGTAATGTGGCAGATAGAGAGCAACAAGGATACTCGTGGGTGTCTAAAATGTCTCTGGATATCAATGTTCAGGCACCTGCATCCCACTCAGGTTCAGAGAGAGACAAAGAACTGTTGGATTAAACACCAAAGATTAAAATTTACTAGGGAAGTCTATGGCAAGCAACAAATTTGTCTCTGTAGTAGTGTTCAAAATGATGTGAAATACACAACAGCATGTAAAAAGGCTGTGACATTTTTTGCCTCTTCATGGCTGTGAAAACTGTACAAATATATATTTTTAGGCCACACAATAATGCACATTCTCCAACAATAAGAAACAACAATGACGTCACAGACATGGAAAGAAATCAACTCCCTAGCTTCATCTATATCTCTGACTACAAATTCAGCATCAATGGGTTATACAGGAATGTTGTTTTTTAGAGCAATTACATCTGATTATTCTGGTGATTAGATACACGCATTTTCCCATGTCTTCCATGGGACTTGTCCACTTAATGGGATTACCTTGCCCATTTAATTCATCATTATAATTTTTCATGGAATAGCTGTCTGGGGCACAGGGCTTATAATTTTTTTAAAAAAGCAAGAGGGTCAAGGCTGTGAAAGGTCCAGTTAAATATCATGAAAGTAAGTGTTTTCTTTAACAATATAAGGAAAACAATATTTGGGAGAGAGTCTAAGGTATAAAATATACTACATGTATGACTTTAAAGTGTCAATAAATGGCATCTAAATGCAAATTAAAATTCTGTGACTATCAGGTCAAGGCATTGATGTCCCCATCCTTTTTTAATCTTGTGAACCATCATTCTTATTAAGAGCCATTCTATCCTTATTTTATTTATTTTCTAAAGAGCTCCAAAAATCTTCTCAAGTATTTAAAGTAGTGTTGTATTTGCATGACTGGACAAGTTGGAATATCCAAGCTATGTCACAAACTGTAAATAAAAGAAAGTTTTGTTCTTATCAGGAAGTTGTACTGTTCTCTTTTAGTGCTCCAGACTGTAGTTGATGAAAAAAAATTAACATGAGACATAGTATTCAACATTACAAAAAATATTTAACTTATTCAAGTTATCAAACCTGGGATCAATAATTTCCAATTAAAAATGAAAGGTAAAACCTTTGAAGAAAAGGATGAAAATTCAGAAAACCTTCACAGATCATGGAAACAATGTAGCTGAAAATGACACAGGAAATTCTTTGAATTCTATTTACTTTGTCACCATTTTTAAGCATAACTCATTGTTTCTTCATTCTGACAATGTTTGAGAATCTACTTATGAGAACATTATTACTGAAATTAAAATGATAAGCATGACATGTCAGAATGCAATATTTAAAATGAGAAAATACTATTAAAACTATTTACCTAAATTACTTTGAGAGCAAAGTAAATCCTATGTAAAGGTTTTATTCTTACTATAAGTTTCCGGACATTTTAATTAACTAATCTGTAACTACAATATACACTACAAATGGAAATTGAGCCATAGTTGTCTGTGCAAATGTGTTCTCTCATAGATATTCATAATTAAAAAGCACATCAGCAATTCTGAAGCAGGTCTATGATTCAGCAGTCAATAAGTACAACACTACCTGACAACACTGAGCATTTGAGCATTACATTGAAAAATAAAATTCAGTTAATAATTTCTGCAACTGATAATTATTAAACTTAACATAGATATGATAAGGAACATAAAAATACAATGTTCAAGTGTATAAAAATGTTCTGAGGTCTTAATTTCCTTCAGTTTGATGAATCACAATTCCAGTGAGACAATGACAAAACATATAATTAACAAAAAATAGCTAGGTTTTCACTCATGATGAACATATTTTGTCCAAACTCCAGCAGAAAAGTGGACATCATGTCATACTCCTAACTTCTCTGTTTATACATATTCTCTTTTAACTGTTTTTCATTCTTGTTGAACCCACATCTCTTGTGCAAGACATTTTATACTGTTTATAATGTAGCACAAAGACTCATGGGAAGAGTTTTTGTTAAAAAAGAATTTTAAAAAGTTTGGCACACCTTACATAGTGTAGTACTCCCACTGGGAATCAAACACCTTGAATACGACAACCAGTAGCTGTCTGGATGGTTACCAGAGTCTCTGTTTCATGGTTCCAGTGACAGACCCCAAACTTTTGCCAAATCCTCATAATCCAGCTGCTCCATGATCCTGCATGGCCACTTCAGGGTATGCGTGACCAATTTCTATCATCTCACACTGAGTACAAAATACCTGTGAACTTATCTACATTTAAAAAAAACACTAAATGACCACTCTTGCATCTGAAGAACCATTTTTACAGGCTTTTAAAAACTATGTGCATATGGTTTAGTAAATTTTACACAAGAAATTGACGTGGGAAGTTCTCAGGGTGACCAGATTCTCCATCCAGCATGTTAGTTAACCTTTCTATAATACATAAGGACAGAAATTTTGTCTCCATTTGGACTAAGCACAGCAGGAACTACCTAGGGGCATCTCCAGAAATGTCTGAAATATTCACCTGGAAATATTAGACAAGTGCTTAACTGTCAAGGTGGCAGATATAGTGGTAAGAATCAATCCTCTTGTTTGAAGTTGGTGCATCATTTCAAATTTATCCCTTGTCTCACCTATGCAGAGAGTAGCTGTAAAGCTGCTTAGGAATACCTGAGGAATTTGTTTAAATGTGTCTGGGTTGCACACAGACACACAGGTACACAGTTGTTGTAATGCTATGAAAAGCATTAGTTTTATCTTTATAACATAATTATAACCTAAATTTCATAGACTGTGGCATAATGTTTTCCATGTAATTTGAGAAGTATGAAGAAACTTGCTGAGAACTGTTAGAATGAACAGAAATCTTACACTGGTATCAATAACAAAGCAGAAGTTGCCTTTTAATAAAACTAAAAAAAAGTGAATTAAAAAGATACTACTGGCACTGAATACCTGTCATTCCTACATTCTTAGTTATTATTCTGACAGAATTTAAGAAATGTGTCTTACCTCTTGACTTCTCTAAATCTAGTATACTTTGAAGCTCTCTGGAAAAGAATCATTCATTATTTAGGATAGATGAATATCTTAAATATTATTTAAACTAGATTCATAATGTGGTGATAGCACACAAATGCTATTATTCTTCTAGAGTTAGGAGAAAAAAAGGTATGCATGAATGTAGAAGCATTACAAATTTAAACTTTTTGAAAGATCTTTATTTTTTCATTGAGTATCTCTTCTGTGGGCTTAATAGAGATTTGAACATAGGTTTAATTGAGATGTCAGAATATCCTTTGCACACCAGTAAAATGCAAACTATACAGACTGCTTTGCAGTAAATATTTTAAGATTCTGCGACAACCAATTCAACTCTACTGTCATATTAATAAGTAGATGATTAGGTTGGAAACAGAGAAGAGATTTCTTTCAGCTTTCTCTTAGTTTTATAGGAAACAAATTCTCAAATCACATAAAAATATGGTGTTGCTTTTTATACTAGTATGAAATATTTTGAATGTTGCCAAGTTTGTATAATACATATCTGCAAGTTTCTATTGCATCTACCATTTTCATTGCCCTTGAAATGTTTACAAAAATTCTCAAATATATTTGTAGGACAAAATGCAACTGATTTTGGCATTTAAAAAAACAGAGTCGAGAAGTAAATTTTTGGTCATGAAGTCACTTTCCTGCAGCAGAAACCATTCCTTTGCACACTTCATACTTGTCAATAATTGTTTGTTGTTTTTTTCTTTCTTGCCTTTAGTGTAAGATGTCCCCAAAACCTTACATCTGTAAAGGTCCTGATTTCAAATGTGAACTTAGAGATTGTATATCAGTTTCTCCTTTGGCCACCACTGATTTTTTAGAATTTTTTAGCTTTTCCCCCAGTGTATTTCACAACATGAATGTTTATCAAGGACAACTATCTCAGGGTTTGTTCTTTTCAAAAGGCTTATTATCTTCTCTCATAAAACAGACTCACTTATTAGTCTTCTTCAAGTTTCAGTTTATTTTTATTTTAAACAGATGACCATTCATTGTAGTTCATTCTGACTTAGTCTCAGCACTAAATTGTGAAATGACTTGAGTGTTCTCTGCTGTTACTGGAAGTACCTCTGTAATTTTTTTAAATAGTTACGTCATGTAAAGGGTGGGTCATCATACAATGATCCCCTAATGTGATTGCTATTGTTTACTTTCCAGATGTCTCCAGATGAGGTTTTTCTGCCTAATGACAGAGGTTCCTGGCACCTTGCATTTTGTACTGCTTTCATGTAATTTCTATTATCCAGCTGTTTAGTATTATAAAGTTCTTTCTGCATGAAATCCTAGATGTTGCCTCACAAATTTTAAAAGTAAACATATTAGTGCTAGAAACCCAATCACATAAAATTTAGGCAAGAACAAAGAATACAATTTAGATTAAAATCCAAGGGTTTAGCATTAGTCTAAGTAAAACCTTAATGGTCTAATAAAGTAATTATTAACCTAATTAGAAGGATGATAATGGTTCTACTCCAAGTTATCCAATAAGATATAACTTATCTAGTTATATCTCATTTTCAGTAATGCCAAGATACTTTCTAGAATTTACACCAGTCTTCATTGTTATTCTGACCTTTACACTGTCCTTGTGTGTTTCAATTCTTTAGAGAGGAAACAGGGGAGGTTACAGTGCCTTGTATCCCATGTTCCTTTCTGAGAGTAGTGTTTTGTTAACCTTAATGGCATCTCTCTCCTCATGCAAGGTCTGCCTGAGTTTTTTTCTGCTTATTAACATTGACTCTTACTTGTTCTTTCTACATGGTTTTAAACTTTCCTGTTATGTCCAAACTTACTGTATTTTATATATGTTGAAGACTTTTCCCGTGCTTTCTTTGCTATTAGTTAAACTAGTTTTAACCAGCTCCAAGGGCTCCGTTCCTTAATTGTCCAGTAATTGCCCAACCACCTGCACACTTACTGCCTTTGTTCTTTTCTCACATTCATAGTTTTGGGGGACCTGTGTCTTTCACAGACCTCCTTTGCATTGGACCATCATTTACAATCTTAGTCTTAGAAGGCATTAAATGTATCTGGTTAAACAGAATGTGGGGATTTCTGTTTGATTGGTTTTGTTTGTTTCTTTGTTTCTGTTTTATCATGAAGCAAGTTGCCTTCTGGACAGTGTTTAAGAGTGAGGCAACATCTCAGGAAAAAAACAAAAAGCAACGCAAAAAACCCAGCCAACTGATTGGGAAAAATCATTGTGTCATTCACAAATGATTGGCCTTAGTTAAGAAGGGATAAAAAAAGAAACAAGATTGCGGGTCTAATCTCAGATGACTGATTTTTAAACATCTTTTTTTTTTTTTCATTTACATCCCTTTTGACTAAAAGTGTGTGACATCAGTGACTGTTGACTCCTTTTTTTCACTATCTGACTCTCATATACAGTCACAGAAAAATCAATGGAAATTAATGTTGTGCTGAAGAAAAGATGCCCCCTGCATATTCTATTCTGGATCTTGGGGATTAAAAAAGTATACTTTATGGTACTTATTAGCATCTTCTATGTAGCTCTGCAACAATGTGATATGTTTTACACCTACTTTCAATTTCTGGTTCCTCTCTATCACTTGAATCATGAGTTTTCATGGTCTTTGAATCCTTTGAACTATCTATTCTATATCTTGATTTTATTCCTTGCTCACCACTATTCGGGATTCATACATAGGAAATGAAGTCAGCAAATGGCCATAAAACAATCTTTCTCAGAAGTACTGGATTACATTAAAGCAAATTAGATTAAAATAGACATTTCACACATTTCTTGCCACTAAAATTCTTTATTAGAATTAGATGAGTCTGCTGATTACATGGAATAATCTTATAGCAATCTTAAAAAATATATGGCAGATTCATTACTCAGTGATTTTCAAAAATTACCTGATTCATTATAAGAGTGACAAAATTTATTGACATGACTGGACAGCAGGATAGGGGAAAAAAGCAAGCACTGCTTGCAAATTTTATAAGACCAGCCAGGTGCCCAATTCCTATTGAAAGTAAATGGCAATTGTAAGCATAAAATTTTTTATACCTCTAAAAATCTCTTTCATAAAGAAGTTTGCCTCCAGTGATCAATCTTCACAAGTGTTTAGTGTAAAGGAACTATTTTTGTCTTAATGAAATATGCATATAATACCTTGCCTTGGTGATTCCTTGCATGTTGACAATATTGAATAATGTTGCTCAAGTCCTCTCATCCATTATTACAAGATCTAACACAAATTCTTGGGAGATACTACAAAACAAGATTGAGGGAACATAATCTTCTCTTTGTCTCCTGTAGTTTTTCATTCCTAAACAAAGTAAGAGTAGACACTAGCAGATGAAGATAATAGAATGCTTCTTCCATTGTACAGTAATTTTCCACAGATGTGAATAATCACAGTATTTTAGACACTGAAGAATTATGAACATTAAATAACAAAATTATACTTAATGTATGAAAAAGGATTTTAAAGGTTTGATGTGTTGTTTCACAAACCAGTTTATATTTTGCCAGTGTCTTCAAAGTAATATGTTGAATAAATTTCTCATATTAATTTTGGACACTCACTAAGGAAATTTCATATGAAAGGCCTTTCCCCCCTTATATTGCATACAATAAAAATATGGTAGTAGAAAAAAAGTGTCTGACAGAAATGTCATTCATTACTGGTACAACTTGCTGGTTCCTAACACACAAATTAAGTTGCTCAAGAGCAGTCTATCCCTTCAAACATCATTATTTTCTATGTATTGTATTAAAAAGTCACTGCTGAGAGGGAAATGCACTTTTGCAAGCTAGGAATGCCTAGGACAATTCCAACCACCTAGCATGGCTCAAATATTGAGCCTATTCCTTATTTCTCTTTAAAAAACGTGGTAGTAGTCGTATCACCTTTCCATTCATCAGCTTTGTCATGATAGCGATCATGAAGGACATGAAACACATAGGCTTGCTTTGTTTTTGAATTCAAGGACCTGAGACTCCATTTCCATTGAGATTAACTAATTATTAGTCTGAAGATTATCCAGGAGAGAGATATCCTCTCAATTCCTTCTGTCAAAGATGCTCCACGATGCATAAGATGATTAAATATTAACTAGGCATATGTAAGACTGATTTTATGACTTGGTGGCTAGAGTACTCTCCCAAAATGGAAGAGAAGTATAGCCTCTTGTAATTCTAATCAGCTTAGTGTTGTAATTAAGTATTGGGGAAGGAGGGGGTGGAGAAGAAAACAAAAACAAAAATAAAAATAGAAACAAAACCAGAGGAGAATATATCTCTTCTAATTTCAAGGCACCTGCAGTATTCATATCTTCCAGGATTAGCCTCCACTGCTGGCTATCAAATACATTGGTTCTCTGCATCCTTTATAATATCTGGCAACCATCTTGTGGCATCTTGGTTTTCCCCAGAATATCTAAAATGATACTAGTCTCCAAAGTTAAGGCAAGTGAACTAAGCTTCTAAGCAACAACTGAGCCAACTGAGCTTTCTGAGTTACTTGTCTCAGCATAAAATATGCTTGGCCAGCTGAAGAGTTTTCATATTTCCTAGAGGCTTTGTATGATTGCCCTACTGCTGGTGTCAACACTAATTAAAATGACCTGGAGTATCTGAGACATCTCCTTGGCACTGGCAGATATGGTGCAGACTGCGTGGAAACTTTTGCTCCTTGTGCTCAGCTTACATGGCAAGGCATGGATAGTGAAAAGGCTGCAAAAGTAACTATTGTGAGCAGCTTGCCCTGCCATGTTTGACAGAGACAGTTCCAGCTAGCTCCAAGAGGGATCCAGAGCTGGGATTATCAGTGATATCCATATTGATTCTGTGATAGCATAAACAGGAAGGGATTTAAAGCATTGCACAACAGCAAACTGAGAGAGAAGGAGGAGTAAATATGAGGGAACCAGCTCTGCAGACACCAAGGTCAGTTAAGAAGAGGGAGGGAAGAGTAGAGCTTCCCCTGCAGCCCCTGGCAAAGCTCATGACTATGCAAGTTGTTTCCCTGCAGCCCATGGTGGTCCATGGTGGAGCAGATCTCCATCTGCAAACCAGGGAGGGCTCCATCATGGAAAAGGTGGAAGCACCCTGAAGGAAGCTGCAGCCTGTGGAGAGGAGCACATGTAGGAGAATATTTTCTGGTATGACTTGTGAGCTCCTGGGTCTTGCACTGGTTCAGGACTGCATTCTGGAGCAGGGACGCCATGCTGAAGCAGGAGAAGAGTGTGAGGAGTAAGGAACAAAAGAGACAACCTGTGATGAACTATCTACAACTCCTATTCCTCATCTCCCTGAACAGCTCAAAGGGGAAGAGGTGGAAGAATCCAGACTGAAGCTGAGACTAAAAATCTGTGAGGGGTTGGGAGAATCTGTGTTTTTAGATTTGTTCTTATTTTCCTATTATACTACTCTGTTCTTAATTGGTAATAAAACAATCTTCCTCTAGTTATATCTGTTTTGCCTGTGACAATAACTGCAGAGTGATCTCACTGTCCTTATCTATCCCATGAGCTTTTTGATGTATTTTCTCTACTGTCCAGTTGAGGAGGGCGAGAATTGGTGGGCACCCCGTGGCCAGCCAAGGTCACCATACTACTCTACACTAACAGGTAGATAACAAGACTCATAGTCCAGGATATCTCAAATTATACTAAACTTCTGTTTGAGACAGCAATTACTAAGACTAAACATTTCACAGCTACCAGAGAACATATCAAAAACTGTTCTGTTCCTGAAGTAATGAGGAGATATTCAACTAGCTGGAACCAGGTGTTCCCCTGTGCATGGACATGTTAGACACTGCTGGACCCTGAGAAGACCATTGAACCCCCCAGCAACCCCTAAATGGAGGTGGCTTTATTTCAGGCTGTGGAGTGACATAGATAAGTAGTGATTCAATACTGATACTAAGTAACAGGCTACAGTCTTTGTATGGCTTCTGGAAGGCCTCAGGAATGAGACTTGTCATACTTTTTTTGCCTCAAATTGTTTTAAAACCCAAGAACTTCACTTTTACGCAGTTCATTTTTAACTTTTTAGCTATGGTTAATCTGCTTGGAGTTTTCCGTTTGTTTGGTTGGTTTTTGATTTTTTGTTTTTTTTTGCTTATGTTATTATGACAGAACCATCGTTTTACATTTATCAGGAGAAACAACTATTTTTTTTAGAATGATTCACTTATAACTATAATGTGGTGGTGTAGTACAGAGAAATACAGATCTATTAGGACAGCAGAAGCCTTGATAAATAGGAACAGAGAATACTTTAAAGGAGGAGTAGATGCAAGACATGACAATGCCAGAGGCACAGACTAGGAGTGGAGATATTATGTCTTTAAACAGCTCACAAAGAGTCAGTTAAATAATATCATATGTAGAGTTGGATAAAACACATTTCAGGGATAATCAAGAGAACAAAGAACTGCTGTCTACTATAAAACCTTTTTCCCCCTAAAATAGTACTAGTTTTATTTTTTCTGTTTTGTTGTTGTTGTTGTTGTTGTTGTTGTTCTGTAACAATTGAATCTGAAGTAATAATATGTATTTGGATGAACTATAAGGATTGCAATCACACAAAAAATATGTTCTTGGTTTTTTTTCCTGCTTGTCCACAAGATTTTCAGTGTAAGCAGCTGATAGGTTGAACAAAACCAGTGGTGACTCATGGGCTGTCAACTGGCAGATAAGGGCCAAAAAACCACCCTAGGATATCACATATGCCTTTAAAATTTCATACTTGTGAGTAAATAAGTCAAAGCTCTTTTGACTTTAACGTAATCTTACCTCTAGACAGATAGCTAAGGTATACACTGTTTTCAGATACTTGCCATGATTCATTCTGTATTATCACTGTCGAGAAAAAGAGCCAAAATAATACCAGTTCTAATAGTGCTAGTGTTTATTCTTTTATCCTGTTTTCTCTTATACAAAGTAGTTCAAAACACTAAAGTCACTAGTAATGTAATTGCTATTTGCATGATTTGGAGAAAGCATGTCAATTATGGAGATCAATGAGCAATTTGTGATAAATTGATCCCCATGGTATCCCTGAAAATTGAATAACAGTAAATAAATTTTCCAATTGATTAGATCTTTAGATGCAGATGCTTGGCAGTGGTGGAAAGCTGCATACATTAGGAAGGGTGTTTGTAGGAGTAACATTAATAAATTCATACATAGGTATGTATATATATATATATATAAGTTTTGCTTTCTCACCTTCTTTCACATCCTTCTAGCTAAATCTCCACAAGGCAGCACCCAAGTCAACAATCAAAGTTAATGGACTCAATGAAAGTGCTGGACCTACCACTTCTTTAATTGTTGCAGCTTTTACTGCAACAGAGTGTGTTCATTACAATGATTCATTATGAATGTGGCATAAGATTTAAAAATTAATGCAACACACTGCCCTTACATAACTGACTGGGCACCCTTTCCCCTGTATCTATTCTGTAGAATAAATTCTGTTTTTTTACAAATGGAAAATATTATAAGTAATAAGTTCTTACAAAATTAGGACTTAAATTGTTTTAGGAGTGCCTAATTCCCATTACCTACCAAAAAGAAAAAAAAAAACCAAACAAAAACCACCAAAAACCCCTGAATGCTTTAAGAAAGTCTGAGTGATACAGTTTCAAAGTTTTAAAAAGAAAGTGTACTCTAATATTCATCCTCAAGGACATTGCATGTATTCATTTTCCTTTAAAATTACTAAGATTTTTCTTCCACAAAAAACCTTGCAAACAACAACAAAAAAGCCCCCCTAATACACAAAAAAAGACCCAAACCACAATGAAAAGACATTGAAGCCCAGAGAAATTGAGAAACAAAGTGTGAATAGAGTGCTCTGCATGTAAATAATCCATTAAAATCTTACTACAATATCTTCCACCTAATAGGTACATTTGTAGATTTTGGTTTAGGTGTGGGTTCAGGTTTTGTTAAGAAGAAGATCTCTAGAAAATACCCCTCTCATCTCAATATTTTTATACGATATAAAGACGTGAAGTACTTCTATTAATCCCACCAGGGTAAGAATCTATCAAGGCTGTATAAAGTACCAGTTTTCTATTCAGCCCAAAGAAACATGCTTATCTTTATTATTTTGTGTGTTATGCATGGGATCATAAAACCCAACACAATAATAATTGTTAATTTTCAACTAGCAGAATGAAACTCTTTAATACAACAAATTTGATGATAATCAAGATGTAGAAGTACCAGAATCTATTATATATATATAACATATTGTATATATCATATTATTATAATTGTGTTTGATTTGAAAATGTCTTTAACATGAAGCTAACCCTGATAATCCTTGTTGAGCATTTTAATGCAGGAAACTCTTTGTTTCTTTCAAAATGAAAATGAAGAACAATTGAAGAATATCAATTAATTTTGAGAGTTACAAAATACAATTAAATGGAAAACAAAAGTTTATAGAATTGCCATGGTGCATATATATATAAAGTACTTCTTGTTTTGTGTTATGAGCATAAGACTGTCCTTCAAAGTTATATTGTGCACATTCTTCTGTCCAAAATTTTTCTTCTGGCTTGATTTTAAATTTTTTTTTTTCAGGAAATTGTTCAAGACTACTTTTTCATTATTTTGACAAATGATATATTGATGTATAGATAACATTACAACATAATTTAACTTTTAAAAAAACACATTCATTTTGCAGTGCTTCTTAATATTTTATTTTTGTGGGCACAATAATTTTGGAAATTTCAGGACAGGTACTTTACTAAGGAGTTAATTTTCCTCATCATTGACATTTTTGGTTGCCATAACTCCACTACTTTAAACGACTTTTAACAACAGAAAACTAGAGTGAACAGCCTTCACATGGAGAAAGCAAAAGTTTATCTTTAAAAAACATAAATCACATTGTTGTTCTTTTTAAACGTTAAGATGTTTTACATACAGGTTATCATGGCTTAACATAAAAGCACCCTCCCTTTTCATGTATGATCAGGTTAATCATGGTGACTAAAGTCAACACAGATAGGGTCTGAAGTCTGCTGTGAAGCATGCTGACTTACCCACACCTACCGAAGAGCCCCACTTGCTCTTGGCCTTATGGATATCTGCCACTTCGCTGCCTTATGACTCATTGCACTCGTGCATCCATTCCTGACACCTGCTCACACTGTCACGTTATTTATGAGCCTACACAAAGTTTAAAGATTATTATGTGCACTTAATTGTACATAAAACCTAATTCTAACAAGAAGGTGTTAGAAAAGAAAT
Source organism: Emberiza elegans (assembly GCA_024865655.1). Taxonomy (NCBI): domain Eukaryota; kingdom Metazoa; phylum Chordata; class Aves; order Passeriformes; family Fringillidae; genus Emberiza; species Emberiza elegans. Next base: position 32,075,418 of record JALJVW010003023.1, on the reverse strand, counting down.
TTTTCATTGTCCAAATGGGACAGACGCAGAATTTAATTCTGTCCCAGGAAGATTCTGAGGTTAAAGTATGACATTTTTATGCCTAGAAAAGCTATGTAAGGTTATTTTTAGTTCTTTTTATGACTCCCTCTGAGTCTTGTATGGCTTGACTGAAGATAACTGAGGGAGCCTGGATTTTCAAGTGGAAGGGTACAAAATTAGTCCCAATACTGTTTTTTAATTCTCTAACATAATTATTATGATTCAACATTTGAATTGTGGTTATCTGTAGAGTCCCTGGCCAGGGATTAGGCTGAACACATTTTAAGAAAAGACAGTCTTTCTTCCCCCAGTGTCTAAAAAATATTTTGCTTGCATTTAAGATGACCAATAAAAATAATTTTTAATTTAGCAGTGTGTTAATAGTGTTATCACTCAGATTCATATAGATCCTTTTATGGTATTGAATTGAAAAACACAGCTTGCAGCTAAAGATGGGAACCTGCATTTGGTTACTTTTCACATTCTCAGTGGTCTGTCTTCTTTGCTGTGGTATATTTTATCACATCATGGACAAAAGAGTAGAGTCAGGCTTAAAATGTCATTTTACTTCTCCAAATTGGTCATTATGCACTATGTTGTGGTTTGACATTGTGCCCTGCAGTGGATCTGTTGGAGAAGGCTGGAATTGGCTCTGTTCAGTACCAGACAGTCCCATACTCCCCCACAGCAGCCAAACCCTTGTCATTTCTGCTCTCTACAGGTAACACATTGATTATTTCTTTCTGTAAATTATCCAAAAACATGAAAACTACCCATATACCATTGGCTTCTTGAAGTATTATTCTGTTGGTCCAGACAGTTTTCCCCTCAATTAGCAATGATGTCTGCTCAGTCGTCTGTCTACGTTGGTTTTGGTCTCTTTTTATCCTACTTCCCTTTCTCTTGAAGGTGTCTTCAGTGTCTCTTTGCCTTCAGAAAAGAGAGAAAAATGGTGGAGATTATCAACAAGGACAGGGAAGCCATGCACATTATTAAAGAATGAAACTTGGTATTAAACTTCCTTGAGCACTGAATTTGGATTGTCAGTTATATTAGTTGCAGCAGCCAGCATATGGGAAAATATATTTAAGAAGGGGTAAAGTGTTGTACAGCAGTGTGTTTCTTAAGGGAGGAAAAAAATATGAGAAATGACCCTGTAAACCTCAAGGTCAGTGAGGGAGGGGAAAAGCTACTACAGGCACCAAAGCAGAGGTTCCCCTGCAGCCCACGGAGGAGAACTGAGAATCATTAAAGTTAGAAAAGGCCTCTAAGACAATCAAGTCTAACCATTAACCCAACGCTGTCAGGTCCACCATTGAACCATGTCCACAAGCACCACATCTATAAATGGTTAATCACTTCCACAGATGGCAATTCCACTACTTCCCTGTGTAGCCTATTTCAATACTTGACCATCTTTTCTGTGAGGAAACTTTTTCCTAATGTCCAATCTCAACTTCCCCTGGCACAACCTGGCTTCTTCAGTCTTACAGAATCACAGAATCATTAAGATTAGAAAAGACCTCCAAGATCACTGAGTCCAAACTTTGACCAAACACTACATCATCAACTACACCATGGCACTAAGGGCCACTTCCAGGCATTTCTTAAATACCTTGGGGATGGTGATTCCATTGCCTCTCTCAAGTCCAATGCTTGACTACACCTTCAGAGAAGAAATTCTTCCTGATGACCTACATGAACCTCCCCAGTACATCTTGAGGTTATGATAAGGTCACTCCTGAGTCTCCTTTTCTCCAAACTAAACTACCCCAGCTCCCTCAGCTGATCCTTACAGGACTTGTGCTCCAGACTCCTCACCAGCTTCATTGCCTTTCTCTGGACAAGCTCCAGCACCCCAATGTTGCTGCTCAGAAATGAACACAGGATTGGAGGTCTGGCCTCACCAGTGCAGAGTACAGAGGAATTACAATATGAAGTTTCCAACTGTAAAAAATGCTTTTGGACAAGAATCTTCCAATTAAATTGTATTCAGAATTTCCTATTAGATATTTTTCTTGAAATGGAGTACCATAAATAAACATCTTCTGTCTTAATTTAAAATGTGATGATTAAACATTATGGAAATATGCTCACTGCTATGCACAACTACCAACTATATTTGTCCTTTTTTTATGCTTTTACCTTTACTTCCTATTTTACAGCTATTTCATTTAAAGTCGATTAATTTCCTTTTTTTTTTTATATTTTATTTGATTTCACTTATTTTTTTAAAGATATTTTACCTCTGTCTACACACCTTTTCTGTCCTCTCACTCCAGCTCAACTTGTAGCACTGTAGGTTTTGCTTCTTCATTCAATTATTCATCCCTTTCCTTTGCTTTTTTCCCCCTAGTTCCCACCAGCATTTCTCCCCTTCTTCTCAACAGTTTGTACTTATCCTTTGATCCTTTTACTACAAATATCTTGACTGCCCTTCTATTTTCTACTTTTTTCTTCTTTCTCACTTCTGTTTGCACTTGTATCACCATCTTTTCACTTGTCCCATCTTATAATCCTGTCTTCTCCTTTTCTTTCTTTTTTTTTTTAATTATTCATTTTGTGTAGCCAAGAATTGATGACATAAAAGGATGAAAGCTGAAGTGCATTGGATTTTAGGAGGCTTTTTGCAACCATCTGCTTTTCTGATAATTAATATGAAACTCTTTCCATCAGCTTTCCTGGTTCTATTTCATCTCTGAATTTAGTCTTTCTATGGACTGGGTGAAAAGTAATTTAGACCTCTCTCTTCCTTTTTCACAACAAAAAGGGAGGGAGGGAGGGAGGGAGGAGGGAGGGAGGGAGGGAAAAGGGGGAAAAGGATAGTGCTGGGAGCCTCATACTCTTATTTCAATGTAAGGAACCGGATTATTAACCTGGCAGAATTTAGGTATCCATAATGAAAGTAAAGTAAATCTCTCTCCTCACAATATAAATTTCCTTCTTTTTATAATTTTATGTCTTTTGAGAGAAACACAACTGATAGAGTATCATATGAACTGCCCCGTCCTTGTGTTCTTTTATTCATTTTTAGCAGCTGGTAACTAATCTTTTTTGTGGATGTGACAAAACAGGAGTTACTTAGGGAGCAGTTCTGGAGGGTGAACATTATTTTTTTTTTACATGTATGCATGCATGCCTTTAAGAGGCTCAGATGAAGAGAACTACATAGGAAGAGCAGAAAGGAAAGGGTAAGACTTATATGAAACTGGTTCTCTAATACATAGGTTATAATATAGTCTATATTTTACAAAATTTTATTATCTGTAATTTGTTCCAATCCCTCATGCAAACTATAATCAAGTTTTATTTTATATATTATAAAATATATATTCAAGTATATATTGTCCAAATTGATGATAAGAATGGAGTTACACAGCTTGAAGGGGTTGATCTGCCTTATGGATTGTATATTAATAGCTATGAAAAACTGTAGAAGATACTATGTGTAGAACAGAACAGCCGAAATAAAAACATTTAATTTCAAATAGCAATCAAACAGGCTTTTCATTGGAACTTGCTTATGATTACTTAAAAGTTCATTGTTTGCTTGTCATTGTTTTAACTTCCAGCTGTCAGACTTCTATTTAAAATAGTAATTGCCAATAATAGTACCCCAGAAGAAGGTGGTTAAAAATATCAAAACAGACTGAAGGGAAATCATATCAGGCATGGTCTAGGAAAGCATCTTATAGCTGGATATCCAACTGTTCCTGAGAAATAGAGGGCATTTTCTCTGTTGCCTTGATGCTTCTGTAGCTCCTTACTTCCCAAGAATGCAAAAGCTATAAAATACATAACAAAGCTCTATGGCTTTCTGGGCATCGCTTTGATGGGAATGCATATAAATTGCATATAGGAAAGATTTTTAAAAAATCCCAGATGTATAGATAAATAAAATAATTTAAAATATTACATAGGATCTAATCCTACAAAAACTAACCTAAAACTTCCAAAGAACTAGGAGCTGTATTATTTTCTGCCTTTTATTCTCAACACTTCTGTGCCACAGTGACAAGAAGGAGCAAAAACCTATTAAATCAAAAAAGCAGCATTCTGAATGAACTTTACACCCTCTTTGCCTAAATTAAAATGAATTAAGCTGTGAACAGTGATAAAAAGATTTTATTACTTTACTCCTTTTCATATTTTTCATAAGGAAGAAACAATGAAATCATAAGTTACATAACCATTTACAGAAACTACAAGTGACCCAATAAGCTGATAGTTAAGTAAATGTGGTAGATCCCCCATATTGCTGCTTCATAAAAGTCAAAGCATTAGCAATAATAATGTAATATGATATTAAAAAGTAGTAGGGATTAGTTTCCTTAGACTTTCCCTGTGTTCTGGTGCACTTGGCTTTTCATTTTTTTTGTGCTTTACTGCAGGGCTATGTGTCCTTGAAAGCACTCTTTCTGAATATAAAGGAAGTCCTTATCTAATCAACACTAGACTTGGAAATTTTCCAAAATGAGTGTTGCTTGCAGCACACTTGAGAGCAGATTTCCTTACTACACTATTTTGACTCTGGTATAGTAGTGGTAGTGTTGTGGAAAAAAAATGGTTTATCAACTACATAGGGCACCCAAAATGTGGCAGTCCTTACAAACTCCTCTACTACATCCCAGTGACTGGATTCAAGAATAATTTCACTTGGAATTGTCCTAAAAAATATTCACAGCACCCTGTATTGTAATTGAATTTATCACAATTACTCTTTCTGTTTATACTTCAGTTGTTGCTTGCCCAGGTCACTTTACCACCCACTTCCTGAAGCCAGAACGGCCAAGAGCAAAATTGGTGAATGAGCAGTGATGCTGCTGGAATTGATATTCTCATTGATGCATCTGGGCCAAACCAACAGGTTTTACAAACCCAGGCAACATTTCTGTGATTGCAAATTCCATGCAACTGTGGGATTAACTTTTTAGTCCTTGAACTGCAGTGCTGGCACTCCCCGTGGGGAAGGTGAATCACTGTCAGATTCACAGGGGTCATTCAGAAGTCCATTGCTTCCAGTCTCTGTGCACTGACCAACCTCTTCTGTGACAACACATTACAAAAAGTAGTTCAGAGCATTCAAGGTATTTGTACCGTGTGGGGATTGCACTGTGCTCCCTTGAAGAACCTTGTTCAACCCTTCCTACTCTTTCTGACCCATTTCTCAATGCATCATCTCCAACCTCACCCCAGCTGTGCCTGAACACCAGCAACAAACGCATGCATGGTGTAGATCTAAAATTTTGGAACAACTGCTCGTTTATTACTTTTCCTTCCATAAAGCACTCCTTGTTTTTTTAAACCAGAACTACTTCTTTCCAGGCACTTGCAATCTGCAATTAGCAAACAAGCATTTCCCTGGAGGTTGTGAGGGGAAAAAATTATGAGGAAGCTCCCTAACTGGTACCTATATCGCTACCTGCTCTTCTACCCACTTCTTTCTTCTTGAGAGTCAAGCCTCTCCAAGACAAAATCAGAAAAGACTGATTGTTCAAATATTCAAATTTGTAACTGCTGAGGTTTAACCCCAGAGAGCAACTCCATTACACAGCCACTCACTCACTCACTTTCCCTCTCTCTCACTCACTCTCTCACTCCACCCATGGTGAGATGAGGAAGACAGCCAGGAAAATAAGAAAACTTGTGGGTTGAGATATGAACATTTTGATAATTTATGTAAAATACAATAACAATAACAACAATTGTGATGATAGTAAAAATTTTAATGAAAAGAAAAATAAATTTTAAAAATGCAAATAAAAGCCAAGATAAAACAAGGGACGCAAATAGAAAACAATTGCTGACCACCAACAAATTGATGCCCAGACTGTTGTGGAACAGCAACCCCACAACAAGTTTTCCCTGGTTTGTATGCTGAGCAGGCAACTGTGTTATGGAATATTCCTTAGGCCTTTTTGGTTCAGCTGTCCTGGCTGTGTCCCCTTCCAGTTTCTTGTGCACTTCCAGGCCTCCTGCTAGCTGGGCAGAGTGAGAAGCTGTAACGTCCTTGACTCAGGGCAAGCACTGCTCAACCACAACTAAAATATCAATGTGTTATCAACATAATTCTCATCCTAAATACAAAACACAGTGAATAACAAATGCTAGGAAGAAAATGAAGTATCCTAGAAAAAAACAGGGTAGTATTATAGATGCCACACATGAAGATGGCTCATAAACTGTTGTATTCCAGGTAAACTCCCTTCATATGTTTATCTTGTAAAGGCAGTCCCCCAGGGTGATCTGACAGATCAGAATCATGAGAAAGAGTGACAGAAGTTGTTTTGGGAATAAGTAACTTATTTTTTAGGTAGAGAAATTCTTATTTTAATAAGTCTTTTGCAGGTCCTCTTTGGAAATAATTCTGAAATGTTTTTCTTTTTTTTATTTTAGAAATACTTGCTTTCATCTTTTGTTGTTGTTTTTGAAAGAAAAATTCAAGCTGGTCAAATAAATTAATATTTTCTAGAAAAAAAATTGGTGTAGTAATTTTTTTTCATTCAGAAACTTATGTGTGAGAAATTCTGTTGAAAATTAATTCAAAATTTAAATATTCTTACAGAATATTGTTCTGTGTTATAAATTTATCCCCAGTTTTGCACCCAATTACCTTTAATATCCTGACATGTGTCCACAGAAATTTTGGAGTTACTGTTGATTTTAATGCTTTTTTTTGATTATTATCATATAGAAATATCTGCATTGTTCCAGAAATGCATAGTATAATTTTTTGTTACTGTTCACAGCACTTTTCTTTTGCTCCTAGCATGTAGGAGCAAAAGCAAAATATATGATGTTTCCTAGCATTATATATTTCCTAGGTACTTTGGAGAGAAAAGTAAACATACTGAATTCTAGTCTTACTGATTATGGGAGAAAAAACCTATAAAATATTCTTTCCACAGCCAATTTCTCAACAACCCCAGTCAACACCTTCCAAAAATTTAATCTGGAGACACAGCTATGCTCGAAATATTGCTACAGTTCGAAGTGAAAATGCAGCTTAAATAGAACCATGAATTTTTGTTATCTGCTTTGTTGTTTTAGAAGCATAGTACACCAAACTGTCTCATTAATACAGAAAATAAATTATTATACAAAATAATTTTTCGTTATGATTATCCTTTTTCCTATGTTGTGCTCATCCTTTCTCTGGACCCTAAAGCTGGCTCTCTAGCCTGCCTCAAGCAGGGTGTGGTTGCTGACAAATTTACCCCACTTTGAGGTCTCCCCTCCAAGTGCTGTAATATGACATGATGTTGTCAAGGTTGGATAAGGGTTTGTTCTGTCCTAATCAGTGGTAGCATTACCTGGGATTTATTTTCACATTCAATTTTGTATCACTCTCATTCCTTCTCATTCATTCCTAGCTGAAGTTTAGAAGCTGTTCAACAGCCTCTTCCAGCCTCATTGGCCACAGAAGTCTCTTGGGTTTTGCACAGTGACAATTTTATGCGTGAGACCTTTATCAAATGTGTTCCAAGGGCTGCTCTGATAGACTTTCACTGACCAATTTGAAAATGCACACAAACTTGCAGGCATATTTATTTTGGCAATGGAAATCAACACTAATGCTCAGATATCAGCAGACATACAGCACACATTTCCAGGTGTCAGACTATTCTAGAAAAACTTATATGGAACTCATTTTACTGTTAGCAATGGGGAGTAATAGTTCCTTTCTTTGTCCTTCTAATTTTAAATTAAAAAAAAAAAGTTTTGATATAGGATTGACTTTGAGTTCAAGCAATCAAGGTTTTTAGTTTTTTGTTTCAAACTGTTATTTGACCAGCACCAAGAGGGAATGTTGGATGGAAGCCATTTCTTTCTTGTAATGGTCATGAGTCAGCAATAAGGCTGATCCTATTTCCATCATCCATGTTAAATTATGCTATGGTTTCCAAGAGATCTTTCCCAGCTTCTGGGAACTGCTAAGGTTGCTCCAAGTCTTTTTCACAATGATTGTTCTTTATATAGGGTAGGATATGTAGTGACAGCAGGAAGACTGAAAGCATGTCCTGAGTGTCTGTGCTCATTTTTTTAAAGAAGATTTTTAGGCTTCTCAGATGCATGAAAAGTTGATCAAAACTACAGACTTTAGATTTTTTGTCTTAAAAATTCAAGGAAAAAACAAAAATGGCTGAATGGCTGTCATGGAGGAAATATGTAGCAAAATTAATAAGTTGTACAAATATGTGGTTTTCCCCTCATAAAATATGTTACTATGTTCCAAGTTAAATTAACCACCCCATTCACTCTGAGACAATAATGCAATTACTGTAGACTGAATTTTCTTAGGAATTGCTTTCAGCCACTATCCAGAGTTCTGAGTGATATGATGTGTGCTGTTTGTGGTGTGAATGTCAGTATCCACCTAAAGAAATCTTTGTTGATCAGACTTGCAGATACCTTTTGCAAATTTTGGTAACAAATGATCTTGCTTATGCTGCTTTTCCAGTACATGTTCTGACTGCCCCAGCTTGGTTGCAAGGTTTAGTTTTAAACAAGAAGTAAGAGTCTCTCTAGTAATTTGCTACACTCCATAACACATTGTTTGGCATCTGTTACCTTCCCACATTATTAAAGCAGGTTGTTGTACATTACCCCAGCTTAAATAAATATGTCACATTACAAAGAAAAATGTGTACTTAGATTGAAACAGTAAAGATATGTTTGCTATAGAATTACAAAATATAGTCCTAAAGTGTTGTGGGAAAAAAGCATCCACATAGTGGGGCCACTCTGGGGATGAATACAAGTCTTTCCTTACATTATCATCATCATGTGAAAGTAATGAAGGCACTCTTGAGGGACCTCATTGCAAGTGGTATTTTTTCTCTCAGTGCTAGTGTGAGGAACTTGAAAGCTACATTATAAAACAGAGACTCAACCCTTTAATATACATTTCGGGTTAAAGCAGTCCAGAAAGTGGGAACAGCTGTGACTTTAATCACATAAGAAATAAACCCTTCCATTATACCCTGCTGAATGCAGAGGCAGAATGCAATAACTAAACACCAAAAGGCAAGAGGCAATCAGTGGGATATTTATTTCCTTTTATTGTTACATTATATTCTGATTTCTGTTCAAGTAATGTTCATTTGTTAAAAATCATTATTGACTTAGAAACAGATGAGATTCATCAGCAAAATTCAGTGAGTATTTTAAGGCATTTAAAGGTTAATGTCTTATTCTTCAAGAGATTCTTGAAACCCATCTTGTCTTTTAACACTTTATACATTAATTTAGTAATTTTCCATTCACAAATTTGCATTTTGTCAGTTATAATACATGAGCAGAAAAATCACATGGGTCTATAATAAGTTCTGCAGATTTACCAATCTCCACAAACCTTTCCCTCTAAAGTTATCCAAAGGGAACTGAAATATTTTCCTGTACAAAGCCCAAAGAGAGAAATATTTTAATTTTTACAGATATGAAACCCTTGCTACACTTAGTGATTATTTTTACATAAGTAAAAATTCTATTTTGAGAGCCATAGTCATAAGTGACAAAATTTGTCTGTGTAAAACAGAAAAAAAAATTAAAATATCTTTGAAATAACACAGCATAATGGAAGCTGAGTTTGCAGGGATGGCAGAAAATTAAAAAGGAAATAGTAGTGCTAGGAGGAAGCTATATTTTATAACTCACCACAACATTTACGAACTTGTATTGCATTTTTTTTCTAGTATAGACCTCTAAAATACTTGGCTTCTGAAATTGCACATATGTCAAGCCTTAAAAATTAGGAGAGGAAGGGATAGAGACACAGGCCGAGGCATTCATCCCAACCAGCTTAAGATTGTTGTATCTGAGTTAGTTATCTTGGGTATTTGATACAGATATGTTTTCTTCATAAATCTGCCTTCAATGTAATAGTAATATTAAAGTTAGGTACCTCAGGTTTGAACTCATTCTAAAGCATTTGCAGATGTCTTAATTAGGTGACTCAAACTGACTAGTAAAGCAGTTATTTCTTTCCTTTTATGGTAACTGAGCCCATGAAATCTAATTTCAGTAAATGCTAGGAAGAGATTTTCTTATGCAGTCCTTTATGTCTCAGCGCAAATTCCAAAGTAGACATTGTACTGGAGAGTGAGATTAGAATGATAAGAAATCACGCAAATGGATAAAATTTATTTGTCTTCAAAATACAAGTAAATGACATCTCAGAACTTTTACATGAATTAAGCCTGTTCTGTTACTCAACAGAATTTAAATTTTAAGTAAGATGATGGACAAAATGTTTTCTGGAAGTTTCTTCTGCCTGAGGAAGTCTATTACATGTTTTTAATGAGTTTTATACCTTGCAGAATAATTGATGATGCCTATTTCAAATATATGAATCAACAGTAAAAGCTCAAAGTGGCTTAACTATCGACATATAGCAATGGCTTAGAAATAATCAGAAGATCCATCAACTAAAAAAGGTTCGTGACATTTTCTCAGGCTTCACAGACTTTTGACAAGCAGCTGAAGGTTTCTGATCTATGATGGGTCTGCAAGACAAACTCTGGGCAGCTGTGCCAGGAGAAACAAATCAACAGAGTTTATGTTGTGAAAACTCTGGGAAGACTGGTTCTGACAAGGGTGAGCTGAGTAATAGGTGTTTCAAGGAACAGAAACCAATGCTGTCTGAAAAAAGGAGGAGAGACTATAGTAGAGCACATAATGGGAACACACATGCTTGGGTGAGAGTCACTGAATATGGTTTCAAGCAGCTGAAGTATGCATGCCTGCTACTGAGCAAGAATTTCTTCCAGTGTGCTGAGCAACAAATATTTTTAGGGAACATTTTTACCTGATTTATCTTAAAATGAAATTAATTGCTCCCTGCACTTAAGTGTAAAACAAGTCTTTCATGACTAATTTGTGTATGCATGTCTTTCTTATACCTGTTTAATTTTGGCAACATTTTGGTCCAAGCCATCAGATTCCTTGTTTACTAAAGTATGAAGAAAGAAATTCTATGAGCATAACAAGACCAAGAAGACATATTTGAAGTAAGCTTTACCCATATATGATTTAGCAAGTCTTGTACATCAAAGAACATAACGTCCTCAGAAGACGTCCTTCAAAAATATTTATAGAGTACATAAATTTCACATATCAGCATGACTGATGCCCAGACAGTTTTCTAGTAGTATTTTCAAAAACTTGGTGTGTACAGATTTCACTGTCCTCCAGATCTTGTTTCTTTCACTAACTTTTACCTCTTCAAGTAACATAAATAATTGTCCTTTGTCCAGTTCCTTGGATACTTGGCCTGCTTGAAGATTTGTATCTCTTTACTTTACATTCATCTTTCCATGTCCTTCTGGATTTGCACTGACAGATGAATTACTTGCTTCAGTATTTAATGAAATTGTGAACTACATCAATCATAGTGTATAGTTCCCTTGTGTTCTTAGAGCTTTAGGTCATTCATGCATAGTAGCTATTTAATTGTCAATTTCCCATTAGTCTTAGCCCATCTCCAGAGTATTTTCAATTTTTACAGAGAGGAGAGAGTTAAACACTAAGTAACAACACACACACACACACACACAAAATAATGTAATGTAAAATAATGTAAAATATTCTAAACTATTTTAATAACCTTTTCAGTAAGACTGATTACTTTTAGTGATTTTGTTGTTGTTCAAAAAGAACACTGTTAAGTATATGAAAATAAGGAAACATCTAGGATTTCTAGAATAAAATCCAGAAATGGTTCAGAATGGACTGGGGACAGGCTTTGGGGTGTTGGTGGATGTTGAGACTCCACGTGAGACAGCAGTGTGTGCTCATAGCCTAGAAAGCCAAACATGTCCTGGACTGCATAAAAAGGAGCGCAGCCAGCAGAGTGAGGGAAGCGGAACCAGCCTATGTCCAACTCAAATTCTCAGCTCAAAAAAGACATGGACCTATTGGAGCATGCAAAGAGGAGAGCAATGAGTATGATTAGAGGGCTGGAACACCTCTTTTATGAAGACAGAATGAGAGAGTCGGGACTATTTAGCCTGTAAAGGAGAAGGATCCAGGGAGACATAATAGCAGCTTTCTAGTACCTAAGGGGCCCTATAAAAAGGAGAGATTTCTAAGGGATGTCTCAGAGAGTAGGAGAGAGAAGCAAAGCAGTACAGCTGGAATGTTCTCCTTCTTGTAAATTTCTTCAGTAAGTTTGAAGTAACATAAGACTTTTCATTGAAAACTACCACTCTGAAGTAAATTGAGTCAGACACATAAAAAAAGAATGATGAATGCCTTTTTACTGAAGAAGATATTTACTGAATGCCTATTTACTGAAGAGGAAATGTTAAAACTCTTTGTCCTTTCTGCCTTTCCGTCACCAAAAATCTGTCATAGCATCACAGGAGCCTCCTGCTAGAAACAGCTGTCTTCCAAAAGATATGACCGACCCCAGCATTTTAAAGTCAGCAAGTCTTCACTGATCCCAAGAAAAATACACAGATTTACAAAAGATGAGGTTTTTCAGATGTTAACCATTTCACGCAGGGAACGGTGAAAAATTTAGCAAACTGTAGTACACATGACAACTGCTCAGAATATTATTTTCACTATGAATGTCTATGTAGAAGTTTAGTCAAACTACTTTTAGTTTTCCAAGGAGTTTTCCTCTTCAAGCCTCTGTATGAAATGCATGAAACAAACTGTTAATGGCATATCTATGACAGGATCTTAAGGCTCTTCACCAGACTCCATAATTTAACTGACAAAACTGCTCTTCCTTCTGTGTAGACAGCACTGTGAACTATGAAGGCTCAGATGTGAGGTTTTTCCCTCATAAAATATGAGGGAATAATCAGCCATATTTTTTTCCTGATATAAAAATGATGCATCAAGTTCAAGAGTATATTTAACATATAGAAACTGATTCAGTTAGGTAATAAGAAAGTAAGGAATCTGTTGATTCTTTCAAGCCAGTTTCCATGATGGAGGAAGGGAAACAGCTATATAGAGGCTGTTATTCACCATTCTTGCATATAGAAGTAGTGGAATATTTTAGATGTAAAAAATCTTCCTAAACTCAGGTATCTACAACATAGAAATCTAGAGGTAGACTAGACATTTTAAGGGGATATCTTCAAGATTAATGGAATGAAATAGGTACCCACAGTGGGCAGTTCATATATTCTAATTTAGAACACTATTCAGGCTGAACACTGCTCCAAAAATGCCTGATTTTTCTCTACTAATTACAAAAAGAAATAACACCTAGAAATATGTACTAAGGCTGGGTTATTTTTTAAAAAGACAGAATGTTCCCAATCTTGAGTTAAAAATTTTTCTTTGGGAAAAAGAAATCCATAGTTCATAAATGAGGTTCCATTTTACTGTTGGTAACTAAAGGGATAAAAAAATTACAAATGATCATTCAAACTCATTGGTTAGAGGGAAATTCAATACATTTAATTTTAGATAGCAATTAAAGCAGAAGTAACTATTGTTAATTAAAGTATGCACAAAAGGAATCATATACTAAACTTTAGAGTAATTCTATCCAGCTTACATTTTGATCTTTTAATCATACACTGAGGTGTTTTTCAGAATAATTAAAACACAACATCACACTTGCTCTTCAGCCAGAACAGATTTTATTATGGCAGTCTAGGAAGCTAGGTAGAAAGGTCTAGACTAATTCTATTATTATTCATAATTTACATTCTTGCTTTCTCTTACTATTTATAGTCTTTTTAAAAATTTCCTGGTTTTCCTGTGAGGATAGCCAGTAAGTAATCTCTCTGTAGTTTATTGAGCAAATGCTTCTCTGTTTCAGCTAAAGTATTACTTTCATTTTCTTATGACTGGATTGAAACTTTTACATACATGCCATTTCATTGGAGCAAGAAAACACTATTTCTTCCCATTTTTGGTACTTGACATGATGTCAAAAGCTTACCATAAAAATAAAAAATGGCTATCTATCATCAACCTTTCCTCTAAAGGTACTTATTCCGCGTTTCATCTGAAGACAATCCTGCCACAGAAATACCCTCCTTGTTACCGTTCAGAGGCTGCCTATGTAAACAAACAGTTTTTCTTTGATTTTACAGTTCATGTAGAGCAAAACTGCAAAATTCCTGTGGAGTACAACTGATAGGCTTGCCTCTGAAGAATAGCATGCATCAAGCAGCATCTCTCTGTCTGTTAGCTGGTTTAACTGTGTATGTTTAACTGTCTATGTTTAAGACATCCTTCTGGGTGACTTTCCAAAAATATTTCATCCTTTCCTATACCTAGATTTGACTCATCCTAGATAGCATCAGCTGAATGGACTTACATACCAGAAGATTTCATCTAAAGTGAGCAATACTCTCAGAAGTTGTCCTTGAACCATTTAAGTCCTTTATAAATGTGAACAGGATTTCTTCTCTTGTGAACTGCTGCTTTATTTGGATATAGTGTCAGATTCCATATAATCTGAGTCACTGAAATTATAGTTGGATGATGATTCTTGGCATTGCATGAAAAAATTTCTAGCTTTGCTTGGAAAACTATGACCCCAAATATCTGATGTTTTGGAAAAATTTCAAGATTCTTTCTTTTGTACAATAGCCCTTGTTATAGCTGGAATTAAAGAAAATGTTTATTAAGCTCCAGACATATGGCACAGATTAGAAAACTACTAGGAGGGAGCTCCAATTGGTAGGTTAATATTCTAGCATGATAGATTAATCAATGTAAACCACATAGCTCAGTTGAAACCGCTGTTCCAAATTGCCAATTTCATCTTCATCCAGCAGAGAAAATGCCAACCTTTCTCTCTGCAGTAAAATCTTCTTGTTATAACAATGAAGCAACTCCAGAGTTACTGTTATTGTGAAACATCTGGTAACTGCAAGATGTAGCTCCTGTGAGATAATCACATACCTGTAAAATTAGAAGAACTTACTGAACTTTGTTGTATTTCATGTTTTGTAATACCCCTGAGTATGGTGGGCTCATAATTCCGTAATCACTTTACCTCTGCACCAGAAATGAAACCACAGATGTTACACTTTGCTATAATGGTCGCCGCTTAACATAAATAAATGATCAGAATAACAGTATTGTTCATATATAAAATATGTACACCATAATAAATAGCATGGGACTAAAAGTTGCTGGGAACACACTAAAATAGGTGCAGAAGGCCTCATTACGGACATCATTAAAAATAGATCAAGAGATAGAAAAGTAATTTTGAAATTTGTCCTTTTTTTAACATTATTATTTTTTTCTGTTAGAACATTTTCTTCTCAAAACAATATTGTGGTTTGGAACAATTTTGTATCTGTTGGAAGAGTCTTTTGAATCTTTTGGAAGAGACTTTTTCTTCAACATCTTAGAAAAAAGGAAAAGAAAGTAAAAGAGATTGCATTTTGATAACACAGCTAAAAGAAACATGGGTCTGTAACTAAAACAGATTCACCTAAACAAAATTTTAAAAAAAGAGTGAAAAAATTTTTATCTTGTGCTTTTATTTTGTTTTGCCATTACTTTTGAAACTAAGTAAAAATGAAACAATGTATTTATTTTCACAAAACCATCTCATCAGATGGAAAAAAAATCCCAAAAGAATTAAAATAGCCACTTTTGATCACTGTACCACCATGTACCTACTCATCTGATCTAAAGAACTTCTAGAAAAATTATTAGGTCATGGAATATCAGATTTTACAAAGAAATAAACTGGTGTTGCAAACATATACAATAATTCACTTATTAGGAAAAAATGTATTTTTAGATACTTATTGCTTTATATTAACAATAAGAAAGTTGGAATTATTTGTTTCTTAAAAAAGTAGCATGAACACAAATGAAGAATACATGACAATTTTGGACCCGATTGTATAGGAATGGCTGGCAGTATTAAGGTAAAGCAGAGGTATTCTTGGCAGGAAATGTTAAATATTTCAAGGGCAGTTTCTCCAGGAATAGTTCTGCACCATCACTTATCACTTTTAATGCATATTTCAGAAAACACAAAATGTATCAAAAGGATTTACACCTTATTCTTACAAAATCCATCATACTGAATCATATGATAATAGAATCAGATATTTTTAAAGCAATGTTGACAAAAATGGCACATTCTTATGTTAAAAAACAGCTAACATGGGTCTATTGTAATAGCCACCTCATGGCCTGTGCTGCTTTTCTTTATCCTGAAATTTGCAGAGACACTTCCCTTCTTCTAATCCTATAATTTTGATTTTATAACATTTAACAGTAATTTCACATTTATGAACAAATGATAACCTATGGTGACTCAGGCCTCTTAGTACAATTATATTCATTCTCTAATGTACAGTCAATCAAACATTAGCAACAGTGATTTATTTGTATTATTAAATAAAGTGGTTTATTGGCAGCAGTTGTGCACATGCCAGCAAGAAGCCTGGCACCACAGCACACATGAATGGCAAATACACTTTTTAGGACCAAAATTAACTGTGCCTGTGCAGTAATCCTCGGTGCAGGGGGTATTTTCACCAGCTAAAAAGCTTTGGAGATGAAACTTTAATGCATGATTTGAGCATTTGAGCAATCAGAAAAAAAAAACAAACAAAAACCCCAACAACATATTCTCCTGTCTCTACCCCTCCCTCTAACCACACAAAATCCCAAACTAAAACAAATTGAGAAAGCCCCAAAAGAAAACCAAAACAGCAACAGTCCCCATTCCATCAACTTTCTGTATTGGTTTAGTAGGGACATTTCTAAAACTCATTGCATTTGTAGTTCACAGTAGTGGCACATTCAGCACACAGGAAAAGGACAAGTTATTATTATTATTATTTTCTATCTCCCTTGCCCTTCTTCTATACACACCTTTGAAACGAGTGCCTGTTTGTAATGATGTGAAGGGAAGGCTACCATTAGCATGAATTTTAGAAAGTCAAAACTTCTCCTGTGTCTGTAAAGCCTGTTATTGTGCAGTACCAAACCCAACAGAAGAAAACTTCATAAAGTAAGAACTTTATACTTCTTAAAAAAATACATTTTTTTTCTTTTTTTTTTGTTTGTCTGGCACAGTGTAAGAATGATGTATATATGGAAGTAATGGAGATTCATCTGGTGAGCTTAATGGGCAATATGTTACTTTTTGCAATTGTACTTTTATAACATATGGCACACTCAAGTGCTGCAGTCTCTTCAGGTGGAGGGTTTTGATAGTCCCATGTATCAGAAGTGTCAGGAGCTCTCAAGTGCCTGTTGATCAATGACACTGCTCTACTATTTTTTATTAAGGTGTTAAATTGTAAATGAGATATAATCTTACTCTGCACAAGTTTGGGGTAACTGTCTTCAGAAAATGCAAAGTATGAGAATATACATTTCTGGTGGGCAGGCACATGGCTGCATGGTGAGAACACAGCAAAACACAGTGTCCTCTGCTTTTGCTGAGTTGCTAACTCTTGGTAGAACCAATGCTGCCCCAGAGAACAAGTTCCTGTTCAACAATACAACCACACAAATTTCCAGCTGTGGGATGTGTGAAGAGATATTCCTAGACATGGAAAGTGACTGCAAGCAAGTCTGTGGGAGGTGTGACCAGATGAATGAAATGCTGTCCTTGGTGGCTGAGGGGAAGGATGAGGTGAGAGTCTGAGGAATACATTGGAGCCATACCCTGTTACCTATGACGTACAAAGGCTAACTCAGTGTGGCCACTGCAGAGGCAGGTCTTGAACCTAGTTTGTGCCAGGACCACGGCAACACCACAAGGGATAAGGATGAGTGGTAAAAGATTGTAGAATGCAGCAGTAAGAGAAACCCCTCCATGTGCTCTTATTAACCCTCTGATACACCTTTACAAATATGTACAGGGCCCTGGGTACAATTGTTCAAGTGCAAAATGAGGAACCTGAGCAAACAATCTCAGAGGATGGAGAGGCCAACCCTACAATAAGATCAGCAAACAATGACAAGTTGTGATCACTGGTAATTCCCTCCTGTGTGGAAAAGAAGTCAAGACAACATTTTTGGAACTTTGGGTTGGTTTTTTTTTTTAAATTTTTTGTTTGTGTGTGGAGGGGTTGGTATTGATTTTCTCATTTTCCATTTGCTCTTCAAATTTTCTGATACTCCTTCCCTAGTATAACTATATACATATTTTTTATGGCTACTATGATGTACAGTGTCTTTAAAATTAAATGCAGCTGAGAGAAAACAATAATTTAATATATTTTTCCTTTTCCTTTTGTAGTTTCATAGCTAAAATCAACCAATCAAAGAACTTAAAAAAGCCGAAGAATCCCCAGCCACATCAACTTGCAAAGTTTAAGTCTGCTAGGTACATTTTACAACAAAATAGCCACATTATAATGCTTCTGATTTATTAAAAACTCTATTAAAAAATAGAATAGACATATAACTCAAACAGATGTTTTCCTAACTTCAGTGTATTCTACCTATACCCATTGGATAGCTTTTTAATTCTGAGCATTTTTTAGTGATAGCATTCCTTTTTACTGTTGTGAATAATATCTTATAATAAACATACAGTAATTATGTTTAACATTTTCTGTATGCTTTCTTTAACTTTGACAATAATTCTTGTGTAATCCTGGGCAAAACAGTTGAAGTTCTTATTTCAGTTACTTGAGAGATTGCAGTGAAGGCTCAAGAATCATGAATACAGGAATATATGTGCTGATAATGCCCAAAGTCCTTGTAGCTATTTTATGTGAACAGGCTTCCATTTCATATTCTGACTTCATGAAAGCATTAATAGTCAGACTTGTGGATGACCAAATTTCAGAGCACTAAGAGGTTTATTTCAAAGGCAAATTCCAACAACACAGTCTTTTACAGGAAATACTGTGAATTTCTGCTTTACAGCAGCCCTGTCCAGCCTGGTGCTCATCTGCTGCACTGTTCGGCCTGTAGATTCAATCACAGACAAGAACTCAGGGGGAGCAAGACTTCTGATTTGGTCACTTAAAGTGTGATACATTAAGTTTGTTGCTGATGAGCAGCCTTTTCCAGGTGGACATACAATGGTCAGGATTTCCTAGCATCTCATAATGATACTGATTTCAGTATCTGTAAGGTAATGGTGAAGAAAAAACAAGAATATTTTGTAAGCAAAATACTCTATTTCCTGCTATCTGCAGGAAAACGCCTAAGAAAGTTACACTGAAACAAAAATATGAAGGACCAAAAGATCAGTACAAACATACTCTGGAGTGAAAAACTAAATTAATTAATTTCTAAGTATTATTTTATTTTTCTTAAAAACCTTTATGAACAGAGAGAGCTTGAATTCCAGAGTGAATATAGATAAAAAGATTAAAAATAAATTTAAGGTATCTACAGGGAAGATTTTATAAATTCTTTTCTTCATCTAAGAATTTTTCTACCAGAGTGACCAAATCTCATCACATTCAATGAGTCTTAAATTTATACAATACTTAAAAAACATGAGCAACTTTTATAACACATTAATGAAGAGAATATCTGAGTATCTTCTTCTCCTCCTACTTGGTGTGCAATACCATTCTTCACCAAAGCAGAAGGTACAGGAAGGTCCTCACAGTCTTGAATCATTATTGACAGTCTTTCCATGCACAGGCAACCTAAATTATAAGTAAAAAGAAAGGAAGTTTAGGGGAATGTAATTAATAAAATTAAGGAAAAAACATAAAATGGAGGGTAACATGAAAATGTAGTTGAATGGAAACTGAGAAGAGACATACAAGAACACCAGAGTAGAACTGGTGATATAGAGAAAAGAAATTGAAAAATAGGAAAAAAAATCCTGGCAAACAACCCAACCTAGAAACATCAAGTACACAAGTAGAGTCTGATTTGAGAAATGCTTCAATTGTTTCTATGAATCAAGTGAGATGGTTGAATTTTTAGAGTGATTTAGCATAACCATTTAAACTTTTTTTTTCTTCATTACATTTCCACTTCAATAAGTGGAAACTCAAGTATTTCAAACACTTTTATCTTATTATAAAGGAGGGATATGAAAACCTGTTCTGTTTTCAGATCTGTTTTAAAGATAAGAATACAATTAGCTTGTTTTCCCCCTAGTACTTCTGTTAACTAAATGTACTACACCATTAATTTTTCCTTCTCAGTTTCCTTTTGCTCTATTTCATTCACAAATGACCAAACCGAAAAAAATCTCAGAACTTTTCTTTACTTCTCCTCATTCTCATGAAAATTGGTCCAGTACTTCTTAATTTCCTTACTTTGGTCTTATATTGAAATTTTAGCCATACGTTAACAATAACTTCAGTTAAAAATTAGAATCTTTTCCACATTAGGCTACAACTTTTCTTGTTTTAAAGAGCACAGTGAGAAAAACCCAGATAATGTTATTGACTCTCTTTTAAGGTATATGCATCAAGCAGACATGAAAAATTGCTTTCAGGAACTTCCCATACTCAGTACTTACATAGGGGTCTTAAATGAAATGTCCATAGTGAAGATTTAGTGGCATTTTTGATGTCCCACAACATCCCAAACATCTTCATAGACCTAACAAATATGAAACAGGTTTAAGGGAATCACACACATTTCTGAAGGAACAACTGAATAGCAACTAGGGTACAAAGCACCAATCAATACATATCTATCTGTGGGAATTTAAGTGAATCCGAGGAATCTAGATAACTACTACAGATTGGATGCTCAACTCTTCAGAATTTAAGCAAATCAGATTTATTATGTTCTTTTGGGCATCTGTAGGGATACCTTGACATATGAACCATTATAGCAAATAAGTTACCATTATAGCAAATAGAAATCTGAGATTTATTTCACTGATGCCATTTAGGACCTTTAGAATATCTTAATTGACTTCAAGTTGCTACAGCAGTAAAGTTGAGATCACTCATAGGTTTTGTGCCATCTTTCTCAGTCTCTTATAGATATGTCCAGCATCCCATCTCAATAACATTTCACACTGATTCACACATTCCATGTTTCAGGCACTTTCCAGCCTACAAAATATATTTGATATCTGAAGATTATGTCATTACCTTTGTCAAACCACTTTTGACACAATTTTTGAGGCAACTTTTAAAACCACCCTGACAGCCTTCGATGAGTCTTTTTTTTTTAATCGATTTCATTACAGTGTTTGTTTTTGCCTCATTCCATCAGAAGACAATGACCTAATCAATTGCCTGTAGCCCAGTGATAAACATCATAATAAAGGCATATCTGCAAAGATTGTAATGGTTTATTATAAACACTACAATGCGAATTACACGCATCCTACCAAGTGCTCTATTACATAATGTGTTTAAAGCCTTACCTTATTGGTAGGTAAAATGAAGTTAAAGAATGCTGAAAACTCTTATCCTGCACTTATACGTGCTGGTTTCGGCTATTTCAGCCACTTAACTAATATAACATCTCACTGATGTGTTAGGCAGGAGAAATTGAGGCAGGCAGGACAGTTGCTTCATAGATTCACCTGTAGCACCCAAGCAAAAAGAGCAGGGCAGGGCTGGTGATAACCAAGGTCAGCTGAGAATTCTGTCATCACTGGGCAGTGTGTTGGTGAAAAGTCAGGTCAGGCTCAACAAGATGCTAGGTCTGCTAAGACATATCTACAGGACAGGACTCCCCAAGCAAAGAGTCAGTGGGTAAAAACGCTAGTTGTGATTTCTCATGGCTCCCCTCCCAGCAGTGGGGTTTAGTTTCACCATACCGGAGATGACCTTGAACATCATTACAGAACATTATGAACTGTTGCTGGAAAGCAGCTCTGCACAGAAGAACCAGCAGTGTGTCCTAGTAGCCAAGAATGAAAATGATATCCTGGGGGGTGTTAGGAAGAGCATTGCCAGAGGGTCAAGGGAAGCGATTCCACCTCTCTACTCAACGCTGGTGAGGTCACATCTGGAGCACTCTGTCCATGTTCTGGGCTCCTTGGTACAGATATGGAGCTTCTGGAACAAAGAGGTCCAGTGGAGGACAACAAAATTGATTAAAGGTCTGGAGAATCTCTCCAATGAGGAGAAAATGACAGAGTTGGAACTATTCAGCCTCAAGAAGAGATGACTGAGAGGGAACCTCAGCAATGTCTATCAGTATCTGAAAGGAGGAAGTCCAGAGGATGGAGTTAGGGTCTTCATGGAAGTGCCAAGCAGTAGGACAAGAGTCACTAGGCAGAAAATTATGTCCAGGAAGTTCCACCTGAGCATGAGGAAGAACTTCTTTACTGTCCATGTGACCACACACTGGAAAAGATTTTCCAGAGAGGTTGTGGAGTCTCCCTCACAGGAGGCAGTTGAGAACCATCTGGACACAATCCTATGCCATGTGCTCAAGGATGACCCTGCTTGAGCAGGAAGGTTGGACCAGATGAATCACTGTTTCCTTCCAACCTGACCTATACTGTGATTTGTGATATAAACAAGATGAGATCAGAAGATTATTTATTCTAATATTGACACAGAAAAAAAATAATTTTACAAATTATCATATCTGAAGATTTTAACTTTTAAATCCTATCCTTTTTGCCACTGATTACATTCATAATACCGATAAAATTTTTCTCTATGGTCACAATGGGTGGATCAAGATAAGCCATAATGGCTATGGGGGAGAGACAGAAGACTATAGATTCCCTGTTTCTTTGTTTATACAGGTCAGAAACCTGGCAGAGGATGCTGCAATACCTCCATATTGTACACAAAATAACCTTTTTCTGAAATAAGGGCCTAGGAGAGAAAAGGAGAAGAGGTGAAAGAAGGTTTGACACGCGCATGTTTTAGGAACAGTTTCAGCTTATATGTGCATTGAAATGAAGGTCTTATATCCTCAATTAATAATTACATTCAGCCTGGGCTTATACTCCATAGTGATTGACAGTTTTGGCTGCAGTCACTTGCCATCTGTTTTGTTTCTCCCTCAATTATTTCTACTTTTTTATTTCCCTTTGTTTCCTTCATCCATTCCAGATGTTCCTCCATCTTCAGTTTTTTTCATTCTCCTCCAGTGTTTGAAACACTCTTTCTAAGATGATGACCACTTAGTCTCTCTTGTTACAAATACATTATCCAAAAGTCAGTTGAGACAACGTAAAGAAAATTATGCAAGATTATTTTTTTATCCACAGGATAAGCAGATTAATATATTTAAATGGTCTTTTCCTTATGAGGAGAAGCACTGTATCTTATTCTGGAATTCAATATTCTTTTCTTAGTTTTACTACAAAGATATCTGAAATCTGGAACTTTTGTATTCAGAGTAGAGAGAACCCGTTGAGGATGAGGTGTTACGATAATAGTTGTGAGGTATGTAACCAATATAATTGGAGTTGTAGTAATATTTTTTTTATGAATACTTAGCTTTTACTGTGTGTATGTAATGAATAATAGATTATAACTTAATAAGGTCTCAATATAACATATATTTATATATATACACCAACTATATATGGCTTAGCCTTGTGGCAGTATAAACCACAGTATTCTCAGATAAAACTTCTGTTGAACACAGATAAATATATGTATTTATGTTTAATTTATACACTTAATTTCTGAGAATGGCATTTCACATAATTTCCTGCTTATTAACATGTCAGTTGCAGAAAAACTGTGTCAGAAAATATAATACTACAGAAAATCTAGTTAAAATTGCAAAATTTAAGTTGTTATTCCTTCAGGATAATCAAACATATACACAGATCAATCTTATTTGAAGATGCCAGAAAAATGAATCTCTCTCTGCCATGAATCTTAAGCCCCTAGTAAAATATGATTTTTTTTTCCTTGTATGAATATTCCTGAATATTTAAAGGTGGATACAGCAGATTATAGAAACACTCTTACTGAAAACCAGTACAAGTGATGTCACATGGGATCTTTGTTATAAAATGCTCCACTCCTCTCATTCACAATGTCAATGTTCTTTCACTTTTAAAATTATCAATATTTTTTGAGGACTGTAGTCCTGTCTTAACTAAAGGTAATTTTTTTCACCTCTGTTCTAATATGGACTTCATACAACTGACACTGTGTTCCTTTCTGGAGACATTTACGTTCAGGGCTACAAAGTACTACCCTAACCTGGAACATCTAGCTATGACAGTAACACCATCTCTTAAAACATTCAAAAATAAAGGAGAGAAAATTCACTTGAGTGTCAAATTCTTGATAGGGTTAGGGTTTTTTGGTTGTTTTGGTTTTTGTTTTATATCTTTTCCTTAGTGAAACATATCAGCAAAACTATATTGTAATAAAGAAGGAATTAATTGCATGACATGTAGCTGTTTCATTTAATTGAAATAAACAAACACCCAGCAGCAGAACATATCTACCAATCAGCTACCATATCATGCCAGGGCCCCTAAATCCTAAGATCACCATGATATTTACTTTTTTGTGCTTACATGCACTCATATTTCTAATCCTACTTCAATATTACATAGGGCTAAAATATCCACTGACTTGGACAGAAACAGTGTTGGATTTCCACATACATCTTCTGTGGCTAAAATACAAAACACTCAGATGGAGTTCTCTGTGAGTAATGATTTATATAGAGGTTATTCTTTCAATATTACAGAGTCCTTCAAACATCAGTGTTGGATAAGTTGAGCAACATTCTCATTTCACCCAGACACAGAAAAAAAGATTAATATTATAAAGAAGGTGACTAATAACAATTTACTGTACATCATTCCTAATACATTTCACAGTTTTAACCTTGAGATATGACACTTGATGCACTGTCAGGTGCCACAGTGAGGAAAAGGAATCCTCACAGCAAGCCTCAGGCTACTTATTGGTAATTGGTTTCATGAGCACTTACAAAGTGATGAAAAAATTTTTCCTATTTATATTTGAAATGTCTATCTCAGAAACAATATTGATCTACTAGGCAGAATGTCAAGTGTTCCATTTATTTCTGTAAAAATCACCATAATCAAATTCTAAACTCCTATGCACAAAATCTTACTTATGGGCAAAGGCGAAGCATACCTTACGTGTAACTAAAGCCAAAAAATATTGCTAATATTACTGAAATCTGAAGAATCTCATAACAATTAGTTCAGATCCAGTCAGAAAAAAAAAGAGAGCACAGAATTGCAGGTAAAATTGTTAGATACACATATTATTTTCTACCCCTTTCCCAGTGTTATGCTTTCCTTTCCACTGCCTTGCAAGGTCATAAAATTAGTGGTTAGCTTGGTGCTAGTGGGTATTGCGAAGTCATCAGCACTTGGAGCTTTTGCCAAAAGAAACATGACAGTTGTATAAATGATTTATTCTTCTTCACTTCAGCGCCTGTTTGGTGTCTTTCAGTCTTTGCTAACAATTCTTTCTCTTTCTTCATTGGTCTACATCTCAACATTACATATGAATTTATCAAATATGACACTATCGGCTTTTTTCTACTTGTTCCACCTAAGAACAGTTTTGTCCATCTCCAAGTCTGCATTTTTGTAACTGACCATGGATTAGTTGTTTATTCTCCACTGCCAACCACGTGCCAACCTTATGCCTTATCCTTGCACACATGCATGGGTATATCTCTCATTGTCCTTTATGCTGCTTTGTGCTGTTTGCGAGGGTCCCCAGGACGAGGTGAGAGATAAGAGTTTGACTCCATGTTCTCAGAAGGCTGATTTGTTATTTTATGATATTATAGTATATTAAAAGAATACTAAACTAAAACTATACTAAAGAAAGAGAAAGGATTTATCAGAAGGCTTAACAAGAATGAATAATAAAAACCCATGATTTACTCAGAGACTCTGACATATTATTGGCCATTAAGAAAAAACAATTCACATGGAACCAATCAAACATTCACCTGTTGGTAAACAATGTCTAAGCCACATTGCAAAGCAGCAAACACAGGAGCAGCACTCAGATAATTATTGTTTTCTTTTCAGCTTCCTAGGAGAAAAACCTGAGCAAAGAGGATTTTTCAGAAAATATCATGGTGACACTGCCTCCTTTGTTTTCAAGGCCTCTGCTGTCCTATCAGGCCTGTACCTCTCTACTTGCACCATTATGTTGGAATAATTAATATCTCATTCTTCACAAAATAATTACTTGTTACTACTAAGTATCTAAAACTATGGTTGTACCATGCAAATTTTAAAATTACCTTTTAGGTGCTTTTTAAATGACTTTTAATGTTTTTTCTGTTTTTTAATATTACAAAGACATTGATGAGGTATTCTCTGTTAATTTGTCAGTCCTTTGAATGATGCTCTTCAATTTGACTATATCAGTTCTCTTGTATGTTTATTTCTGTTATTGTTTTATTAAGTTCTCTATACATTATTTATTTTGACAGTTTAATATTATTTCCTCTTTCTTCTTTTGACATGAAATACAAAAGTAATGTAGAAAAATCTTTTAGTCAAAATAAATATCATTCAAGGTTATGATCAATGGACTCCTTGTTTACAGTGAGGAGCATATGTACCTCACTGAGGTACCCAGACCTCTTTTATCTGGTCTGGGTACCCTCATCATTGTGCTTTGGACTATGGTCCAATGGATTATAACTAAGATTCACTAATCAATCATGTTAAGGCAGATAATGAAATTATTTCCCCAAAATTCTTTCTTGCCTACAACTTTATCCTTCTCCCAGATTTTCATTTTATTGTATTAAGTTACTGTATTGAACAAGTAAGCATAGATTTAAACAATATGTGATGCACTAAAAGTTAGGTGAAATTGTAAACAAGACACATTAATGATCCTTGAATTTAATTTTTTTGCAAACTAGGAACAGAAAATATTATGGTCACATTTTCTTGATGAAGAAGAAGCAGTGCATTAGAAGAACTTGGGATACTGTGGTGGTACATATTAACTTTGTCAGCCTAATGAAGTTAATTCGCCTTATACATCACATTCCTTATTCTTCTTCATCTGCAAAACCAACAATAATTTCTACTAACATAGGAAGCCAAATATGTGGTTAATTGTATAAGCTATTCTCAAAGAAGAAAAAGTCTAAATATGCTACTACTTACATACAAACAGATCTATTTGTTTACTCTCTAAATAATTCATGCACCTGTGTCTGTACATGGTACACTTGAAAGCACTTTTTACTTCTCTTTAGCAGGCAAAGTATATTTTCAAACACTGCAGAATATTTGAAATTATCATTCTTTTTTATTTTTAAAAATGTACTCATTTTTAAAGTTAAGAAACCTCACTCAAAGCTCAAGAGCTAGAAAAATTATTTTCCAGTTGTTCTTTATATAACTCACATCATCATTTAGATGCTGATTGCTTAGCTACATGGATTTTCTTTCTCAGAACATCATGAGACTCAGATGGTTTTATTACTGTACAGGTGATATGCTGCAGGTTTTCTATTTTGATCTTATCAATAAAACAGTGTTGTAAAAATAAAATATGTAAAAATACTATTTATATTTTTTCTGTTCAGATCCAAAATAAGTGTAAAAAACTGCTAATTTTTGAAATATGTCACATATAAATTTATGAGACTATTAATAAGTTAGAGGGTTTAAGAAGCTGTAATAAATCCACATATTTTCACATGTATATTTAATGATTACATTTTATGCAAAAAATATAATTAATCTGTTTTAACCAATAAAATTAGCTGTGGTTTTTTTTGTTGTTTTTTTTTTTACTTAATAGTAAATGGAGAAAAATTAGCAGTTCTATGATCTGATGCAGATCTCAAGTGGGACAGAACTCTCTCTTTAAAGTCTTTCTCTTTTTCTCCATTGGCATCATACTAAATCCTAACTTTTCTGATACAGATACAAATTGGTATGCCCATTTTAAAGCAAAAATGGATTAATGCATTAAAAAACAGCTCTGTTCCTTTTAAGGCTACTAAGAAGCTCAACTATGGCACATCAGCAGATGACACAACAGAGACAGATGGTTAGAACATGAAGCAGTAAGTATTTGGTTAAATGGTTGTCTGTTTATTCCTATACTTTTAGGAAGATAGCATCATGACACTAACTCTAGAAGACTTAAAACATCAAAGATATGTTTGAATTACAGTGAAAATAGACATATCATCTGAAATGTAAAGTTAAGAACAAAAACTTTAAAAACAAAACTCCAATTTATCAACTTATTTAGTAGTAGTCTGTTCTTGTCAAGAATTTACTATACCCTTTTGTATAAACGCTTGCAGCTGTTGAATATATCATCTATACGCTAACTGTGAATAGGCACAAAACACATAGCAACTTAAACTTTACAAAATCAAAAGATGTTCATAAGATACAAGAACAGATGAAAAATACCAGAAAATAACACTATTTTTTATGACATGAACCTCATGATCTTGCTGAGAAGGCTAAATCAAGCACATGTGAGGCACAGATTGAATTATAAAGAAATGTAGTTCTGCTGCTAGAGAGGCTCTGGGACACATCTATTCTGGGACATATGACAGAGAGTAAGTTGTCTCCCTAGGAGTTCTAGAAATGAAATGTGCTCTAAAACCTCTGTAATCAAAACTGAAAATGCTAAGCCATTTTAATCTAAAACTCCTAGTTTGTTGCCTAAGGCTATCTTGAACTGTTCTTAAATTACTTCCTTTTAATTGGTCAGAATACTTGGTGTCATTTTCTAAATGGCAGGATCAAGGCAAAAATAATACTTTTGATTCACTGTTTATTTTCAAGATAATGGGTAGACATTAATAAGAAAGACTGTTAATTGTATTCAAAAAATGTCTGCTTTCATTTTTATTCCTTGCAGGAAGATAAATCCAATATTTAGACAGTTGTACTCATCTTATGGCTTTTATTTGCTCCGGGGAACAGAAGACAAGGATTGCAATTTCCCTTTGACTATTATCTGCCATTAAGGTCCTTCTGTTTTGCAATATTTGCAGGTAGAAATGAAATTTGTCATGTTTGTTTGGGTTTTTTGTTTGGTATTTTTTCCCCCTTGCAGCTTGGTATTTTGCAAAATATTTATAAAGCTTCCTGTGTTTTGAGCCTGTTCACAAGAATAAAGTATAAAAGGGAATAAAGTACTCAACAGGAAATTAAATCACAGATAATTCCATTAAAATAAGCATTGCATTTGTGAGGAAATTCTGAAAAAGTCAGACTGTGTCATGAAAACCATAATCTTGCTAAGAAAAACCCCACAAATCATCTTCAGAAATCTAAAAGTCAAATGTGAAGATTTGATCCTGTCACTCTAGACTTTTAGTAGTCAAGAGAAGAAGGAACGTCCACGGAACCACCTCTCACTTTAGAAATATGAGTCCATTGACTATAAAGCTCTCAGGGACTATAAAGCAAAGTTAGACCTATAATTTCTATACATCTAAAATTGAGCCAAATTTTGTTTATTCATGGTTTTAAATTATTTTCACAACTACAAGCAGTGACTATGAAAGATGAAGTTAGGATTCCATCATCAGAACACAGAATTTGAGAGCTGGAACCCAAGACCTGTGTTTTATTCCATATGGGACTTCTTCAGCATGAGTTAA
This sequence comes from Emberiza elegans, assembly GCA_024865655.1. Taxonomy (NCBI): domain Eukaryota; kingdom Metazoa; phylum Chordata; class Aves; order Passeriformes; family Fringillidae; genus Emberiza; species Emberiza elegans. The sequence continues at coordinate 32,045,955 of JALJVW010003023.1, read as the reverse complement.
GAAGGAAACATCTTGAGGATAAAAGCATACATTTTAGGGATGACAAAGGTGCGTGGTTTGTTAAAAGCTTGGTATTTCAAGTGACTTTTCCTTTCTAAATCAGAAAACCACTGTTCTGCTATACAGATTAAGTTCAACAGCTTTGGTTTTTTTTTGGCAAAACTTGTGTGTCTTCATCAAGCAGAATCACAGTAAATCAGATCAGTGTTAATGAACAGATTTGTGACCTTAGAAAAAGGACATGCAGTTTATACTGGGATGAGCACCCATGCTACTTTCTACCATGTGTTCAAGAGAATGTGGAAGAAGTCACTAAAACAGATGCCTGTATTACAGCAAGATATCATATTTTACATGCTTTACAAATGAGAATGAGCTTTGGAATGCCCTTGTGAGTAGATGTAAACATAAATATTATACTTAATGTTTGGGGGTTTTTCCTTAAGAAATGCTGCTTTTCATAACAACACTGTATCATCATGTGTTTGATCAAAATTAGCTGAACTCCTGTGAGCACAAGAAAGAGATTAACAAAATGTAAAAATTATGTGAGTGTGAAAACTCAAAAGTGCTGCATTTAAGTGGCTGCAAGTGTTTCATTAGTGTAAGCTAATGAGATACCTATTTTTCTTTTCTGGATATTGTGTTTTTAATTAAATGCTAAGGTTTTACCTTACAGAAGAAAGCCATTTTCTTATAAAGAAATAGGTGTACTATGACCTCACTTGCGCAAAGAACAACCCTGTAACGCAGCCCTAAATTGAGGACTATTTCTTAAAAGCAGAAATATTACTCCTCATAATGTCTGATATCTGCCATAAAAAGAGTTCAAGAAACAGGGTGCCATCAAGTACTCTTGCAAGTGAGATTTCTGAGGAAAACAAAGAGCAGAGCAGTTCTGTGAGAACTAGTTTAAAATTAAAAATGCAGCTTTCTTTGCCAATTCGATTTTTTATTATTTATCATATAAATAATACATACCAATATTATTAAAATTATTAGTATTATTGCTATTATTATTACTACTATTTATATTATTATTATTACTATTTTTATTAATATATGAATTCTTTAGAGGGAAGCTGGAATCTCTTTTATGGACTCTTCAAATTTATACAAATCTTCCATTTCAAAACTATTTGAAATCCATCTATTTTAAATAGCTACAAATCTTTAGAAAAGAGTACCTCTGAATGCCTTCCAACAGACCTGTTAAATTCAGAAAATGTTTGCATCAATGCCATAATTCAAACCTCAATGATATTACATGTTTCAATTTCCCCATCAGAAAATTGAACAAGCAGAAGTTTTTGTCTAGTGCATTATTCCAGGAAGTTGTTTTTTGAGGGTTTTCTTGGTTTTTTTGTTTGTGGTTTTTTTTCTGAAATATAAGTTAATTTCTAGCTCTTGCAATTCAAAAGGAAATATTCTGAGTCAAAGGTAAGCAGAAACCATGCTGTTTGAAACAGCTAACAACCTTAAGCCAGCCTTGAATAAAAGGGAGCATTTAAAAAAAAGAATTAGCATCTTTAATTTTTTCAGGTCTATTTTAAATCACTGGTACATAGAATTTGTGTCCCAGTTAAACACAAGAGCCATATAAATAGTGCTAAGTTTTTTCTCCATTATTTTTCTTTTGCAAATGTGGATTTACTTTCATCTCATACTGCAAGATACTTTGACCTTTATGCTTCCTAAAATCAAGGCTAAGAAATAATTTCCTAACACGCTTTGGCTAAGAACCAGATTCAGTATATCTGCTTGCACTTGCATTTGTGGCTCCCCAGAACCTCTTTAACTAGCTACCTTCATTGTTACCAGTAGACTTTTTTTAATATCTGTAGGAATCCTAAATATCTGCAGCCAACGTTTCCTCTCTACAGAGCTGACATACTCAGTGCTCTATCAAATCTGCTTTTTTCCAAACTCTATCTACATGTTCATATCAAAGGGTCACATATGTATGGATAGACAAGAGAAACAAAGCTCTGTGCTCCTCTGTGAGATCTGCTGATATATGGAACAAGGTTCCTGGACCTCTCTTTGTATATAAACCACAATACTATAGATCAAAGAACTCTTCATGAAAATGTATTTTATAATAGATGTATATTGGGTTTGTGCAGCAAGGATTTGTTTGGTTTTGCTGTTTGTTTTTTTGTGGTTTTTTTGGGGGGAAGGGGTGGCGCACTACAAGAGTGACTTCTGTGAGAAGCTGCTTGAAACTTCCACCATGCCAGATAGAGCCAATGCCAGATGTCTCGCACTAGTTTAACTCACCAAACACAAAGTATCAGAAATAAGTTAGAACAGCAGTATGACATACTGGATCTTAAAGCCATAGAAGGTCAGAATAAATAGCTTTCCCACAGCTCATTTCTTATAACAATAGTGCATGTGGATTTACACAGATGGAACCATGAATAAATGGTTTCCATATTATTTTATTAAATTAAAAACCCCTATTTTTATGAAGTAGTATCTCTCATCAAGTATTAATGCACATGAATGAGATCCCATTGAGCCTTCTCTTATCCAGACTGAGCTGTTCCACCTCATCAGTATCCCCTCATATGAAGGGTGCTCCAGACCCTTAACCAACCATCTTCACATGCTCCACTTGCTCTCCACTATGTCTATAACCCTGTTATGGATAAAATCCAATCCAGTCCCTGTTAGACTGCGAAACCTAAAGCTGTATCATCTCCCTGCTGTAACCATTCCTATTGATGAGGCTGTTGATCTTGGCAGTGTGGGCGTGTTGCTGGATCCTGGTCAGCTTCTTATCCACCAGGACCATCGGGTCCCCTCTGTACAGCTGATTTCCAGCCAGTTAGGCTCCAGGGTGAACTTGGTACAGGGCTTGGTACACGCCTTCATGAGGTTTGCATCCACAGAATTCTCTATTTTGCTGAGGTTTGTCTGAATGGGGCATATCCATCTGTTGTATCAACTACTTCCCCCGCATTTATATCATCTCTGAACTTTGCTCTCCTGATCCATTTTTAAGCTCTGGTGTACCACTGGTGACTGAGCTCCAGCTGGGAATTGTGCCCAGTTTTTCAGTTCACATCACTACCTATTTATATAATCCAATTTATTTATCTAACTTAACCCACCTAACTTATTAATCTATATACTAATTACCATAAGACTCTTGCTAAATAAAACAAACTGGGTATCCAAGGAAGTTATCTGTGAAGACATTACATGAAAGAATCTGATATTATTATGGGATGAGTATCTGGGGACCAAAATGGAAATGTGAGGGAATAAAAAACTTTAGAGTTAAAAGATTTTCTTAATTAAAGAAAGGAATTTTACGGAAAAAAAACCAAACAAACGTTTAAAAAGGTAAAAAATCATAGTCCCAAATTACAGTGGTAAAAGAACAGAGTTATATAATTGATAAATTTTAGATTTCAAGTATAAGGAACATAAGGCTCAAAAACTTATTGGGCAGTGTTAGGTTAGCAAAATATGATACTGATTTTTTTTCCTTTATGGTCACATCTCTTCTTTTATGAAACTTTTTTTCCAGGAGTTCCAAGAAAAGTGCTAGTGTGCTCTGTAAAACATGCCTGCATGGTAGATTTGTCACTAGTTATCCCATGAGTGCAGAGAGAAATTCTTAACTGAATACCCAGGGTGTGATTTTCTGCATATTTTTTCTTTCAGTCAGAAAAGCCCCAAAACTGAACTCAAAGTTCAGAGAAATCTGAAGATGGTTCATGTATATTAGAGATTTCAAGCCTAAAATAACAGAATAAAAATAAATTTTGAAGGTACAGATATCAGTAACCCTTAACAGCAGGGGAATGAACAAGTTTTTTAGGTGTATATTTCTAAAGGAATGTGAGCTGTGGATCCTATGATAGGATTGATACAATGACCTCATTTCCATTTAAATAATATATTGCTGCCTATGACTTCATTGGTCAATGGTAGGGAAAGAGAAGCTATGGTGTGATGATACCATGATTGAAACACAGCTCCAAATCGTAAAGTTCAGAATATCAGAGAATCACAGAATAATCAGAGTAAGAAGGGACCCATCAATTTTAAATGTTGTCAATATATGGATTCTCAGTGAGCTGAATAGCTCTCCATACCCCTCTAGCTACATTGACCAGATATCCACTGATTACACTGACAGCTTTGAATTTCCAAGTTTTTACTCCACATATGATCCATGCACAAAAATACAATAAATTAAATATGTGTCAGCTGAGACCAGGAGTTAAATGGCCAGTGGAAAAACAGGTGAAAGAGCTTTGAGACTACTGTGGTGTCATAACAGCTGGGTTGCACAGTTAAAAGAAAACAAAAAAAAACCAGAAGTTTTGCTGATTTTGTGAGATCAATCATTTGCTTGATTCCCTTCTACCAAGAGTTGTCTTGTTTATTTAAAGTAGTGGGATTTTTCTGATAGATGCATGGATGGAGTCTGCACATAAAGCTCTGCCTTCAGCAGTTGAACAGTTTTTTAAGCCATCCAGCATCAGACTGATGTGAACTGACAGTACTTACACCCAGGTGTCATTGTCTAACATGCCTCTTGACAAAAAAATATGCCTTGACAGATCTTATTTTTCTGTTTCACCTCTCCATGCAGTGTTCCTTCACTTCACAGGAAATGTTAAAGGACTATTTTTTTAGTATGAAAAAAAGTTCATGTTCATGAAATCCTCCTGTGTGCCCATAGATCCTCATGATCTCTACACATAGACTCATGTGTTGTCCACAGATACTTCCCATTCTTTCTGTAACTTTCTCTATGAGGCTCTTCCCTATACTACAGCTCTGAAAAATTATGGGAATATTTTTTGTTTGTTTGTTTTTGCCTAACACAATTTCTACATGATGGAAAGAAGGGTTCACAAACAGATGATTAACTGATAATTCTGGTAAATTAAGAATTCAATATGTGACTGAAAACTTCAAATATTTCACTGTCAATAAATATAAAGCAGAAGCCTACCAAAATTTTATTTCTAATAAGAGTCAGAAATTATAAGGCTTGAATAGTTCGTAAGTATGTTTTGCTTTTATTATTTAATTTCATATTTAGGAATTCAAACTGTATGCACTGTATGAACAGTTGATCAACAGTAACAAATACTGGATAAAAGGCCCCTGATATTATGCAAAGCAATTCTGCTGCTTTTGGTGGACAAATTCAGAACCTAAAAAATTACTAATGATTACTTTTATATACTGGCCATGAAGTGCACACCAGTAAAAGAGTATAGTTTTGTTCAATGCAGAAGAGAAGGAGAGAGTTTAATAGAAGAACGGTTCCCTGGGTGGAACATGAATTTAATGTTTGGGTGACCAGTCTTTAAATCTGTACTCTCTTTTTAATAAATTGCATAACATTGTCCTGAAGAATATACCAGACTGGGGAAAAATAAAAAAAATAAAAAATGAAAAAAATTGTTTTGCACTGATATGAAATCGGTAAGAAAATCTACAGTTGAACATACAGAGGCGATGTACAGCCATCAAGGGAGGAATGAGACAGTACTGACATAAAAATACTACAAAGTAATCCCATTAATGCCTAAGGTCCTTCCATTCTCTGAGCACGCAGAGCATAATAAAAAGAGCAAGATACCCTATGTGCACTTCAGATGTTAAAGGAACGCGAGATACAAGTTGTGGTCAGTCAGTGAAGAAGGGCAGAAATGGGCTGCACTCATGCAATTGATGACAATAATGTGACAAGAACCAGTGGAGAGGTAGAAAAACCTGAACTGTCAGTGACAATAACTATGCAGAGCTGAAATTCCTAAATATTTTGTGACAGGTTAACAGCAACATAGCAAAGCATATCAGACAAGTACACACTACCAGAGACCATCAGAGACCTAATAGCTGAGACAGTAACACAATGGCTCAGGGATGCACATTTTGGTCAAAACAAATGCAGCCAAAGCAGAGATCCATGACACCTTGAATCACAGCTGTCAGTGATAACCCCATAGCATCAATTTCATGTTTCCCTGTACTCACAGCTATTTAACAATATAAATGACAAATTTTAAGTATTAAGTACTGTATGTTCAGTGATGACAGGATGGCATAAAAAAGATGGAGCCAGATTTGGCAGTAGGTCAAGAGACATTAAATAAACAAAATTCTGATTAAAATAGGGAAAAATTTACCATTAATATCAACAAAAACTAGAACAAGTTACCCAGGGAATTTGTTCTATGTCTGCCCTTGGAAGTAATCAAGACTCGACTGGACAAAACCTCAGCCAATTGTATCTATTTTGAGCAGGATTTGAAGCAAATATTCTCTGGATATCCCTCCCAAAAAACTGTTCTATGGTTCTAATATGAAATATTCCAGATTTCTCTATGATAGTGCTCTTGTGGTTGTGATGATCAAAGCACTTAATTAGAACAAGTTTTGTAAAAACACCTAGCATCTCTTGGCAGGAGGCAGCCAAGCTTTGGAGAATGCAGAATTTCTTAAAATTTGGGTTAATACACATTTTGGATGATTCATAAGTATTTTATTTCATTTTAGTGATTAGGTAGTCACACCATACGTCCGTAACTCCTCAACTCCCCAGTGGTACGTCACCAAGGTTCCAGCATTTGTGGAAGAATTTCATGGCACAACTTCAATGTTTTCTCCTCAGTTCTTGTCCTTCATGATAGACAATGTTCATAAAAAGTAATGTATTATATATTTGGCTTAGAATTTACATACCATATCCTTTTGGCTTGATCAGTGTTGTCTCTTTCTGTCCTTGTCCCTCCATTTTAGTTAAAAAAATCAGGAGTTGCCTGTAGAAGAAAAAATATTATATATAAAAAAAAAAATAGGGATGCATTCAAAGTAACTAGAAATATACAGGCAAACAATAGAATTTTTTTACAAATAAGAGTCCTAAGACTTTCTTCCTATTTATGCTAGTGGGGAGAAAGGATGAAAGCAGAACAGAGTTCCAAAAGTGATTATTAAAATAAAAACATTTCACAAAAGATGCACTTTACTTTGATTACTGTGAAGGAATAATAATTTTCCTGCCTTCTTTTTCATGACCTTCGTACTCATGTTAGATGTCATCCTGACAAGCTTGGACAAATTTTCAAATAAAAAAAGCATTCATTGCTTACAATTTAATTTCACTTTCTCCTTTTGTGGTTTTTCCATTGCTATTAAAATTGTTTTCCTGCAGATTCAGGTATTTCAACTAGCTTGTTGTTCCAAAGGTTCTTTGCCATGCATTTCTAGACATTTTTATGAATGCAGTACATATTTTTCCTTTTAAATTTAGTTTCATATTTTATCTTTTATGATATATTAAACCTTTCTAGTCATATATATTAAAACAGTCTTCATTTTCCCCTATGTTGATGAGACACTGACATCAAACACAATTACATGAAAATTTCTGCAAACATAAAAATTAAAGAATTTTTATTTTTGGTCCAGATTTAAAATCTGAATCTGTCCTAAAAAATGTGCAGATCATGATTTGTACTTCATGTTCATCAATCCAGAACTGAAGGAATTGTATATTTGAAGTATATTCAGTTGAACACACATATTGGCTAAAAGCCAATAAACCCTTTCTTTATGTATAATTGTTCATTCATTTGGCACAGATTATCTAAATAGTAAAGGTATTATTAAAAATATTAAGTCTCAGTATCACTATCTCCATTAACATGGAAATAAGACCATGTTGTAATTATGAAATTAATATGTTTTTGGGATGTAGTTGGCTAAAGACTGATGAATGTCTGATGAAACCTAAATTGAAAGATTACATTTTGAATAGTACAGCACAGGTGTTTGTTTCCTTGAAATTTTATCTGCTTGAATAAGAAACAAATAATATCTATGAATTTTAAATTGCCCTGGAAAAAATAAACAAGAAGGTACAATATCTCCTTCTGTATGTTCATATACAATAGAACACCCACCTTAAAGTAGTATGCTCTTCTTGATCTTTAAAAATCCTGTGTATTTTTTTGAATATTTAGTGAGGCCTAAAGGAACACTTCAGAGGGATTTGTTCTCATTAAAATTTTTTATTGCCAATGATCATTCTCATTTGTTTACTTATTACAATATTCTTGTTAACCTCTTAACAAGGATAAAAAGTTCCACAGCAAGATTTAGTGATGGATTAGGCATAAAAAAGCACAGATTAACCCATTTAGCATGTATCTTCAGATATCACCTGAGTTCAGGTTATGAAAATAATTTATACTGAAAAAAATTACCCTGAAAATAATTTTTTAAAAAGCTAAATTTTTATTTTACTGGTTCATAGAATGAATGAGTAATCCAGATTTTTCTCTTATGTCTTATCAGAATATTGCTTCCTATAGTGTCATGTTGAATATGTAGCTAGCTTCATCTATACATCAATGGTCCTCACTTCTGTTACCTGTGCAAGACAAGATAATTTCACTATTATATGAAAAAGAAAAATAATTTTAAGATTTCTAAATTCACTACTAAAATTAGAAAATATTTATTACACTCTTCAACTAAGGGATTGGATATCAGTTAATTATGTATCAGCAAACTGCTGATGCCAGGGAACTGCTTATCAAATGTCAAGCTCCATGTCACAATAAATGAGATTTTAGATTTGCTTAATTAAATAATTCTATTTTCAGAAACTAACATAATTGTCATAATTATTTGTGGAAAAAAGTCAGAAAATGGAAAAAGCCCCCACAACTCCAAAAACTGGATCATTTCTGATACCCAATCTTTCTTTCTATCTGAAAGAAAACATTAGCCACAGGCAGGAAATCAAGTTAATTATAGGCATTACTGACTGCAATGACTCTTGCTGTAAAACACAAGGACAGGTCTTTGTGTGTCACATGCCTTTTTTAAAATTCTTTGATGTAAGAAAAGAGACAATTTAGAATAAGATTTAAATAAGAGTAGATTGCATACATTGATAGGTTGTTATATGTCCTATGTCTAAAGTATAGTATCTTAAAAACTCAATTCCACAGATCCTTTAATCATACAAGATATTAAAAAAATTAAAATCTTCCAGCAGCATGCACTTTTTATGATGCAAATATTACAGAATATAATTCTCACCCATCTAAGAAAACTTAGTAGGTTCTCATTCCTATTTTTGCATAGAATGTTAACTCAGACACTTGCCAGTTACCATAGGTTTTTGCAAGAATGGCTATCTGGCCCTTCAAAGTCTCATAGCTAGAGGATCAAATTCAGTGACTCAAAAATGTGGATCTAGGTATTGTTTCCGAGCTCTTTGGATATTTCATCTGACTCTCCCCTTACCAGCTCAGAAGGATATAGGTCCCCCAGCCTTTTGATGTTTTCCAATTTTGATCTTAGACACCTGAGGACCTCTTTAAATCCACCCAAACATCATACTTAGTTTACTTAGGCCAGTGAGTTTTTTCCAAGGGCCAGCACCACTATATATTTTTCCTAGCTGCTCCATCTTGTGTTAAGACACCTTCTTTCTAAACTCCATGCAATTGCCTAAACATGACCAGTTGTGTTGGTTTTGGCTAGGCTACATTAAATTTTTGCTTTCCTGGAAATGGCTGAACCTCTGAATGCTGATAGGAAGTAATGAATCAATTACTTATTTATCTTTGTTTGTCCATATAGCTTTTTCTTAACCTATTAAATTTCCTTCATCTCAACTCACAAATTTAATCACTTTTTACCTTTCCAATTCTATCCCCCACTACTGTCATCTTACTGCAGGGGTTCCATACTGTTGCCTCCTTATTGCAAAAGTTTCGTAACTTCTTGGTGTTTCTTGTGGGCAGTTCCTCAGCACACTGACTCTTTCTTCTCCATAAATCAACCAACTGACTGTCCCCTTCTCCAACCAACCCGCTCTTTTATAGCACTCTTTATCTCATTGGTTACAGCTGTGGTCTGTTAAAGTCAGGCCTCTTCCTAATCTTTAATAATTGGTCCAGCTGCAGCTCCATAGATTGCTTTCTTCACAATCTTTATTTTCTCATATTTTATCCTTCCAGACCCCACCACACTGAAAGGAGACAGCAAGTGTGTGAGTAAGGCTTAGTTGCCAGCTGGGGTTAAACAGCACCACTACTGCATCTGAAATGCAACAGGGTACTTGAGAAATTTGCATGAAGGTGGAAATTATTCTCAAGACCTGTAGGAGATCATATGGCGCAGTAAGAGAGCAGTAAATTTGGGGTATCCCCCACAGACACTGAAGATTTCATTTTATACAGGCTTAATAAATCCTAATTGTATGGCCTTTGTTCCATGGTAATAATGTAGCCTGGGGTTTGATTCAGTTGCCTAAACACTGGATTTGAGGGTCATTTGCAATACATTCAGAGAGTCCACATATTTTAAGCTGCTCCTCTAGAACAGCAGAGTTATCTCATAAATCAAATATCACATGTTAGTCTCAGAGATGTCTCAGATACCCTAGGGCATTTCAAGTAACACTAGAAGAGTATGTGTGGGGAGTATAGGAGTAAATGAAGTCATCCATTAGGGACTGGGCTTTGTATTCCTTGAGAGAATAGCTACATTAAAGCTAGGTACTTAGATTCCAATTCTAAAGCCTCTATTTCATCTTGGAGTTACACTTTTTTATCATATTAAGTAATAATAATAATCAGATTTATACTTGCTGTACACAAACCCACTCCAGCTAAAGCATTATATGTTTTCTGTCTGTAACTCTTACCTATTCATATGGATATCAATAATAATACAAAATATTTATTTTAGGGATATTAGAAACTGCTACTGGGCAAACCCTTTAAATAATTCACATAAAATTAATAAATGAGAATAAAATCATTTATCATGTCAAGTATTTGTTAAAGTATAGGAATAACTTTGAAACATATATTTTTTTAAAAGTGTCATTTTCTAAGTCCAGTAATCTTATCAAGATACAGACTTTAATTTTAAAATATTATTATTGATCATCTTGCACAAGCTTTAAAATAGTCTATGATTTACAGCTAGCAGATTTTACATACCAGGCACATTTCTTTACATTGTAACCACGAGGTCAATATCAAAAATATGATATGTCTTTGAAGCAGAATGAAGCAAAGTGTGAAAAGTACTCTCCCAATGATAAGGCAAAAGATGTGGACTCTAACTGATAGAAAGAGGTACCTTTTCCCTTTATCTAAATGGCTGTGGACCAAGAACCTATAGGTATGGCACAGAAGAACATAGATGTTATGTATTCAAAAAAGCACCCCCCAATTTCTGCATTTAGTTGTAAATGTATGGCACAGAGATGTCTTTTAAGAATGTGTTTCAGCATATTTTGAATATATACTAAGCTGGGGGATGTAAAATTTGACTGGTATGCTGGGTGCATTGAAAGAATCTGTTTCCATTAGGCAAATGCATCTTGTAAGTTGCATCACTGACTGCATCTTCAATGTATACAAAAAAATCTTATGAGGTTTGTTCAAATAGTAATCTTTGATAAGCATTTTGGAATATGCCTCACAGAAGCTGTTGTACTTATGTGTGGATTTTAATGTTATAAACAACTTCACATAAAAAAAAGTAATTAAATTACTTTTTTCATGTTCCTAAAATATTACCACTCACACATATACTGTTTTATTTAAACAGTGAGATAAAACAATATCTCAGTTTTAGATTAAATATTGACTTTTGAAATTGCTAATGAACCTTTTTTATTATGCATTCCCTGCATCACCTACTTTGAATTTGATCCTTGAAGTTTGTAAGATTCACACTTTTGGAGGGAAGCAATATTTTGGTTAAGCCTGTGCTTTTGTGTGGAGTGATAGTAAAGCACAGAGATCTCAACAGTGATGGTTTCAGATAAGATATCAAAATAGTCACTTAAGAAATGTAACTCATCTGATCTATGTACTTTGTAGGCTCAAGAGATCTTCCCTATAACTCAAAACCCCTCTAACTCCATGACTATAGTAAAATATAGCTGATGGGGTAGCCCGCCAAGACTATCTCCTAATCCTTTCTTTTTGAATCTGGTTTACTGAGGATCCAGCTATAAAGATATCAAAGGAGGAAGGTGTCACGGAACTTTGGTTTTTACTCCAAAGACTCTAGAATGACTTTGCACTATGATCTGGGAAAGAGATCTTTTCTGGCTATAGGGTGTTCAATTCCTAGCCTTTCAACTCTTAAGTAGACTACTTTTTCTCTGATGGCACAAAAGTTCCTTAAAGAGTCTATAAAGAGAGAGGAAGTTGTCAAGATTAACATTCTGCCAATGAAGGATAGTAGATTTCTCCTTCACTTCAAGGGAAAACTTAGAGGAAATATGAAAACATCATAAATTTACATACCAAGAGCGAAAACTCACAGAATCACAGACCAACTGGGGATGGAAGGCACCTCTTGAGGTTGCCAAGTTGTGCTGGTTTTGGCTGGAGTAAAACTAGTTGCCTTCCCAGTGTCTAATACATGGCTGTGTTTTGGATTTGCGCTGAACACAGGGTTGATAATATAGAGATGCTTTTATTGCTGAGCAGGGCTTACACAGAGCCAAGATATTTTTTGCATTTCATACTGCCATGCTGGCAAGGAAATTGGGAGTGCACAGGAGGCTGGGAGGAAACACAGCCGGAACAAGAGACCTAAACTGACCACAGGGATATTCCAGAACATATGGCATCATGCTCAATATATAAAGCTGGAAAAAAGAAGAAGAAGGGAGTGCTGGCATTTGTCTTCCAAAGTCACCGTTACGTGTGATGGGGCCCTGCTCTCCTGGACATCGCTGAACACCTGCCTGCCCATGGGAAGCAGTGAATTAATTATTTGTTTTCCTTCACTTGTGCACATGGCTTTTGTTTTTCATATTATCTGTCTTTATCTCAACCCATGAAGTTTTCTACTTTTTATCCTACTAATTCTCTCCTTGATCTTGATGGTGAGGGAATGAATGAGCAGCTGGGTGGCACTTCGGTGCTAGCTGGGGTGAATCCACGACACCAGTCCAAAACCCCTCTTTACTAGAGTTGGTTATTTGTGGTACTTTGCAGTCACATTTCCATCCTGTCAGATGGAAACTCCACAATTTCTCTGGGAAACCTTTCCAGCATGCAACCACTTGCTCACTCAAAAATGCACATTCAAAAAAGTGTTTTCTTTGTGTCCATCTGAAAATTCATGTGCTTTAATTTGGGTCTATTGCCTCTTGTCCTGTGGACATCACTGAAAAGAATGTGTCTGACTTCTTTATCCTATCAAGTACTAATGCATATGAAAAAGATTTCACTGATCCTTCTCTTCTCTGAGTTCTACCTCACTTAGCATCTCCTCCTATGAAAGATGTTCCAGACTATTAATCATCTCCCTGTGAGTAACTATTTGCTGGACATGGTCATAATTCAATGTGTCCATGTCCCTCTTGAACAGAGGATCCTAAATTTAGACCAAATACTCCCAATGAGGTCTCTCCAGGAAATAGAAAAGAACAAGGATCATCTCCCTGCTGGCAACATTCCTCTTAATGCAGCCCAGGAGGCTGCTGATCTTCGTGGAAGCAAGGACGTGTTTCTGGATGCTGGTCAACATACAGTCCACAAGGAGTTCCATATCATTCAATGTAAAGCCACTTTTTAACTGATGCGTTACCCATCATGAGTTAATGCATGGGATTATTTCTGCCACAATGAAAATCTTCTTCTCCTTTGCTTAATTTTGTGAGATTCCTGTCTACACAGTTCTCCATCTTGATGAGGTCCTTCTGAATCGCATCCCACCTACCTGGTGAATCAATGATTCCTCCAAGGTTTGTTTCATCTGTAAGTGGGGAGATGTGACCCTGGCTGGTGCCCACCAAGGTGCTCTATCTTTCCCCCTGCTCAGCAGGACAGGAGAGACACATATGAGAAAAAGCTCATGGGTTGAGATAAAGAGAAGGAGATTACTTTCTGATTACTCTGATTAATCTCTGATTACTGTTATGGACAAAGTTGACTTGGCCTGGGAAACTAATTTAATTTACTGCCAATCAAACTCAGAAACATTAATCAGAAATTAGAAGAAATCTAAAAACAGATTCTCCCTATCCCTTGAGAGGGGACATCAGTCCTGACTTCCTTGAAGACAGATCATAATGCTTTGTCTCTGTTGTTCCTTCATTTATTTGGCTGTTTTGTAGTTCAATGATAATTAAAAATGTGTTCAATATGACACTAAACTCATGTTCTTCTTTCCTTGTTTCTTCATATGCTTTCTGACAGTCAAGCTTCTGTTCTCTACCGTGCTCTTACTTAACCCTTCAAATTCTACTGTCTTGAGCCATTTTCCATAAAGTTAATGTTCTGTAAATATCTTAGTTTTCTTTATGAGGGCAATAAACATAAGCAGTGAACAAAGAAGGAAGCCCAAATCTAACACTGAAGAGAAAATGTCAAGTTATACACACAGGAAAGATGATAGATGATGACTTGATAATGGTCTTTGTAAAATTCTCTCTCTGAAAAAAAATATAGATGAGGAACTCAGTCATCTTGAACATAAAATATAACCATTGATTTGAGAAGAAAAAAATTTCTAAACACAGTATGAATTTTGTTAGTGTTTTCAGAAGAAAAATAAAAATAAAAGAATAGTTCAGTCTGATCAGGGAGCACCAAATTTATGGAGCCAAATGACAAACTAATATAATTTTTTAAAGCAAAAAAATAATTAACTAATTATTACCTTGGGCTTAATTATTTGTTTTCAGACTTATAGTTCTCTTTACAGGCACTATACCATATGTTGCTGGGAGTAATGTTCTAAGATAAAGAAAAGAGATAAACTGCAGTTTTGAGAATTCATGTCAGTAGTTATTAAAACCTTACAGTCAGCAGGAAATTATGCCTTTTACTAAATGATCATTTGAATTGCTGAAGCATGATGCTTTGTTTAAATGATTCAGTGGGATATGCAGTGTTGAGAAAACTAAAATTTAAATCAGCCTCAGATTTAAATCTTGGACCATGAGAACCAATTCTGGTGACAAAGCCTCAATTCTGTGAAAGAGTTCACTAGGTTAATCCAGTTTTATTTGGACACATCTCCCACTGCCTGTGGAGTCAAAATTTTAATACTCTTTTGAGAAAAGAATGGAGGAAAACACAAAGGGTGGGCAATTTAATTTAAATATAATTTGGATTCACTAGTTCTTCAACTATAAATTCATTACTAATAAGGGGCTACTCATGCAACATTTATTTCTGAGTGATGATTTATTGTGTCCCCAGAGAACACTCAGTGAAAAGAGAAAGGTTACAAAAGTAGCATCAATGCCTGCCTAAGACTATGTTGATTTATTAAAAAAAAAAAAAAAGTGCAAACCACAGGGAAGGAAGCTACTAAGCTGTATAATTTGATTAGGTAAAAAGGGTATTAAATGTGAAAATCCTAAACTATTTGGCTTTGCTCTTCTGCATATAAATTAGAGATTAGGTAGGAGCAATATGAGCAGTTCCTTTGTAATACATACGTCTAATTACAATAAATTTAGAAAAGTCTAAGTGTGTAATGTGCACAAAGTAGATTAAGAGTGCACGGGAATTATAAAATATCTAGGCTTCTTTAAAGCTTCTGATGTGACAGATAAATTTACTTTTTAAAAAAAAAGTAAAATCCACACAATAATGTAAATAGAGATGTTTGCCTTAGTAGCCAAACAAAAGTAAAAAAGGAAACCTAACATCACACTCTACTGCTAGCACTGACTGATGTCAAATTAATTGAGTACAAAGCATAATTTCTTCTTATTCCAGTGAGAACTACGTTTTCATCAAAATCTGAATTATTCAGCTTTATCAAATATTATTACACCACTTTATGATATATCAGTGTAAAGAAAACTGTGAAGTCTTCTTCCTTCCCACAGCAACATGGGAAGAAGACAGCTTTCATCACTGCAGCCCATTTCTTGGCTTCTGTTTGTACATGGGCTCAGTGGACCTCCCAGTTTTCCATGTAAACACCACAGTTTGCAACTGAACAGGAGTTGGTAGCTTCAAAGACAATGAAAAGCTCTTTCCCCAAGTGTGTTGATGTGCAATCTGATGATCATCTTTCTATCTGCAGTTTCACAATATAAATTATTATCCTGGTCAAACTGAAAATATTCAAGGGCGGTAACAAAATTGCAAAAGTGGAACTGATACTCAGCTTCTGTAACAGAGTCAGGAGTAAATTTGGAGCAGATCTTGACAATGTCTAATATATATGTAAGAAATGTTGAGATGAATGACTTGCATGAACATGAATTCAAAAGAGTAATAGCTATATTATATATGTATTATGTAACAACTATCTACTATTGTTAAATTTAATAATCAGGGGATGATAAATTTCAGTTTATAAAATTCTGAAAAAACATTATGGTCAATATTAACACAGGAAGGAAACAGTAGAGAAGACTCATGCAACTTGCTTGGTCAAGTTTAGCCCCTGAAAATTATGATTAATAAATATGAAAAAAATATAAACCTATTTTGCAAAACTGAATAATACCATTTAAGAAAATAAATGATGTACAACATTTAGGACCTGATGTAATAAGGAAAGTAATAAATAGCAGATGAGTCCGCTTCTGGTGGTCATTTAAAGTGAGAAACAAAACTATAAGAAACATTTCATGAATCATGAGTTCAGTAAAGAAGGCTACAGTCTCTTTAATGTGCTATAAGGACAAGTTACTGATAAAAGAACTAGACAATTTCCAAGACCACTGACTTATTCACTGGACCACTGGGTACTTTAGGTTAAAAGTGATCTCTGGAAGTCTCTAGCCCAACCTCCGCTTTAAGCACTAGTCACTAGGGCTTCATCTATCTGGGTCTTGAAGACCTCTGAGGATAGAAACAGTATATATGCCAGGATATAGACCAAGAGATAACATTTCCTGAGAGAGGAAGAAATCATACAGGGGCAATCTGCATGAGGCTAAAGAAAGTTGTAAAAATCTGCATATCTGAAGACATTCAATGTTAATGTTGCAAAGATTCATCAAGGCAACTGAAGTAGAGATTTAGAGTAGACATGAAGGCAAATGTATTATGTCTTTCTAAGCTACAGAAACTAATTTTAGAATTATGGAAGCAAATCCATTGAATCTAGAGAAATGCTAGTAAGAAACAGATTTTTGAAAGTGTCTTTTAATCAAAAACTAGGAAATTATTATTAAGAAAAAAGTAAAACTCCCAAAACTTGACATTTAATTTCAAGAGAAAATAATGTCCAGTATTACTATAATGAATTTGGGGCAACATTTATAGCTACTTTTTAATTAAAAACAAAGGAAAGGTAAGGATTATGTTTAAAAGGGCCTGCATTTTTGAACTTAAGATATAAATACTAAATAGCTAAAGTTAAACGTATGATAACATGAAAAATGAGCAAATATTTCTAAGCAGACTTTATACATGAAAATCCATGCAATGAATTTTATCTTCTAATAGGAAAAAATTGAAAGGTAAAAAACTTTGAATATAGGCCAAATATACCTTATAATGATACTAGCAAGTGGTTGATTTTGTAAATCTGTTAAAATAACAGTAATGTCATGTGTCAAATACTGATTAAAGACTAGATCCAGCCAAGTATGTAAATTACTATTTAGGACTTAGGTGGAACTGAGGTTTCTCAGAAAAATGCAGATGAAAAATCCCTCTTCATTACTAGCCACAGAGAAAACTGAACTCAGGGACATGGTTATCTATGTTCTTAACCATAGACATCTCATACAGTTTGATGGCCTAGAACCTGTTGCATAGAACCAGAAAGGCAGGACCTGGCATTCATAAGAAACAGGCACTTGTATGCAGCAGTACAGCATCTCACACTAAAATATCTAATACCATTTGTGATGCCATTCACTTGCTACTTCAGAAGTGTGATCATCTTCTAAGGTCCCATATTAAATATGCAGACCCTTTGAAGATGTCTCAGAAACTGTGAGCTACATCTCATACAGCAGTATTTAGTACCTGTGTATGGGCAACTATATGGATCCCTGAGGAATATGGAGACCCATTTGTCTGAACAAAGGCCTGTATCTTTCTTAGAGACAGATGATAAACTCCTCTTGACTCTAATGCCTGGCCTTTTACATTAAATCCCTGAATGTTGGTTTTAGAAGGGATGATCCAATCTAGGGAGCTTAGAAATCAGCTATATTTAGGATTCAAAACCAGCCCCTGTATTTAGGATTCAAAAAATCTTCAGGATTTTTTCAGGATTTTTTTTTGTTTGTTTCTTTTTAATCAGGACACTAGGCGTCTCTCAAATGTCAATCATAGTTATTTAATATAACAACCTAAATATTTGATTAAAGAACTGGCTAAGTAAAAGATGCTGTCTACTCATCTTGGTGCAGATGTGCCTCTGTGTGCACCATGAATGTGATAAACTTAAAAAGGCTAATTACTAAATAATTAATGATCAGAGAATTCACACTGATGTTAAGAGATGATTCATATTTCAGGATTCATAGGTGTTTTTTGTCAGTTTGGAGTTTTTTTAATCAATTGACTACTTAAGGCAGTATGGAAATAATGCTAGAAATAGCAGGCAGAAATGAAGTCTAAAATCAAGGAAAGATTGAGCCTTGGAACTTCAATCTAAACCTTATTTAATGATTTCTGTTTTTATAGAGTATTCAGAGTACTGATTTCTACTAGGTTCAAACCTTAAATTGATTTCATATGAGAAAGAATAAACCACTGAGAAAAAAATTAATTTACCTAATTAAATATTGCTGAATGTTAGGTTATTTCTGGTACTCATTTGTTACTGCACATTTCATAGCACAAATTTCCCACCTGCTACCTTTATGTTGTTTCTCCACCAGTAAGACAGAGAATACAGTATTGAATTTACCACAGAATCAAGTGTGGTAGAAAGGTTTCCGTTAACTGGATTATATGAGCCAAACATATAGACTGCATATCTTATAATTAATAAATATAAAAGAATTTTTACTCCATTTCAAAGTTATCCATGGTAAAAACCTCAAGGTTTTAAGTGTAAGACTTACCATAAAAAAATTAAAATTGCTGCACAGTTTCTAGAACAAGAGAACCAAATTAATATAATTTGCATGATCCTTGAAAAAATTATTAAAGCTATGAGTTAATTAGTAGAAAAACAAAGAGAAAATGAAAAGTAGGAGGCATAGTAATAAAAGGTAAAAACAAAATGGAAAGACACATAGTAAATAGAACTCATGATACAGAACGCACATTTAAAGGACTGGAAAATTTACCTCCTATGAATAACCAATCAAGGAATTTGCAGTGAGTGCCCAAGTATCATATCTTTATCTTTAGAATGACAAAGAAGGAAATTACCAAAATAAAATTGTACAGTATCTTAAAATTCAGAGATTGAAATTAGTGAAATATTATACCCTGGTGAATAAAAAGGCAAAAATCTTATGATCTTTTCATAAAAAGCAAGTCACAATGTGTTGAGTAATTGAAATATGAAAGAATACCTTTATTTAACAGTAAAATCTATTTTCTCCAATTTCTTCAGAAATATTTTCCTTACAATTTAGGACTGCATTTAATTTCCTAAGTATTTATAAAACACAGGAAATTATAGGAACATATAGACTTAATCTAGAAATTGCTCTTATTTTTGTTTGTGTCTGGTATGAAGATGAGTCCAGTGTCAGCACTCAACAAATCATGTTGATTACTTTCGCGGGAAGTGCTGTGAGATTTTTAATGACTCTGGCTGATTAGAGCCTGAAATGACAGATCATGAAAAGAGCAGAGTCTTTAAATTAGGCAGTTAGCATTTTGAGTCAGGGAAAAAAAAAACAGAGAAAAACATTCACATATTTTACTGAATCTAACTTAGCTTAGTTATGAAGTGAATGTATTGGGAGAATAGGAATCTGCTACATGATTCTGGTACATTTTCCTGTAATATGTACTAAGCTATTTTTCACATACATTGCCATATACTGTCTTTTAAAACAAAAAAAGATTAATTTCTGTATCCCATTTTATGATTTGCTTGTAGTGCTCAGATATCACAGGGGGAAAATGGACACTGATCTCATACAATAAATAAATAAATGTGGTTTGTATTTTTTAATGTCATTATTTTGTGTTTAAGTATGCATGCTACAAATGTATAGCCAACACTGAATAACATACTACACCAAAAATGGTATTTATGATTAACAAAAAAAAAAGGAAGCCAGTAGTAATTTTGTCCAAATTGACCTTCAATATGTGGTTAACTCCCCCATATCTTTCTCTGTTTATGTTTAATTCCTAGAAAGTTTACCAGATACTTTTGAGTAGTGAATACACACTATAAATTATATTATTGGCCAGGAATCCAGCCTACACTGTTGATCTTGGTTGTCAATATAACTACTTGTAAAGCAACCATTAGGAATTTTAGAAAGTACTTAAAATGAGAGAAAAAAAAAAAAGGTTTTCTGTTAGAATATTTCTTTAATCGAACAAATAAACAAAACTAACCCCCCAAAATTAGCAAAAAGTTTGAAAAGAGGTGTTTCTTAGAGAAGTTGTTGTAAAGATTGACCGCTTCTCAGAATGGGTAAATAGGAAAATTGAGATCAATCTTGGGAAATAAACGAAAAATAAACTGCCTTTCTTTTAATCATTTTGGTATTGAGGCAATGCATCTACTTGATGTGGCTCTGCTGCCACTGCCAGGCCGACTGTCTGTCCTGAAGATTGTAATACTTTGGCTGCATTGACAAGGGAATGCAGTTAACAAGGTGTGCTCAGACTGTGGCTACCACTCAAGCTGGAATGAATGCTATCAACATTACCATCCAGAGAGTGAACATCTAAAAAAAAACATTTTTGACATAATACTTCTCTTTTGGAAATGTACTTGACCAAAACCTTGCAAGTACCACACAGGAAAATATGCTTCAAACAAGATTGCTCCTGCTGCTTCATATGGTTTGCTTGGTGATCCAGGACTTAGTATATCGCCTATGTCAATACTTGCCCTATAAGGTGTTTACTAGCATTGAATGTCCAGATTTCCTTTTGGAGCTCCATTTTTATAGCCAAACAACATAACAGCACTTTGAACTCACCCACCATTCTCAGATAGCCTATTATCTGTTGGTACTAGAAATGCTAAGACAATTATTTTCTGTGGAACCTAAACTGACCTTTACCTATTTTCATTTGCAGCAATAACCCTTGTGGGTCACTGCCCATTAATCATAGAACTGCCTTTCATAACCAATCTAACAATTTTTTTCTAAAAGAAGTTAAATTCCTCTCATTACAGAATTCCATTGTTTGGAGCCTGATAATGAAGTATCCTGTGCAGAAAGATATATTCAACAAATGTCAGAGAGGTTTGTCCATGGTGCATGTTTGAATCTCATAATTAAAGGAAAATCATATGGCAACTAGAAGATTCTTTTCCTTTTATGGTAAAACATTTGTTCTCCTACTTGACTTATGGCTAACATACTGGTAATCGATCTGACGATGAAATAGTCATTTACATGTACACTAGCAATACTTACACTTTTATAGCAAAATATGTGACAGGTGCAGAGTGCATATCTGGCATAATAAAGGCTTGCCATCTGTTGGTATAGATTTTGGAATACACTGCTATTTTCACTAAGTGATTTAAAAAAGATATGAAAGAGGAATACTTTTATTAGTTGCAATAGGATTTTTACATTTTTTTCTCTTTAAAATTTATCATCAATAGCCATTTTAATTGCATAAATACAGCATGTATTTTGCATTTACAGTGATTTTACCTAAAATACTCAATAACTCTTATAAAACTGGTTGATCTAGAAGCAGAAAATGGAAATAATTTCTTATGATATATTACTACTCCATAAGACTCCAAGACAAACTAACCTGAAAAAAAAAATTATGCATCAATATTTATGTAGCAAAATTCATAACAGCAACAATCCTGTGACCTTAGTTCCATGCTGACTCTTTTAGCTTTGACTGCTGAAAATATTGAGAGAAATAGCTTCTGTGAGATTAGTGGAGTAATTGTTGTCTACCCAGGATAAGAATGGTAAACATTCAGAAGGTTTAGGAACAACAAACAAAAAAATTCTCTCAACTTTAACATAATTGGCTTTTGCTAAACATTCATTGCATGTTCAGTGCACATGGACCAGAGTGGGGAGCTCTCTTCTGGGAAACATCAATGCACACAGACCTTAAACTACCTTCTAGACCTCCTTGTGCCATCCCATGGCCTGTTTGGAGAAGAGAGGTCTGGAGACTTGCTAAGAGTATGCCATTCTTCACAATCTGCCTATCTTCTTAGAGAGAAGAAAGGCATGAACTGAGGTTCACACTGTCTTGCCTTCTAGAGGCTTTTTTCTTTTAAATGTGTGTAAATTGCCTGAATGATCAGTAGGACAGAAGACCTGCAAATATGAACTATATTTTTGAGAGATTCACGATATCCTCATGAGAAACATGGACACTGCCTCTGTAAAATGAAATTGAATTAGTTTTCAAGTGGATTGATGATTGAAATTTGTAACTTTATGAATTTTCAGCATACTCCTGGATATTTTTCCCATCTGTTGACATTTTCTAGGATCCTTCTAAGCAATTTGCTGAGTAGCAGTTCCAGAAACCAATTAGCTGGCTTGGAATTAGTGTCAGTTAGAATTAGGGAGCAGGTGAAAGTGGAAAATATTATGGTGAATGTCTTCTATTGACCACCTGATGAGGAAGAAGTAGATGAGGCATTTGCAGAGAGTTGGAATAAATCCCACATTCACAGTATTGGTTCTCATGGGGGACTTTATGACAGTATCTGCTGGATGGACAGTACAACAGGGCTCAAGTAATTCAGGAAGTTTCTGCAGCACTTCACCCCAACTTCCCAAAAGAGGTGATTGAGGACCAATGAGTACAAGTGCTTTGCTGGACTGATAAACAAGGAAGGACTGGCCAGAAATCTGCATGTGGGGCCCATAATTCAAACATCCAGTAAAAAATAAACACATATTCTCTATAACTGTTAAGTGTGTGCCTGAACACCCCTCCATTAAAGATTTTTTAAATTAAAAATTGTAACCTAGAGCTGCACTAATAAAATGAATATTTTAATATTGTGGACACTGAATTTAGAAGAATACTTTGTGATTTTAGATATCATTTAAATATATTTCCTGAAATAAATCTCTTAAAATATTTAGTTTAATTCTACCGGAAACTAAGATAAAATTTTCCAAATTCCTTCCTCAAAAACTGAGAGGGAAAGTATAAAACTGAGATATATGTGCATGTTGTTAACATATTTAATAGTGATTTCAGAGTTTACTCTTAAATTCAGCCTTGTTCTTCTTCCAGAAATTTATAAATGAATCTTCTACTAGGTGTTCTGGTCATGAGGGTACACCGTATCTTAAGGCTGACTCATCAAACATCATTGATACTGTCTTGCTCAAATTCATGAAAATAAATAAATTGTTACTAAGTCAAGGACTGGGCTTCTTACTGTTCCCTACATAGCTAAATAACACAGCAACCCATACCATTATCTTTTATCAAGTAGCACTGACAGGACACATAAAGTTACAGAACACCTGACCTTCAGTCTCTCTCAGAATGCATGTGATGCCTTAATACCTTACTGAGACACAGTACAGTGGATGAGGTTAGAAGGCACTTTGGAATCTCCTGAGTTCAGCTCCCATTCTTGAATGGCCTGCTGAAAGATGTGCCCAGTCAGACAAGGCTGGAGACTTCACAACCACCTTGGGCAATCTGCTTCACTGTTTGAATACTGCTGAGGTTAAAAAGATTTTTCTTATTTTAAAATAGAATTTCATGGATTTCATTTGGTATTCATTCCCTCTTCTCCTGGCCCTGGGCATCACTGGATACTTCAGAAGAATCTGTCTCCATTTTTATTTACCCTTGTCCCTTCAGTTGATGAGACACTGAAACAGCATGCCCAGAGAAGCTGGGGATTCCCCATCATGAGAAGTTTTCAAGGTCAGGTTGGACAGGGCTTTAAGCAACTTGATCTAATGAAAGATGTCCCTGATGTTGGCAAAGGAGCTGGACTAGATGATCTTTAAGATCTTTTCCAACCCAAACCATTCAGTGAGGCTGGAGGCAGAGTAAGTATTTATTTATTAGGCAACCTGAAAGCTTCAGTTGCGTACCAGTAGGAAAGAAGCAGAATGTTCTAAGAAAGCACATTCAAACAAACCTCAACAAGCCCAAGACTGATGGGGAGAAGGAAGACACCCTTCACTGTGAGCATCATACTCTTGACAAATGTGCTGATGTCTTTCTGCAACTCTGACCCTGATTCTCAAGGAAAGCTGCTGACTCCTGACAACAGGAGAACACTGAGAGGTGAGCTTATTACTAGAGAAAAATGTATAGATATTAGAAAGTTCTCTTGTGTAGCAATTTTTAAAGTATTCCTACATAAGCCATTTCTATTTGAATTTGGACAAGGAATACAACCTGTTGGTACAAATGGTCTGCTAATAGGAGCTGAATGATCTGTTACAAATTGACTTTTAAAACTTTGACTAGAGTAATAATAATTTTTGTCTTCATAAAAACAGGATGTCCTTTTTTACCATAACAAGATTTTGACTATGAATGAATGGGTGTGAAGTGGAGGTTAATCCTTAATCATAAACACAGAAATTTTGTCATATTTGTATGATAAAGAATCCCAGGGTCTCTGGTTATGCTGAAATCTAATAGTGTTGGGTCATGTGGTAACATGTTAAAATGGTAACCTTAAGCAACAGAACCATTTACTTTCTTCAAAATATTTCTACTCATTCTACAACACTATATAAAAAGATAAATAACAATTGCTCTTTCCCCTCTTATTACTTTCTGCTTAATTAATGTATTTTCACCACAGATAATGTGTCTACTAGTTATACTGGTATTTCCTGTTGCATGGCTTAATACCAGTGCCAAAAAAGGTCACAAGTTTTTTCCTGTGGGATTAATATTTTTAAGCTAGTTGGAGTACAGTGTCGGAGGAAGGCAATGTGCTCCAGATCTGATGTTCATAAACGAGTGACCTATGGTCAGGCACCAAAGGCAACTTAAGAATTCACCTACTGAACATAAAACCTCATGCAGACATGGAGCAGCTCATGTGAAGCTTCTACTTTCTGATTGTGTTAAGAATACAATATAGAAAGGTGCAAGAAATGCAGGTTTTTGGAACGTTCTGGAGACAGTGTTTGGCTGGTGCTGGAGAGGCTAAGGAAGGCACTCTGATGCACCTACTGCTTACAAATAAGAAAAAAGGTTGGTGAATGGGAAGGCTGGTAGGAACTTTCCTATACCTGTGATTAAACAAATTTAGTGAGGGAAATAAGGAAAGCAAATGGAAGCATAAAAAATTGTTTCTAGTAAATGCAGGCTTCAGCTTGCTCAGGGAACTGCTAGGCTGGACCTTGTGGCATCTTGCCCTGCAGGGGCCCAAAAGACTGGGATGATCTTTCAGGACAACCTCATTAAAACACCAGAGCACACTGTCTTATATGCATAAAATTAAGTAGGCATAACAGGAAGCCACCCTGACTGAATTAAATGCCAAAAGAAAGCATAAGGAAGATAAAAGCAGAGAAAAGATACCCAAGAGGAACATACAGAAAATGCCACAAAATGCAGGGATGGAATTCAGAATGACAAAGACCAGCTGAATTTCCAAGTAGTGAGTGATGTGAAAGGCAACAAGAAACGCTTCTATAATTATATAGCAGGAAAAAAGGAGATCAGGCAATAGTCAGACAACCAGCTGGTGAAGAACTTGAAGAAAATCATTGAAGCAATCAGTGTCTTTAACTAGGTATTTACTGGCAAAATCTGCCAACAGGTCTCAAACTTCTGTGCTTGATGACAGAATTCCAAAAGATATACTACCAACTACAAAAAGGTTGAAGATAAGGACCATTTTGACAAGCAGGATATGCACAGATCAATGGTATCAGGTGGGATACATCTGCGGGTGCTATTGCACCCAAATTTAACAGCCAGTCTAAAGCCTAAAGCAACTCTGCTTCTGGTATATATCATTGTTCAACCCCAGCCATCAACTAAGACCCGCACAACTGCTTTCTAAATCCCACCTGGTGGGATGAGAGAAAGAATCGGAAGAGAAAAAAAAAGAGAAAATTTGTGTTCTGAGATAAAGACACTTTAATAAGTAATGCAAAAGCCACAAGCACAAGTAGAGCAAAACAAGGAATTCATTCACTGAATCCCATGGGCAGGCAAGCATTCATCCATCCCCAGGAAAGCAGGACTCCATGATGCGTAATAGTAACATGGGAAGACAAAATGCCATTATTCCAACTGTTCCCCCCACTTTCTCCTCCTTCTCCCAGCTATATATGCTCAATATGATGTCGTGTGGTATGAAACTTTGCCTGTTGGGGTCAGCTGTCCTGAGTATGCTGCTTCCCAATTTCTTATGCACCCTCAGTGTCCTCACTGGAGGAGTGGTGTAAAAAGCAGAAAAAGCCTTGTCACTGTATAAGCCCCGCTCAGCATTAGCTAAACATCCCTTTATTATCAACACTTTCCATAAAAAAATGCAAAACACAGCCCCATAATGGCTACTATGGAAAAAGATTAACTCTGTCCTAGTTAAAACTAGCACACCATATTAGTATACAGTTATATGCACAGTCTGCAAAGGATTTAACAGAGGGTACTGTTTTTTCCTGCCTTACTTCAAGAAACTTGAACAGGGGATTCCTGCTGTGCATTTATGGTAGCATCACTTCACCTACCTGGCTAACTCATACACATTGCTTGTGTTGTGCTCTAAAACTGGCTTCTCTCCAGGTTGAATTCAAGCTCATCAGCAAATGGCCATAATTTTTTATAGTTCAAGGGTCCCTGTATTCTGTTTGTGTATTTATTTTCAGACTCAGCTGTCATATTGTGACTGTGCATTTTACATATTTACAGGAGATAGCCTCTCACTGAGGTTTTCAGGGATGTGATTTTCTGACAACTTCAGGACATTTTAATTGAACCTGGCACACACTCTTTCTATGGCATTTTCGGGTTTATCAGGATTAATGGCAAATCATTTTATGCCTGCACTGTAATACATACCATGGCAGTGGTAAAAGATATTATGCAAAATATCTTTCTATCTGCTTATTATTAACAGCTATTTAATTACTACTGTCCATTTGAATTTGATTCTTCTCATGTCTAACATTTCTGACAAAGCTTTTTGATGTTATTGCAAGCTGCTCTCATCATTTTGAAGGTGGTGACAACTAAGACAACCTCTAATTTCTGCAAAAGGCAAAAGTCATGCTGAGCATCAAAAAGCAAGCAGGAGATTCCCAGGAACCGCAGAGCTGGAAGCCATGTTCAGGTTTAAAGTGATTGGAAACAACCGGCATGGATTTCCCATGGCTAAGCTCTGCTTGACCAGCCTGATTTTCTTCTGTGTTGAAACTTCCAGCTCTGTGGATGAGGTGAGAGCAGGGAATATGATTTTCTTTGACTTCAGCAAGGTATTACATGGTATTTTTACAGCCAAATTTATGAGAGATGGTTTGGATAGTCTGTAGATAAGAATGCATACAACTGGTGGGACCACCAGATTTTAAGTGTTATCATTTCAAAATCTGTCAGTGCATTGTATTCTTCATGAAGCAGTCCTGTATTAACAATCTGGGTGATGTGGCAGAACTGAGTTGTACCAGGTATTGGGTCTGATTGAGACATGAGTTCATTTTTCCTCATCAGCCCTCAAAGCCCTGTGCTTTACAGTGGTAACTGGAAGGATGTTGATACCACATCAGTGCTTTGGCTACTGCTGAGCAGCACTGTGCCTCTAGCATACCTCCCACCACCATCTAAAGGCTGAAAGTGGGCAAGATCCTGGGAGGGGAAATAATCAGGCTATCTGGCCCAAATTAACCAAAATTATATTCCATACTGTGTGATGCTAGTTCAGATATAAAAGCTAAGGGAGAGAGGGGGAATTGTGAGGGGAGAGTGTTTGTATTCATTAATCTACAGAGTTTGCCTTCTAGAGCAACAACTGTGCATGCTGAAGCCCTGCTGCCCTGCTTCCTGGGAAGTGTCTGAACATTGTTCACTGATGGGAAGTAGAGATTAACTTTTCTCATTGCTTATGCATGTGCCAACTTTCACTTGTCTTCTTTTATTTTAGTAAACTGCCTTATCTTAACCTACTAGTTGTTATCCATCTTACCCTCTTCCCCCTATCCCATTGGGAAGCGGAGTGATAGAGTGGCTTGGTGGGCACTCAGTGCCCAGCCAAGATCAACCTACATACCAATTTATGCACAAAAGGCCCCTTTTATTCTCCTCTCAATTCTTCTCCTTTTTTTCTTTCCTCCTTTTCTTTTTTCCCCCTACCTTAGTCCTTCACCTACACTCCTTAATAAGCTTTTCATAGTCCCACAGTCCCCTCTCAAAATCCATACTATTCATGGTCCTATAATTTCCTCCTCTTATCTGTTGCACAACTCAGATTGTCTCTCCTTAAAGCTGTGCCCTGTGTTTTTTAACAGACCATCAATTAGCAGCTGTAGTGTTTTGGTCTTCGTTATTTTCTTGTTTATGACTTAAACAGATTTGTGTCTCTGTGTGTTTTATCTCTTTCCTTGTTACCTTACTTTATGAAAGGTCCTTGACAAAATAAGCTTAATGAACCAAATGCTCTCTACTCTCACACACCAGCCACTACCCACTGGGGAAAACATTTTAGAAAAGATCTTGGGTATGGTAGTGGACAAGAATTTGAGTATGAATCAGCAGTATTACTTTGTGACATATTACCCAACTAATAAGTAAGAGTGTAGCCTGCAGGTTGAAAGCAAAGATTATTACCCTGTATGTGCCACCTGTGTGACCCAAGTCTGTGTCATATTGCCTCAGGTTCTTACCAGTACAAGAACGACACTGAGAGTCCAGAATACTCACAGAGAGGGTCAGGGGGCTCAGGCATATGACACACAGAAGACACTGAGAGAACTGGTGAAACTAAAGAGGGATGTCTTTCAAGACTTCTGTCTTTGAGTACTTAATGGGAGGTCACAAAGGAGACAGACTTGTTGGTGTTCACAGTGAAAGGACAAGAGGTCAAGGTCAGAAGTTGAAGCAAGGGAAAATTATTACTAGGTATCAGAGCAAAATTCTCCACAGGAAGTATTTAAGCACTGGAACAGGTTATTCAGAGAGTCAACTGAACAAGACACTTAACAGTGGGATCTAACTTTGAAGTTAGCCATGCTTTGTGAAGGGGAATAAACTAGATGACCTCTAGGTGTCCTATCCAACCAAAATTATTCTATCATTCTAATTTAAAGGTCAGTATTGGCCTGGAATAAAATGTATTAGAGAAAGGAGAGGAATATTCAGCTTAATTTGTAAGATTTGAAATGTAAATATTGAATCTGGATGAAAAATAGTACTCTGATTTAGTTTAATTTTTGCAAGAGTTCTGCAGAATTTATATTAGTCCATTAAAATATGCTTACAAGGAATGCCCTAGGGATAAGCTACATGTTCCTTAACTTTACTTAATCTAAGTCTGATTGCAAATGACTGGATAACAGTAGGACATTCCTCATCCAAGTATATGTGAATTTATAAACTATCCTTAGAAACTCTGTGAAGTGCAGAGGCTGTCTAGTGTGTCCTTTACTGAACCCAGATTACAGAACCATTATTTCTGAGTTCTTGTTTCAGCAGCCTGGCCCTGAGCAAACAGACAGCTGGCATGACCTAGCTCAAGGAGATAGAAGCACTTTTCAAGGACTATTAGTGACCTTTCTTTCTGGAATTCAGTGATGGGGTAAAACCTCAAACATATGACTGAATAGTACCCACACATTTTAAAATCTGCTTTTGTAGAAATAAGGCTATCAGTCAGAAGTCAGACTTTCAATTTATTTCTGTTTCTTGAAACCTGCCCTACCAAATGCATTTTGTTTCTAAATATATTACTAATTTTTTTTCCACTTCAACATGCAGCAGAGATTCTCAGTCTATTCTCTTGTTTTTGCAACTTGTGATCAGCTCAGATAGGTTGTCTTTAGTTGGGCTGCATCACAAGCTTTGAAGCATTGACATAGAACCTGCTGCAGAATTTCTCCCTCTCTAGGAAGTTGTTCAGCAGATATCACCAGAGTGAGAACCTGGTTGGTCTTAACTTTGTCCTCAGACAAAGAACTTTTAGAGCTCCTCTCCTTCTTAGTTCTCTGAAGTTTATAAAATTTACCTTCCAGAACTAAGTAATTTGGAGTTTTAAAAGATGTTTCAAATAGCCAAGAAGATTGGGCACATCAACAGGAAGTTTCCTTGGGGAAGCAGTATCACCAGTGTCCTCACAAAACCTTATTTTAAATTCCCTATGAATACGTAGACTTAAACAGTATATATCTCTTAATTTCCAGGTTTTGGTCTTTAGCACTTGTTTGCCTTCTCCTTTCATGGTTTATTCTATCATTGAATCTCTTACCTCTGCAACAAAGAATGCATATTTTCAAGGGTGAGATTTGGAAATGCTATGCAAGTAAACAACCTATTCTGATAGGAGAAATTCCTTACATTATTTTACAGAGACTCTCTTTTAAAGCATATGTGAATGATTTTAGTCACAGGTATATACAAAATTACCAGATAAAAAGGTGTAACATCTAAGAACACAGACTTTGAGAGAATGTAATAACCAAGAAAAAGTAGAAAAACCAAATGAAGCTTCTAGTGGGATATATATATATATCTGGAGGGGGAAAATGTATGTTATGAAAAAAGCTACAATTCACATAGTTTACATATATGAAGGGAAGCATAGAAACTAACTTAACTTGAAAGTAGGTATTTTTATTGAAAGATATCCAAAGTACTCAATATTACATTAATTTTTAAGCATCTACATAATTTACAACAAAAAGGCTAAAGAATGAATAGGAAGATGGACCAGGATTAAAGTTCAGTTCAAAGTTTTCTGACCATTTGGAATGTACTCACTGTTGGTTTTTCACAGCAGAGACTTTGGGCATTAGACTATGAGCTGATAATTTCATCTGCAAAGCCAAACATCTAGAACTGCTTTAACACAAATTGAAACTATTCATTCATGTGTCTCAAGTCAATCCAATGTCCATGAATATTATTATAAAAAAAGTTCACTTACATGCAGTAATCTGCATACATATAAATAAAATAATAGTTTATACAACAAACTAAATCACAGTTTCCCAGTAAATAAACCATATGCTGTGCTTTAATACCTGATGGGTAGTATAAACTAGTATAAATTTTTATTTAATTAATCAGTATAATTCTTGTACATTTTCAACCGAGTACATTGAGAATATATGCTCCAGAAATTTGATGCATATATGCTAGCTGTAGAGTCAACTACTCCTTATACTATAGGATAATTATAGAACCTTTTCCATAGTTCTCAGCTAAATGCTAAAACTGATGTGGTAAATTCAACCTGAGACACATTAGTTTCTGAGAAAAATGCAAGTATCCCAAACGCAAAGAATATTTGTGTATAATGTACTTTTCTTATGAGAATGGTTAATTAGAATAGGCACTTATAGGAATTAAAATGTTCATAATTTTTTTCTTCTGCTGCAGAGATAGATGAAAGTACAAATATATAATATTGCTTTGGGCCATATAAATCTGTAGAAGGATAGGTAAATTCATGCATCAAGGCACACTCCCTGTAAAGTCTTCTAGGACAGAAGTCATAACAGCTGGAATGAGAGATGGCATTCTGGAACTCTGCAATACTTTTTGAAAAGTGAACAGAAATGATGATGATGAAGTGACAGAAAAACTTACATAGCATAAATTTGTTTAAATCATTATGAGGTTTAGAATTCCCTTAGGCTATTCATTAATAGAAAACTACCCAGAATGACACTGTATGTCAATTAAATTTATAGGCCATTAATAGAAAATCAATCTTTATGGTTTTAATCAAAACAGAGACAAGAGACTACCCAAATCTTCTGTGGCAGGTGGTAAATGATCACTGCACTATGAGAAACAATTCTCAGCCATGTCACTGCATGTTCCCAAGGTAAATGTCACAACACATTTGCTTAATTTTTTGGTGTTCAGTATTGGTTTAATCCTGAATATCTGATGTATTGGAGGTCTAATCTAGACTAAAAAAATCCTATATACTTTCTTCAAGTGACTCAGAATATTTCTCCTTAAATAAGTGGGTTTTATATATATTATAAAACATACTATTATATTTTGTGAGTGTCATATAGGATTTTCATTTCCTGAACATCTGGCCCAATTCTTCTATATACTGCATTCAAATTAGGTTAGTTTTCTTCATCTCTTACTCGTTCTTTTAACCTTAGTTGTGTTGTAGACTTCTAACAAATCAAGTACACAGGTTTAGGAAATATTTTAATGAATATTGGTAATATCTGAAAAACTGTATTATTTTATAAGATCATAATTTTTGAGCAAATAGAAATACTGCAACTGTGCTATATAAGTTCTTTAGTTACTCTGAATGAAAAAAAGGTTTTGTTGCTTTTTCTATCACCATAAATATCTTTCACCTCAGTGTCCGTTTGTGAAAAAACTCAATAAGTGAAAATGCTTTGAAGGCAGGTTTCCTAATCAGATTTTTATAAAGAGATATCATTCATTGCTTGGCTTAACAGGGCAGTTGAATGCCAACTGGTAATTGAAGTCTGACTGAAGAAAAATAAAATATCAATCACGCTTGTCATTAAAAGAGAAGTGAAAAGGTATACAAATGAATGCAGTTTGCTTTTGACCCAAGGATTTTTTTTAACAGAAATACTGATTTATGCAACCATTAGGTTTGAATGCATGCAACACAACTTTCTCAGATTGAATTCCATTGATTTTCTATAACAATGTCAAGCATTCAATGCACCACAGAAGATGTGAGACTGAAATAAATAATCCCTTATGAAAGAAAGTGATTCTTCCCTTCTTAAACCCATAGGTGAACATCTTGTTCTCCTTCTGCCTTGCTCTGTTGTAGCTTAAGCTGTAAGATGCTAGAACTTCTTAATTCCCTGTCTTCATTTTCATTTACGATAATATGCTTTGTTTTTCTTACGACCTTCTTTATGCTCTTGCCTCTGGGACAAGGTTGGAAATACACCTGGGGTGCTGTGTCCAGTTCTGGGCTCCTCAGGACAAGAGAGACATGGAGCTCCTGGAGTGGGTCCAGTGCTGGGTGGCAAAGGTGATGGAGGGACAGGAACATCTCCCTGACAGGGAAAGGCTGAGGGAGCTGGGGCTGTTCAGCCTGGAGAGGAGACCCAGCTGAGAGGGGCCCTCATCCCTGGGTGTCCCTGTGAGCAGGGAGGGCTCAGAGCAGGGCCCAGGTTCTGCTCCAGGGTGCAATGAGGAATAAAAACATACTTAAAAAATTCAAATCTCAGAACATACACAAGACAATGCTCTGAAGATTTAGAGTTGGAGAAAAAAGAAGAAAAAAAATTCATGTTTCAAACAAAAATACAAACATCAAAAATGCATAATACAAAAATACCAACATCTTCTCTTAGCTCTAGAAGGTTTTACAGCCCTGGTGAGAGATGCAATCATGTTCATGCTAGGAAATACCATGGTAATGATGGAAGTCTTTGAATGTTAAAAGATTTTACCTGAAATTATTCACACTGGACTTTCTTCTTACTTTTTAATTCTCATCTACTCAAATGGCCATGCCAGCCAAGTGGGAGCTTCCTCAGTCTGGATGGGGACTTCAAGTAAATGCTGCAGGATCTCTCAGAATAAACAGTGAGACATGTAAGAGATGTAGAGGACTATGGGTTTAAATGGTTTTGGATGCCAGAGAGACCACACAGGTGTCTTGGCTCCAGGTACATTATATTGCCTGCAGAATTTTGACACTCAGGCGTCACCTTGCAAGATGTATCCAAATTGTTGT
This sequence comes from Emberiza elegans, assembly GCA_024865655.1. Classification (NCBI taxonomy): domain Eukaryota; kingdom Metazoa; phylum Chordata; class Aves; order Passeriformes; family Fringillidae; genus Emberiza; species Emberiza elegans. The sequence goes on along the minus strand of JALJVW010003023.1, from coordinate 32,011,980 downwards.
AGAAAAATTCTATCAAAAAAAGGCATCCAAATTATTAGTAGAAAAAGAAATCAAAACCATTTAGTTTTAACACTTTTTCAATCACAAGATACACAGTGTACATTATGACACTGGAGAAAGGCTCATCCTATCCTATAATCTTTAATGTCAATGAGGACAAGGTACAATCAGAATGCACCTCAATATAGACAGTTCTATGAACTTTTTAGCCTTATATCAAGAAATGTCTTTCCAGGACATTTCAAAATTGTTCCAATATTCTAAATCTGTAACTACTTTCTTCCAAGAATCTTCTAATTCAACAGAAAGGAAAAAATAGAGGGAAAACAATAGTCCCAGTCCAAGGCATAACCATTTTCATGTAAAAATGAAGAAAGGAAGTAGAAATTTTTCCAAGTATGTGTTGCTTCACTGTATTTTCTTACTCATTGGTATGAATTATAATTATCAAAACTTACAAAAAACCAAACAAAGTAAATTGTGCAGGTAAGAGTGATGCCTTGAGTTTTAGCTTTTATATTTTTCAGACTCTGTACTATATTGGTGAGTGACTGAACGTCATATAAAGTTTAGCAAGTTCTCTTCAAAGGTTACTTAGACAAAAACAATCCTTTTCCAGCCTGAGAACCAAGGACACTGTTGCAGCTTCAGGCCCAAAAAGTAAAACAGCAGTGAATCAAGGAGAGCAATCTGGGAGGACAGGACTTCATAACCTGGAGCTGTAATTGGACAATTAACCCCAATATGTAAATGGATCAAAACGTTAAAAAGTGTGAAAACTTGTGACCAGTTGTCCATCTTGCATCCATCTTGGATAGAGCCATGGCCAGGCTCTTGTACTGCCCAAAGTATTTCCTTTGAAGGCTGTTCAATAAATACCTATTTTATTCTTTAACTTTGTCTAGCCTCTGTTCCAGGTGGCCTCTCTAGGCATCAAGAGCATGATTTTGATTTAGGAAAATCAAAGAAAGCAAAAAGGAGGGAGCTTTGCTCAGAGAGAGAAAAGAAAGCACCATGGAGGAGCATAAATGTAAAATCTGAACAACAGATATTTGTGTCTGAAAAAGGCCCTGATTTCCTAACTCCTATTTAATGTTCATTCTTTAATTAACATTCATTTCCCAAGGACATAAGTTTGAAAAGGCTGTTTCACATTACTTTAGCACGAAGAGAAAGAATCACTTTTAAGCCATGAAAAGGCTGAGGAAAAAAAATAAACATGCCTTCAGAACATAATTTCCTCTTTATTGCTACTGCAAAGTTATGAAATGAAATCTATTATTTAATTACATTGGATCAAGCAACAGGAAGGGAAGGGAGTGTTTGAGTCACAACATCCCTGTAAGGATAAATTACTACACTTCCTCTTACTAAAAGACAGTTTTAATGAAAATGTGAAAATGGTTAAAATCAAATTACTGGGAGGTAGAAGGACCTTGCTAACATAAAAACACATAAAATGCACTCTGAACAGAAATAGTGATAACAACACAGGGGAAGAGTAGTAACATTTCTGCCAGAACATCAATAGTTTGAAAATTATCCAGACATTGTAACTAACTTCTGCTGCTCCCTGGCACATATAACATCACCTCTTTCACTTTCAGATGTCCTCTTGTTCCTGCCAGATGGATAGGAGGTTGCTTTGGCTTCATGTCCCCAGGTTCAGCCAGTAATGAGTCTGAGCACATATTCCCGATTCACAAACAAATACAGCTGGTCACACAGATAAAAACAGCGGTGGCATAAACATGAACAGCACACTCACTTCTGTTCCACCTTTCCAGCTGATTTGGTTTAAATCTACTTGTAGAATATGCCCAAGCACAATGTGCTTCTTTTCAGTATCTTGGCCCAGAGCCTGGTCTCCTCCACTTCCTTGAATCTGAACCCGTGGGCATCAGACCCATAGCCTGCCTCTGGATAAGGTCACTCACACCCCTTACTCCACTTATTGGCTGCTCCAGCTTGAACTTCTCCTCTATGTACATATGAACATTGAGGACAGAGAGAATACAGACAGAAAAAAGGAACAGAGTCATAAGAAGAAAGGACAGATTTCAGTTATCAAGCATAGAATTTCATAGAAATGCATTGACCAACAGGTTACTTTCATACAATGAGTGACTTTGGGCCCCTTTTCTCTCTTCTAACTGCCTCCTTTGGGAAGTCCTTTGTCCTTTAGACAATAACCTCTTTTAGTTTGCATGATTTTCTGGGGAATTCATTTTGCTGACTCATTTTGGTGTGCTTTCCACCCAGGAAGATGATCTAATTATTCTCCTTTAGTCGTCAAAGTAGCAGCTGAGCCAGCATATTCTTTCAATGACTGTGTTGCCAGGTTTCCTTCACCTGTCACTGCTTCTGTGATCCTTTCCATGGTTTTGTTCAATGTGATTAATCTTTAGTGAGGTAATCTACTTAGGTAACATTACTTAGGTAATGAAAGACATGAAATATAGGTCTTTTTAAAGTATTCTGTCTGGTAAATACCATACAAATTTTTGTACCTAACTTACTATAAATTAGGCAAATATTTAATTTGTATATTTATTTCATTTTTATATTTAGATACATACTTAAGACTGCAGTTTTCAAGTTCCAGAGCTGCTTTTGCTCCATACTAATCCTATGTCACAAGGTAACTCTAAATAAAGCATGTCAGGTCTTTTTTCCCTACAAAGAAAATCCACTTTGATGTTCCAATAGCAGGTGTCCTAATATATACTAGATGCCAATCTGCAAAACAGGGCACTAAAATAGATTATACAAGCATGAAAAAGAATATCTAGACAGAGCCTGAAGACCTTCTGCTTTTGGCACAAATCACAATTGCTCTTCGTCAGTTTGTGTTCAGAGTATGGGAAGAGAAGCCATAAAGAGCTTTATGATTTTCTCTGGATTAAGCAAGAAATCAAGAAAAACTTAGAGTGAAGAACCTAAACATTTAAATAAAACAGACATTTCCTGTGAATGGCAGAATTAGTGACATCTCTTCCAAAAATCTGTTCCATTTTTTTTCCAATTCATTTTCATTCATGATATCACCTGCAGAATTTGTGGGTTTACCCATGTGCCCAGCCACAGCTCCAGACTGTCTATATGTATACTGGTGTTGTGTCAGTACTCATAGGCTGGCTGTCCAGTTCCTCCAGCTGCTCAAAGGAGACACTAAAATTTGGATTATCCTTATGATCACTAATTTTGATGAAATTTGGTTTTGATACCCTAACATTTCTCTCATGTTCAGCATAACTCAGCTGAAAAGTTATAGGCATAGGTGGATTTAAAACAGACAAAAATGGTAACTCATAAATCTTCTTTCTTCAGAAGACCAACAGAAGAATAGAGAAAGAGAATTCATCCTTATTACTCTCTGTTTACTTACAAATTTCCAAAATTATATATATGAAAGACAGTAGAGACCTAATTTTATTTATTTATTTCCCTTGAATACTTTGTATGTCAAAAGCAATTACTCAGGAAGATGGAGATCATAGGAAATCCTACAAACCTTAGACAGAGTGCTGGGTTTGCTATCTCCTTGGATAAGTGAGTAATAGACATATTTTTTCCTGGAAGCTTGTTCTGAGTTCTTTTCAGTAAAAGAAAAAAAATGTTGACAAATCAAAACAAACCAGTGTGCATTATTTGATGAGAAGTGTATTTCATTTCTGATGGCAGAAAAGCCACTGTTCTCAGTCTTCTCTCTGTGCAGTAACACAACAATGTACAGCCTCCTTTCTCCCCTTCTGTGAGGAGCCAATGAGTTTTGTTATGCCTCAACAATGGTTGTCAGAGGCATAGTGGGGAGGGGTGGCACATGTGCCATGTCTGGGAGACAGACAGGAGGAGATGGAAGAAAGCCTCATCTCTGGGGGTACTTTGCCTGGCCACCAGTTCATGTCTGGCATGGGACAGGCAGTCAGCAGGGGAATACCAAAGACCCTTGTACCCCAGAGACACTCTGCAACTGATGGCAAAAGGTGTCTGCCAGTGGACTGCACTGGGACATCGGACTGGGCCAATGGTCTCCTGTCAGCAGGCAGACTTTGAGAGGAGTCAGGACATAAAAGTAACTGCATCATAAACCTGGGAGCTGTTCAGTTCTTTGCCTTTTGACTCTCTGAGGGCTTTTCAAGCCTGCTTTTGGAGTCCTGTGTGACAGTGTTCACAGGGGTCTTATGTTGAGGGAAGAGAAGAGGATCTGACTCCATATTTCAGAAGGCTTGATTTATTATTTTATGATATATATTACATTAAAGCTATACTAAAAGAATAGAAGAAAAGGTTTCATCTCAGAAGGCTAGCTAAGCTAAGAATAGAAAGGAATGAATAACAAAGGTTTGTGGCTTGGACAGAGAGTCTGAGCCAGCTGGGCTGTGATTGGCCATTAATTCCAAACATCCACATGAGACCAATCACAGATGCACCTGTTGCATTCCACAGCAGCAGGCAATCATTGTTTACATTTTGTTCCTGAGGCTTCTCAGCTTCTCAGGAAGAAAAAAATCTTAAGGAAAGAATTTTCATGAAAAGATGTCTGCGACAGTCCTGCATTTTGGCTCTCCTGTTATCGCTGGCTCTTGCTCACCCTCATGTGTGTCCTGCCTCCCTGTGTCCCTGACCAGCACCCTGCCTGCTTTATCTCTGCGCCCCCCCTGAGTCACCTGTGTCCTACCCTGCCCGCCTCCAAGCCTGCCCACCAGGATGTTCACCACAACCCTGTCCAGGCTCCTGGACCAGATTGATTAGGCTATGTAATCAGAGTTTATTTTTCTTCCCTTGTCTATGAATCCAGTGTTCCAGAACAAGAAGATGAAGCATCTTTAAATTTGTTAATTCCCATACTCAAACAATTGGAACACACACCACTATCATCACTAAAACTTCTTTTCTGGACTCTTTACAAGGAGGAAAAATATAGACATCTACAGAGCAAAATTTTTAACATTTATCTCATGCTGAGATGAATAGCACCCAAAAGTAAACATAACTTTTCGCTAACTATGAATATTTTAGAGTAGTGGGGATGAATTTCATTACTTCAAGTTCCCATGATAACATGGAATGCAAAATGGTAAAATACTCTATTTTATTCAAGCAGAAAGTAGACTTTAATATGGTTCCTGCAGTCAAGTCAGTGGAAAATACTGACAATGCTCTACAATTGGTGTGTTCTAGGAATGATTGGTGAATCCGCTGAAAAGGAGAAGTTTGCAGGAATATCTGATTTGTTGTTCTTAATAAGACTTAATGATGAGCTAGGGGCCCCTTTGTTCAGCAGTGTCCAAGACTTGTATGACTCTCAGTATGCCTAGAAGGGCATCTCTAGACAATGGTGGAATACTGGGCTGACTACAATTAAATAGGTGAGGTATTTTTAATTATGCAGATAAATGACCAGGGATCTTTGCCAGTACAGCCTTTACTATCACACTCTATTCTTCATTCTACTGAGTTCATCTACCTCATCTCACAGTTCTGTGTTTCCACATTCATAAAAATAATTTACACCAGCTAGGAACATCACAAATCCATTGCCAGAAGGCAAAGACACTCCTGTAACAGTTTCTTTCCAGAGTACAGTTATGAGGACTGATATCCAACAAAAAGGTGAGGAAAGTAAAGTGAATAAATAAATAAAGTGAAATTATAAAATATCTCTTTACATTCATAGACATGCATACATATAAAACACACATGCAAGTGAGACCATCATTCTGGTTTCAAGTACTTATTGCTTGACAAGTGGACATATGTGTCTTGGCTTCCTTTCACCTTCTACTCTGCTGGTAATACAGAGCAGCTGTGACCCTAAATTTAAGCTAGGATTATGACTGTTATCTCTTGACAAATTTGTTCACAATTCTGCAGACATTTTTGCTGATTCAATACCACTTAACACTGGCATATATCCAGATTTCTGCAGAAACTGCAGTTATGCTGAGCTTTTGAAATATCTTTATTTTGTCCAAAGACAAGGATATGAGTATTAGAGCAAATGTCAGTTTCATATAAAATGAACTCAGGATTTGAATGAAAAAGGCGAGGTCTGATCCTTCACTACCATACATCTGGAGTGATTACAAAGGTTTGATGGCAATTTAAGCTAGAAACATACCACAGTTATAAATACACTGAATACAGTAGAAGGGCCTGATTCTGCTTTTTTTTTTCCTATAAATATGTCTGTGTATGCAGATGTGTGTGTGTGTGTGTGTGTGTGTGTGTGTGTTCGCACACGTGTGTTGAGGGAGGGATTTGTGCCTCTTTGCTCTGCACTGGTGTGGTCTCACTCAAGTCCTGTCTGCAGTTTTGGGCACCTCAATTTAAGAAAGACAGTGAGCTGCAAGAAACTGTCTGTCCTGGTTCAGGGCAAATCTGGGAGAGAACTCCCAAAGAGGCTCCTCTAGGAAAGCAGATTCAATTGTCCCCTTCCCCCAACCAGTTCAGGAGAAAATACCTCCTTGAAGAAAAATTGAAAAAACCTGTTTATTAAACAATAAAACCTAAACAATATTAAACAATAAAACCCCTTGCTGCTCCAAAAGAGATGACAAATTCAGAAAGTCCCCTGCTTGGGTTGCAGCTCAGCTCACTCAGTCTCTTATCAGTCCCTCCAGTGCTGGAAATGCCGCAGCCCAGGCCCGGCCCGGTGGGCCACAGGTGTGAGCTGCCGGTGCTCTTCTGGTGTTCGGTCCAGAGCAGGTTTAAACAGGTCCATAGAAAAAGGAAAAAAACCCCACAGTCCAAGGAACTTCTTTGCCTCAGCTACCCAAAACTATCTAAAACAAAGGAGAGCTCTGTCCTGCTGTCTATCCGCAGACAACACGGTCCAGGAGCAGAAATGTGGAGGTGTGAGTGCAGGGTCTGAAAACAAACTGCATGCTTCTTTTCTCCCCTCTTCACTCTCTGGAGCACATCTGAAAGGTGCACAATGCTTATTATTCAGCATAAAGAGAACAAGACAATTGGTGATAAAGGCATCATATAGTGAGCCTAGGACAGTGTCCAAAGGGGAGGGTAACAAAGATAGTGAAGGGCCTGGAGGGGAAGCCATATAAGGAGCAGCTGCAGTCCCTTGGTCTGTTCAGCTCAGCTCAGAGAAGAGACTGAGGGGAGACCTCATTGCAGTCAGCAAGTTCCTTGTGAGGAGGAGGGGCCAACACTGATCTCTCCGGTGTCCAGTGACAGGACCTGAGGGAATGCCATGAAGCTGTGTCAGGAGGTATTTAGGTCAGGTGTTAGGGAAAAAGTTCTTCACCCAGGGGATGGTTGGACGCTGGAACCGGCTTCACAGGGAAGTGGTGGTGGTCACAGCACCAGCCTGAAAGAGCTCAAGAAGCATTTGGACAATGCTCTCAGGCACATGGTGGGATTCCTGGGGCTGTCCTGTGTAGGGCAATGAACTGAACTCCATGATTCTTGTGAGTTCCTTCCAACCCAGAATATTCTATGATATATGTATATGTAAAATTATGACAGTATGGATTCTGAAAGCTTGAACTTGTTTTAAAGTGTTAGAAAACTGGAATAAAACATTTCTTTACCCTCACTTGCATTACTTCTAGTGCCATATTTGCAAAAACATTTTTCACATCAACAAAGAAGGAAAAGAATTCAAGATTTGAGATTTCCATATGGCTTTAGCAAACATCGACTAAAATATCTCATGTTGTAGATGTTGTATTTTTGATACTTTTTACCCTTAGAAGCAGAAAAAAAAATTTCTACATATAGAATACAAATTAAAAATTAAATAACATAATTTTCCTTTAATTTTTCCACTAGAATCTTATGAGTTCTTAATGAAGCTGAAGCAATTTTAACAAGAACAATTAAAAAAATCTGTCCTTGCTTGCATCTGTACAAGTCAGATTTAATTGTTGAGAAATATTCCTTGACAGGGTCCACATACACACACAAGATCAAACACATTATGCCTTTCAGTTGTACTTCTAGTAATTTTAAAGTTTGTGGCTTTTAAAATTGCTGGCTGTTGGAACAATAAAATGAAATTCAATTGCAACTTAACAGCTCAGCAAGTGCAGTATGATATTTTCCTTGGTGCCGCAGGATACCTATGAACATTTGAAAATGTGTTTTGAAATGTGCCAAATAGTTTTATTTAATATGGACATTTCAGAAAAAGAAGAACTGATCAGCATGTGGGCATTATGGGCATTGCATTGCTCTGACACATTCTAGCAGCATGAGACTTGAAAGAGTTCTTTTATTAAATTTCTGATTAAATGTTTGAATGCTTGTTGAGAATGAAAAGTAGGACTGCAATAAATAAAAGCAGAGCTAACGGAATACATTTAATTCCCAAAAATATTCGTATATCTCTTTTTGTCCCATACTTCTCAGAGACTTTTTTGTTAAAGACCCCAAGTGCATTTGCTTAAGAAAAATATTTACAGAAATTATGAGCAATGCATATCTTGTTTATAATGTTCCATGTCAATTACACTCTGGATGGAAAAAGGGGCTCATTTGAACATTTTAAAGAAATACAATGTCCCCAGTATTCATTTTGTACTGAAAAATGTGGAATGTACCATGTTATAAGCACTGTGTTTCAGGTTGATTTGGGAGCTGATAGTAGGTACTGATAGGCATATTACTAAACCTGATTAATCCACCTTAATTCCCTAGAAGATTAACTTTAATAAAAGCAGATAGGGAAAGATAACTGGCCAGCCAGTCTTACTAGATAAAATCGAAAAAGGACAGTTTTGTGGTTTAACCTCAGGAAGCAGCATGGTCTCACAGAGCCCCTGCTCACTTCTCCACAGTGGGATGGGAAGAAAATCAGTAAGGTAAAAGTGAGAAAACTGAGTAGACAAGATAAAGACAGCTTAAAAGCTAAAGTAAGAGTCCTGCACACAAGCAAAACAAAACAAGGAATTCATTCACCACATCCCATTGGCAGGCAGGTGTTCAGCCATTCCCAAGCAAGCAGGGCTCCATCAGGCATAATGGTGACTTGGGAAGATGAATGCCATACCTCCAAACATCCCTTCTCTTCCTTCTCCTTCTTCTCCCAGCTTTACATGCTGAGCACAATGCCATATGGTAGGGAATATCCTGTTGATCAGCTGGGGTCAGCTGTCCTGGCCTTAATGCTATATAAACACTTATCAGCAAAAGCTAAAATATTGGTATGCTATCAATGCCATGCTCATTACGAATACAAAATACAGCATCATAGGTGCTTCTGTGATGAAAATTAAATGCATTATGGCCAGAAGCAGCACAAAGACTGACAGAACTCCTGAATCTGAGTGGTCTGACTCAAAGCATAAATGTCTTTGATCACTGAGAGAAACAAGCAAAGCTGACTGCATTTAACAAGCACTTGTTCTTAGAGGGAATGATGACCAGACAAGTACAAAATTCTGATGAAGAAACTGATGAGAAATCTGAAAATTTTAAAATTCCAAATCTTGCATTGTGTGATAATATACCAGCAGGTAAAAAATATCTGGTTTTTATTGGTTTGAGATGTTTTCTCACTTTCACTTTTATGTCTACATCAACAACAGAATTGAAGAACCTTGTCAAAAATTTGAGGTGTGACTTAGAAATCTGAAATATACACTTTGGATCCTAAAAATAGCTGCTAATTTGTAATTAATTTTATAGAATCTGAATGATCCAGACATCTCTTTTTTAATTAAAATTCCCCTATATCCTAATTTTCCACTTCTTTGACTACCTGCAGCATGACTTCTTGTTTAAAATGTGTGCTGTGTTCTGTAAGATTGCCTTAACTTTTCCAATTTGCTGCTTTACACTGCATCTAATACCATAAAAATACATCTAGTGCACATATAAATACATTATACGTGGACCAAGTTACTTGCAAAATGTAATACTACTAATCATTTTCCATGCAAAGCAAACTGATTTTTAAAAAAATTGAAATCAGATTTAAATCACTACCCTGCAATGCAGGAGAAAACATAGGTATCCAGATGGTAATTTTCTGCCCTTTAGTTAAATTTAAGCTGGCAGATTCTCCTTGTAATGGTCTTCAAAGGACTTTGTTGTCTTCTTGAGCATAAATTCTTAAATTATGCAGATAGTAATTTTACCAAGTCTGATTTTATCGGTCTCACTTAATTTTGGTATATTGGGTCTTGTTCAAAAATTGCACATTTCAAAGGAAAATTCTTAAGACCGCAAGTAAAATTTATTCCGAAGTCATAGTGTGTCAGCCCCTCTTGCTGAAGTAGCCTCCTTTATTACAGCATCATTCAAAAAGTTATTTAGGCTAAAGAGTAAGGAACACAGTCTCACACTGAAAATGTTTCTCTAGTTTAATACGTTAAGGACTTTTCAGCTGTGAAGGAAAAGCAAGAGTTTTTATTCCAATTCAAAAAATATTTGATACATATAATATCATATTATTTTATATTTAAGTTTATAGAAGATATGTGGAAAAAAGGCCAGAAACTCCCCTTTTAATGACCTTCCTTAGGTCATTAGACAAAGCTGCATTTAATAGGACACACATGAGCTTTATCTGAATATAATTCTGCAACCTATAATTCATCTAATAAATTGTGATCACCAGCAAATGTCTGACATGACAGAAAATATGAGGTTCCTTTCTTGAAGGGTCCTTCTTGCTGCAGTGCAAATGCTTATGTAGGTGATTGCTTGCACTTTTTTTCTTTGTAACAGTGTGTAATACTCTTGATGTGCTAATTTATTCCCTAATATTCTACTTATTTATTAAATTTGCTAAATGTATGATCTTGCCCAGTATATAGTCTTGTAACCCCCAATGTCAAATCACATAAAATACTGTTTTTCCTCTACCATGCGGAAGTGTCATCTTAATTTTCAAATTATGAATTTATTTTTCCTGGAATTGTTTGTGTAATAGATTAAAAGAACAATAAAATATTCATCTACAGTGGGTCCTTTCATGGTCCATATTTCTGTAGTAACTTGTCATGGTTAAAACCAAGCTGGCAATTAAGTTCCACACAGCCATTCACCCACTAACCCCCCCTCCAGTGGAGTAGGGGAGAGAAGTGGAGAAACAAAAAATTAGAAAACTCATGACTCGAAACAGACAGTTTAACAGCTAAAGCAAAGCAACAAGGAATTTGCTCACTGCTTCCTGTGGGGAATTAGGTGTTCAATCATCTCCAGGAAAGTATGGCTCCAACAAGTGTAACTGTGACTTAGGCATTAAAAATGGAACATGCATATCCCTTTCCTCCTTCTTTGGGCAGCTTTATGTGCTGAGCATGCCATATGGTATGGAATGTTCCTTTACTTATCTGGGGACAGCCCCCTCCCAATCTCCTGTGCACCCCCAGCCTCATGGGACTCAGGGACCTGTGGGGTGGGGTAAGCGAGGCCCAACAACAATTTGAGAAGAGGCCACACATATGGTGGTAAGGAGCTTAGAAGACCACTGAGGTCCCGTGCTCAGCTTGGCTGGGGGGAGCTGGCTAAAAAATAAGAGATAGGAATGATGAAACTAGCCAGAAAATAAAAAACTTTAATAGCAAAGATAATCAGTGCCATGCAGGTACAAAGACTAAGTTCCAAAGACCCCTGGGTGAGGCAAAGACAGCTAGCTGTGTATAGGGGCACAAGGTCCAATCACTAAGGTGAACTCAGGATATGACCTTATATGAACTAGGCATGCAGCCAACTGGAAACAAGAATTGGAAACTTGACCAAATATGGGATAGCCCTATTCTCATGCTACTAAGTCCCATGACCCCATGGTTCCCACTGTGGCCTGGTCAAATATCCTCTCCCCTCAGTGCTCTGCCTGTCGCGGTTTGTGGCCAAAGCCTTCTGTAAAAGCATCTGAGGTAAAAACATCAGCAGGGCGAGATCCCACACAGTGGCATCTCCCTGGGTAAGTCCCAGCCTCCAACACTGGGAGGCATGGGGCCCTCCTGAGCCAGCGATGCTTTCTCTGTGGGTTTCCTGCTGGCACCAGGCCCTTCTGTGTAACACCCTCACTTCCCTGACAGCTTCTGCTGCACAGGGGGACTCACTGGGCCATGTACAGCCACAACATCTCCTTGGGTGTAGGGTCAAACCTCAGCCTCCCAGTACAGCCAGTGTGAGCTGGGGGAACAGAAAAAGGGGATGAGATTTAGTTACCTCAATAACCAGTGCAGAGGTACCGGGATGCAAGCACAGCCTTGGATGGCCAGTAGCAACTGCGGTGGCAACTGCCAAAACTTGGAGAGCCTTCCAGAACCTTCCAGACACTGTCAGGTTCAGCAGCTGCTGTGGGTGACATTGACCACTCTTGGCTCCACCAGCCACTGCCAGCAGATCCTGGGACTGTGCCTGCATGGCTGTATCTGCCCTCTCAGCCTGTCCAGCTCTGCCATGCCCACCCCCTTGGAAGGACATGACCCTTGGCACCTTGCAGCTTCAAGTCCTCTACAGATTGCTCCGTGAAAGTGTCAGACTTGGTGATCCTTCCCAGTCCCTTCCAACTGAGACCACTCTGTGACCTGTACCATGTAGCAGCTCTCCCTGCAGCTCACTGGGCTCACATCCCATCTCTTCCATGGGAGCACCGTTGGCCTCACCTGAGCCCTCCACATTGCAGAGCCCAGCCACAGTTCCCCCAAGGCCAGGGCACAATTAAATATCCTCACCTTGAAATTTCCTCACCTTCCAGGCAGGGCCTCAGTGGGTCTGTTTCCAAGTGCAGTTTCCCTTGCATTGCCTGGCAGTGCTCAGGAACCAGGGCAGAAACAGACCCCCATGGCTTGTAGCCAAGGTGGGTAATGAGGCCTCCAGCCTGGCACACCTGTGCTGGCCATGACCATCCCAGAATCCCCTGCATTTTGGCCAGCCCATCCCAGTCTCTGGGAGAGCTGGGCTGGGCTGAATCTTGGCATCACATTGCATCCCATCAATCCCATTCCATTCCATTCCATTCCATTCCATTCCATTCCATTCCCATTCCATTCCATTCCATTCCATTCCATTCCATTCTCATGTAGGTACATTTTGCAGCCTCAGCAGTTGAGTCTGAGAGTCTGAGGCAGAGTTTGGCAAAGGAAACCACTCTGAATCTTGTCACTCTGTGGGAGAATCTCCCTTAACCCTTTGAATTCTCACATTTTCCTGTTCTTGGTCTTCCCCTTTCCCTCAGTCTCTGTACAGATAATTTTTGAGTTGAGTTTGGTTTTGTACCAATGGATGTTGGATTTTTTTTTTTTTTTGTCTGCATGTCTGCATATTTTTGCCATCAAGGAGCGAACCTTGCCAATGAACTTTGTCATGTGAACTTTTATATTAACCCTGCTTTTGCTGATACCTTTTTCTGGCAATTCCTTATGTGACCTAAACCACTCTTTTGCAACACACTGTTGTCAACATGGTGCACATCACCAGAAGCTTTGTATATTCGTGTTGTGTGTCTCTGGCTTTGTTTTGCTCAGTAGAGTAAAAGAGACTCCTTTTAACCCAAATGTTTTTATGCTTCCATAAAGCCCTGACTAAAGCATTTCAAATTATATCAGCTGCTTACTCAAACATTTTGTGACACTGTTTCCAGCAGGGTAGAGCAGCAGAGAGCACAAGTGACTCTAATAGAGTCACAGAAGAGTTAGGGTTGGAAGGGACCTCTGCAGATCCCCCAGTCCGACCCCCTTGTCAAGGCAGGGTCACCTAGAGCAGGGGACGCAGGGATGTGTCTGGATGAATTTTAAATGTCTCTGGAGAAGGAGATCCCACAAGTTCCCTGGGCAGCCTGTCCCAGTGCTGTGCCACCTTCACACACTCTCACACCCTTGGCATGTTGTGGAGTTGGCCCCATGGCCATGCCTGGCCATCTCTCTGGGGACGCCCCTGTGCCTGGCTGTTTTTGTCATATCCCCTCCATGCAAGGGACTCCTGGCCCAGGGTCTGGCAGCTGAGGAGAAGTGTCTGGGTCTTGGAAGAGCAGTGCCCGTGGCCTCGCAGTCCACTGCACCTCACCTCACCATAAGCACTTGCCACTCCAAGTTTTAAAGACTTACCACCCTTACTGAATTTCTTCAGTAGGTTACACTCAACATGAAACATGAATTTTCTGGGATTCTTCACTGTCAGCCACCTCCTGCCATGGATTTTTACATTTAGTTGAAGGACATGTTTCATATCTGCCATGTGTGATGAACTCTGGCTTTGTGAAAACCTGTGGTTCTCTATCTCAAAGTCTTCTTCAGCTGTCAGAAGGATTTTGTCATCCAGTAAAATAATCTCAGTCTATTACTGAAACTCAGATTGAATCAGGTCAGTGAAAGTGGTTGGATTTTCTTCAGGTTTTCCTACAATTAGTTCTGCAAGAAAATTATTCATCCTTACAGGTAAAGTGTGCTAAATACCTGATGTGTTTCATTGTTCAATTCTTTCTACCAGGAATATTATGGAAAGGAAAAAATCCCCATCTAATTAGATACAGATGATCCACGTATTTTCTTTTTTCTTTTCACTTCAGGAACATATCTATGAGTGTATTACTGAGAAGTCTTTGCATATTCACTGTTTCTAAAGATTTCATAGCTGAACACTTCTAGATTCAGAAGATTTAAGGTTATCTATTTGAAATGTTTATAGCTATTAACAACAGATGTTGCAGGAAAACCTGGCAGTCTTAATGATCAGACAAGATAATCGCAAGATGGCTGCATTTCCCTCAACTTTATGCTGAAATCCATAGCTGAACTAGTGACTTTAGGTTCCTCCTACTGTTGATGGAGACTAATAGGCTTCTTCAGGATGTGATCTATTTCTTATTTAAAGTTTTACAATTATATGAACAGCCTTTGAAAATGTATTTCTCTCCACTGACTATGAAGCAGTACTGGGATAACTAGGTTAGATATGGATGTTGACATGGCAGATATCCACATTTAATCAGTTGAATATCAGTTACAAAAAAAAGACAGTTCTTGCCCCAATGAATTTGCTATCTAAATAGGAAAGGGGGAAATGGAAATTTAAAGACATTAAATAGCCTGCACAAAATCAGAACCTAAAGTATCTCCTGAGTTTTAAGCAGAAGGCTGTATCTGCTTCAATTTTCAGCATTCAGTTGTTCTTTCAAAGCTTCTTTGGCACCCTGAAAAAATTCTCATACTACGCTGCTATGTTGATGGCAGTTTTTCTGTGTTTATTTTGTAACTTATTTCCATTGTACTAAAAATGCTGTTTGATTCACTTCTACATGGAGACCTCATAAAAAATTGAAAGGCTTCAATAATTTTAAATCATTCTACACTGCATACAGAGATTTAAATTTCAGTGCTATTTTTTTTATTAGCACTTTAATTTGGAAGGTACTAGGCTTCCACAAGATTTAAAATTATTGGAGCATTTCAAATTTTTATAAGCTTTCTAGTAAAGATGTGACTATGGTTCTGGGCGCATAAAGTGTAGGACAATTTAAATTTAATCTAAATTATTTAAGTGCTTCAGACTTCAGGGAGATTTTCAATCTCTCAAACTGGGATCCATGTTCAGAGACTAGAGCAATCTTATAATGTAAAGTGCTTTCATCATTTTAAAGACCTGTGGCAGCATTCTGAGATGGCCTTTTTTATTTTCAGTTTGTTGATTTAAATTATTTGTTTTCATCTGCAGTGTGTGGCAAGGAAAACAGGTGTAATAAGATCATAAAGGGAAGTCTGTTTCCTCTAGAAAATTCTGGATAAAAATGAGCTTTCCAGCTGAGATACATGGTGAGGTAATGTGAACAGCACCATTTATTAATGTACATTTTGAAATTTGCTCTAAGATGTTACACATTCTATAGTCTCACATATGCCAATCAATATTAGGTATACCCATTATCTTACAATATCAAGGACATTTAGCTTCCATCTTCTATCTTTTCAGGACTTAGTTTCACCTGGACAGGAACCAAAATGTATTTAATTGCATTTTGTGAAACTTTTGTCTAATGTGAAGATGTTAACTTCCCATAAAATCAAAAAGGCTTCTTTTCCCTATATTTCTAAAGCCATCTTTACCTACCATAAATAAAATATTATGGCATTGAAAACATATGGATGTCTGATTTGTACGATCTTTTGAAGCAAAATTTTGAAGACCATTGTTGTGTGCCTGGGAAAGAATTCTGTTGGCCTCATCAGCTATTTTAGAATGTAATGTCTCCATCCATGTAACACGTGAACATAAGTAATTGATCTTGTCTTTTCCATCACTTTGACAGTTATTTTCTGTTAATGGAACATTATTTGCAATTCAGATTGCTTAGTCAAAGAAATCTTATTTATTTTTCATAGCACTAGAAAACTTCTAAAAGCACAGAGCAATTGTCGAATGTCCTGGTTGCAAAGAGGAGAGACGAGTTTGATGAGGTGTGGTTGTCTCAGTTGTTATTCTATAGCACTCAAATCATCACTGGGAGGTGTGATTTCAGGATGAAATCTCTCTCTTTCTCTCTCTCTCTTCAGCAGAGGGAGTCACTGTGGACCCTGGTTCCTCTGCCATACTGCAGTCCTTTCCCCTTTCTCTCTGGGATGCAGCTATGGGATGCTACCATCAAAAATGGAAATCAACATTGCTGACCCAACAGTTCTGACCCGGAGGCTTCCATGGGCTAAGGACTGGCAAGGGCAATGCCAGCCAAGCCAAGCCCATCAAGCCAAGCCTAAAAAAGTCAAAATAAGGCAGTGGAACAGTGGGAAAGTGGCTGTGACCTGTGGGAACAACCTCCAGAGAAGTGAAGCAGCAGAAGCAGTAGAATCAGAGGCACCTGGGCTGAACTGAACCACAATGGAGCAGCAGTACAACCTGACTTAAGCACCCAGCTTTTGGGGAGTTTCTTTGTCACTGTTTGTCATTTTTTTGAGCTTGGGGCAGCAGGGGGGACACACACATTTACTGCAGGTGCTCCCCTGCCATCTGGCTTTTGTTCCCAGTGGCCAAATTGGTATGGTGCATAGGAACATGGGCATGACCTATGCAGGGTGTCCACCATCTTTTGTTCCTCATTGGTAGTGAACACCATTTTGTGGGTAAAAAACTCTCTTTTTTGTATGCCTTTGCTATTAATATTGCTGTTATTATGTTTATCTTATTCCAAAGCTTTGCTCTTTCAGTAAATTGAAGAGTGGCTTATCTGGAGTTCAGTTTCCAGATAGTGTTGAAATCAATGCATAAAGTTAACATTGAAAGGTATTGGAATCACTAATTTTGTAGAAATGAGCTTTTAGAGTCAGTTTGAGCAAAAGTTACATGAAATTTTTTGTGCATGTGTTAATCAAGATGCATCAAGAGCTGCCAGGGAGTAGTCAATTGTGGTAGTAAAACAAGGCACTAGAAGCTCTTGAACTAGATCAAGCCAGTGGCAAAATGCCATCTTTGATCTCCCAGTTTCATGGGTCAGATCCAACCTGGTGGGGGACAGTCATATAATTTACACCACCCTAAACCAGAAAGAGCCTTAAAGATATATTATTTTAGTCACTAAAGGATTAGAAGATCTAAGATGATTCTTTTGAGGAGAAATAATTGATAAAGCCAATTCTGTCCCTTTAATAAAAGAGCAGTGGCCTTTTTTTGGATAGAATCTTACTGTACAATCCCTGGTAAAGCCCATTTACCATCCACCTGGCTCAAATGCATGTAGGACACACGGAAAATACCTATGCTAAAAAAGCTGTTGACCATGGAGAGTGGAAATAGATAATTACTAACAGGAATTTGAATCCAAATCTCTCCCTATATTAATGATATAAATGGAAAAGAAAGAAACAAAGTATATTAATTTATGAAGAAGTGTGATTGGCTCTCATTTTTGCAAACTTGAGGACCAGATTCACTGATTTATTGTAAGTACTTCAGTTGCTTTTCTGTACAAAGAAGGCATGAATTTGTTCTAAAGGCAAAACACTAAACTGAGTCTACAGCTGTGTTCTGTTCTTAGAGTGGTATAAACCATCTGGAGAATACTACTAAATGTCACCCACAGAATCAAGTCCATATTCTCAGCTGCCTTAATTTTAGTTTTTTTCTAGTAATGCCAGTTTATACCATTGTGAATATGTATAAGACTCTTCATTAAGTCATTTTTGCTTAAATCAAATTTTTGGTTAAATGAAGACAAGATGACAAGCTGCAATAATTATTCAGTTCTAATTGTTGTATGAAATATGCAACAAAAGTTCTAACTAAATAACAAATCATCCCAACAAATCTGTATAATACAGAAAAGTCCTTGTCTCAGGGTTCTTGCTCTGACTAGGTCTGATGGATCATTAATAATATTATAGAGCTACAAAATAATAGAATATCCTGAGTGGGATATCTGTGGCCATAATGAACTAAAAGGGTTTTTTTTAGGACCAAAAATGTATCTGTGGGGAAGGCCTACCATTCTTGTGTCTCAATCAAAGAAAGGACAAAAGTTTAAAAAGTGAAGTTTAAAATAAAATGCAGAAAAGATGAGAGAAGTTGACAATAAATGCTGTGATAATATATCCATGCTCACAAAGCCAGATGAAGTTTATGCTATATTTTCACCTTAGAGATGGACTAAAGATATTTTCAAGATTCTAAAATTATCACTGAAGTCATAATAAGCTGAAAACAAATCCAACAAAGAAATAAAAATCCGCAAACCAAGTCTGTGTTCTCAGGTGTGTTTTCTGCTCACAGAACAGAAATGAGGAATATGACATAAAAGAAAATCTTGTTCCTTCATCCCATCAATGCTATTGCCAATGGGTGCTCTTTGATATAAAGTTTTTCCTACTAATAGAAACTTTTTCTACATTTTGCAAATTTGGCTTATTTATGTAAACCAGAAGAAAAAGTTTTCAACCATCATAGCTGTGCTAGGAATCGATGAAATTGTGCACATTACCTATGTATAAATGTAAAAAAATAGTGTTTGTATATGCATGAGATTCCTAATTATTACATTTAATAACAAATATTGTCTCTTTAGTTTGAAGAATTGCTTTATTTTTAAGATATTTTAAAGTCAAATTTCAAAATTCTTTTTTTTCTTCCTTGATTTCTATTAATAATCATAGTTGCTGTTTTATTTACACCTGTAGCTTTTGTTGTTGTTTGGTTTTGGTTTGGTAGAAATCTCTGATTGTATTTGTGAGGAGAAATTTCACTTTGACTAAAGAGAAATTGTAATCAACAAATTAATTCAGTTTGTAAAACTTCCAGCCAACAGATTTTTCTCATAATATTATCTAGCTGATGGATTGTTTGGTGATTGATTGGTTCTCAAATTTAGATTAAATTAATACTTCAGAGGAATCTGGGGAAATTTTAGGGGAAAAACAACAGCAGAAAAAAAGACCAAATAAGAAATATAGAGATGAATTTGCTTGATTTTGCAAAAGAGTGGAAATCAGCACCAATTTTTATCTGATTTTTTTTTACTTCAAAAAAAACCACAAACTCTAAAAAATTTCACTACAGGAAGGAAAGTAAATAATAGCAAAATATTTCTAAGACATTTTTGTTATATGACTTTGTATTGCTGTGTAAAATGCTCTTCTTTAAGTCTAATTATCCATTATTCAATCAAGCAAAATGGCAAATGCAATCAAGGTTCATTGAAGTAACCAAAAATTCCAATCAGTAAACTCTGGGTGGTAAGTACGGCACCTATAAAATCTTGTAATACACACTGTAAAAATGCTTGTGTGTTGATAGAGTGCTACTCATCTACACATTTTAAATTCTTTATATGCATTAATTAATCTTTGCTGGTAAGTTAGTTCTTTTTTTCCCCTGAATTTCCAGTAAGATTGTGAAACTTAAAATATAGTAAAATGACAGCAGATTTTTAAAAGATAAAATTCTCCTGCACAGACTGTGATAAAATCTCAAGTTTTTCCTTATAGATTTTCTTGTACAAACTATTAGCTAAGCAATCTGTGTTTTGATTTTCCTTTGTTTGCATTGCCTTTTGGTTCATGAAGTATTTTGTTCTTGCACTGATAATTTTTTCCCTTATAATGCCTTTTTATTTTTAATAACAAATGTTTTCAATTTATTAAAATTTGAAAAATCTGCTTTTCTGTCCTTTATATTGTGATTTAAATTTCTAGGGCAATATCTGCTCTACTACTGGCCCTCTGTAAAATGGTATGAGGACATCCACAATCCTACTTGGCTGTTTCCCTGCAATCTGCTTGACTTGGTGAGACATCTTCAGCAGGTAACTGTAAAACTGTAGTCTGTATGGTCTTCAATGAAAAATCATCCCTCTACAACAGCAGATATACTATCCTGTTGTACCATGATTACCATGACTCTTAGTCCCAGTATGTCAAATTTAGAAGTTACTCCTTCCAAACATCCTATATCCACAAAATTTATTTGCCTGATGTGGCATCTAATGCATCAAGAATTATAAAAAGTAGCATTCTTTTTTTTCTATAACAGCAATAGTTTGATGGAATATTGTATGGTCTCCACTAAAGAATTTCAAGAGCATTCCTGAGCACTGTAACTCTATTGCTTATGTAAACTATTGCTAAATGTCATAAATGGCTCTAATTATTTATTACCATGGTTTTGTTTTTTGGTCTCCAGACATTTCCCAAATCATTTATATTAAGTTCTTGAGAGTTAGGGTGGGTCACGGACCACTCCCAATACACAAATTAGGAGAGTCTATACTTTGTCTGGAGTGTATAAAAATTTAATAGTTTGGTTACAAGCTGTTTTGAGTTAGCTGATGTGACTCAGAGAAAGGGCCCCGGTGCTTTTAATATATTCCTTTAATTCTTTGAAATGTGGTTTTCAATTTATGCGTTACAGAGATTTATGCATAAACCTCTACAAAACTGAAGGATTTAATTTGCTGGGAAAACTATTTTTAGTCAGGATTATTGCTCAACAATTTGTCCGACCATTAGTTTCACCCTTCATAAATGCTATGTTTACTACTTTCCAGGGGAGAAAAGGATTTACTAACACCCAAAAGACATCAGTGTTTCTGATATGCCTTATCAGGTGCCTATTCTCTGAGAGAAGCTAGTACTGTGATTATCTGGCAAGTTTGTGGATTACAGAAAATCCCTTGGAGGAAGTTGTGTGCATGACTGCAGCCTCAGGAGAAAGGAAGGGCATAAGAATAAACCTCTCCTCTGACCAGCATCTACACAGAAGGACAAGCCTGAGGACAGTCATTTTTTGGGACTGAATGCAAGATGAAAGAGCAATCCCAAAATAAGACACACTCTATCTAGCCAACTTTTCAGCTGAACTGAATTGAAAAAGGTCTTTGGATCAGAACTAACATAAAGACAGTCAGGTACATTCAATTTCCCCCTCCACACACCCATTATATTTTGTCTTGGAACATAATCACCCCATTAATATTTGAAAAGCAGTACATGCTAGGAAGTCTTCATACATGTTATGGTGTTAGTCTAATATCAAAAATTATTTCAAAACTTATGGTCCTGAGTAGGAGTATTGCCCACTTCTGTAGGGTCCCTAATCCTTGCAATGCAATGTATGTTAGTATTGTTGCTGTTGCCATTATTCATATTGATATGAATATTATTATAAATATCAATATTATTTTGGCCTGGAAAACATAATTATTTAAATTAGTTTATATTCTGTTATTCTAGGTTTACTCTTTCTCTTTTCTGCCCTCTGGACAGTTAGACCCAAATTGTTAGAAGCATTTGTATGGATGAACTTTGGATATGCTATTCTAATGAAATGTTTGGTGTCATTACCTATGGGTTCTGCTGTATGAAGAACACAGATATATGGAAAGGACACAGAATACAAAGAGGAGCTAAGCAGGAAAAGGAGGAGTGGGAAACTGGAAACTTCAATCAATTCATGCAGATCAGCTACAGAAGTTTCTAACTGACTAGTTCCAGTGACTTAGTGTGAAAAGTCCTAGGAAGCTTCTCTCACACCCACTGTCCTGGAGACTTGCTCAGAAATTTGTCTGGCTTCTCAGTTGTTGTGGATTTGAGTCTAATTTTCTTTCTTAAGATTCAGTGCCCATGTACCATTGAGCTAAGTAATTTAATTAATTATTTCTCCAGATTCTACTAGTTCATTGTGTTTCACATTTCAATATTTTTCTCAAATTTTCGATCAATTCCTCTCTATTTGCAAGTAGGTCAAGGATGGCTTCTCCTCTGGTTAGTACATGGTTGGCTGTCTTTGGTTACTAGGAGATAATTCCTCTGTAAATGGTGTTTTGTGTTTCTGACTACCTTGAGATTTTGTCCAGGAAATTTTCATTCCTTCCAGTCTCTAGTCATATACCATCTGTCATTTCTTCTTTGCTTTTAATTCCTTGCAACTTTACCTAAAAACTGAATAATTAGATTCGTTAACAAGGGTTTGTAGAGTTCTCTCATATCTAGACCTGCAATTTTCAAATGACTTAAAGGAATTATGCACTTATCTTTGCTTGGGTTTGTTTTGAGTTGTTTTTTTGGTTACTTATTCTTTTAGTATGGAGTAAATTAGATCTACCCAATGATGTAAGGCTATTTAAAATCCTAATAAGAATTCTGATTCCAACTAACTTTTCATTTATGTACCCAATTGTCTCTATATATTGGAATTCTGGTTGCAAGAATCATCTTTCTTAGGCACGATTTCAATGAAGCCCATTATGTTATTGTAATACCATCATTTAATACTATTTTTGTATCTTCCTGTTATTTTCTTTGTTCTGTTTTTGCAATTATCAAAGTATGTACTTTGTTATTTACTCATTTTTTTCCCCCGATTTTTTTTAACCATGTACTCTGTATAAGATTCAATGTTTTATTAGTAACAGTTTGGATTTCCAGTATGTACCAGATGGAGTTAAAAGGAAGCTATTTTTCTCTCTTCTAACTGTTAACAGTTGTTTAACACTTTTCTGAAGAAATGTACCAATTCTGAACTTAGGTTAAGTAGTCATATGTCAAAATATGGTAAGTCTCAGCTCAGACTACTGCAACATGCAAGACTTGCAGCTGTTATCATTAATAATACAGAACATGGAGACAATTGTAATATCTGTTGAAATCCTCAGTATCCTAGAAATTATGATCAGCAAATCTTTGACATGATTATTTCATCAGTCTATAGTTTGTGAATACTAATAAGATGTACTTTTGACACAGGCATCATGTCTGAACTAAAAAGCCATTACTGAAATTATAATATAAATAAAATGTGGAATGAAAGGCTAATAATGAGAGTGCCAGATGTTATACTCTGAATGCTTAGAATATTTATGGACTGTTCCAGTCAGATGGTGGATGCTCTGGACACATGGAGCATTTGAGAAATACAACATCAGAATATACTGAATAATACAGTATGATACAGATGTTTTCTAGGGGATGGTAGTTACTGCATTCCTGACTGAGCACTGGAAAGAAAATTGGAATTTCAGTCATGTGGAAAAGGGGTGTTGGTGCATATTCTACTACTGGTTAAATAGTATTCATCTTTTCACTGATGACTGGAAAATAGTATTACTTTTCATCTCATTCAAAAAGAGAGAAAGACAGAAAGAAAACAATCAAAAGAGACAGCCAAGCACTTTCAAGAACCTATTAACTGAATTATGGAATTAATCTGTCAATATTCTGTGTGTTAAATCATATTCTTAAATATATGCAAAACCTATTTCATGCTTTAGTGTATACATATTTTTCCTTTTGGTTTGCCCCAAACAATGTCTGTATTATTTGGAGAGTTTTTTTGTCACTGATTAACTCTGAGAAGCAGACAATATCTGTGTGTTATAAAAAATAGTATGGAATAGGAAGTGAGAAGTGTAGCTGTAAGGGGCCTAAAGTTTTGTGTCTAGTTGAAAAGCACTCATTCCATCAAGAAAAATCATGACCAAAGACTGACATCCAACTGTAGGTACTCCAATGAGATAATGAAAAAATGAGAGGGACAAGTAATTTTGATATTTATCAATACTTCATTATTTTTTCTCAAATCCCAGAACTCATTAATCTAAACTGAAGCTTATTGGCTATTTTTAAGTGTTGCACTGTTGGACTTCATGAACTTCCTATCAGCCCATTTCTCCAGCCTGTTGAGATCCCTCTGGATGGTTGCATGACCATTAGCGAGTCCTCCCAGTTTGGGGTCATTAGCAAACTTGCTGAGGGTGAACTCTGCCCAGTCATCCAGATCATTGAGGATGTTAAGCGGGACTGGACCAAGGACTGACTGCTGGAGTACACCACCAGTCACTGGTCTCCAACTTGCCTCTGTGCCACTGATTATCACCCTCTGGGTCTGTCCATTCTTCCAGTTTTCAAAGCACCTCACTGTCTACTTGTACAGCCCATACTTCATCAGCTTGCCTATTGGTATCTTAAAGGAGACTGTGAAAGATATTGCTGAAATTGGAGTTGATATTACCTACTGCTCTACCCTCATCCACCAGGACAGTCATTTCACTATAGACATTCATTAAGTTTGTCAAGTGTGTTTGTGCTCCTTCGTGAAACCTTGCTGGCTATTTCTGATGATTGTCTTCTTTGCATGCCTGAAAATAGAGTTTAGATTTAGTTTATCTCCTTAAACACCTTCAGAAGGACTGAGGCTGACCAGTCTATAGTTCCTGGGTCCTCCTCCTTGCCCTGTCTGAAAACAGGAATAGCATTTACTTCCCTTTCAATGACATCAGCAAGCCCTCTCAGAAATTGTGAGTGTCCATGGATGATGGATTTATATATGTCTGGTTCACTCAAGTACTCCCTGACATGATTCTTTTCCAGCAGCTTTTCATCTTCTTTTCTCCAGATCATTCCCTTGTTTCTGATGCCTGAGATTCATGAAGGCTGGGTTTTACAGTAGATACTACACTTTCTAGGCACAGAAGACATTTAGCACTTCTGCATTTCCTGTGTCTTGTGAACCAGATCTCTTCTCTCCTTTAGCAGTGGTTATCCTTGTGTGTTTGTATCCTCTCTTTTTTTTTCATAAGCACATTGAGAAAGCATGGAAACCTCAGGGTTTTTTTCAGACAAAAAATCTCGTGCTGTAACACATAAAAATAGGGAGCCAAGGAGATGCAGTTTTCTTATGTGCTGGTGAAATACAAAAGACAAATTCTAGTCTATTAAAGAATTTTCAGGGAAAAAAGCATGGGGACATTATTTTAGTTAAGAAGAATGGCCAAATGATATAATTGTGTCTATTATAAAAGTCTGATAGAATGGGTTTGGGCTCAGACATTAAAGCTTTTTCTGGATGCTGTAGTGAATTTGATGTGGGATGAGGGATGTCTGGATGAAGGAATATCCTCCACTATCAGGAAGTTCTAGAGTGCTATTAGAATGTGAAAACTAGCTGAGATTTCCCTAGGAATTATGTTCCAGAGGGAATTTTTAACAGGTAATTCTCTGATAAAGACAAGCAAACACCACTCTATCTAGAAAACAAGGCTGTCTGTCATACAATAATAGTTTGGAGCAAATGCTTAAACTTCAAGAGTTCCTGTGGGGTGTATCACAGTAATTAAATGAACACAGAGGGAAACTAATCTCAGAGCTGGTCATTAGCTAAAAGTTGTGAGAAGTAGACTGCAGTTTCCCAAAGTCATTGAGGAAACTAAGTCTCATTCAACAGTGAAAAAAAAAAATCCAAAATCCTGAATGCCTTTGTGAATCTTGGCCTGAGGCAAAATTGGTTTAAGCTATCTCTTTTATTCAGGCTGTGAAAGATTTTGAAATGGACTTATATTACTCTGGGGACAGATGCCAACCATCCATTTATAAGGTGTCCTGATATGATACTTTTTCAAGCCCATTTCTTACAAATTTTTCACTATTCATGAAACTGTAGAAGGTTATTTCAGACCAAAAGAAGTAAAGACAATTTTCTAGCAGGGCTGCTGGGCTTGGGGGTTCAGAAATGCACCTGAGAGGTAAAATATCTAGTTCAAAGACTTAAATTTAGCATTTGCTAAATACAAGAGAGAATATGTATTACAGAAAAGGTTAAATTGAAAAGGCTTTGATAGAATTTGTTTTGGGTGGTTTTTTTGAAGAAAATGTCCTTTAGACCCAGTTCTTATGAGGAAGAAATAAGAACCAAGCCTCTAGTGCATGTTTAGATATACTCAATAAATTTAATAGCTATTTAATTCTTTAAAATGAGGGTGGAAATAGAAGTTTAATATCTTCATTTAAACCAATATAGTAGCTTTTAAATTTACCGGATATTGGGAATAATTACATCTGTATTATCTGGCAAATAAATGGCCAAAATGCAAAGTTTTAGCTCTTTTTCACCCATTGAAATTACATAGCTAGTGAAGTAGCAGAACCAATTTTTTTTTAGCCAAGGAAGATACTGCTGGTATGTTCTGGTTTGCAATTATGATTTTATTTGATACAAAGTTGATGAGTTTGAGGTTCATAAGTATTTCTTTGGAATTACCAAATCATTTGGTGCAGATCATTCCAGAGCCAGCAGATGATATGATAGAGTTTTGTCATTATTAGCCTGAGCTATACTTGAAACAGTGACCTAAAGCTCAAAAGTGTCCATATTTTATTTCCAGTTCCCTCAATGAAACACATCCTGCAGGGTTCATACTTGGCATTAACAACAGTTATACTGAGCAGAAAAACTATCGATTTTTTTGAGGGTGGTTTTTTTTGGTTTGTTTTTTTTTTTTGTCTCTCTGAGGTAGATTTGTTGCCACCAGCTTTCATATTCACGTCTTTCAGGCCTTTGGGTAATAGGGCTTGGATGAGAAAGTTGTATTCAGAAAAAAATGACAAATTTCTGGGGATTATTTTTTAACTTCATATTAAGGGGCTTGTGGTGACAATAACAGATTTTAAGGTATAACACCAAAGCTAGAAATTCTTTATGTTCACAATTAAGAAGTAATTGAAAACGAAGTCTTATGCTAGCATTTGTATTGCTGCAAGGTTTGAGACTTGTATAAGGCAAATCTCAATATGTTTTCCTTCCATAACAATTTACTCTAGAGGTCATTCTTCTATACCATTATCATATTTTTTAAAATGCAAAAGTGAGCAAAGCAGCTGTAGACAGCAGAATATCAACTCTGTGATCAGATGGCTACCTTGTAATTCAAACTGCAAGATTTGTGAATGGATTTTGTTGTATGAAGAGATGATGTGAAGGGTACCCATGTTGCCTGCTGTGAGAACACCCATTTGGACTACATACAGATGAATAATATTAAGAGAAACAATGAATGACATCCATATAGCCTGACCTACTTGAATTTTGAGGAACAGGCACAATTCCAATGTGACCATCCAACCTACACTTTGTATACCATAAAAGCTTTTAATGTAGAAAAATTGACAGAATATTTCTCAGCACCAGATAAGGACACCCACACTATGGACAGATGCCATGGACTTAAATGTTAATTCAAACTCCATACAAGTTTATTAATGAAGAATTAATCCAAACTCCACATGAAACAAAAGTTCTTCAAAAAAGGACTAGGTTTCTATGTGACAGAACAGAATGCAAGTGTAAACTAACTCAGAGGTATTACATACATTGGGGCACTGAGAACGTGGATTTTCCTATACAGAGCAATATGCAGCATTTTACACTAGGTCTGGTTCTTTTGCTAGTTTTAATACTTTTATAGCAAATATACTATGAATTTTAATATTAATTTTATTTTGTACCTTTCTTTCCTGCAGTTCTTTAAATGCCCTGGTGGAAATTTATTAGTACCACCTACAGAAAAATGTTTTAATAAATAATATTGACATCTTGTGTGGGGTTTGGGGTGTTTTTCATTATGTATGTCTGATTAAATAAGTGTCCTGAGGACATAATCCTTTAAAATAAACTATATAAAAACCATTTTTTTTGTACTGGAAACAAAAAATGTCCAAATATTTCAGCTACCTTAAAGGTGCTCATTAAAGGAAGTTAATACCAACTCTAAATTGGTATCTATATGTTTTCATTTACATTACACAAATTTCATGGGCACTTATAAGTAGGAATTTGTACTCTGAGCTCTCCTTCACTTTCTATTAGTCTAGGGGATTTTTATTAATAATGTGAGAAGACATTAAAATGGGCAATTTAGCGTTTTAGGTAAAAATCAGAATAAAGAAATTAAAGATGCAATTGCCTAAACATAATTTTGGTACTATTTGATAGGATGATTGACATATTTACCTGGGGTAAACAGGCATGAGACAATATCTACAGAAATTCATGGCTGCCTTTTTGCTCATAGAGAGACTGCCAGAAGACAGGTAACAATCCTAGGACATCTGTGAAATGGTCCTAAATTTAAGTGACTTCATTGACCACAAATAATCATTAGTAATTTTCTGCATGTGATTCCACCTACAAGGTCTAATCTTTCTTTTAAATCTAATATAAATATTCAGAAATTGAACCCTGTTTCTAGTTTAATTGAATAGTTTTTTATGTTTGAGTGACATTTTCTTGCTGCAAAGCAAATACTCTAAATGTGGGATTTTTCCATATTTTTGTCATTAACCAGTTTGACTATTTCTAATTATGTTTTCCTTGCTGTTTGTGTATGTCTTTTTGCAAACAAACACAAAGAAACCACATGCAGTTTTGCATTCAGCTCACAGAGGTATAATCTGTTCCCTTTGCTGGAGGAAATCCTCGGTGATGTGTTGCCAATATTTTAACAAGAGACTCTCACAAATCATTCTCCCTTGCTTGTGTTAAATCCACGCATCAGGGTATGTGTACTCCAGAGAGAGGAAAATGGCAATAGACTCATTTGTTTCAATTTAATGAGAAAATGCATTCTCATAAACATAACCAAGAAAGATTGGATCTTATTTGGCTAACAGACTGGTATGAAGCTCCTGGAAATATCCAGACTATGTTCCTTAGTAAAAGCATGCCAGTGAAAAACCTGTGTGCAGATGGATTTATTAGGACAGCACTGTGCTTTGAAACAGCATGTGTGCAATACTGTTATTATCTACTGAGGTGTAATACATGGTAAGGTGTTTGTTTTCCTCACTATAGTATCCTTAAGTCTATAAACTCCTGAGAGTTCCCAAATTAAGATAATATTGACATCTTGTGTGGGGTTTGGGGTGTTTTTCATTATGTATGTCTGATTAAATAAGTGTCCTGAGGACATAATCCTTTAAAATAAACTATATAAAAACCATTTTTTTTGTACTGGAAACAAAAAATGTCCAAATATTTCAGCTACCTTAAAGGTGCTCATTAAAGGAAGTTAATACCAACTCTAAATTGGTATCTATATGTTTTCATTTACATTACACAAATTTCATGGGCACTTATAAGTAGGAATTTGTACTCTGAGCTCTCCTTCACTTTCTATTAGTCTAGGGGATTTTAATTAATAATGTGAGAAGACATTAAAATGGGCAATTTAGCGTTTTAGGTAAAAATCAGAATAAAGAAATTAAAGATGCAATTGCCTAAATATAATTTTGGTACTATTTGATAGGATGTTTGACATATTTACCTGGGGTAAACAGGCATGAGACAATATCTACAGAAATTCATGGCTGCCTTTTTGCTCATAGAGAGACTGCCAGAAGACAGGTAACAATCCTAGGACATCTGTGAAATGGTCCTAAATTTAAGTGACTTAATTGACCACAAATAATCATTAGTAATTTTCTGCATGTGATTCCACCCACAAGGTCTAATCTTTCTTTTAAATCTAATATAAATATTCAGAAATTGAACCCTGTTTCTAGTTTAATTGAATAGTTTTTTATGTTTGAGTGACATTTTCTTGCTGCAAAGCAAATACTCTAAATGTGGGATTTTTCCATATTTTTGTCATTAACCAGTTTGACTATTTCTAATTATGTTTTCCTTGCTGTTTGTGTATGTCTTTTTGCAAACAAACACAAAGAAACCACATGCACTTTTGCATTCAGCTCACAGAGGTATAATCTGTTCCCTTTGCTGGAGGAAATCCTCGGTGATGTGTTGCCAATATTTTAACAAGAGACTCTCACAAATCATTCTCCCCTTAAGCTTGTGTTAAATCCACGCATCAGGAGTATGTGTACTCCAGAGAGGAATGGCAATAGACTCATTTGTTTCCAATTTAATGAGAAAATGCATTCTCATAAACATAACCAAGAAAGATTGGATCTTATTTGGCTAACAGACTGGTATGAAGCTCCTGGAAATATCCAGACTATGTTCCTTAGTAAAAGCATGCTAGTGAAAAGCCTGTGTGCAGATGGATTTACTAGGACAGCACTGTGTTTTGAAACAGCATGTGTGCAATACTGTTATTATCTACTGAGGTGTAATACATGGTAAGGTGTTTGTTTTCCTCACTATAGTATCCTTAAGTCTATAAACTCCTGAGAGTTCCCAAATTAAGAATGTTGCAGATATGGTACACACACGCACAGACACACAAAAAGCCTGACTACAAAATTTTGTATATTCTGAAAAAATTTCCTCCTCTTAAAATTGCATAATGACACCCTTGCAATACCACTTGTATCTGTGTATTTTTCTTTCCCAGAGCAATTACAAGGGCTTAGCAAAGCACTATTGTATGAGAATTATCCTTAAGAAATTTCAGAGAATGAGACTAACAGTGCTATATTCCTTAGGATTTTCGCACAAATAAGTGATGTAGAAAGGATGCAAACACTCTGCATTGGTCTGCTTCTGACAGTGGCTGAGAAATTAATGAGAGCCATAACCTTTAGGCTACCATAAATTTGAAGAAAGAAATCTGTTGTTCTAAGCTGTTAGAACTGTTTCACACTACACGGATAAATGAATTATTTATCAGATGAAAAAAGAGGGATGCAACAGAAGCAACTGTGGCACATCCTGTTCTCATGTGCTCTAGCAGCAGTGTTGTGTGATTTAAAATGGTGGCAGAGGCTTAATTTTTCTCTAAGGCCATGAAGCATACATCACCTCAAGAGAAGTTTTAATCTAGTACTTGCATGAAATATTATATTAATTTTCCTTAATTTGAATAGGAAAAGTATTTAATAAAACTGT
The DNA here is from genome assembly GCA_024865655.1 of Emberiza elegans. Taxonomy (NCBI): domain Eukaryota; kingdom Metazoa; phylum Chordata; class Aves; order Passeriformes; family Fringillidae; genus Emberiza; species Emberiza elegans. The sequence continues at coordinate 31,980,966 of JALJVW010003023.1, read as the reverse complement.
CCATACCCTAATCATGAACAGTCCTCAACAATTTGAATTAAAGTATGCTTACTCTTTCTGATCAATAGGTACATAAAAATGGCATGGAAAGGAAATCACTTGTATGTTTAGCCTGGAGAAAAGGAGGCCCTGGAGATGCTTTATCACTCACTAGCCCTACCTGAAAGGAGGTTGTAGTGAGTTGGTGGTCACTCTCTTCTCCTAACAAGTGACAGAACCTGAGAAAATATCCTCAAATTCTGCCAGGCAAGGTTTAGATTGGATATTAGGAAAAATTTCATCACTGCAAGGGTGGTGAGGCGTTGGAATAGGCTCCCCAGGGAAGTGGTGGAATCACCATCCCTGGAAGCATACAGAAAACATGTGGATGTGACACTTGGGGGTATAATTTAGAGGTGGACTGTACTGTGCCAGACTCAATTGAGGTTGGACTCAACTTGTGACCATAGTGCACGTAGGAGACAATCAAATATTAAAATGAGATATGAAGAATTAGGAACACACATAAATTCCCCTTGAGAGGGATGCAAATAGCATGAATCTTTTGCTCTCTGTGTGCACTGAATTTATTACTGTTCACATCTCTTGTATTTATCTGCTGTGCTCAATGACGTTTACATGATGTCCTGGTTTGGGACAGGACAGTGTTAATTTCTGCAGTAGCGGGAGTGGGAAAGGCTAGGACCTAGAGGTTATTATTATTATGAGGGGAGATCACCTCCTCATTTGCTGAGGACAGGGGAGGGGCTCTGTGTCTGGCTAGTGTGGGGAGGAAGCAGTCATGAGCTTTCAGGGCTTGTCCAGGAGAGGTGAGTAAACATGTGATTAGTCCAGCTTTTTTCTTGTATGCTCTGTTATTAGAACTTTGATGTTACTGTTCAATGTTTTACCTATTATCTGTTTTCAATAAACTGTTCTTGTCTTTTAGCCATGATCTTTACCTTTTCTGCCTCCAGTTCTTCTCTCTGTTCTGTCTCACAGGGAGAGGGAAGGAGAAGTAAGAAAGTAGCATGTGGTTAAGAGCAGTTTAATGGGAACACTACATTAGAAACTACAGTTCCTAAACAACATCTTTATTTGGCACCCAAAGTCAGGCACAAAGTGTTGGTGTGACAACAGTTCTGACCAGAGCTGGTTGGAAAGGAATTTCATCTAACCATTTGCTGGTTAGGTACTAAACCATGGGTCATAACGTTACTTGGTCTGTGTGTGGTACCTAACTCTGCATGTATTCCTTTATATGCAACATGTGCTACTCATGATGATATTTTTCAGAGCAGGGAGAAGGATCAAAGTTGCTTTGTTACTGTACTGTGTGATTCCAGCTTATGACTTTATAACATCCGAGGCATTGAGGGTCATTTGGGATGTGTATTCAGTGGTGGTCTCCTATCCTTACCTCGGGTTCTGACTCTAAAAGTCCATTAGCAGTCTGTGGGGGAGAACTGGGAAGGATTATTCTCCTTGGCTTTTCACCCCCCTTTTCCTTCTTTAGACCTGTTAAAACAGGTTTTGAGGATTTTGAATTTCCCTTGGATGTTAAGGAAAGCATGTTCTTGTTGCTAGGTCTGCCAGGTCTCCTCAGTGCAGTCCACACCACATTTAGAGTTACAAAAGAGATATTTTAGGATGGTCTTTCAGACATATGCCCCAAGTTGGATAGTCAGAAGTGACATGGAAAATGGGACAAAATGAGCCAGCTTTTGAAGAACAATTCTGCTCCAATGGTTTGAAAATTCACCCTGATCAACTTAGGGCCCTGATAACATGGCAAAATTTTTGAAGGAAAAATGCCCTTGCAATTCCAGAGAGGTATGAAGTTATGCAATGAGCTGAGCCTCAGCTACGACTTACCAGACACTGCTCGTCACTAGACAGCACGCTCAGGAGGAGTTGGAGGAAAGCAGACCTATAGTGACTTTCACCACTAAAACTGCAGCTGAACCAGAAGAACAATCATTTTATTAGCAATTTCCCTTAGACAAAAGAAGAATTCAAGACCAAATCAGTTCACTTAGTGAGGGATGAAGAGGATGTGGTCCCTCACAACATTAGTATTTATTTGCTGTTTCCAGTAAATTGTTCAGATCTCAACCCAAGATCTCAACCTGTTGAGACTCCAATTCTCCTCTCCCTTCAGCTGCAGTAGGAGTGGGAGGGGGAGTGAAGAGTGAGAGAGCAGCTTCTAGTTTGGAATTGTTAAGTGGGGACACTAAATTGGGGAATACCATTCCTAAACTATGACACATAGTAACCTGATAGAACAGATCCATGCATTCTGGATATCCTTACAAGGTGATATATCAGATAAATTTTGACCCCTCAGAGCTAAGTGAATATTTTGACATGGAAGTCAATGAATTCAGCATTTCAGTGGTCTCCTGTCTTCTCTGAGATGCATAACATTCACCATTCCAACTATATATTACAAAACCACATCACTATTTAAGATCTGTCCTCTGACTTTCATTCCTTCCTGCCAACAGACTACTGTGTGCCATGGTGCATACTCATTTGCACTTAATGATCAGAAAATTGATTAGGATGCAAAGAGGACAACAAAGTTGATTAAAGGTTTCCCAACACTCACTTGCAGAAAAAAACCCAAACCTTTAAATGTGTCTAGCTTGGTTAAGATATAAAGGAAAGGTGATCTGATAATGTGAAGAAATATCTGATGCTGTCAGCACTTCAAATGAAAATATAGCAGACTGTTACAGGAAGAGTTGGAAGGAATGATATAAAAATACCCACATGAAAACAGTGTTCTGAACTTGACAGAATAAAATTCAGGAAGTGGATCAGATCAACAACAGACTGAAAATGATGGAAAATCTCAAATATTATGCCTCATTTCATTTTTTCATAATACTCTTCAAAGAAATAACAAGATGGCATTGTTTAGAGTGTGGAGATCAGAATGGTGAATTCTAATTTGAGCTTGGTTACTGACTCATAGGAGAATGTGAAGGGATTATTTCCATCAAGGCAAGAATTCTGAAGTATAACGTGATGATAATAAAAGCCAACTTACTTTTAGGAATGCAGGGAAGAAAAAGTAGATTTAAAATATGAAGTAAATTTATAAAAATGAAAATGGCATGTGTATCAGGATTTTCTGACTGTTGCTCAAAGCAGTAATTTGATTTCTGAAAGGCATCACAGAATATAGATATTGCAGCAGAACACTGAGGGTGAAAGAAAAGTCTGAGTTTTACTCTGGAGCAGAGTAGAGTTTCAGTGTCACTTGATAAAAATAGAATACATAAAGGAAGTTTTAAACACTGAGTTTTCTCAAAAGCGATGTACCCATATATACCCATATACATGTACATAAAATAAGAAATGCAAAATCAAGACATTAGTCAAATTATTCATAAAGGCATCAAAGCTCTCTGAATATGACAGGCCTTTAAAACTGATATAAACATTATCTAATAATTACAGGTAATAAAATAGAGCTGCCATTGTTCCATTTACAAGAAAGAAAAGTATTTTTAAAACTTGTATTGCTCAAATTATGTTTCAGATTATTTGCTATTGTGACTGTTTTAAGAGTTTTAGAGGATTAATTACTATTAACAAACTTAGCTTCTGTAAGTCTCTAAATAATTATCTGCTTTAATTCAGATAACCATTTCAGAAGACAGGACACAAGTTAATTTCTCTAGTGGTCACCAGGAGTCAGCTTCACTAGGTCTGGATGTGTGCATCCTTGTGATAGTGTCCTGTATGATCTAGCATCAGTGAAACAGAAACAACATTAATTAAAAAAAAGAAGCATTAATTAAACTAAAACCCCCCCCCAGATTTAAGAGAAGGAACACGGTGAGCAGTGGGTGAATCTGACTCTTTAAGCAGACCATCGAGTATAGTAGTGTGTGCTTGCAGACTGCAAAGCAAATGGTATCCTGGGCTGCATGAAAAGCAGCATGGCCAGCAGGTCAATAAAGGGGATTCTACCCCTCTACTCTGCTCTCATGAGACCTCACCTGGGGAGCTGTGTCCAGCTCTGGTGTCCTCAGGAAGAGCATTGATCTGTTGAAACAAGTCCAGAGAAGGTCCATGAAGGTGGTTAGAAAGGTGGAACAGCTCGTCTACAGGGAAAGAATGAGAGAATTGGGATTGTTCATCTTGGAGAAGGCTCTGGGGTGAGCTAACTGTAGCCTTCAAGTACCTGGAGGGAGCCTACAAGAAAGATGGAGAGAAACTTTGTATGGGTGTATGGTGATGGGACAAGGAGGAATAGCTTTTAAAGGAAAGAGAGTAAGTTTAAATTAGGTATAAGGAAGAAATTTACTTTGAGCAGGGGGAGGACCTGGAACATGTTGCCCAGAGAAGCTCTGAATGCTCCATCCCTGGAAGTGTTCAAGGCCAGGTTGGATGAGATTTTGAGCAACCTGGTCTAGTGGAAGGTATCCCTGCTCATGGCATACAGGTTGAAACAAATTGAGCTCCAAGGCCCCTCATAGATCAGGCTGTTCTAGGATTCTATTGGCAAATGTGGTGCAGGGGAACTTGCAGGGTCAGCAGGTATTTTCCCCTTCACTTCTGAATGAGCTGAGAATTAACAGTTTCAACAGATGTATTTCTATAAAGAACTCAGAACTTGTATTCATTTACACAAGAGTTTATTTATGAAATTATAAATGTAAACAATCATATATTCAGGCTGAAATATGATGAGAAATAATGTCCTGATGTTAAAACCAGGAAGCACAACTGAAGCTATTTAAAATCAGAATCATTATAAGGTTTATAGCAGCTGAGTTATAAATCCTTCATGACAGGGAAATGGATTTTTAAAAGAAAATTGCATAGCATTTTTTCCAGAAGTATTTTTGTGAATGTCTCTTGAATACATTTCTGTAAAGCCTATCAGAAAATTTATAATATCCCAATGGAATTTAAAAAAAAAAAAAGAACTGAAAAGTTAAGCATTCTTTTCATTTTAAGAGTGAATAATGGTCAGATAAAATAATTTATCAGTTGAGATTTCTGAAAGATGAAATAAGTACAATTTTCCTGTCTCCTACCTGTCTGCCGTACTCAATGTTTTCCTATTTTGGCTATTCAAAAGCATGTTTCCCTCTTTTCCCAGTGCATCTGAGAAGCAGATTTATTTAGAAATTGTAAGGACTAGGAAATAATTTCAGTTATGGATCACGCATATGTGTTTAAATGGCATAACCTTCACAAAAGAAGACAAGAATCCTTAGCTATAGGAAAAAAAAAGTTATCTTTATTCTGCATTTGTGAGAGAGAAATGGTATTGTATATAACATTGGACTAATTCTTACATGCCATCTATCTGTGTACTTTTGTCCACTTTGATAAACCTAGCATGCATGGACGATTTGCTTCCTGAACCCTTGGGATTAGAAGGTGTTGTTTATTCATTAACTAGGAATAAATGATTCAAACTAAGCAATTGAGATAATGGTCCAAATTGGGAAATGTTAACCTCAATTAACCTCCATTTTACACTTCCTATACCTTGTCGAAAATGCTTTGATTTTTGGTAATATTTTATGACAGTCTTTTGGACAATAGGACTTTTCAAATTAGGAAAAGTATAATAGTTTATTTATGTGTTCTATTATCCTGTATAATGAAGTATAGATTGTATTTTACAAGCCAAAATCAAGAAGATATTTTTTCTAATTCTGGTACACAATTAACATAAAACTGAGTTTTTGACAAAAAATTATTAATTAACCATAAAAATCCAAAATTGAAACTGTTTTTAATAATTGTCTATATGATGAGGTATCACAGAATTTATGAGGCAAAAGTAAAACAGAAGCTTTTTTTACTCTGAAATTCAGACTTCAAAAATTATACCTTATGATTTTGCATAATTTTATGCAATTTTAGCCAGATGGCTTTCCATCAATATCATTCAATAGTGAAATGTTGCATACAACTTCACACTCATGCAAGAAAATTATTTGCATTTTTAGCAGAATGTTTTCATCAAATCATTCAATATCCTGAATTGGAAGGGACCCAAGAAGATCATTATGTCTAGCTCCTAGCTCTCCATAGGATAGATGCAAAATTCCATCAAGAGCCTGAGAACATTGTCCAAATACTTCTTGAACTCTGGTAGGTTGGTGCTGTGACCACTTCCCTAGGGAGGGTGGTGGGTTGACCTTGTCTGGACAACAGGTACCCACCAAGCCACTCTACTACTCTCCTTCCCAGATGGACATGAGAGAGAAAATGAGATTGAAAACAACTCATAGGTTTAGATAAGGCAGTTTGCTAAAGGAAAAGCAAAAATTTGCATGCGTGCCTTGGTTTTGACACCAAAAAGTAGTGTAGGGGATTGATCCTGGCTGGATGCCAGGCACCCACTAAATCCTCGCTATCACTCCACAGCTGGACAGGGAAGAGAAAATATGACAAAGGGTTAATGAGCTTAAATAAGGGCCTTCCTGTCCCCTCTCCCCTCTTCCCAGGTCTACTTCCTCTACTGCAGTGGTGCAGGGAGACAAAGAATGGGCGTTACTGTCAGTTCATCACGGGTCAGTCCTGCCATTGCTCAAGTACATCATCCACCTCTAACATAGGTTCCATCCCATTGGAGACAGTTCTCCATGAACTTCTCCAACATGAGTCCATCCCACTGGCAACAGTTCTCCACAAACTGCTCAAAGTGGGTCACTTGCACGGGATGTAGTCCCTCAAGGACAGGCTGCTCCAGGGTAGGTCCCTACAAGGCTGCAAGTCCTACCAAAAATACTGCTTCAGTGTGGGCTCCTCTCTCCAGAGGACAGCAGGTCCCTTCCAGGAGTCTACTTCAGCACAGGGTCTACTTCATCACTTCTCCCATGGGTTCACAGCCTCCTCTCAGGCATCCACATGTTCCCTCATGGATCCCCTCCATAAGCTTTGGGTCTCTTTCTGCATCCCTGTGGTCTTCCATGGGCTGTAAAAGCACAGCTGCCTCATCATGGTCTTTACCATGGTCTTTACCAGGGGAATCTCAGCTCCAATGATGCCTGGAGTGTTTCCTCCCCCTCCTTCTCCACTGACCTTGGTGTCTGCAGGGCTGTTCCTCTCACATGTTCTCACCCTTGTCTTCTCTGGCTGCAGTTACATATGAGCAGTAACTTTTTTTCTTCTTCTTAAATATGTTATCACAGAGGCATTACCACCCTTTCTGGTTGGCTCACCCTTGGTCAACAGCACACCTGTCTTGGAGCCATCTGGCATTGGCTCTGCTGGACATGGAAGAAGCTTCTAGCAACTTCTCACAGAAGCCACCCCTCTAACAAAGCCTAGTCATGCAAGCCCAATACAGGGAGCTTGTTTCAGTGACCAACCACACTCTGTGTAAAGGACTTCTCCTAAGTAAGAACCTAAAGATCTCGTGACACAACTTCATGGCATTCCCTTGGGTCCTGTCACTGGTTACCAGAGAGAAGACATCAGTGTCTGCCCCTTCTCTTCCCACAAGGAAGTTGTAACTGCAATGAAGTCCACCCTCAGTCTCCTCTTTCCAGGCTGAACAGACCAAGTGACCTCAGCTGCTCCTCATACAGCTTCCCATCACGGCCCTTCACCATCTTTGTTGCCTTCTTTTGGACACTTTCTAACAGTTTCATACTACTCAAACTGCCCCCAGTGCTCAAGGTGAGGCTGCCTCAGTGCAGAGCACCCCAGGACATGGTTGCCCTTCCTGCCTGCCAGGACACTGCTGACTCTTATTCAAATTGCTGTCATCCAGGACCCCCTTGGTTCCTTTCTGCAGCACTGCTTTCCAGCATCTCAGTCCCTAGTCTGTACATACATCCAGGGTTGCCCCATCCCAGGTACAGAATCTGGAACTTGTTTTTGTTAAACTTCATATTGTTGGAGATTGCCCTGACCTCTAATTCAGCTCTCTCTCCCCTGCTTGCCCATAGCATGATGTGTTTATCCAGCTGAATGCTGGGTACTTAATCCAGAAGGGTACTGTAAGGGACAGTATAAAAAACTTTAATGAAATCCAAAAAGATTGCATCAACTGGTTTCCCTTGGTCAATTAGGTGAGATACCTTGTCAAAAAAGAAATTATGTTTGACAAGCAGGATTTTTGTCATGAAGTCATGCTGACTGTGACCAATGACTGTATTCTTCTTCAGGTGTTTCTTAATACCTCCGTGAATAATCTTCTCCATAATTTTAACAATCACTGAATTGAGACTGACAGGCCTGTAGTTTCCAGGGTCATCCTTCTTGCCCTTCTTGAAAATTTGGACAATATTAGACAGCTTTCTGTCCACTGGGACCTTCCCAGATTCCCACAACTGTTCAAAAATCATAGAGAGATGTCTTGCAATGTCATTATCCATCTCTTTTAGTATTCTTGAATCCTCTCGGCCTCCATAGACTTATAGGGATCCAGCTGGAGCAGCAGCACCTGCACAAGTTCAAGGTCAAATGGGAGTTGATCATTCTTTCAGTCATAGTCCTCCAGCTCAGAGCACTGGGACCCCCTTTACCACATTCTTAGTGTTGAAGAAAGAGGCAAAAAAAGCATGAAACCTTTCTGCCTTGTCTCTGTCCCTGTTCGTGATGTGACCATTCATATTCTGTAATAGGAATATGTCATTTTTGCACTGCATTTTGCTACTAATGTATTTAAAAATACTCTTTTTTATTTCTGCCCATGGTACTGCCCAGATTCTACTCCAGCTGAGCTTTGGCCACATTAATTTTCTCACTACAGAGGCATCTCTGCAGTCCTCCCATGTTGCCGGACTTTGGCTCTGCTGGACAAACACCTTCTTTTCTTGTCTTATTTCCAAAAGGAGATCCTTGCTCAGCCAAGCTAACTTTCATCCTTGTCTGCTTGACTTTCAACATTTTGGAATTGCCTGCTCCTGTGCCTCTATAATTGCCTGCTCCAGTGCTTAAAGAGTGACCAGCTCTGGTGGACCCAAACACCTTCTAAAGTGAACTGTAGTCACTAGTTCCCCAAGCAGCCTAAAGTTTGCTCTCCTCATGCCCAGGGTTGAAATGCTGCTATTTGTTTTCCTGCTGCCAGCAGAGATTTTAAACTCAACTGCTTTGTGGTTGCTGTGGTCAAGATGGCCATCAGTGACCACTTCACTCATGCAACCTTCCCATTAAAAAACAAAACAAGGGCACCTTTCCTAGTCAGCTGCCTTAGTATCTGTACCATGAAGTTATCATCCATGTGTTTCACCCATCTTCCAGACCTGTTTGTGCCAATTGTGTGGTGTTCCCAGTTAATATCCAGCACATTGAAGCCCCCCATAAGAATAAAGGCATTTGATTAGGAGGGGTCCCTTAGTTTCTTAAAGAATAATCAGTGTGATTGTCCTGGCTAGGTAGTCCTTAACTGACTTCTACAGTGACATTTCATTATTTGTTTGTTGCTTAATCCTTATCCAGAGGCTCTCAACTGTGCCATTTCCAGCTGTGAGCTCCATATATTCCAACTCCACCATTACATACAATGCCATCCGCCTGCCCTGCCTATCCCTCCTGAGGAACCTCCAACCACCGAGTGTGGCACACCCACCACAGAACTCAATCCACCAGGTTTTGCTTATGACAAGATGTCAGATCTCTAGGACTCTGCCAAAGCAGTCAAGCTCCTCTTATTTTATCCTGTGTCGTAGTTTTAAAATAAAGGAGTTTCAGTGTTCATCTGTTTCGTGGGTTAGCACCATTAGGCTTCTAAGTCCCACACAGTCACTCACTCCTTCCCCCCAGTAAGATGTGGGATAGAATTGGAAAAGCAGAAGTGACAAAACCCATGGGGTGACATACAAAACCAGCAAAAACCCAGTAAAAAAAAAGCAAAATAAAACAAGAGATGTAAAAGCAATTGTTCATGAGTCAAACCACTTCCCAGTTGGTCCTCAAGTAAGGACAATCCCTGACAAACACTAGCCTCCAGTTTTATTGAAAAGCATGATACAACATTGACCTTTTAATCAATTTTGATCTGCTATCTCAGTTCTGTTGCCTCCTAGATTTGTCCTCTTCCAACCTACTCACTGGGGCCAGAGTGGGAAACAAAAAAAATTGATGATTGGTAAACACTGCTCAGAAATAGCTAAATTGTTGGTGTGTTATCAACACTTCTGATTAAAAATGTAAAATGTAGCATCAGACAGGCTGCTATGTAGAAACTAAATCCTTGCCAAAGCCAGTGTGACTTCACATGGGAATCACATGGGCCTCAGTGAGATATTGGACTTAATTCTTAGGTGATCAAGACCTAAGACCTAAAAACAAATCCACAGTTCACATCAAAATTAAGTCTAGACACTGTGTTGTTATCACTCCAGTTTCTCTTTCCTGGATGCCAATCATAGCAGCTGCCCTGTTGGACAAACCTGCCTGGGTCATTAAATCTTGTTTCAATTTCCAGCAGAGGGGAGGAGAATGTTGTCTTTGGAAGACCAGTCTTAAAGACCTTCAGTTTTTAAGACCTGTCAGAATTTTCACTGGAAGGCATTTTACTTTCCTTTCAAAGTTCAGCATCTGTCTAAACATGTGTGCTCTTGAAAACAAGTGAAGTCTCTATTACTCTTCCATCCTAGGGCAATTAATGAGCATAGAGGGAATATGCAAAGAGGGAAAATAAATTACAGAAATATTTGTGTAATCCTGGCAGTACATTGTAAGTCAACAAAATCATGCTATTGGGATTGTGTCGAAGTGAGTCCCAAGCTACTTTTTTGATGCACTTAGCATCTGTTTTTAAAAAATATCTTGTCCCTCCAGTAAATACTATTTGCACATTCCCTAACCTATCTGTTTGCCAAATTGAGCTTTAAGAAATTTTTCTATGTGTTTTTTCTAATGTGAAAGAAACAGTGTGTGTCCATGTATCCAGACTGTATTCAAATATTTGTATTTGGTATAAAGCCCCTTATTCATTTGAGAAATAACAAATTAACAAGGAAAAACCATAAAGTTGACTGTTGTCATGCATGCTGTATGACATACCTTTTCAATAACTTCTGCATAGTTCCACATCAATTTTTTTTTATTTCATATAATTTAAATGTTTGATTTCATATCTCTTTTGAGAAAGCATTTTATTAATATTTCATTTAGCCCAGTATTTGTCACCTTACATCTTTTTTCCTAAGATTTTCTTCATGCTGCTCCCTTGGAATGTCTCACTGATCACCAGAGAGAAGAGATCAGTGTCTGCTCCTCCACTTCCCCTTGTGAGAAAGTAGTGGACTGCCCACAGTCTGTTCTTCTTCAGGCTGAACAAACAAAATGACCTCTTAAGGCTTCCCCTCTAGGCTCTTCACTGTCTTTGTAGCCCTGATCCTGAACAAATCTGTCCCAACAGTTCTGAGAATAGCTAATGAATTGTAGGTCTGATAGCAAATATTCTTAATAAACCTGTGGGATAGGTTCTTCCCAGCTAACATTCAAGCACCCACACAGGCACTGGCTCATGTTTCTCTGTCCCAGTGGGGCAGAGGGAAAAAAAAGGAAAGAGCCAGGTTGAGAACACTTATGGATTTAAATAAAGACAGGGAAATGACTTGTCAAGAACTATTTTGGGCAAAACAGACTGGACTGTGAAAATTTAACTTCATTTTTCAGTAATTAGCAGAAATGTTTAATTACTGACTTAGATATTGGCAAACTGACACACTGCCCCTGACCAACATCGGTAGCATAGGTGGGCTGCTGTCCAAGCGTAATGTGTGAGGTTCTCATATCACGTTACCACTGGTGAGCCAAGGGTCAGCATGACTCCTACCTGCATCCAAAAGTGATTTGCACGATTTACTGTTGCTGTGAGGGGACCTGAACACCAAGTGTTCCTGACAGTGGACCAAAGCCACTGCCTCAGTTATGATCTTGTGTTTGCTATCAGCAATTGAATGAATTTCCACATTGGGTGCATTGCTACTCATCTTTTGTACTGTCTCAATAAGGCTTTGTTAATAAATTGTTGTCAGGCTAGATTCCTGTTCAGACAAGAGAAGCAGAGATAACAATCAATAAAATATCTATCTTCAACCTTTCCCAGGCTCAATTAATTTCATTCCAAATTTCTCTTCTTGCATTCCATGCACCCCCCATTTTTTTTTTTTTTTTTTTGAACAGTATTTCATTTTAGACACTTCTTGTTCTGCCTGGTTATCACCACAGGTTACAATCAGTCCCTTCAGTGAAACAACAAATCACACAGGAGGTCACAGTCAGTACACTGGGGTTTCTCTCTGCTGCTCCTTGTTTCTCACACTTTTCATGTTTCAGGGGTATGGTCCCTTCAGAAAGGTAGTTATCCTGCCATGGAGGGCCTCCTCTGGAGGGCCTCTTATTCCCTCATTTCTTCTGATGTTCCCTCACTCATTCTTCACTTTTTCAATTTTTTTTTCCTTTCTTAAATATGCTTTCACACAGATACAAATGTCTTTGCTGATGTGCTCAGCTGTGTTCTGTGGTGGGTCCAGCAGAGCGAGTTGGGACTGGCTGTGTCCAGCACAAGACAGACCCTTGTCTCTTCTCACTGAGGTCAAGCCTGTAGACCTTGCCTTCCAAGACTTGCCATTTACACCCAATGCACTCTTTCAATTTACAGGAGCAGATTACAATGACACTAATTAAAAACAGCATGAAAAATAAAACTGGACAACTACAGAGCCTGACCTCAACAGGAGACCACAATCAGCAGAACAAATTATGAAGGAAGAAGTAATTAAATAAATTGACATGCATGGAAGGTGGATAAATCAACACAAGGGATTAACAAAGACTGATTGTGTCACACTGATAAAATACTTTCTTTAACAAAATGACTCTTTTGTTAAAGACAAGAGTATTGGGGTAGATCTAATCTATCTAGACTTCTTTACAACACTTGCTTTGGTACCTCATGGGAAATTTTCACTGAAGGTGGTGGTTAGTACATGAATTGAAAGTTGAATAAAGAATTATGTGATAGAGAGATTACTAGTGGAGTACTCAATGGATTAATTTTGATAATCTTTAGTACCTTGTTTAATGACAGTGATGTAGTTGATGCTAATGGATTTTTATGATGACAGAAAGCCTTGAAATGTATAAAGCAGTAGGAGCACCTGAAGGTCTCCTGGGAAGAATGAGACAACCTTGAAAAAAGAAACAATAAAAATGATAACATGAAGTGCAATCCACCTGGGGAATTAAAACCCCATCTCTGCTAATAGGTAAAGATCTACCAGCTGGATGACAAAGTGAAGAAAGGATTTTCTTACATTTATTGATAACAGTGTGATTGTAAGTCCCCAACATGAGATGAAAAAACATTATCTTGAGAGCTAACAGGCAAAATATTTGGGGTAAAACCAATATAAAATCACCTCAGGAAGTCCCTGTACTCTTCTGTTGATGTATATAGAATACACAGAAGCAATATTGTTCAAAGGCAAAAAAAAACCAACTGAAGAATATATAGAAGAATATATATGACACAGAGAAGAAATTTGTGTATATATATATATATATATATAATAGAAGAAGTGTATTTATTATGAAGTTTCTGCAGTGTCTGTAAGTTGAATGCTCTGTAAGACAAAATGGTTATGCTACATCTTTATTTAGTAGCATTGATCTAAAAAAATAAATAATTACATGCATGTATACATTCATCTTCAGAAAGAGATTACATTCAAGCAGGATGTTTGCAAGTCTAAGTTTTGGACATTTAACTGAAAATTCTCTAAGGTGACAGTGGCTAGTTGCCCCATCCCACAGACTGTCATGGTCATTATGAGCAGATAAGTTCCAGTTGGTTTGAAATAAAGAATAAGACAATTTTTCTGAAATTGAAATTAATTGCCTAGATAATATTTTCAGTATCTGAAATAGACAGTGATGAATTTGATGATTTATGGTATCTCAAGTCTTTAATTTAAGAAGAAAATTTTAAATTACAATTTAAGTAGTTAATTTAAAGTTTTAAAGGACTTAGACATCACCTTGATCTACTAAGTGTCCTAATATTGCAGGCCTTCCAATTTCAGATAAATATTCAAATACACAAAACTTAATTTCAATCTTCATTGTGAATGTTTTTGAAACTCAATAACGAGAAGGAGAATGAAAGATGAGTAATAAAAAAAATTGAAAGGTGAAGAAGCATTGATAGGAGATGAGGATAAAATGGCTATAATTAAAAGTCTAACTCCCAGACCTTTCTGGCTGTAGAAGTTAAGTACTAATAAAATATTAATACAGTCAAGTGAATTACTCAGTTGAAGCACCTATGAATTGCTCTAAAAAGTTGAGAAAAATTGAAAACATATGTGAAAGAGATGAGACAAAGAGACAAACACAGACATAAAGGATGTCTGAACAGAAGGTATGAAGCATAATGGTGTGTGAAATAAATTAAGAAATGCAAAAGGAAAGGGCTATCTCATTTGTTTCATCTATTTTTCTTTCAGTGAAACAGCTATAAAACAAATATAAATGAGTCCATGAAAGCTCTTTTGTCTCCAAATTAATAAATTGAATTATTTTAACATACTTAACTTGAACAAAATTAAATAAGATTACAAAGAGTTTGTAATCAGTATCTCATATGAGAATCAACCTATTTATGGTACACTATTTGAACAGCTACTCTATGCAGATGATAGTGAATGAAACAGAAATTTTATTGAAAATAATCTAATTAGTCAATAAGAACACTCTACAATCAAGTAATCACACTGTAACTAAGTAACTTTGTAGTGCTCAGAAAGCTAACTGCTCATTTATTAATTTTGTTTATAACTGGTAAAGAATCCCCACTCATTTTTTTCTTGCTTTCTCTAGGTTTATCACTGATTGTTTTTAAACAAGCAATTTGACTTAAAATTTAACTCTAGAAAGTTTTTATATAGATCTGATAATTGAATCTTTTTGTAAGGGAAACATTATTTTTCTCTTCTTTTCACACCTTCATCCTTAAAACTCTTATAAAATACAGTCACTTTTCTTAAGAGAAATGAGAATTTGTATAGCAGGCTTTAATTTCTTTAAATCAACTGAATAGAATTTTTGAAAAAAAACTTGTTCAAGTATTATATTTTCCACATAAACCAGAGGAAGCTTATCAGATAAATACATAATATTTTACTTTATTAATTTGGGGACCAAAACACCTGTTCATGAATGAAAGGCTTGCTTTTAAACTGTTGTTCTAAAAAGAAAGAGAACTAAAATAAAACTTCACTTTTAGGCTAGCTTTTCATGTCACTTTGAAGTAAAGCCTTGGAAGAAAGCTTCATAAGTAAATATACTTGGACTGGTTTTACAGCTTTAATATATATATTTATAATTTTATATATATATATATATAAATTACATTTTAACTATGAGGGATGTAACTGCTTTTACATGTTTAAAAAATGTCTAATGACATTATATTACTTAGCATATCTAGCTCAGCTTCCATCTGGTTTCCAGAAGAGTCCTTTTTTTGTACATTTTCTAGCATGTCGTCCAGCCCCTTGCAGATGTCTCGGATACCCTATGACATCTCAAATAAGAACAGTTCTTTACTGTTCAGACAGGTGAATACTATCCATGATGTCTTTCAAGGCTTTTGTCTTAGTCTCAGACTGGTTCTGAGAGAAACCACAAATCAAGGTACAAAGTAAGACTATGCAACACTGAGTTTACATGGATTATGACTAAGTAGAGCAAGAATCAGGCTGGTTGTGTATGCACTTTGTGTGAGCAGCGGGTTTGAAGAGTTCCGACTAATGAAGGTGTGCATCGTGTGTGAATACTGGTTGTGGAGTTCCTCTCCAGCTGTAGGGCACAGCCATGTATTGTAGCAGCTTATGCCTGGAATTGCCTTGCTCTTTCTCAAAAACTCTAACTGCTGAGTAGATATGTCAGAGGTCAAAATCCTGCTGTTAAAAAATCCTACAAGTCTGAAATGTGAAATTGCAAATCTTAGTTACATTATAATCATTGATTCTGTATTATTATTTTTTGACATACATGCATATGACTGAGGTGGAAATATTGCAGCTGAAATACATAAGATTCTGTGTTTGGTTTTCTTGTGTGAAATTCCATGTTCTTTGTTCAAATATATTTTGGGTATTGCAAAAGGTATGGGTTTTTCTTTTTAAATCTTTCACCTTTGTTGGAGATGATAACTAACTTAGCTAATCTGTTTTAAATTTTCCAATACTTGTTTTATCAGTGTAACTGTTTGGTATGCAGCCAATTATGATATATTGACTCCATCCTGCTTGAAAAATTCCTCTTTTTAATCTGGATTTTGTATTTTGTAACTCTTCCACATTTAAAGGATGCCTATCCATGGGTGAAAGTCTTTAATGCAGGGTTTCCATTGCTTTTTGGTGTGATTTTTTTTCTGCTTAGGCATCCATCCTTTCATTTGGATCTTGCAAAACAGCTTGATTAATGGCACATTTATAAAATGATGGGCCTGTATTAATGTGTTAGAAAGAGAAGAATCAATTATGAAAATATGCTCCCTAAATAGGACAGTGAATGGAAGTACCAAACCCTGCCATGACAAGCTGAGATATGAAACAATAGTAAACTGGAATCAACTCCAATACATAAAAAACAAAATGTAACTCTACATTGTAAAACCAATGGCTATCCATTTATACTTAAAATATTTATTGAAATAGAACTTTGAATAGAATAATGAAATATTTGACAGATTAATGCTAATTTTTTTCCAAGAGAAAAAGGCATTGAGCAGTGTGCAAAAACAACCACCAAAGCCTGCCTCTGACAGAGTTATTCTTATGTATCTTCTGCCCAAGTATTCTTTAGATTACAGAAAGTAGGTTTTATTTTATATGGAATATTATTCTTACTAATAATATCAGTTAAAATTAGGAAAATAATTTTTTGTTCAAGTATTTTATAATTTTAGTATCCTCTATCCTAAAATATTATAGAAATATGGAATAATCAAATACCATCAAGAAAAATATGCTTAATTTTGATTTTTTTCCCCTATGCTCTATGCCCTTGGACAAAAAAACAATAAAGCAGAAATGTCATAGAAACATTTCATTAAGAGGATGTCATGTACAGAGCTCCTTTGGGAAATGTCTGATCAACACAAGTAGATGGCAAGGCTAGCTTTGAATTTCCAATGCAGGTAACCAAAAAAAAAAAAAAAAAAAAAAAAAAAAAAAGCTTTTGATTAGGTGGGTGTATGAAGTGAGAAACTAATTTGACCTTTGATTAAGTGATCTCAATTTTCTGGCACTATCACATATCTCTCAATTATATTCTGCTTAAAAAGAAAAAAAAAAATTGGCCATTATCTTAAGTGACATGAAAGGGCAGAATAGAAGATTTTCAGCTTTCACTAGCTCCTGCAGACAGTGCAATGGGAAAATGAGTGGCCCATACAATTTACAGCCTCTTACTTATTACAGGCTGTGACTGCTGCAAGCACAGGGGGGATAATCATCTTGTCAAGAGTCTGTCGCTGAGAATGCCAACATATGATCACTCCTATTGTTTCAGAAGTCTTCTTAGTAAACTGTGGCACTGTTTACATTTAAAAAGCCATGTTGTTCAATTGCAAAGATGGTTTATTTCAAGAAATACTATAAAATAGTCCTTAAAATTATTAATTCATTCTTTCTCATAAATACCACATAAAGAGACATAAAAGTAGATATTGTTATATTGAAAATCTGGATCAAAATCATTAGACTAGCAGCTGTTTGTAGGAGATAAAAATCCATTCATTGGTGACTATTCTTTCTTGTTCAGAGGATGGTTGCTGCTGTCTTTAAAAAGCAATACAACTTCAATGAATTGAAATTTGTGTATGTTAGGTTGTTCAGAACTTCAGAATGTATAGCAATATACCAATTTTAGTAGCTCAAAACTGAGCTTAGACTATCCAGTAGCAATAGAACTCTTTGACTGTCTTTTTTCATGGAGTCAAGTGCTAAACAGTTGCATCCACAGTAGAAACCTTGCCACTCAAAAGAAAAATAAAGGCCGAAGGTGTTTTATCAAATGCAAAAGTCCACAAAGAGACAGACAAAAAACTTTTTACTCAAGTCCAATAGCAAAAATTTGCAAGAAAATAAAGAGAGGTAACTTTGGTAATTATCGTGGCGCCACTGATTTGAACCTACTTCAATACATATGTATAAAGTCAATTAAAATATTGTGGTCAAGTGGAAAAAAGTGTGACTCAATTAAGTAGGAGCCATGTAAAAGCTGTAGAAACTTTCTGGAGCCATCTGGATTTGCACAGGCAAAGCAGAGCATTGAGGGGTTAAAGAATATATGAAGGGAATTAGATTTCTGAACTAAGATGCTAATCTCTTTTAACTTCAGTTGCTATATCAAGATTAGAAGGGGCATAAAAAACCTTAATAAGGACAAACATTGTGAAAACTGAAGGGTGCAATCAGATACTAAACCATTCAGCATTAACATGCCTGACCTAAATCATTCAAATATAAACACCAAGAGTAAGTGAATTATAAGCAAATCATCTAGGGAAAGGCCAGATGCTGCATTTCTTGAAGAAAACTATTAGACCAGAATATTAACTGGAAAACAATTAGTTTCTGCAGGTATTATTTCTCAGTGATTAAATTAAGAAAAAAAAAAAAAAAAAAAAAAAATAAAAATGTTTAATTTAATATCAAAGGAACTGAAACTTATAAGAGATTATATTAGCTACACAAATATTCTTTATAATAATAAGGAAGAGAAATACCTTATTTCAGGTGGGGATTTTTTTTTTTAGATTTATTTTGATTTAATGTTACACATGCTGCAGTTGAGAAAAATCATACATGGAAGAGATACCAACAAAAAAAGACATTCCATACAAGGAGATGTACTTAGAAATATATATCTCTTTATATATATATTTAGAATTAGGCTGAAAAGGATACCATAGTTTCATAGGCTTAAACTCCATGGCAAATTAAGCTTAAGAATACCTGAAGTCTTTGTGATCTTGTCAAAGTTACTATCTTTCTTTCCTAGCCTTAGAAATGTTTGCATCAAGTTTTGTTAAATCTTGATTTTCTTAACTTTTGAAATATTTTAGACTCAAATTAAGTTTCAGAATATCTAAATATATGTTCAAAAGAAGATGTTGAAATGCAGAGAAACAGGAAAATAAGCAGAGCCAGTAGACTAAGATTCAGATGGACCAAGTTTGTCAGGCTCAGATTCAGTCTAGATAGAAAGGCAATCAATGACAGAAATTGAAGGACATCATTATCATGGAATTAAATACTGAAAGCAGAAAAGATATCTGAAGTAAAACCAAAACACATTAGCTTGAGCATTATGCCGTGATGCAGAACTATGCAGCTTTCAGACACAGGTACCTTTTTTGCAGCATCCTGTATGTTTACAGCCATTTGTGGGGATGCCTACAAAGCATTAAAGACAAATAATTTTTGTATAATATTTGGAATTGTATAGCCCCACAAGACAATACAGATTGATTCCCCATCCTTCACTTTGGAGTCTAGACAGCAGCTGAATGGCTCATTTTCTACTACTGTAAGGATTTCCAGGTTTTGAACTTAAGGTTGAGTGCATACATCCTGTCAGGATCCAGGACAGAGGCTCCTCTGAGATTGAGGGACTAGTTAAATAGGCTTGAGAATCTTCCAGATAAGTCTAGAGGCAATGTTTGCATATGACAGGGTACTGCTAAAACTGGTCCTTCATAGTGAAAGACAAACAAGTGTTTCTCAAAATTTAAGTTGTTTCTAATTTGCACTTCACCCAAGACTTTCGTAAAATTTATCTACAAAACTATCTTAAAATCTATCTGATTTCTTCTATTTAACATGAGCTATTGTGAATTCAGGAATGAATTCTCCTCCCACTAGTCAATTAGAGATCTTAATTAGAACCACTATTTACTCTGATTTCAGCTTCTACAACAGTTTTGAATTAAACAATCCTTGAATAAGAAAGTGTGATCACACACAAACCCAGCTTCACAGTATGGTTGAGCTGGCATGGTGGTTGGCATTTGGTCCAAGTTTGGACTTGGTGATCTTGGAGTTATTTTCCAGCCTTAATGATTCTATGATTTTATGAAGGGGCTAGACTTTGCTCAATGAAAATGCTTTACTACAAGCTCACTGTTGCTTTAATCCTACCTTTGGTGCACAGAAACTGAATTCTCATGGTGCTTGCATTCTCACACACACATAGTTTTCTTGCCATGGTTGAAAGGAGTACTGCACCTTTCTCTGCTGCAGAAAGAACTGAGAATTCTAAACATTTAAGCAAGTTGTAAGGATGAAAGAAAATAGACTAAAACTAATAATCTCCTAGAACATACATTAAGGAGGAAAAAACCACAAACCCAAAACCCCCAAAAAATTAACAAAAAATCAACACAGAAAATAAAATGCTATGAATTAGAAAAATACTCTCCATGATTAAAAATATCCTGGACAAATTACATGATAAATCTCATATAGCCACATTAATATGAGAATGGTTTATAGCAGAGAATATTCAGGTTCTTAGACATACACTGAGAACAATTGCAATAATTTAATATTGAGTACAAAGGACTGGCTTATTATTTTGTTTGTATAGGCTGATCTAACCTCTTAATTTAGAACTGAATGTATTTTTATGATTCTTATTAAAAGAATAGAGGAATTTTTTTCCTTGGAGAATATGTATTAATTAAAAAGTTTCACATATAAAATGAATATATAATACACTGCTCTCTTTTCTGCTGGTACATAAACATGAGCAGTCTATAAGACATGAGAAAGCTTAACAAAATATCAGACTTAATTTTAATTTTACTAAATTTGCTGTATTTCTACAAAGTTCTGAATAGAAATAGGCATTACCACAGTTACTTAAATGTTTCTCAAAAAATGTGGACACTTTTGGGATAGTAGCATGGTGACCCTAATGTCGCACAGAAGTTGTATTAAGTTTAAATATAAATATAAAAATAGCTGTTTTTTTCACTCAGAAGAATACACAGGTTTCATTCATAAGAATGATTCAGATAAGAAATTTAATAAAAAGATAAAATATTTTCTTCTCTTATTCCCAACACCCATGAAAAATTATTGAGAATTTCAGCTGGAGCTATCTAATCCAATATGCCATGTGTGTGAAGGGAGAATGTACGTGATCACCAGTCATCTTTTATGAAATTATGGAAATTAGTGCAATCAAAGAACATATGGGACCATTAATATACCAGTTTGGGCTTAATTGAAGTGAAAACATCATAACAAATCTATGTAGGAAGTGTAAGTTTCAAGAGTGTTAACTAATTATGAGAAAGACTGTCTCAGAGGGCCTGTTGTTTACATGATATAACTAACTTCAATGATTACATCGAGAAGGTAAGGTGGATTTACAGAGAAGTATGGCCCATCTTATGGAGCAGTTTAGACATCTTTAACTGAGTGCAGAGACACTTTAAAGTAGGTTGTAAACAATTCAAAACTATAAAGTGAAAATCTATTAGTACACAATCAACAAGGGATTTAATGAGATCTAAGGGATTTCATGAGATATTAAGTTAAATGTTAATGTGGTCAGAACTACACCTCTCTATAACAGACTTTGGTCCTTATAATACACCTGAAGAGTCTCTGCTGTCCAGGAAAATAGCAGAGAGGCAGGGACTGCATCATTCCCATGTGCTGCGGCTTTGCCAGGTCCCACCAGCTCTCTCTATCATTACTGGTAATGCTTATAGCTTGGCTAGAAGATCCTGAAAGTGATCTTGAAAGTGATGGATCATTGAACCTTTAAAGTTTAATAACATTCTAGAAGACCTTGGTGTATCTTGCTGATTCGCATCTCAGGAGATTATGGTTATTACTTGATCTTTTAACATACGTTTCATCTGCAAACAGCAAGTAGGGGTGAAAGAGGAGCTTGAAGCTGCTTGAGACTGTGTTAATGAGTGAAGCCACCTTGAACTGACTTTCAGAAAAGACATTAATTGCAGAAAGGTCTCATAATAATTATAGTATCTTGAAATATTATAGGCACAATATTAAGCTTCCTATTTTTTTTTTTTTGTGGTTTGCTCCTACTATTATCATGTTCTCATTAGCCAAGTAAAAGTATTTCATTTCTACAGATTTTATAATAGATGGGGTTTATATTGTACTTTGGGGACTGCAGGACTAATAACACATCTCTTCAAAATGTGCAGTCAAGCAGCAGCACTTAAGTGCCCCATGCATGCATTCCTGCATTTTGAGAATAACATAAAATCAAACAGACCTCTAAAGTAACAAACTTTCTGAGATTATCATCCCATTAAGAAAAATTTATGTACTTTTTTTTTTTTTAATGTTTGTTTTTTTCTTCTTTTACTCTTTTGTCCTTAAGGGTAAGGCAAAAAATAATGTGTTAACTGATAGACTGACATAAGTGGGTGATATGGAAAGTCTGTAATGGCCCAGAACTGTCAAGAACTTCTGGAACAAAACCTCTTGTTGAGCTGAGGATTCATCATGATAATGTTCAAGGGAACACATAGGAGATTTATGGCCAGCTTGGACCACTACTGTGAATTCATCCTGGTTATTTCCATTCAGGAAACAGCTTGAAAAAAATTATTTTTTCCAAAATATCAGCCACACATAAAAAGCACCTTAATTTTTTTTTCTCCTCAGAAAGGAGTAAAGAAACTCGAACAAGGTTTTAGCTAAGAGGAAATGCATAACAATTCAACCATTTTTAACAATCAACTGCAATTTATTCTATTGTTCCTCTGTGCTTTTTCTTCCAGGATAGCTGCTTATGCTACATTGAACTCTACTCTTTCCCAGCTGTACATAGCTTATGTTTAATACTTCTGCCTTTCTCAGAACTTTTTAAAAAGTCCAGAAGATTTTAAAACAGCTTTTTACCTCCAGTTAGGTCTTACAAATCAGGGTGATTTTGTAAACACAAATATATTTTGCTTATAAAAATCTTTTCTACTGTGGCAAAGAGCTGCAAAACTATACTAATAATAATTTTTCACACATCCTTTGATGTCGTCATAATTCCTTTAAAGAACTATTTAAGGCAAAATTTCAGAAAAAAGCATTACATCATTTTTATTTACAATATCATGATGTTTGAAAAAAATCTCTGAGAATGATCTTGTGATATGTTCAATGTATCAATTCCAGATAAATGATTTTGATTTACAGACTTTCTTCAGTTCCTTTAGGGAGAGGAGTCTCTTCTGCCATACCATGGAGACTTTTCCACAGGAGTTCTCTCAAGATTCTATTTTTCATGAATAGTAGCTGCCCAGAAATCTGCAATTGTGAAATCTCTCCCACAGTTTACTAGTCTTCTCACATCTACCATCATGGGTAATTTCAGCTTATTGGGGTGGAGTTTTGAGGATGAGCTGTTCTAATAGAGAAACAAAAGTTATTTTCTTTTATTTCTGGGAACAGAAGTTATCTTCTCCCATCCTTTGGGCAAGGTTTCTCATCTCTCTCATCTCTGATCACAGCTACTGCAACATCTGCTTGCTTCAACACAGGTGCCTCTGCTCACAGCTGTGGTTAGAATGCTACATCCCCCCAATGCATTCCATGAGTTACAGGGAAAAAAAAAGTCTGACACATCAATTATATCTTCACCATAGCCTTACAAGAGAATTTTAGCCCAAAACTAAGGCTTCTCCTCATTCTTCTCCCATCTGAGATTTAAGTCCTTCTTCACTGATCTTGATATCTTCATGTTGTTTTCTTTATGTGTCTTCAGCCTTTCTTTTTCTCTCACTCAAGAGAGGATTGATGCCTGCAAGTTTCATCTGTGCACTGAAAGAGTTAATATTTCGACTGGGCCTGCAGATGGTTATCTGATCTCGCGGTGTGGTGGCTGCTCTGGCTGCATGGCTGTTTTCCAGCTCCTGCTTCAGTCAATTCCAGCTGTGGGGCTGCTTTCTCCATGGGACTCCAGTGCCACGTCTGTTCTCAGTGCATGATTTTCCACAGTGCCGGCAGCAGGATGGCTCGGCAGCTTATGGCCAGAGTGGGGCTTGGCTCGGCTCCGGCTCTGGTTAGAACTTGGCAGCAGCACAATCTCAACCAAGCTGCCAGTGTCCAGTTACTTGTTCAAAGACCAGAAGCAAGAGAGTTTTTCCCAGGGTCTGGTAATTTTTAAATGTAATTTCACAGAGGTGTGCTCAGCTTTCTGAAATGGTTTAACAGTGTCAATGTTCAAAAACAGCCAGCTGAGTGGTTCTGTTGGGTCCAGAGGAAGCTGTTGCAGTCTTCACTTGGAATCACTTCCATAACTGTTGGATTTTCTCTTTAACTAAAAAGCAAGCTGTTAAACCACGACATACTGAAACACCCCACACAACAATATAGGCCGAATACTTGCTAGGCTTAGTGATGAAATTAAAGCAGGTTATGCAGAGTCTAAGCCAGACAGGACCAAAACCCTGGCAGAGATGGATGGATACTGCAAAACTTTCCTAGTCCAACTCCTTTACTCTTTGACTGTCCTCATAGTGAGAAAGTTTTTGTTCAAATCCATTTTGAAACTGTCTTATTTCAACTTATGCCCACTGTCTCTTTTCCTCCAACCATACACTTTTGTGAACTGCCTGGCTCCCTTTTCTTACTAAGCTCAACAGAAGTACTGTGGGGTTCACTTTAGGCACTCCCAAAGCCATCCATCTCTCTTCTAGAGTCAGCAACCCCTTATGCAAACCCTTTTTGTTTGCATAAGGCAAGTGCTCCAAAACAGGGGCATGGGAGACTTTGCTTGTGAAAGCTGACACAAGTTGAAAAGGCACTAAAAAGACAGACATAAATTTACTCAGTGTGCATAGGTAAAAAACAAAAAGGAATATGTATTATGAAAAATTCCAGTTAGATAATAGGAAACACTGTGTACCATGAAGGTGATCTATCAGAGGGGCAGTGGATTCCAAGTTCTTGGAAACCTTCAAATTGTCATTTGATAAGGGCCTGCACAATTTGATTTGCTTTGGTTGGACCAGATCATTTCCCCTCCAACCTCAATAATACTTGTACAATTTTGGAGATTAAAGTGAACCAAGTAATTCCTATTTCTCATCTTTCATTGAGTTTGAGATTTATTTTTGTGCTTATATTTTTAGAGAAACAAATCCTTAGAAAGAGACAGCAACTTGATGAGGCAGGTGTTCTTTCCTTTCCCTATGCCAAAAGCCAGCTAATTGTGCTGTGCTGGTCTGCCATTCAGGAACTTGCATTCAGGTGAAAGAAATGCACCTCCAGAACTCTCACTTTTGTGTGGATAGTTCGGTGAAACTTTTGAGGAAAAGACCACTAATGATTGTTATATGGTTACCAATGTAACCATATTAGAGTCTGAATTCTGGAAGAGAATAAATATTAAGAAATTAACTCTCATATATGCATAGCTCATTTCAAAGGGCTGACCAGCATAACTTTAGAATGAACTCTGTTACCTAAAAGAGAGAAAAAGAGTAGCATTGTCTGACTCCTGTTTTGTTAATTCAGACATAAAGTTTGTACTTTTTAAAAGTCAGCCAAATGCTTTGACTGATCCTCACCATTATGATGGCACCTACAGATAATGTGGATTAGACTCCTGATGGGGTATCATAAGATATTGTTTGAACACATATGGTTTATGTATGTCTAAACACAAATTCTTTACAAAGTAAAGGTTTAAATTATAAATAAATAATGTAGAAAATTATTTGTTGTAGTTGCAAATGAAAAGTTGTGCATTACTGTTCAAGGACATATTTCCTTTTATTTAGCGTGCCTTACAATGCTGAATGAACTCATGTCTGAATTTAGAGACAATCTAGAACCACTTCATGCAAACTGTATTGGCTGATTACAGCTGTTAATGATCTGTAAAAGGAAAGTAAATCTACCCCTTGATAGACATTACTGTACCAAATGTAGTAAAAAGCTAAGTGAAATGTGAAACGATTCCTGTTCAGTGGGGAAAGATACTATTAGTGTGTCTGGTTTCTTTTTCAGGGGGCAAAGAAAATAGGTCTGTGTTCTGTTAATTTGCAGGTTTGTTTGGCTGTTTACTAATGCAAGCATTATTTATATACATGAGCTTATTATTATATATACAATTTTGCAGTTTATTTCAGCTGTATTTACCACTCTTTAGATCAATAAACTATTTAAATTGTGAAAAAATTTAGACATGATTGGCATACTATCAGACTGATTAATTTATTAAAGAACATTTGATATTTCCACATACCCTGATTGGCCTCTCTTGTATTCGTAACTTTTCTCCACTTCTGCTAAGCATAATGTAGTTCTTTGTTTTAAAGAGTCTTGAATTTTTCATTGAAGGTAATTAATGGAAAATATATTCCATGATTCTCTTTTCACATTATCTGGACACCGATTTTGATTTTTATTTCATGTCTTTTTTTAAAATGGGGATATCTTAAAGTAGTCAGAGTAGTGAGTTAGATGTGCTGACAATATTTTTTTCCATAGCACCAAAAAAGATACTGAAAGAATTTTGAATCTTTAAAGTGAGCTCTATTTGCCAACAACTAAAACATCAGTGTGTTATCAGCATTATTCTTGTTCTACACCCAAAACATGGTAGCGTACCAGCTACTATGAAGAAAATTTGCTTTATCATAGCTGAAACTAATGACAGTGTGGAAGCATGACCATGTAAGAGGAATCTTACAGACAATAGAGCTCTAAGACCTTCCCTTCCCTTCCCTTCCCTTCCCTTCCCTTCCCTTCCCTTCCCTTCCCTTCCCTTCCCTTCCCTTCCCTTCCCTTCCCTTCCCTTCCCTTCCTTCCCTTCCCCTTCCCTTCCCTTCCCTTCCCTTCCTTCCCTTCCCTTCCCTTCCCTTCCCTTCCCTTCCCTTCCCTTCCCTTCCCTTCCCTTCCCTTCCCTTCCCTTCCCTTCCCTTCCCTTCCTCCCTTTTTTCACATTTCCTCCACCTCGCTCCCTCCCTCTCTCCTTCCTTTGATTCCATCCCTGTCTCCTGTTTTGCTTACAAACACTTATGAAAGCTATGACTCATAATTAGCTTTTTTCTAAGCTAAGAACTAATTGCTGAGTCATATTGCAACACTAGAGAGAAAGTAAATACTACAAAAATTCATATATCTGTATTACAGATAGATTGGTATTTTGGTGAGTAACCGGTTGTTGTGAAAGCCCTGAAATACTGTGTCTGCTCTTGGATCAGTTTAGGCACTTTACATAACAAATATGTAATGTCAACCTACTCTATATAAATAGAACTGCTGCAAAATACCACTTCTGTATGCATAATCTCATGAATAAAGTTTGTATTTTTTAGCTCCTCTCCTCCACTTTCAAAATAAATTAAATTTAGGATATGCTTCACATGTAATATACTGTCAACAAATAAAACTTGCCAGTACAGTACATTGTAGACAATCTTATTTTTCTCAGCCCACATTGCCATTTTTTACATCAATAGAAATGTTCCTGGAATGGATTTTTACAACCTTATGCTGAAATAAGAAACAAGTTAGTGATAGACTTTGATATTTGAATTCCTTTCCCTTTAAAATTGTCTTGGTTTACTGACTGTATCTTTAGAATATCCTCAACATTATTTTAATGATCTAATTCATTTGCCATGATAATATGGTCAAGCACATTTATAGGCTCCATTTCTACAATGAATTAACAAGTTTGTTAGGTGTTTTAATATGAACAATTTTTACCAGTGCTGAGTATTTTTTGTATTATTTGAAAAGGGGCTGATCATTTATAAGTATATCACTCCATGGCCATGAGTTAGAGGATTCGTCTCTTTTCTGGTATGTCTTTGTTTTGACTTAAAACCTCATGTCATGAAAGTTGCATTGTGCTTATCAAATTATACTTTTTATAATCAAATTATTATGACCTTCCTATGCATGGAATGAAGCAAGGAATGTTTCACTACAGGTAGAATCGGAATATAATAGTATTGACTGTCTCATATTGCTACTGACAATGCTCAGTCAAAATTTTCATATCTGGTCTTTTAGAAAGTGAGGGCAAATTTTTTTCTTTTTTTCTTTTTTTTTTTTTTTTTAGATTTTAATAATCCTCCTTCACTATTGTGGTTTAAACCTGACCAGTCACCAAGCCCCACACAACCACCCACCCATTCCCCACACCAGAGGAGCCAGGGAGACAATGGGAAGGGTAAAAGCCAGAAAACTCATGGGTTGAGATAAAGGCAGTTTAATAGGGAAAGCAAAAGCTGGGCACACAAAGAATGCAAAACAAGGAATTAATGCAGTGGTTCCCATGAGGTGTTCAGCCAACTCCAGGAGAGCAGGGCCTCATCACACATACCAGTGACTTGGGAAGACAAATACCATAATTCCAAGTGTGCTCCCCCTCCTTCCTCTTTTTTGCCTCTCTTTATATATTGAGTATAATGCCATATGGTCTGGACAATCCCTTTGGTTGGTTTGGGTCGCCTGTCCTGCTGTGTCCCCTCCCAGCCTCCCACACACCTTGAACTTCCTTGCCAGCATGGCACTACAAAAAGCAGAAAAAACCTTGGCTCTGTGTAAGCCCTGCTCAGCAATGACAAAAACATCTCTATTTTATCATTGTGTTCAGCATGAATCCAAAATATAGCCCCAAATCAGCCACAGTGAGGAAAGTTAACTCTACCCCCAACCAAAAGTAGTACCACATTTGGTTGAATATTCAGTGTTGCACACTTATGAGTTTTAGAATCCCAGGTCTGAGAACTCACAACTGTGAAATGCCCAAGAGTGATTCTGCACTACAGCAAACCCAACCCATTTCTTTGGGCACAGGTCTGCAAAAGAAAGTGGAGTACCGAGTGAAAATGGGGGCATTGTGGAGAGGAATTTGACTACTCAGAATGCCTACTCTGAAAATCAGCATGTCAGAAAGCTTCCATGTGCAGGTGGGAAGAAACTGAAAAAACCCCAGGGCTTTTTATTCCTATTCACCCACAAAAACTAAGGAAAGAGGAAACACTTGCCTCCTCCTAGGAGTCTTCCGATTAAAATAAAATAACCCTTATCGCCTTTTTAGAATAAAACAGAACACAGTGAAAGGGTAGAGATTCTACAATCAGTAGAATGACTGAAGCAGTAGGCTGTCAAGTCATGTTTCATTTTGCTTGATTTTCTCTAGATCAATTCCTGACAGAAAGCTCAAATTACTAGACAATTATGTTAGAAGCAGTAGAGGGGTGTGGGTCGTCACAGGAACACCATCTTCTCTAATTTTGTTTTGACAAATGCTCTCAGTGTGAGGTGTTCTTTTAAGATGTCTAGAAAATTGAATCTTTCAAAAGATATAGAAATAGAGACCCTCAACATAGCGTTCAAATTGCTTACCATTTTACATGTAGGCTTTAGACATCTCACTTAAACTAGTCAATGCAAATAAATGAAAGCCTCCAATGCATGATTTGAGAAGATAACTCATTTGAATGTTGACATGTACTTTGTAGAACTCAAAAACTGGGTGAGATGATCCTGCTTCTCTCATCAGGTGTAGCTGTTTACAGGATTAACACATGTGCTTCTGGACATGGTTACCGGTGGGACTACGGGCTTTTGTTTGTATAGGCTTTGTTGGGACATTAATTCTCAGACTGCTCTTCTGAACACAGACATTAAGTTCTGCTTTAGTAGTCCATGTGATTTTCTACGTTTTTTCCAATAGCTTCCATGATTCATCTTCTGATATGATTTTTTTCCCTAAAAAAAATACTAAAAATATTATTTCATCTTTGTTTCATAGCTCTAACAACCTAATAATGATTGAAGAAACACTGGGAATAGAGCACTACAAAAATATATTGTTTTCTGAAATATCTGAGGATTCCATTCCATTTTGAATAAAATAGACATATATTCATTGGGATATTTCTTCTCTCCAGCTGGGATCTCACTCTGGATCTAGGTATATTTAATTACTGCAGGCAAAATGGAAATCCTTGGGAGAAATGTCTGTCCCAGATTAGTCAAAAGTCGTGGGACTGCTATGTCTTCCTGAAATTTAGAAATTGTATACTACAGTTACTGCAGAAGAGGTGGGATTTTTAATTTAATTCTCCAGATTTTCATTTATTTGCTCCAATCATTTATGAATTAGAAACACCACTTCCATTCACTAGTTTTGTGTTCTCAAATAGCTTATTAAACATGATTTATTAATATGATCTAATAATGTCTCTCAGGTTTGTCTGTTTATTTTGTGACTGAGTTTGTGAAATTTTTTGACGCTGTTACTACTCGTCTACTTCTGCAGATGTACAGATTATCTGTGTTGACACTTCAGGAAATTCATTAATTTTCATTGGGGGAATAATAATAGTGAAAATTGAAACTTAGTTGCTATTACCTCCTTACCCACTTCAACTTAGACAATATATGAAAAGGTTTTGTGGTTTTGTTTGTTTGGGTTTTTAATTTTTTTTTAATTTGAATGTATTTTAGGGATATTTTCCTCTTTTTTTTTTTTTGCTTTTAGTTCTTAGTGAATTCTTTCATTACAGCAAATTTTAATGAATAATGGAAGTAATTTCTTGATAAGAAGCAAATTATTTCTTACCTAAAAAAGTTTACATTGAGGTTTTAGTTCAATTAAGGAGGCAATTAACTAACACTTTATGATATTGCTGTATTTTATGAACACTTTTTTTTGGGTGTTGATTCCAGTCCAAATTACCAAAATCATTGGATACTTGTATTTGTCATTAGCAGACTCATAGATTGGTATCCCATTTGCAGATTATTCTGCTAATAGTGACACTGAATCACCATGTAACTACATTTCTGAAAACATATTCATATGTCGTCTAGGTAATTTGGTTTAGACATTTTACCAATCCACAACAGAGGAATCATTTGAAATAAAGTCAATATAGAGATGATTAAGGCTAGAATACCTATTCCCCAAGACTGAATTACAAAACAGCCCAATAAAATATTTTTTCATTTGTATGTATCTTGTCTTGTAATTGCCAAGTTCTTTGGATAATGGAATTAATGAAGGACACATTACTAATGACATCATAGAATTGTTGAGGTTGGAAAAGACTTCTATGGTTATTGATTGCAACTGTTAATCCTGCACCACAATGTTCACCAATAAACTGTGCCACATCCCTGTTGCAGACATCTTTTGTGAAAAATCCTTCCTTTAGGATTTTTCCCTCCTGAGAAACCGAGAGGCCTCAGAGACAAGATGCAAACAATTGTTATCTGCCGCTGTGGAATGCAACAGGTGCATCTGTGATTGGCCCATCTCTGATGTTTATAGTTGGTGGCCAATCAAGGACTTCAGCTGTCCAGGACAGAGCCCAGGATAGCTGCTTTGTTATCATTCTTTCTATTCTATTCTTAGCTAGCCTTCTGAGAACTTCTTCCTTCTATCTCTTTCTAGTATAGTCCTAATGTAATATATATATAATATAATATAATAAACCAAACCTTCTAATTATGGAGTCAAGATTCTCGTCTCCTCTTCATCCTCAAAACCCTGCTTCCCTAAGGGACAATACATCCCCAGGTGCCACAGCCAGGCACCATCGGAATGCCTCCTGGGATGGTGATATCCTCACTTCCCTGAGCAGCCTGTTCCAATACCTGACCACACTTCCAGTGAAAAATTTTTCCTAATATCCAATTTAAACTTCTCCTGGTGCAAATTAATGCCATTTCCTCTGGTTCTGTTACTTGTTAGCTGGGAGAACAGACCAGTCACCATCTCACTAAGACCTCCTTTCTAGCAGTTGTGGAGAGTGATAAGGTGGTGTCATCATGTCGTGTGCACAGACACAGACACAGACATAGACACACACACACGCACACAGACAGACACATACACACACAAACGCACACACACATGCTCCTGTGAGCCTCCTTCCCTCCAGGCTAAAGTACCCCAGTTCCCTCAGCTGCTCCTCATCAGACCTGTGCTCCAGACTTTTCACCAGCTCCACTGCCCTTCTCTGGACACACTCCAGAACCTCAATGTCCTTCTTGTAGTGAGGGGCCCAGAACTGAGTTGCAGGATTTGGGTTTCAGCCTCACCAACACCGATGATCACTGCCCTGGTCCTGCTGGACACCATGGCTGTTAAAAACTATTACAAAGATGGTATGCTGGAACTCTTCTGTTAGGAACTATTACTAATTTATCAATGAAGGCAAAAACCAGGTATTTTATTTCTATTTAAAAATGCACCTGATGGAAACATAGGCTATGAAGAAATTGCAGGAGAACCTTTAACTCTTAATGTGGTGGGGATACAATCATAACCACAAGGTGAATAAACCCAAAAACTTTGAGGGCTATGATCCATAAATTTTTGATAATCAACTTTTGAATTTACATAGTAGGAAGATGGATTAAGTATATGTGAAAACACTTTGCAATCTTTGCTACTAAAAGTAGAAATTTTCTCTTCAGAGTTAATGAACTCATAACACTTAAGACATTTACCTTATTTATTGTAGCTCCTGTTTGATAAATCATACTCACTTATACAGGTAGAATCAAAATCTGGCAGATATTTCTTCTAGAATATGAAGGTATATATCTTTATTTAATTAAGTGTTTGATGCTTACCTATTATATTTAAAGTCTAATATTTAATGAAGCAATATGGATTAACTTTAGAAACAGAGTCTGCATAAGAAACTTAACTTCTGTTCTAGAGAATCTTATGTAGTTGCCAATTTATCTGAGAAATAAATGGCAATATCCTTTAATTGGTCAAAGACAAAGATTGTATCTAGGTAGATATGTGTACATATGTATCCATCTTCACTCTCTTGTTTATTCTTTGAATTTATATTTCAACTTGTGAAATATGAAACAGATGTTACGCCTTATACATTATAACTAGAGTGACAAAGGAAAGACTGATTGTCATAGGACAAGCAATATCACTCTGCACCCACAACACCTAAACAGCCCAGGAAGTTCCAAAGTAATAACACATTCCTGGTTCTCCAGCTAAGATCTATGCAAGAAAATTAATAAGAAAATGCCTTCATTTCATCATGATGGCATTTGGGAGTTTTAGAACCCTCTAGTCCATTAGTCAGTTTTGTTAATGATTGTGCTCATCCTTTTAATCATGTGAAACACATTGACTGAGCTTCATTTTGTTCAAAGTGCCTTTCAGAAGCCTGAAGAGAAACTGAGTGGTGTGAAACTTTACCTTTCTCACTGCAACATATATTTGCTAACATATAGCTAGCTTTATTTGTGATTTATATGAAGATACAATATATCCATAATTTTTGAGAAAAAACTCTACCCATTTGAATGAATTAAAAATTGAAATTTGCCTAATGTGTTGCCAGATTATCTATCTTATTTGTATTTCTAACCTATCCTCCTACTAATGATTGTGGAAAAGTTATTGATACCCACACTTCTTTATTTTCATTATTCTTGCACAAATATTGTATTTACAAAATTATTTCAGCTCTATGAAAAACTCCTTTTGCCTAAAATTAAAGAATTTCCAATACTAGATCTCTGCAATGGTTTTGGAGGACTGTTCTTTGTTTTCAGAATGACTGTTTTATAATCAACTAAATGAGCTGATTTTGGAATTTTGCCAGCATGAATTTGAAGAGCTATATTACAGGGAAATTGAAGTCATGCAAAAAACACCAAAGCATTTTTTTATTAAATGTACAGTATTGT
Organism: Emberiza elegans; assembly: GCA_024865655.1. NCBI lineage: Eukaryota > Metazoa > Chordata > Aves > Passeriformes > Fringillidae > Emberiza > Emberiza elegans. The sequence goes on along the minus strand of JALJVW010003023.1, from coordinate 31,947,283 downwards.
TTATATATGCATATATATCAATTTTTCATTATGAAACATACTGTGATATATTATGACAAGTTTATACCCTGCATATGGAAACAAAATAAAACAATAATATTTAGTACAAGCAGAATTATGGCATCTAATTAAAAAAAATCCTGTAGAGCAAAAGATCCTATAAAGCTTTGTTTCTTCATAACAGTGGAAATGTTTAGGCTGTGTACTTTCAGGAGCTGCTTCATTGTCTGAGACTTTTACATTTATAAATGTCAATCTTTTAAATTTTAACCAAAATTCAACACTATCTCAATTTTAAAAACTATTACATTCTTCTGTTTTGTTTTTGGACACATTCATAATGCCTTCAAAACACATCTGACAGATACTAATGGTACTGAACTCCCTCATTAAGAAGTAATCAGTGATACTTCCTTATTTCTTTGAACAATGAAAAAAAGAAAAATTATCACCCTTTATATGAATGCTTATAGAACTTACCCAAAAACCCGAGTATGGGGAATAGATTCTTATCTTAGTTTGAGAGTGTTCAGAACCAACATCTCTAAGAAGTTCCCTGCTTGACGAGTAAAGGAAGCCTTTTGGAGGCATAAGAAATCTCCCATCAGTACAGCATTTCCATGATGGGAAACCAGGAAAAAAAATCAAGAGGTTCTGGGGAAGAAACAAAGTTTCAAATGGCTGCACAATTTTCTTTATTCTGTATTTTTTTTGATGCTCAATGTAAAAATTTATTTCCCCCCCCACATATATGTTGTATTTTTAAAGTAATTATAAATGCATATATTTTCAATATACTAGTATCAGGAGCTAATTAGTTTGGTGAGTTCTGGTTAAAAATACTTAAGAATTGCTTTATTGCTATACAAGCTCTGATATATTTTAAATATAAGTTCTCTGTGTAGAAATTAAAAACATTTACATTTAAATGAGTGCTTTATGTGTTCACTTGTGATATATACAGAATTTCAGTCATCCCTGAAACACAGAAGTACAAAGTGTGTCTGCTCCTCTCCATTAAGCTTGTTTGAATTCTTGAAAATCAATCCATGCTGATAATAGAGAGAATAATTTTTTTACCAAGATATTAAATAGTTTTGGATAAAAATACAAAAAGTATTTTCTTATCAGGCAGAAAAAGACAATAATTATTTTAATTTATTTTCAATAACAATTTTCAATAACAATTTTCAATAACAATCACTTCATGTGATATTGTGCTTTTTAGAGAAAAATTGTTTACTTACAATGTTTAATGAACAATGAGTTTGCTTTTTTTAAAATAACTTCACAAACGTTTTCTTTAAGTAGACTCTTGTTTGGAAACTAGATTCATTCTGATCATTTTTAACCTGAAAATAGAAAAAAATCCCATGTATTCTACCCTTCTGTGAATTTTCTTATTTAAAGATCCTCTGCAATGGTTTACTATGTAGACCTATTTTGTGTTCATTGACTAATTTGTCCAGTTCTAATTCAATCCACATTTAAGTAAATTACTTCACAGAGAGCTGGGTCAAGCTGTTGTGTTTTTCACAGTGTTTGATGTGATTCTTCTGGTACATCCACAGAAATAAACAAAACCTGAAAATATTTCACCAGTCCTAGGAAATTTACAGTAGTAGCTGTAATTTCATTCTTCATTTATTTCTTATTATATACTTATATAATTATGCATGCATAGCATTACTTGTCCTTTAAACCAGCCTGTCTCTGACTTGTGTGGGCAATTTACAGCGAACATGCTGACCTTCATGTTGCTGACATACCATTTTCTGATCCTCTGCTTATTTCTAAGGTATTTATATGTTTTCTTTTCCACATTTTCTCTCCTGAATTCTTGACCTGCCAAATATTGCCATCTTAAAAATACGTTTAAAATTTTGATATGGCATTAGCTTTCTCACAAATCACCAACAATTTCCTAAACACAGCTGAGCCAAATTCACAGTGGTGCCTCACTGAAACATTCCAGTGTGTGAAACTATTTATCTTAGTTCCAAATAGTTTTGGATATCTCCTACTATGCATGCAGATGTCCACAGCATGACTGAACTTCCAAGACACAGAGATTCAACATTCCCACAATATTACAGTTGGATTGCTGAAATGCATGTGTATATGAATAATTCCTTTCTGTTACTTGCCAGATAGTTAAGAAATCATTGTTCAGTGATGAGAAGTGTCCCCTGGGGTCAGTACTGGGGCTGGTGCTAAGGTTCAGCTTCTTTTTTGACAACATAAACAGTGATCATGTGCACCCTCAGCAAGTTTGCCAATTGCACCAAGCTGTGGGGTGCAGACACTGGAAGTGAAAGATGCCATGCAGAGGAACCTGGAAAAGCTGGAGAGGTGGGCTGATGCAAACCTCATGAAGTTCATTAATGTGAAATGCAAGGCCCTTGTTAAGAAATCTTCCCTCTGTGACAATCCAGGAGCCATTCTGGCAGTCATTCTGGCAGTGCCTGAGCTGGGACTGAAGCCGCTTTGCACCTCAAACTCATGATCAGATAGCAGAACCTCAGATGCCCTTATCCTTAAAATTAATTTACTTCTTGTGCCATGACTAAATGATAAAATCACAGAATATCATTTTGAGCTGGGTGCCTCTGGGCCCTGAACAAAGGAATCCCTGGGCTTTTATACCCTGACAGTCTAAGTGCAGTAAATTCTGGGGGTTGCTGGCTCCTGACACATCACTGTCAGTCACCTGGCTATGCCACAAGTTCCTGTGCCCTTTGTTATGCAAATAATCAGCAGTTCAAGACCTCTTTCCTCAGCCCAGTGTCTGACCCCTAGAACCCAAAGTGCCCCCTGTGCTGCAGCTGCACCCTGAGCTACCTGCACCAAATGTACTCCTCAAGAGTCCTGCACTGGATCACAGCAGTCCCAGGCACACCTACAGGGTGGACAGGATAATTGATTGAGAGCAGCCCTGTGGAGAAGGACTCGGGAGTGATGGTTGATGCAAAACTAGCATAAAACAGGAGTGTGTGCTTACAGCCCACAGAGCAACTGAATCCCTGGCTACATCAAAAGGAGAGTGGTCAGCAGGTCAAAGGAGGTGCCTATTCTGCTCCGCTTTGGTGAGACTCTCAGAATACTGAATACAGTTCTGATGCTCCCAATGTAAGAGGGACATGTAAGTGTTGGAGCAAGTCCAGAGGAAGGCCAGAAGCTAATTAGAGGACTGCAAAAAGACAGGCTGAGAAAGTTGTGGCTGCTCAGCCTTGAGAAGAGAAGGTTGCTTGGAGACCGCATAGCAAACTTCCAGAATCTGAAGGGAGCCTACAGGGAAGATGGAGAAGGACTTTATCAGGAATTCTAGTGATAGCACAAACTATAATGGTTGCAGACTAAAAGAGGGGAAATTTAGGTTACATATACAGAAGAAATTCTTTAAGGGTGGTGAGATACTGAAACAGCTTGTTCAGGTAGTCCTGGATACCCCCACCCCGGTGGCATTTTGGATAAGGCCTTGAGCAACCTCTTCTAGGGAGGTGTCCCTGCCCATGGCAGGGTGGGGGATAGCTGGGACTGAATGATCTTTAAGTTCCCTTTCAACTCTTAAAAAATTCTAGTATTCCCCTCTGTTATACAGCAAACATATATTTCTTAAATACTTCATGTATAGATCTTATTTGTGTCATAAACTACTGAAGTTCTGTTTCATATAATGTTTTGTGGTAAAGTTAAATAACGAAATCCATCTATTATATATAAGTAATTTTTCCTAAGGTCTTTTATCTGTTTGTCTGTTTACTGTAAAGTAAACTTCTGGAATAATAAAAGTGTTACGAACCGATTATTATTATTATTAGTAGTTATTACTATGAACCAAAGAAACAATTAATTCACATAGTGAACTTTTGAAGCTGGAAATACTACAGGTAATCTTCAAAAAACGCCTGTATGACATTGCATGCATAGTCTCATTATTATCATTTTACCATCTCTATAATTTGTAAGTGAAATTTAGAAGAAGAAATATTATTTCTTCTAAGGCGATGGCAATCATACTGCTATTCCACAAGTTATTTTTTTCTAATTTCTAATTCTGATGCACAAGCAATCTATCACAAAGATTTAAGAATAATTGTCTTTACTCTATACAGTAGCAATTTTTTTTGTTGTTTGTTTCTAGAGGAATGTATTGTTGAACAGAATTATTTCTTGACACTGCTATGGTGTTTTATTAAGCAACAGATGGTTCTACAAGTTTATCATGTGTGTCCTTCATCAGCTATAACAGCAGGCACTCACGGATTTGACTCTAAATTAAAAAACAAACAAACCCCAACAACAGCAAATAAAAATAAACCTGAGAGGATTATGATGGTAGATTTCTGGAGGATGGACAGTCTTCAAGTTGTGAGCAGTCTTTTGTTTCTTTTGTTTCTTTTTTTCTTTTTTTTTAAGGTTGTCATGGCTTTATTTATTCATCTGGAAATAAAGGCTGTCAGGGGAGGGAAGACTTGACCTTCAATATGAGATCAGCAAGCTTCCGTTTTTTGATAGAGCATCAGGCATTTATACAGCAAGTAATAAACTCATGAATATTCTGTAATTTACACCACCCATTGGCCACACCACAACATCAGCTCTTCCCCATTCCTTAGGGGTTATATCTTTCTTTTCTCATGTCTCTTTCACCACTTGTTATCATACCCAGCTAGGCCCAAGGACATGCTATCTTGCAAGTGCAAAAATTTAAGATTAGCCATGGCCTTGTACTTTTCCAATTCTTAGCTACTCTCCCAACAAAAGGCTTTCTTTCTATAAGTAAAACAAACAGTGTCACTGACACTTGCTTTCAAATATTCTGTGCAATATTTAGTTGGAAACCATACTAAATGCATAATGAATATTTATTAGGTGTAATGTGTAGTTGATGAAGTGTCTCCTTGTTCAGTCTAGTGTTATAAACACCCAGCCTCAGCCCCATCCAGTAATGGGATAAACACCCAAAAATACAGCCCCAGCCAGTATTTTTCAAGAAAGTTGGTATCTTTATTACCTTATTTAATTGCCTATTGTGTTACATCTGCCATTAAAACTCTCACTTTTGTCTTTTTTGTTGGTGTACCCAGGAGTCTTGTATACAACTGTTTCATTTATTGAATTCATTACAAAAGGTGACAGAGAATTTCTGATTTCACAGCTCAAAGTTGCTAGTTTGTAGACATTCATTAGCAAATAAATACACAGCAAATCATCTGAAGGATGTGTCAGATAGATATTTGTGCAACATCATGGAAGCGATTTTATTGTTATTTCTGATAAGAGCTCTCTAACTATCTGGAGGCATTTAAAATTTTATTTTACCTCCATAAATAAAAAAATGCCAATAATCACTTAAAACTATGCTCAAATGTAACACACAGAAAAAAAAACCCAGAACCCCAAAATAAAATTTATTTTGTCAGTAATCAAAAACTCTGCAAGACAGATGGCGTTAACATATAAGTAACAGGAGAAATAAGTTTTTGTCAATAATTTCAGTTGTGAGAAATTCAATTATGAAATGCCAATTTGATTTTATTTATAGATAGGAAGTAGATGGATTGAAAAACTTCTACCTTGCTAAAATTATGATTTTTATCTCTGTGATTTTTATAAATCTGTTTATCTTTTCAAATGCTTTATAAATATTGAAAACAAACCATGTTTACTGACACAAATCTACCTACAAAAGTTAATGCTCAAAGAAGAATGTGTGATTTTTGCCTGAATAAGTCTTTTATCAGTTTAGTTGATGATACAGATCTTACCACATATATTTCCCTGGCAAGGAGACAAAAAAGTAATTTTATTATTTTCCTGATGTTATAGTTCTACATGCAGGTTTGTGTATGCAATTCTACTCTAAGGACTAAACAAGAGGCACGCAATACATTTAATGGGGCCTTTATTTAAGATTTTATAAACCTTGTTTTTCTAACAAATATCAAATGGGTTATTTGGTAGTGATTCTATTGCCAGCATGCAAGTGAAGGCATGATCACAGAATGACAGAATAGTTTCGGCCTAGAATAATCTTTAGGTTAAAGATCATCTAGTTCAATTCCCCTTCCACGAACAGAGACACTTCCCACTAGATCAGCCTAGTCAGAAGCCCATCCAACCAAATCTTGAACACTTCCAGGGATGGGGAGTCTGCAAGTTCTCTGGGTAACCTGTTCCAGTCTCTCACTACTGCAAGTAAAGAATTTCTTTCTAATAAATATTTTAAACTTCAAGCTGATGCATTTTAGTAGCTTTTAGAGTAGGTCAACAAATCTGGGAAAGCCAGTCACCCTGGCACAAGGGGGATATGTGTACTTCTGGAGCAAGTATGTGAGCAAGGAACTGGAAGCCAAAGAGGATACTGTAGGGCAGCTCAGCTTGTGCTAGACACCTACATTTAGGAGACTGAATCTCCCATTCATTTGTTTGCTTTTGGTTTTGTTTTGTTTTGTTTTGTTTTTTTAATATTTGTAGCATATTCCCCAGTTGAGGAGAAGTTCACCTCTTGAGTAAGAATTGCTGTCACATTAAGAGTTACAGCAGTTGTTCAGTAGCAGTTTCACAGTTATTTTAGATTGTCATAGTTGCTTTATCACCTCGTTGTTTATCTAAAACAAGCAAGTGGAGAAAAAATTGGCTCACCACTCAAGTAGAATTTGAATGGAATACTGAATGTGTCCATTTATTGCTGGTAATTAATTTCTTATAATTCCATATGCAGTGTAATGGTGTGAGTTACTTTGTAACTGAAAACTATTTTTGGCAAAACAGAAGACAACAGGGCATAAACTTTTATTAGCTTAGCTGCATATTTCCTCATCTGTTCTCTAGTGTGGACAGGCTATTTATTTCTGTATGCAAATGTTCTCAGTGACCGGGTAACTTGCATAGAGAATTATGTATCATTCACATTTAAGGCACAACATCTTTCTAGTGAGAATTTAGAATGGAAAAGAAAGCAGAATTGTCAAGAGAGGTCCTGGAAGGGATAAGCAGGAGTGAGGCACTTAACCAACAAATTTTGGAAGAATGATGAAAAAAAGTGTGAGTCTTCTATACAGCTAAATTCTTTCTCTTCTTTCCCAGTTATATGGATTTTCTTCTTCTTTGTAACCCCATAACCATTTAGGAATGACATCTTCAACATAGAAAGAGTCAGAATTTAATCAGAAATTTTAATGGTATGGGTGTATACCTTAAAATACTGCATCCTATTATTTTTACATCCTTCTAGGAAACTAAAATTAAAAGGCAAAAAAAAAAAAAAAAAATCAGTAACTTTGCATTGCTAGTCTATTAAAGATATATCACAGATTAAAAAGCTTTAAAAAATTTCTCATCTGAATTCAGTAAAAATCAGTTAGAATATTACAGTGATTTTGATAGTTACGACACACAGCCTAACACATCACAACTAAAGCTTCACTACTATAATTTGCTCAGAAGTTCAAAATTTCAAATAGATTCCAGCATTTCTTAAAACTGTGTTTTTCTTAAAGAACAATGTTATATTTTGCTGTCTTTCAGTTTAATCACAAAAATTCCAGTAATTTGGTTTCAGTATTTTTGATTTGTTATGCATGACACATCCTTCAAAGTATGAGCTATGAATATGTAAGATCATTTAGTGGTTTTTCATGTACACCCTTATGAATTACTCTGATTACATATGAGTGATTGCTATGTGTTTTACTAAATTTCTAGAAATAATAGGCGAATTTGACAATTAAAAATTATTGGATATGTTGCAACACTAGTGAGCAAATATTTTTGATGGACAGCATTAATTGGCTTAATAACAAGGGAGATGACTGGATTTAAATTATATGTTTTCAGTGTCCTATTAGGATGTTTGGCCAAGCCATAGATACAGATATTCAAGTTAGGAAGCAAACATATCAGTCAATGTTTGGAAGACTAAAAAACTATCTCTTTTATTCCTTAGGTTTCTGGAACACATCTTTACATGAGAATAAAATAACTTTTTTCATTACTTTCTTATTTTTAGTGTCCTCTCACTTCAAATTGAACTGTATTTGATGAACAGTTCATATCTGAAAAGTGATGCTGCACAATGTTTCAATGAAAATCTGTGTTGGTGTGTTTTCAAAAGTTCCATTAAAAAAATCTTGTCAGGCTGCTGGCTAGATCTAACAAGTGGCTTGGGAGCGAATAGAGTCTTTTTTGTTTTAAAGGAAGAAGGACTGACAGTTTTTGTTTATCTTTTTCACACCTTCCATTTTACCCATTTGAATAGTTTAACAAGCTACAGTTTATATTATCTTGCCAACTATGTTACCTAGTACTTTATAAAGTGTCAAGGGAACAAACAAGGGAACTCCCTGGCAACAGTTCTTCAAATTTTACTGAAAAGCAAAATTCCTATAGATTGCCATAACTGAGTCTCATTTCTTCCTGCCAGTACAAGAAACATGAGATGACAGAATGTAATGAATATATAATCTTCTAAGTTGTGGTTATTCTGCATGTCAAATAATTTTTTACTTTCAATGGAGACCTGTCTGATTTCCTTGCGTACTAGTTCAGCCTGTTGGTCCTGAAGGAGTGGGAGAGGAAAAGAAAATAAAGGCATAAATAAAAGGGAAATAAGATTTTGTCTCCATACACCAATACAAGGAAATGGAATGAGATAATCGAGAGCAAATTACATTTGCTAAAATATTGCTTCGGAGATGAGTTCAGAGCCAATTGTCTAACTCCCTTCCCAGAATACTCTGATTGAATTATTTGATCATCCAGTTTAAAATGTCAAAAAAAAAAAAAAAAAAAATCTATTTTGGGTCTTGGCAGAATATGAGGATTTTATCATTTGCAGGGTCCACATTCAAATTAAAAAGGGGGAAAGATATTGTGTTTGACTCTATTGCTGTTTTGATACTGTTATTTTAAGACAGGAGAAAGTAATTTCTCTTACATAATATATTTTGATAGAACAGTATCCTCCCAATTTCTCCAAGCTTCTCCCCTGACAGGGCAGCATAAGAGCTAAAATATAAACAACTGGCTCTTCCACTGTTTGAGCAAACAGCTTTGGCACGGACTCTTCCATTCCCAAGCACATCTTCTAATATTAACCTGATGGCTAGGAAATTCTATAATGAGGTAGAAACATTAATTTCAATACATTTTGATGCTTCACTGTGCTCACATTTCCTGTTTTGTTGTTGGGTGGGTGAGATGATGTGTTGTGGGAAACCAGTGTCATCCAAACTATTTCCTTTCATTAAAAATTTTTAAAGATAATTAGAACATGGATCCCATTGTTTCAGATTAATTTTATAATTTTCTTGACTGGATTCCAGTTAGATTTGTCTCAAAAATCACTGAACAGGCACTTTCCTCAGTGTTTCTTGCTCAAATTGTAACTTCCCTCAGTGGCTTTGTGAGATTCTCTGCTAATCTACTGAGTGATTCCTATGAATGTATAGGGTGAATGCATTTAAAAAAGGGAGAAGAGACAAAAAATAGAAATCCCACAGTGTTTAGTGTATTAAAAGTTCCTTTAAATTTAACATTTGTTACTGTTATTTAGCAAATTCTAGATTTGTGTGAAAAAAAATTAGGAGATGCTGTTGGCAAAGATTTACATTCCTAGGGAATTAGATGTGTGAACAGGAAAATCTCAATTTTATATGTTAGGACTTTAAACAGAAACTGAACCCCAAAACTGGAGGAGATCTAGAAAATATTTTAGGATACAATGCTGAACTACTTGTTTTGGAAAAATTGGAAGTTACAGTTCTGTGTGAAGGGTAATTTTTTTCCCATTACTTGATTTATTAGTATGTCACTTTTATGTCACAACTTAGTCCTACTATATCATCCTTATTATGATTGAAAGTTTAATTGGTTGCAGAACAGCAAATTTTTTAAATGATTTTTTTTTATTGTCACACAAATCTAAATGATGGTAACAACAATTTTAATAGCAAGAATGCACAGGAAGCCTGGTTTTATGTGTGTGTGTGTGTGTGTGTGTGTGTGTGTGTGTGTGTGTCTATACATATATATAATATATTAGAACTTTTTAAACAGATATTTATAAGTTTGAATATAAATTTATTCTGAATTTTAAATAAAAAAGCCTTATACAAAAATTTAAAAGCCTTTTATAGAAGTCAGAACTAAGCAACAAAATGCAGTTCAATACATTTGCTCTTATTTTTGCAAGGTAATAAATTTGATGGTACCACAACTTTGACAAGTATTCTGGCAAGAACTGGAAGCTTCACACCCTTACAGACTTTGCTGTCAACATGCTTAAGTTTCAAAGCATCTGTCAGTATCAAGCATTAGTTCATAAATACATAGTAATTGAGAATGTTTAATATTCATTAGCTAAGTAAAGTGACATTCATCTACCAAGATGCTGTCTAAAACTTAGGCACATAATATAAGCTATTTGTCTGGATGTCCTCTAAAGTCAATGGAAAGGGGCATCTTGCAGAAGGCAGCATTCACACTAAATGCAATTGACAAAGCAAGGACGGTTGAATCATTTTCTACAGGAGGTTCTGTAGGTAATTGAATGACTACTGCGCACTACCAGTGTAACTTCTATATAGCTATAGGCCAGATTAATCCCACTATTAATTACACATTATTTCACTAATACATACTTTAAAGATACTGGAAATATCTGACTTAAAAAAATCCAGGTGTCTTTCCAAATGTATTGTTCCAAGGTATTTTCTCAACATTATCTTTTTTTTAACATTTCTGCTGATAAATCTGACTGTTCTCAGGATATTTTACAAACAAATGGTGCATTTGTATTCATTTTCAAATGTTATGCATTGTGTATAATTAAATGCAAGGTATTTCAATTCTCAAGAAAATACAAGGTATTCATATAAATAGAGAGAATATGCAGAAGTACTCTAAAAACTTTTTTTTTAAAATAGGGCTATAAAATTCTGTGTGCCTGAAAATGAGTGAATGACAAATCCTATGGATTTAGGAATAAACTTTTCCGAAATTTAGCTTTTTGACTTTTTTTTTTTCCTTTCTTGTTTTATTATGCCATCGTTGCTTTCTCCATGTTGCCTGTATCTTCCTCTGCAACACCTACCACAAGTTATTGAAACTCAAAGATAATGATGTGGTTTTCCTTTGTCTGTATTTTCTTTCCATGCCATTGGGACATACATTCATCAGTGACATGTCCAGAGAAGGGCAATGAAAATTGGTGAAGAGCCTGGAGCACAAGTCTTAAGAGGAGCAGCTGTGGGGGCTGAGGCTAAATAGCCTGCAGAAAAGAAGGCTAAGGGGTGACTTTTTTGCTCTCTACACCTACCTGAAAAGGGAGGGTCAGTCTCTTTTCCCAGGTAACCACTGACAGGATGACAGACCTCAAGCTGCACCACTGGGGAAGGTTAGTCTTGCTATTAAGAGAAAAATATCTTCACAAAAAGAGCTGTCAAATATTGAAACAGACTGCCCAGGGAACTGGTGGGCTCTGTGCCTGCACAGAGTTTTTACCCTTTCTTAGCAACATTTTCCCCAAGGCACCATCATCTTGGCTGAAGGACTCAGATGTGCCCTGAAATGGTAGATGATCTTAGATTGGTGAATGATATTAATGAACTTCTTGTGTTAGAGAATGCATGTAATTTTAAAGAATAGTTTTTCATTTTAAGCCAATTTTCTATCATATCATATTATATGGAAAGCTGTTTATCATGACTGCTGTTTTCTATATTTATTTCATCTGGTTTGCTTTCATAATTCTTACAAAATATTGTTATCCTTTTTAGGCTTCTGTAAGCCATTTTTTTTTAAACTTATGAATAATTATAGTAATGCACAGAATTTGAAAAGCAATATTGTAATAGCTGTAATTTGACATTTTTATAACTTATTGCTCAGCATGAATAAAACATTAAAATTTGTTATAAAAATAAACTCACCAATTTCCAGACATTGAGAATGGGGAGACAAAAAGTAAAATACCAGCCTGGTTATGTTATAAAATTATGACTGAAGCTGCTTAATGTTGAATTTACTTTGAAATGCTATATTTTCAGATATTTATTTTGAAAATACTGAAGTTCAGTTTTGGTGAGCATGCATAAAAACCAAACCTTTGAAGATACAATTTCCTGTGCACTTTAATTTCTGAAATCAGCAGGCATTCAATTCAGACTTGTGAACATATCCTCACAGAATTTAATGACTTTAAACATGGGGGAGAAAATGTATAAATACTATTGTTCAGTTATTTTTATACGATACTTTGAGTAAGGATTTACTTGGTCCTTCCTCCCAGGTCTGCCAACACTACTGAGGATCCAAACCCCAAGTGGTTGAATGACAGGATTTAGAAAAAGGTTTAGAATGGGCTACTCTCATCAACTCATAGAATCTCTGAGTAAGGGGGAAGGAAAAGGCTTCCCCAGAAGTTACACAGGCAGCAGCTCAAGCATTTCATTATCTGGTACTATTTTGTGGTATTTCTAAAACATCCATAACCAGGACAAAAAAAAATGTCAGCAAAATAAAATAAAAAATTAGCTTTAAAACAAAGAAAACAAAATACCTCTGTCAAAAATCACTTATGATATATATCTGTATTTATGAAAATATTACAAAATATGCAGTGGCAAACCCACTGGAACAAATTTAGCATAAATTAATTCAGGAAGATTAGAGAACAAGAAAAAGGAAACTTGTATTTTGTGAGCACATTAGATTTCATCTACACTAATAAAAATTGTGTAGTGAAAATAAATGCATACACTTTAAAACTTGTATTGTTTTAACCAGTTTCTGATATTTGCATTCCTTCAATGAATAGATAAATATAAATCTTTTCATCAAAGACAGTGGAAAACATTTAAAATTCAGGCAAATAATCCTTTTTAATCCTTAAAAAAACATGGTAATATGATATCAGAGACACGTGGTGAAGTGTTTTTAATATTGCATCAATCAATAAAACCATACTAACATAATTTCAGGTAAGATTGCTTCTCTTTTGTTCTTTTGTCTTAGGAAAAAATAGATTAAAGGCTTGGTTCATATGCTTTAAAATATTATTTTACAACATATTTTAATTTCCATGATGAAAGGTAGACAAACAATAACTGCTATTCTTGAGTTATACCATTGAAGTACAGATGAGAAAGAAATGACAGAGAAAAAAGATCACTTTTTTCTGTTTGCTGATCCTCAGAATATCTAAAATTACACACACACAAATTGTATCCTTTTGTTTTAATAAACTTATCAATAAGGCAGGGGGAAAAAAGTAAATAGGCAGAGAAAAAGTCATATCTTTAGAACTGGGAAAGAAAAAATGGATTTAAAAATATTTTAAAAATCTCCTGTAAGATGTGGTCTAGTGTATTCTTGTATTGACTTCATATTTCTCAGGAGTTAGTGTTGCAAACTGAACAAGAATTTATAGTTTGCCATGGGAATATTCTGAATTATTATATGTCTACATGTGTATAGAAAGTAAGATTTTATCACTTGAAAAGTATAAACTTTTTCAACCCTACAGAAAAAAGTGAGCTATTACTAGGAAATCACAGAATATTCTGAATTGAAAGGGACCCACAAGGGTCATCAGGTCCAACACCTGACCTTGCACAGGACCCTCCCCAGGAGTCACACCATGTGCCTGAGAGCATTGCTCAAATGCTTCTTGAGCTCTGTCAGGCTGGTGCTGTGACCACTTCCCTGTGGAGCTGTTCCAGTGCCCAAGCATTCCCTGGGTGAAGAACCTCTTCCTAACATCCAACTCAAACCTCCCCTGACAGGGCATTCCCGCAGGTCCTGTCACTGGCCACCAGAGAGAAGAGATCAGTGTCTGCCCCTCCTCTTCCCCTCACAAGGAAGTTCTAATGGTTTAATGATAAATTCGTTTGTATATAAAAATCAACAAGAACTTGGGTAGTCTAGATTGAAAAACAAAAATGTTTAACAAATGGATATTGAAATCTTAGTCAGAAATTAAGATAAATGATGAGCACACATAGCTTAATGTAAGAAACATTATTTAATTTTACCCACCTTGAACTGCTCATAATAAACATTTCAGGTTGTGAATCTTACTTTAATCTGGCAGTTATGACAAATATGTTTGTTTAAGCATAAACACTTTGCACAATAACTACTCACAATCGAGCTTCACTTTTAAATATGTTGCTCTAGGCTATTTTGCTGCTGGGTTGAAATTTAATCTGTTGTTTTACCAAAGATATTAATGAATTGAAATTATGTTTTTACTTCTTGCTCACCTCAAAATATTTTCTGAAAGAAAGCAAAAAATGTCTAGTAAAATATTTTTAACTGGAAGACAGCATATTAGAAATATCCATATATACTCATATCCATATATACTGTACATATCCATATATGCTCAGTTTCACTGCCAAACATACACCAAGCATAGCTCAAATTTTGTAGCCCATTGATTTTAATTTATTTGTCCAAACCTTGTTTGTGATAGGGCAGAATAAGACAACACCTATTCTAGTTTTTGGCTGGGGAAGACTTAATTTTCTTCATATTAGCATGTATGGAACTGAGTTTTGGATTTGTGATTGTGAAATATTTTTCATAGCACAGGAATGCTTTATTCACTTCTGAGCAGCACTTATGCAGCCTCAGGGACTTCTCTGTCTCTCACCCCACATGACCAGTGAGGAGTCTGGGGGCACACAAGATGCTGGGACAGGACACAACAAGGACAGCTGCCCTCAGCTGTCCAAAGGGATATTCCAGACCCTATGATGTCATGCTTAGCATGAAAAATTGGGAGGAAAGGAAGGTGGGTTGTTAGGAGCAAGGATGTTTGTCTTCCCAAGTCACCATTATATGTGATAGAGCACTGCTTTCCGAGAGATGTCTGAACACTTTCCTGTCCATGGGAATGAATGAACAAATTCCCTGTTTTGCTTGTTTTGGCATGCTGTATCTATTAAACACTCTTTATCTCAAACCATGAATTTTCTCTCTTTTGCCCTCTCGATTCTCCTCCCATCCCACTGGGGCAGAGTGAGCAATCATCTCTCTGGGGATTAATTCCCAGCTGGGGCTGAACCATGATAACAACCATATATGTGATATCAGGAGTTTATTGTCAGTCTAATAAAAAAAAATAACCATGCAGTTGAAATGCTGCCAGTTATTGGTACTGTTAATCCAGATATAGTAAATCAATACTGACAGTCCACAATTACCTTAAATTGATCCAAAAAAAAAAAAAAAAAAAACCAAATAATGCAAATCTATTAATGCCTAATCCCAAGCCTGATGGGTTTGTCTAAACTAACAGGAATATCAGTTTGGCACTATCTTTGAGCACCTTCTCAAGAACACTGTGATGTTAATGTGGAGATTTACTACATTATTTTTGTCAACAGAAGCACAGTTTCAGTATTGTGGGGTTTTAGGGCTGATTGCTTTGGGCGTTAGGAATTTTTTTTTTTCTGGCTGAGTTTTGTTGGAGTAATTTCTGTGTCTTTTCTAAATTTCTTTACACCTTCTTTCTTCATCACCCTGCAAGCTGGTGCATGCTAGAAATATTAGATGCTTTATATTTGTCCTTTTCATAAGCCCTGAAATTATTTTTCACCCAATTTCTTAGTTTGTGAGCAGGGTTGAGTTGTTGGGCACCCTGTGACTTCCCGCATCATCCTATGCTCAGATATTTGAAACTTCTGATGTCATCCCATGCCTGTACTCCTTTATTCAGCTGCATTATAAGGATTATAGGTAGGTCATTTTACACAGCATAACTACTTTTTTTGGCATTTTTATCAAAATTATTAACAAGAAGCATTAGGTCATCCAATTATAGAAATCTAAGCAAAAATTAGACAAATTGGACAAATTATGTTTTAGCCACCTGGTCATTAGACAACTGTTATAACTAAGCAAGCTAAAAAAACTGCAAAAAAGCTATCACAAGTTCAGTCAGAGCTTGGCAAATCCAGAATTCTAGCATATGCTAATAAAAACCCTGTCAATTCATACTAATAGAGAGTATTATACTTATCAGACTGCAGGGCTGCACACTGAACTCCCTCCTTGGGCTTTATAAGAACCCCTTCCATCATTTGCCTGATGAATTAAAATTGCTTATGAATGAAAGTTGCAGCTAGTATGCAGCCTTATACTTTTTGGTTTTATACCATCTATTACAAGGAAAGATGTGGATATTATGTTTTTCTCTGTTGATCTCTCCAGCAAGAATGAAAATTATTTTCAGAAATTATTCATTATATTGTGCAGGATGCTAATTTTTATTGCTGAAGGACATAAAGATATGCAACACAGTAGTCTAAATACACAGTGAAGCCAAGGTACCTTAAAATGTCATTGGAGCTCTTGGAAACATGTCAGTTTTTTATGTTAGTAGTCTGTCTTGAGAGACTTAATCTGCCTCAGTTCTTTAACAAAACTGATCATGGTTCTTCCAAGAAAAGGTCCATTTTTTTTATTTTAACCCAAAGAATTGCCAGCAACCAGTAAAAATTTGATGAGAAACTAAATTAAAGCAGAATGGATGTGCACAAGTCTCGTTTGTTGTTAAATAAAAATATTATATCTAGTAAGATTTGATGACTGCTCTTTATTGTATTAAATTGTATCTAACACTGGCAGATGATTTTACATAACAGGGGTTGCTGCTAGTTTAGAACAATAATAGTAGGATTTCAAGAGGTATGGAGAAAATGGTGAATCTGTAATTTTTCCTAATCAGTTCTGGAAACTTGCCCACATTTTAAAGTGAAAATGTAAATCAGTATAAAGATGAACCAGTTTTTATCTGTGATTAAGTGAAATATTTCAGAATATTTGGGCAAGAATATGTGACAGGATAGCATCAGAAACACATTACTAGAGTTGAGACATTACTATAGTATAATGTCTCTGTCTTCCTGGCATGCAAATCAAATTCTGAGCATGGAACTGATTGAGAAGCATCAAAAGAAAGATGGTAATATTGATATATGAGTCCAACTAAATCTGCAAGTTATATGGGCATTGTCCTTGTATTCTCATGACTACTGTGGCTTCAAAAGTCTGAACATTTCTATTCTTTGGTCACCTCAGCTAATATGCACTTATTTTGAGAAATATAATGGCAAAAGCAAAAACCTTTCCAAGATCTGCAAAGCCTGCTCAAGAAGCTGAGTAAATACTTGGATCTCTGTGATGATGCCATCTCCATTTTGCCATAGCTACATTTATGCTGTGGAATTATTTCAATAGTATCTCCTTCTCAGCCATCTCTCATTCCACTAGATTCAACTCTTTAAAAAGAGATAAAAGGGCAAGAGAGCACTTTTCAATATTTTTTCACATTTACATTATTCATAAGATAGCTAAATTGATACATCTATAAAAATAAATATACTCTGCCTAAATATATAAGTACAAGATACTTAAACTCAGCGAGAAAGAATCTAAGAGGAGAAGGAAAAAAAAATAAAAACAATATGGCATTAAACTCAGTATATGGTTGTCTCCTGAGTACAGCTGAGATTTGCTTACCTAGTGGATAAATTTTAATTGTCGTTACTAAATCTATTCTTTCTGACCCAAGATGTCACATCACTATGTGGCTGAAGCAATGTTTGCTAAGTTATTCTGGCATTAATCACATTTATTGTTTGCAGGACCACAATTCTCTTATTTATGGGCACTACCCTGGGGAATGCAGGTCACTGTTATCTAACAGCAGAATCTACAGCTGCTCTTGCTGACTTCAATTTGAGTCTTACTTCCTCAACAGAGGTCATATAGAAGCAATTGAAGTTAATTTTATGAGACATCTGTTATATTTGTGGTTATACTCATTCTTCAAGATTGCCCTCTAAAGTAGCAGTTACTAAAAAAAACCCAGGCACCATAAGAGAGAAATAAACTAACAAATAAAACACAATAACAAAAATTATCTGATGACTTCTATTTAACATGACAAAGTAGTAAATTATTTTAAATGAAGGATCCCATAATTTGGGGCATGAAATTTTTATGTGGAAGACACAACTCAGAAACATTTCACCCTTTCAAATCTGGAAGAATCCACTGACTGTTAAAGCATTGCAATACCAAAAAATAGAATTGTCAAATACCTAAACAATGTATCTACAACTACAATGGTTTTATTTTTAATTTTTTTTCCAAATTCCTATATAATTTTGGTTTATATTAAAGGATTATAAATTTATGCTTGGAAAATAAAAGAAATAAAACCCTGAATAGAGTTGTTTTATTTTGTTTGTTTTATTTTCTCTCCATGGCTTTGGAGTTAACATGATATTTTCTTCGTATGAATTACTAAAAATATAGAAAGAAGCAAGAAAAAAATATAAAAATTATATACTCACTACAACGAAAATTGTCCTCTGAATGAAAGCATCTTGATGCACTGATTTTTTTCTCCTAAAATGTAGATGTCTGCTTTGAGTTTGCAAGCCAAACAGCCTATATTGTCAATAGATATTTCTCAAGGAAACTTTCTTTCACCATCGTTGTTTATTAAAGGAACTCATACATCAAAAATCACATCTTCAGTGCAAATGCCTAAGATGAAAATCTGAGCCAAATTTTGTCAATTTCATCAATGTAAAAAATAGCAATAAGATATTCGGATATTGAAGTAGTAGTAATTTATGAATTATATGGTCCCAGAAGGCAAACTTAGATGGATGATTGGGTGTGGTGCAGTATTGCCTCAAAATAAGGATTTCACATATGACTACCTTTAGTTTTTAAAAATTTTTTTCCTTAGGTCTGTTTACTCACTTCTTCTTAAAATGTGTAAATTTTGCTCAGTCTGTTTTCTCTCTTATGCATGTTGCTCCCATTTGATTTTTCTTCCTTAAAAGAGTTACACTCCAAGATTTTTAAAAGTTTCTATTTATAAATGTCTTCCTTACCCATTTCCCACAGCATTTTCCCCCCAGATATTCTGCATATAAAACTATCTTCACACTGAAGTTTTTATTTTTATTTTCCTATATAATTTTTTGGAGGGCAAACAAAACACACATGGCTGTCTGTCAAAACACTCTTCTAGGATATATATGCATATTTTTTTTCTGGTGGTATCAGTAAAAATACCATTAAGCTTTAAAAAAACATAGCATAATTTCCACAAAATTTTATCTCATCCGAAGTAGTGTCTGTTATTAACTTTTATATGTACTTGATTATTTCAGTTTCTTCATAAATAAGAAGTCTTTTAATTTTTCCTAATACTTCCATTTGGAGAGGCCAACAGCAAAATGACCCTACCCAGCTCCCTTTTCTAGCCTTCCTTATCATATTATCAGAATTTTCCTGGGAGTACAAAATGTAAAAAATCCCAGTTGGACCAGCTTTAATGCAGTGTCACATTCCCTTCACTGCTCTGATTGGTTTTGCTACACTTATCCCCTCCTGACATGCTTTTGTCAATGGAGATGAGGCCTCTTTGTAGGTATCTGGTATTTTGAGCTGGAGACCAAGGTACTGTTTAGTTTAGATCTAATTTTCTTGTGCTAGTTCTCCTTCACATTTATTTTAACACAGCTTAGCTTCAAATGGTTCATTGCCCCTTTAGTAAACTTCCTAGACAGTATTACTCCTATTTTAACATCTTGCTCAAGCAACAGTCTAAATTTCGTATTTGAAAAGCAATGTTGGTTTTCCAGGAACATTTTGAACATGTTGTTTTGGCTTTGGGTTTCTTTGGGTTTCTTTTTGTTTTATTATTTTTCCAAATTCAGACTTTTGAAATTTTAAATGGGGCTGCTCCAAGTTGAACCTATGAAGCATAGAACACTACTTCGTTATTATAGCTACCTGAGAACTACCTATATTTTGGACAAACTTAAATTTTAGACACCACCTCCACTAAGGAACATGTAATTTCATAGAAACATTGACTATATCGAGTTGGAAGAGACTCACAAGGATCATTGAATCCACCCCCTGGTCTTTCACAGGACCATCCCAAACTATAGGATCAAACTATATGCCTGAAAGTATTTTTTAAGTTCTTCCTGAACTGTGTCAATCTTGGTGCTGTCACCAAGGCTCCCTGGGAAGTCTCTTCCAGTGCCCAACCACCATCTGCATGAAGAATCTTTCCTAATATCCAATATAAATCGCCCTTGCCATTCCCTCAGGCCCTGTCGCTGATCACCAGAGAGAAGAGATCACTATCCAAAATTTGAATATACATTACCTGCATTTAATATATCAGTTGTATGTTTACCCACCATTGCACATGGAATCATTCTGGTTGAAGTGTTTCCATACTGAGGATGCATCTGCATGTATCACTTGCATCCACATCACCTGTTTGCCAAGAAAGTACTAAACTGTCAAGAGATTCTGCATTACTCATGAAATATTTTCTATTATAATACCCTTCTTGTTAGGACCAAATAAATTTAGAAATACGTGTAATGTACAAACTGAATTGGATCATGTTAGAATTATGATGACTATGACTGTGTAATTAGCTCTTCCTGCATGAAGGAAAAGCTATGAACACTTGTTTCAGGTTGTATGGAGATTAACATTATATATACAATTCTGTGAAACAGTGACAAAGAATGGAAACCATCTCTCCTAAAACAATTATAGGTCCATCTGATCCATGACACCAAAGGACATCTTGGGAAGGATGTAAGAAAGGGACAATCAGGAAAGGTCCTTCCTCTAACCATTTAAGGAGGTTGTGTTAAAGTTACACAGTTCCCATATAATTACTGCATAATGACTTAACTAACTGCCTAAGTACTCAGCTGATGAAATAAACCAATGTCCTGTTTCATAAGAAGAGGAATCAGTGGGTGGATAAAGGGAGATAAATGTCATAAATTCAGAATGCTTTAAATTTCAGAGGGGAAATTACAGTTGAAGAGCTTTCCACTCGAGTTTCATTCAGATTCCAACACAAATTTCTCCTAATTTACTACTGCTTGCCACATGAGCAAGTACAAGAACTGTACAGTCTTTATTTATATTTTCTTCTTCTATTTTATGCTGTAGGTAAATCCCTGGACTGTCACAGACTCATCATTTTCTATACTCTTTATTATCACCTCCTCTTCCAATGACTTTCCAAACTTCAAACTCCTAATATAAAGAAATTAAGACAACAATTATCCCTTTCTGATAGATGCACAATGAACAGTAATCACAGTCATTCACATTAAAGGATAATTATTGTTCCTGCATTCAATCTATTTTTTCTCTACTTTGTCCCACTTACATTCTGCTGACAGTGCTTTAAGATCCCTATAAGGCTTCTTCAGTGTTTCCTTTTTGAATAACCTTTTTCCCCCTTCATTAACAGTCTATGCTGGTTATATTCTTCCATCTGCACTTACCATGCAGGTATTAGAAGCTTTTTAACTATTGCCATTTGGAACAATATTCCCTTGCTTCTCTGCTTCACCAGCTTGCCATCTCATTTTGCATTTCAAACATATCTTTTTCTCCATTGACTGTATTTCTTAGTTTTTTATCTTGGTCTAACACTACTCTTCTCTTTAGATTTACAAATGAACTATGAAAAAGTAGACGTGAGAATCATAATGTTATAACATGGTAAATGTTCAGAAGAATTTGTAACACTATCCTCTATCACACATTTTGATTGTTAGTTTTAATTACCTACATAATTTCAATGTGCTAGCATAAAAGGCAACTGAAGAAAAGCCATGCAGACATCATGGTCTCAGTTCAGTTGCCCATGTATTTCCTAACAAATGTCATTTGAGATGCCCTGTATTATCCCACCTGGCTTCCAGCTGCCACTTCAGAAAGGTTTCTGTCTCCACAATCATATGTGCCAACTGTCTCTGAACCTTTTAGAAAACCTCAGATGTGACAAAAATGCTGTGTTCAGGCAGTTGAAATGATTTCTAACTGCCAAAAATTTAAACTGAACTGATTCATAGATATCCCTGAAAGTCCAAAATAGATGCACACTGGCTAAAATGAGAGTTAAGACCCCTACTCCATGTGAAGACATTTTTAGGTTCTAACTGCATGCATCTGGATCTGAGTCAGAATCATGATGCAGCTTGTACAATTAACAATTATTTGTAATTTTGGAGAAAAAACAGAAGAAATTAAGGAACTATGTGAACTAGTCCTAAAACTACAAGATGGCCTTGACCCGATTTCCAATATTAAGTTATCAGGCTTTTCCCATACCATTATTATGTTCTGATCTTCAGCTCCTGTTATGTTAGGTCACAGGTCTCCTCTATGTTCTTATTTTTCTGGCATAGAGATGTATTAGGCTAGGGATGCTTTGAATTACTTCCATGTGTCTAGATGTATCTATAAATCGATTGTTATGGCATTTAGACATCAAATTTAGTAGTCAAATACTGGTGGATAACTTCCTTTGAGTTGCTCATGAGAAATATGCTTTCATAGTAGCCTAAATGTGCCCAAGTAATGAACCATTAAAATTTAGGAGAGTGCTGGGGAAGAAGTATTAATGAAAATATTTCCTGCTCAGTAGATTAAAAATAAAACTTTCATGTGGGTAGCAGGAAAGGTGGCCTTTACATGTTCAAATTCAGGCATTAATGGTAGAGGGAGATATTGGAATGCCTTCTAGAGTGAGAAACCATAGGAATCTAAGAATAGCTGTGCATCAGACTATAGGAATTTCTGGTGTATGTAAAATGAATAAAACTTGAGGTAGTATAGTGACTTAATTTTTTAATTAAATAAAAAAACAACAACACTGTTTCCCTCTTTAATATGTAGCTATATATTTCAGATTTGGAAATTTATTTCCTGAAGAAAATTTCTAATAAAAAATGTCCAAAATGAAGTATTTCTTACAGAGAATCACACTTTAATACACAGACAGCTTGTTAGGACTAAATGTTGCCCTAACATAAGAAATAATTTCTTAATTAATTTATACAGCAAGCATTATATATACCTGCATTCATATATAAGTTTTAACTTTTTTTTACATTCTTTTTCTCTAATACTTTGATCACACATTGGTTCTGATTTTCATTTATAATCTCTCTTATTTCCACAGTTAAAAGGCTTTTTGCTTTTAAAAGTTTTCTGTTCCCAACCTTGCCATCTTTACCAGACCCCCACTCCAGAACTGCATTCCTTCTGTTAAGGCCTTTTATTCCAAAGTGTCTGCTTTTGACATCTTTTTCTCCATCATCTTCTTCTGCTCTTTTCTGATGTAGCTTAGATGTTAACATTACACCTAAAAAGAGTGGTTTAATCTTACTTAAATATTAGCAGAAGAAAGCAGGGCATATCTATGGCTAATTTTAGAAAATTATGCAGTTATAGGTGATGTAGGTGAAATTAATAAAATCCTTGAAGTACTAATTCTTCTCCAATTACTGCTATTTTTATCTTTCTAATTGTTTCAGGTCTCTCTTTGTATGTAGGTTCTATGATAACCAGTACAAATAATATCATGCCCAAATTGAAATTTTCTTTTGTGTCTCTCTATTCATCAAGAAAAAACTGATATTTCTTTATTAGAGAAAGTGTCAGGTTTATCTGTACATATAAAGCACTGTCCTACAGTAAGTTTTAAAAATAGTTTAAATACAAGGTCATATACTCTACTTTTGAAAAAAACCCATGTTGTTATGCTACAGCTTATGCTACAGCAAAGTAATATTCCCATCATTTTGCATGTTTGTTCCTAATTCCTTTATCAGTATTTCTCCTCTCAGTCCTTCTTTAGGTAAACTGTACATTTAGCAGTAAACAGAGTAGAAAATATGATATTAATGCAAAAGCTTTTGCTAATGGCATGATTTGCTCTCAGTCTCATTATTTTCTGAATAATAATCACAGCTAATTTAAACTTAATGCACAGGCAATTTCTTAGAACACCCATTTCAACAGCTTCAGAAAGACAATGATGCCAATGCCGAGCTAAGGAAGTGAGGCACAGATTTTCAGCCCACTGAGCAAAGATAAAAATTCATTCATGAGATATTGCAGTGCTGAAAATGAAAAGTCATTCATTATTCACGAAACATACAAACACTTCAAGGTTTCATTGTAATTTTAAAATCTTTTTCTGTTAAAAGTACTTATGCATAGATATCTATATTGGTAAAATGATGCTTTTTGTGTAGTTGAAATTGCAAGAATTGTGTGAAATATATACTTAGAAAAAGCCACAATTTGCCTCAAAGGGTTAAAAAAAATAAAAATCAGGGATCATGAAAACTGTATTAAAAACAGAAACTAAATTGAATTTGTTATAGAAAAATAAATTAGTATTTTAAAGTTTTGCTTTATGTTATTTTTATTTCTCACTGTTTCAACAGTGAGATTTTAGGATTAAGTGTTGGACATTCTGAATCTTAACATAATAGAAGTTGAGTAGTGCTGCTGAATTCAATAAAACTAGAATTTCAAAGCAAGAGTAATTGAGAAATATATGTAGCAAATCAATAGAGAAAACCACATTCTTTTCATTAACTTTTGCTCTTAAGTTTATCTAGAAAAGAAATCATTAAAAAGTAAGTCTGAATATTCTGTCCAGTTTTATTTGAAAAGGAAGAGAGGGTATTAAAATTAGTCCATATGTTTCTGATGAGGAACATGGTGAGCAGGGATTTAGCAGGTAGGATGAAAGCAGAAATTATTTATTATGAGGGTGGTGAGGCACTGAAGAAAATTTCCCAGAGAATCTGTGAATAATCCATGCCTGAAAAGATTCATGATCACATTGTACCAGAATTGAGAACCTAACTTAGTGGAAGATGTTTCTAACCACAGCAGGAGCATTGCAAGTAGATGGTCTTTAAAAGACCCTTTAACACAAACCCTTTTATGACTATGGTCTGATTCTATGAAAATTATTTTCTGTTTGAAAACAAGGCCAGTTTTGTGCTTCAGCTGCTTCCTGGCACAGTGCTTCACAAGTAAGGTGACCAGGTGATGCCAGACACCCATTCAACAACCATGTGGGAGCGCTGTGGAATGATGAGTGTGGCAACCAGGATGAGCAAACAAAACTTTGACAGTAAATGCATGAGAAGGCATGGAAGAGACCCTAGAGGAGCTGCTCAGACAGCATGGGACTGCTAGAGAGAGACAGTAAAACAAAATAAATTACTTGCAGTAGAGTACAGTTCCTAGCACTAGCTGGACAGTATGTCTCTGCAAATTAGAGAGCTCATCCCAAATGAGGGTCCTCAGGGAGGACTTTATCTGTTCAAGTCTCTGACTGCAGGAAACGTCTTGTGCTGCTCTTTGTGTCTGGGACACCAGCTCCTAAACAGGAACAGACACCTTTCAGAGTTGAACTGACACAGGCTAAGAGCAATTTCATGCATTCATTCACACAGTAAATAATAACAGGCCGAATTGTGATATTCTGTCTCATAAGCAGCACCTTCAGCTCTTGCATCTGAGATTCATGTGATTACTGAACTAAAGACCAGTAAATATATATATATATATATATATATATATCAGGCTGCAAACAGAAAAAAAATATTAATCATATAGTGGTAAAACTATGGCTTAGAAGGCTCTTTCTTGAAAGCGAAGAAAGGAGAATGCAGGTTCTTTTGAGCTTGGACTTGTAAGTTACCACCTACTTTTCTTTCATTACCAAAATTACAGTGTGAAATATGTAGAAAAAATTTCTATTTGGTCCAAAATCAGTACCTGAATGCAGACTAAAAGCCAATAAAAATCAATAGCCATATAAAGCTACTTTTCTGGTTTTGACTTTTTTCTTTCAAAATTTCCACAATCTATCATTTCCACTATTTCATTAAGTAAAATCATTCCAAAATAAAATGTATAAAAACAATATGATGGCAAATGAAATACTATGTTGATGGCTGCCTCTGAAGGAATCTACATTGTTCTCTTTCTATTCAATGATGATTGGAAGTATTTCTGGTCATTTTGCCCTAAAAGATCTATTTAGCAATACTAATACTTCTACTAATAATCATAACAACAACAACAACAGCACAACAGCAGCAGCAGCAGCAGCAGCAACAACAACAACAACAACAATGATGATGATGATGATGATGATGATAATAATAATAATAATAATAATAATAATAATAATAATAATAATAATAATAACAACAACGAATCCCCCAGCATTACAATGTCATGGTAATGCAAATATTCTTTAATGCAGGAAACAATTACAGCTTCTAGGGCTATCATAATACTTTGTTTTCTCAGTAGCCATTCATTAGATAATCTGTCCTTACAAAGGACAGTCTTACTCTATATCTTTGCCAGAATCCAGGTGTATGGGGAAATCCCATTGCTAAGATCTGCTAAACGCAGCTGTAAAGCCATATACTGATAAAGGATTCTGTCCTAGTTACAGAGATTGGAGTTTTGTTTATTCTATACCTGTAGTGGGATGTTTCCCCTGCCACAGGATACCTTATCTTTTCTGCCTATCAGCTGGTTCTATTGCTCAAGGCATCTTCCTCCTCACATGAATTTGTTAATTGGTGAAATTTTTCAATGAGGATAGCTTGTGTGGAAGTGAGTTATTTTGGGGCCATGGAGGTGACATTTCTGGCTGACAAATAAACATCTTGCCTTGAAAGCAACATCATAGGAAGACAACACTGAATTTTTGACTGACAGACACTTCACTTTACAAACTATAAAAACTATATAAAAGCACTCTCACAAAGCAGAAATCTTCTGCACATTCCCTAGAAATGTGTGTGGGATCTCTTCTCAAGGTTTGGGACACCTATAACCAAAAGCAACTCTCTCAAAGGTTGAGTGAAGAACTCTGAAGGACCTCAATTCAGTGGTAATTTACATTGACTCCTAGTTATACTGTTTTCTAGTTATAATTTAGGTAACTTTATGTCATGCACTGTTTTATGTAATCTACTTATAGTTCTTTTGTTTATCTGTGTAGTACCTTTGTTTAAGGCTTTTTTTTCCTGTTAATCTCCTGTCTATTCAATGAATAACTCATAAAAGACCTGATTTGCCATTCCTAAGAACTTGCAAGCCAGAGTGCTTTAGGTGCAGGTCACCAAAGCTGAGCTGCTGCCAAAATCTGAGCCTAAGGCAGGGTTTATCTAACACTCTTACCCAATCCATCACAATACCACCCACTCAATGCAAAAGGGAAATTCCTGGGTTTTTTTGTAAATGGGGACTCCAACATATAATCTCTCTTAGTTTGTTTTGTTTTGTTTTCCCCCTCACTATCAAGAGGGTGCAGCTTGAGAAGTCTTAATTTCCCCCCAGAATTTTTAAAACCAGTGTATGTTTTTATGAAAATCACCTGCTGTTGCAGAAATTGAGCTGATAGTCTGAATCATGGATGACATTATGATCAGAAAATTAAAAGAATTCCCTTCTGCATCTAGAAAAGAAAACATAAATAAACAGCAAAATCACATCCAGTGAATGTAAAGAATTTGCATTAAAGAATAAGTGACACCAGGGTATCACCTGGTTATTAATTTAATGCCAAATAACAGTGCTCACACTTTGGATAACATTTTTCTGATGTTGGTCTAGAAATATTATTCAAGGATGACCTAAGCATGTGTCTCATATTTTAGTTGTCAACAGAGGCTTTTTTCCTAATATAAAATATAAATCAGTCATCCAGTACCACTCAAAACTGTCAGCATATCCAAGAATGGCACAGGCAATCCTGAGTGACCCTTGTGTTGGGAGTCAGAACTGCAGCCCACACTTCTCTTCATGCATGCCATGGTGTTTGGTTATACAAGATTCACTGGTGACAAACCAAAAGCCTTCAGAGCTCATCTAAATCTTAGAACATATCTGCTTCTTTATTTCCTATCTGTTGTTTATTTGCTCTTAGGTTTTCAGTTATTAGGCTACATCCCTTTCTCTTGGATGTCTGGAAACCTTTCTCTAACCAGGGCAAATCTCAAATCCTATTCAGTATTCTTGACTTAAGATCATTATCAGAGAACTATGAATATCATAATAATTTTTTAAAATATAAAAGGAAAAGTAGAATCTTAAAGTAGGATATTTTTGTTTGGGATAGGATATCTCTGGGTTCAAAAGTCTGTTCTCAGGACATTTGCAGACATTTTAATGAAAAAAAAAAAAAAAACACCGTCCCTGCTAAAATACAGGATACAAAATCCCATACTCTTGGAATTATGAAAATTATATGTTACTTCAGTATGTGCATTAGATGTTTAAAAGATTTCTGAATTTCTGCAAAACCACTAAGATTTGAAACAGACTCAAACCCAACAGAATTAAAACCTCATTTTATAATTTGCATAATATTTTATATGAAAAACTATGATGAATATAAAAAAAAGAGAATTTTCTGACTTTTTGACATATAATACTTGGAACACATGGAAGGCAGCAACTAAAATGCATTTTCTCACTGTTATTTTAATATTATAAATGCTTGAAGAAGCAATTTATTTTCCTGAACTTCCTTTGAATAACTAGCTGTAGGAAGAACCAAATAAATAATATGTTGCTGTGATTGCTGAAGTTGTGGCAGGAAAAAAAAGTGAACATAAATGATCTGCACTTAATTTTAGTCAATAAATGCAATAAATGCAGGAACTGAACCAGAGAGAAAAGAAAAAAAAAAAAAAAAACCCTGACTTGCTGTTATGGGTCTTCAGATCTTATAACCATTCATGAGTACAGGTTTCTCAGGGAATTCCATAACAAGACTGTCTTTCACTCTCTTTACAGCAGTAACTGTGACAGATTTCTGGAACTGAAGGTTAGGAGTATTGGTTACAAATTCCTGCAATGTTCATATGCTTGACATTAGAGACTCATCAGAGGACTGTGTGTTCAGACGCCACAAGGGAACTCCTGACTGGATCCAGTTCAGATGAACAGTTGTGGGGTGTTGAAGCAAATACACTGTGGTAAAACATTATAAAACTATATCCAGATGTGCCTAAGGCTGAGGTGAAAGATGAAATTACCATGAGCCCAGCAAAGAATTCAGTGGTGATAACTCAATGTAATCCTTCACCCTCGTTTCAGAAGGAGCCTACAATGGTCATTCTTAGTAGGGACCCAGATAAACATTGAGCATAAATACAGGGGAAAAATTATTGATAACTGCAAACTAATTGTGGGGGAGAGGGGTGAAAGGACAGATATGACAAAACCAAACAATAAAAAAAAGCCCAATCAGAAAAACCTCATACATAAGATTTACTCATTTTAATGAGACTTTCCTAATTTAATCAGGCAATATGGATTATTAGACTACTAAATCATTATCCAGACAAAAAAATTAAATGTATATATTCGTGTATATGTTGTGCTCTCTTTTGTTATAAAATTTGTAAGTGAAACAGTAGGCATGCCAAGAAGTTAGAAACCCAAAGTTAACATCTCATTTTATTCTTCACAATGCAGATGAACTTTCATAGAAAATTATTTGATAGAATAGCTATATATTTTTATGGAGCAGAAGGCATTCAGATTTTTGTCTTATTTCTAGCTCAACATTTTCTTTCTTGGAAAAGAAAAAGAACTCCCAGATTTATCTGCCCTTTATGCAGGCATAGTATTTGTCTTCCTGTTACATAAACACTGAATTATTTATAAGCATTTATATACTTAATATGCCCCAACAGTTTTTTTTTTAAGTTTAATAGAAAGGAAATGATAAATGCTAACCATTAAATGGATAGTATTCATGAATGCAAATATTATTCTAATAATATTATTTTGAAAGCTGGAATTAAGATTGTTTTCAGAGTTTTACAAATGTCAATAGCTGTAACTACTATGTTATGACAAGTGAACTTTTATGATATGATCACTGTTTTATGATAAAATGTTTAAAACCTAAATTGCAGGTACCAAGTGGTAGTACTCTCAGTGTAATTAAAAAGAAATTAACCTGTGGTGTTCCAATGACCTCTGACAAAGCAATCATTTGTATTTCACATTCATAATTATGTCATTAAAATCAAAAGAAAATTTTAAAAATTATTTTGTTTGCTATTGTTTGGCTTTGCTATTGTTTTAATTGCTATCGTATTTTTTATTTTTGAGATACTTTTGATTTCAGGAGAAGTTGCACAAAAATATCTCTAAAAATCCCACAATAAATTATCTTCAGTTTGTGTATTGTGGCACCTAAACAAATTTCTGAGAACCTGAACATAAGAGATACTGGGTTCTAATCTTGTATCATACACATATTTGTCATTAGAAATTAATTAGATGAAATGCATGCTTCTAATACCCACTGCAGTGAGAAACACACCTTACCCTATTTCTCACTGTAACAACTCATTGGTGTAACAGAAAATCAGATCACAATGTGTTTTTCCTGTCTGTGATCATAGATTAGTTTCTGCACAGGAGGAGATTTCTCAGTAAATGAGAAAGAGAGCAAGTAGACTCTGACTCAGAGTTTGATACGAGCTATTGCTCCAGAACACTTGCCTAATGAGTTTAAACTTTTTATGTTTATATACTGCATAAGACGGGATAAGAGAAAAAGGCTTCAAGTTACACCAGGGAAAGTTTGAACTAGGTAATAGGAAAAACTTCTTCACCTAAAGGGTTATTAAGCAGTGGAACAGGCTGCCCAGGGAAGTGATCAATCCACCATTCCTGGAGGTCTTTAAAAGATTTGTAGGTGTGGCACTTAGGGACATGGCTAAGTGCTGGACTTAGCATCTATAGGTTAATGGTTGGACTAGTTGCTGGTGATCTTAAATGTCTTTTTCAACCTACACAATTCTAAGATTATGTGTAAATCATGAAAAGAAGTGTCACCTTCAAGTGCATTAGGTAAAGAGCTTAAATTCAGCAATTTAATGTTGACAGACTGGTTGGGCCTGAGGGTCTTAGCTTTCCTGGGGCACTGGCAGACAAAGAAACACTGAGGGTCAAAGAAATCTCCCCTTTTCACATGACAGAAATGCATAAAAAGAGTTATGTACTTCAAGAAAAAGCAGGGTTTACTTCACTGTACTTTTTATTCTTGGAGTATTATCCTGACGAAAGTACTGCACTAAAAAAAACAGCAGGTGCCAGACTAGACTGGATCATGTCTGACCAACATGGGACAAAAACTGAACAAAAGTTTCCTCTAAACTGTGTCCCACACTGAAATGTGTCCTCTAAAATGCTATCTAAAGCACATAAACCACATGCATCATATCTCTCTCTGTATCATATCTCTTGCTAAACATGAGGAAACATACCAAGGATGATTGCCAAAGATTAGGAATTTACTGGATAAGAAAAAGAATATTTCTTACTGAAAAAGAAAGAGAAGGAGAGGTTTTGAGTGACAGATGATTATTCATACCTACTGCTGAGTCTTTTAGTCCAATATGCCAGGTTTATATAGAGTAAGACCTAAGTGACTGCAAACCAAGATTTCTTTACACAGGTAAAATTCTCTAACAAACAAACTGTAGAATAAGATACTCTTCCTGCTTCTTTCAATAAAAGTCTCAGTATAATAGATAGAAGTATTCCTAGCCTGTGCACTGCCTTCAATCTGATGGGTTAAACTTCCTGCAAGAGGAAAGAGCTGAATGCAGGCTTTGTTTGCTCAGTGAGTTCTGATTACCATATATGCCATATATACATGTAGATATTTTTTAAGTGATAACCTTCTCTGTATTTCACAGGGATCTTGATAAGGCTTCTCACAGGATTTAGGCAGAAGCATAATTGTTTCATAAATTGAATATAGCTTAGCATTAGGATCCTTAGGCCTGTTAAAATTGCTCAAAGGTCAAATTATAATAAGCAGACAGCTGCTGGAGAAGAAGACAGAAAACTGAACTTTGAGATATACAAATAAAATGTCACTTAAGTCCCACTTCAAGTACCTCTGTTCCTGATGGATCCTGCCCCAAGGCATATAATTACCTATTCCCTGATGTCAAAGTTTCCATTCAGATTTCTGCAAATTTTTTTTCTATTTGCTTTAATTGCTTTAAACATGGCAAAACCACTTCAGGGATGTAAGCAAAATAATGCATATGAAATCAATTGGCATAAGACGTGGAAATGATGACACATTTCTCAGAGGGGCTGAAGGTTAAGAGCTAAATTAAACTTTTCTTTTTTTCCTCTTGTTGTGGTAGCAGTGGGGAGGGAAGGCAGTGCCAACAACTGGATCGGAATCAACAGCAGCATCTGTTACTGGGATAGCCAGAAGCTCCCCTACAATTTTATTTTTATTCAAAAAGCGGAGTAGACATTTATTCTGCAAGCTGAGGGAGATTCAAAATATTCTTAGTGCTCTGATATAACATCATAATAATGACTAACTATTAATTCCTCATCCATGACAGATAAAGTTCTTATTGAAAGACAGAAGGAAAGGCAAGGAAAGAGATGTTTATTTATGACACTAAGATAGAAGATGACTCTTACCCATGCCTTCTCTGGATTTCAGTTTGCGTTCCTCTGCTAGTTTTGACTGGAACAGAATTTGTTTTCTTCATAAAACCCCATATATTACTGTCTTTTGGATTTGTGAATAAAAGAGTACTAATAACAGGGAAAAGCTTTAGTTACGGCTAAGCAATGCTTACACATCCTCAGGGCCTTTCCTGCTCCTCACCCTGCCCCATGAGCTATAAGGCTGGGAGTGCACAAGAATTTGAAAGGGGACACTACCAGGACAGCTAATCCCAGCTAATCAAAAGGATATCCCAGAACATATGGTGTATTGCTCAGCATATAAATCTGGGGGAAGTTGAAGGACAGGGAGGATGTTTGGACTGATGGCATTTGTATTCCCAAGTCACTGTTATGCCTGATGAAGCCCTATTTTCCTGGA
Source organism: Emberiza elegans (assembly GCA_024865655.1). Lineage (NCBI taxonomy): Eukaryota > Metazoa > Chordata > Aves > Passeriformes > Fringillidae > Emberiza > Emberiza elegans. The sequence continues at coordinate 31,914,468 of JALJVW010003023.1, read as the reverse complement.
GATGGCTGCACACCTGCTTGCCAATGGGAAGTGGTGAATGAATTTCTTGCTTTACTTTGCTTGTGTGTGCAGCTTTTGCTTTCCCTTTTAAACTATCTTTACCTCAACTCCCTTTTTTATCGGTTTTAGCCTCTCAATTTTCTCTCCGCCTCACTGTGGAGGAGTGACTGAGCAGCTGTATGGAGCTGAGCTGTCTATGATATCTGCAGTACTGTGCTGTTTGTAAAAACCAGCAGTTAACCTATAATAGCCTGTTCCATGTTGGTACCAGCCTGGGAACACTATCTTCAGATGGCAAAGAACACCTGCATGTTCCGAAACCCCTTTTTCTTGCAGTTGATACTGCAGGTTTTACTAAAAGTTGTTGGAAATAGCATGTACTATTTATTAATTGACTTTTTTTAAAAGTGTGAAATTGTTCTAATTAATAATATTTAAACTGTGAAAATAATTTCATAATCATATTTATGGAAAAATTGTCCAAAGCTCTTGAATGAAACAAGTTTTAAAAATTGTCACTACAAAAAGAATGAATTAGAATAATTATATAAGTATTAGTGCAATTTAAGCAGAATCCTGTGAACTCTGTAATCTAAAACAGTGTGTTGTGCATTTGCAGTGATGACAGTCAACTGCATACTGGGCCACTTTTGCAAGGATGTTGTACAGCCATTATATCAGGGAAAGTGGCATACCCTTCATTCTGTTTCTTACGAGGCTGGAAAACTGCAATGTGATAGGAAAGTGGTATCGTGCTTTTGATGCCTTCATATGAGACAGATGTTGACAAACTAGGGAATTCAATGAAATGACTAAAGGGGCTGAGTCCGAAGAATAAAAGGATAAAGGAGAGGATTGACTTATAGGCCTCATCTACACAAATCAGGGATGTAAAACAAGAGTTACTCCTGTGAAGTATCTAGAAGGATAAGAAAACAACTAAATAAATGAAATTGTGGTTGACTTTGAGGAAAAAATTCTTGACAGTGAACAAAGCTGGGCATCAGAGGTGGTTTCCCAGAAGGGCTGTGAGATCTCCACCTTTTGATATTTTCATAATTCATCTAGACAAGACATGAGCGATGTGACCTGTTTTTGAAATTATCTGTGCTTTTAACAAAGGTTGGATTAAACAATCTTCAGATATACTTTGTAATTTTAATTTTCAAGAATTCCTTAATGCTAAACAAAATTTATTTTACTGCAAATTGATGATCTTCCATTTACAGGAAGTGTAGACATCTTATTTTCCTAGATGTTTCCTGTAGGAGAAGAATGTTTTCAGTTTCTCTTAATTTTGTCAATGTTAAACCATTTAAACTTAAAATTCCAATCCTGGATATTTGTCTGATGATATAGCAGTGACTGCACCTTTCTTTTCTTAAATGAAGTTTAAGGAAAATATCTTGTTCTACATATTTGAAGTATAGTCATGCTGATTGGCTTTTCCCATTTGCCATTCTTCTGTTTTAGTAGATTTTTTTAAAATTTGCTTGACAGCTGAAAAATAGATTGATTAAAAGAAAAATATTCTCATTAATCAATAGAAATTTCTGTATATAAATTGAAGATGTGTGGGGTTTTTTGGTAGAAAAGATCAGGGAAAAAAAACCAGGGATATTAACAGAGGGAGAAATGGCAGAGTTTAGGAGAGGAGTTGATTCTGAAAGAGGATGGTCCGGTACAGCAAAGAAGGAGAAGTGCAGGGACCAAATTAGGCAATGGCAGGAGATAGTAAATATGCAGTAGAACCCAGGAAGGGAATGGACAAAGCATGGAATTGTTGGACTGGCAAGAGAGAAAAAAACAGGAACAGAGACTGAGCATGGAAAGGTAGTGCCAGAAGAAAGTGAAATGACAATAATAAGGAGTGTAGAAGTCTTTCACATCAGACAAACATCTCTCCAGAGTTTTAGTTGAAAACTATTCTTCCTGAATGTAATGTTCCTTTTTAATTTTAAAACACATCTATCATAGTGTCTCACAACTCCAAATGTCTCCATCCTTCTGTAAAGCTAGGCTAATGGAGAAGTTAAGAGCCACCTTATTGCTATATTCCACTCAATTAATTCATATGATAAGCAAACTGAAATTCCTGTAAAGATCCTGAGCCTGCCAATTACTTCAGGGGATGACTATTATTTTTCTGTGCTATGAAATTTTTCTCTTTGGTGCATAAAATGATACATGGGTGAGTATTAGAGTTACAAAGCAATCAAAAAGTTAGGAAAAACAGAAATAAATGTTGGCTGCCTTATAGCAAAAAAATAGCTTCTAATGGTATTATTATGCCACATTACATGATGTTTATCTGCCTGGAGGCTGAATTATATTTGCAGGAGTAACCTTTATTCTCACCTTTTCTAGTCACTTTAATGATTCATTTTTCAACTTTCGTATTCTTTTAATTACATACCTATATGGACATATCCTTAGCATGCAGATATAAAAACCATAATTAATTCAGCTTTAGGCTACTTCACATTTCCCATTACAATTATTCATCAGTACACCGAGTTTTTGGGGTTTAGAATATTACTGTAATCAGGACTAGTAATACTAGCACACCCCAAATGCAGAGAAAAAAGTTATACAGTCACAGCTTATCAGATGTTTTCACAAGGACACTTAAAAATCTTCCTTATTCTTGGAAAGTCTCTGTTTCTAAATATATTATGTTCTTCAGTGTTTTTTTTCTTCAGGTTTATAATTAGTATATTTATTTATTACAGATAATGTTGTCATAGTTTGAAACTGGCATATTAAATATTTTCTATGAAAAAAATCTTAGAATGTTGGTATTTTTCATTACAGTAACAGTAAACACTGTTTGCATGTCAACTAATGAAGAAAGAAAAAATGCAATTAGGCACATAAATCTTTAGTGGCTATTTCATTTTTGATTGCACTATTTGTATTAATTTAGACCTTTTTACCTTGTTATTGGTCTTACAGTTTAGTAGAAAAATACTTTAAATATATTTTGTTCTCCACAGAGGTCATAAAGCTGAGACGTTTTATATCACTTCTTCACAATCGTAAAACTGAAGCAGCTATTTTTCTGCATAAAGTATTGTTGTTGCTTATGTAAAGCATGACTTCAAGTGATTCATCTGAATTCCTGGGCAAATGAAAAACTTTTTACTGTAAAGATTTGAGGAGAGAAGATTGTCTCAGAGAGAAATAGACATATTTTCTAACATAAAGGAGAATGTTGCTAATATAAAACACATACAGCAGCATAAGACTGACAGCTGCTGAAACATATGTATATAAATTATATATGACCTTGCTTGAAGACTTATTTTGGTCCTCATCAATAATGAGTAATTATACAAAAAGTTATCAAATAAACACATTTTATAAAATAAAAAGAAAAAATGTCAAAGATGTTTTCGATAGCTTACTATTTAACAGGTATCTGCAAATAAATGAAAGACTTATTTCCCTGGGATATCCTCCTCCCCCAAGGTATAAGAGCTTATGCTGATCTGCTGCTGTTTAACAAGGAAAAATATCTAATTGTGGATGTATTTATGCTGTCTCAACTTTCATTCTCCATGAAGCCATATAGAATAAAATCCATATTTCTCAAATCCAGATATGTTTTCTATTCACTAGCTTACAAGGTTCTCAAAAAGCAAGAAAGTATGTACCACAAGGTAATATTGTCATTGTTCCCTTCTTTGAGAGTTTTGGGACAGAAGAGCATGTAACATTTTCATTCTGGGAAGTCCATTATATATTAGATTTATCAGGCAATTGTAGAACTCTCATAGTTATAATGCAAGGGGGGTTTGGCTTATATTTTATTTAACCAGTATCCATCTAATTTATTCCTAACCATAATTTAATCTTTTATTCATATGAGATCACAATATGTGCATCATTAATGTTTTACCTATTTCATTGGTCACAGCTTTGCTAATAAAGTGATGCTTGGGAGATCATGGTTCAGGTTCTTTTTTGGAAGAATCTCTGAAACTTTCTTAAAGGGTGTAATGACCAAAGAAAGAAGAATAAAGGAAGAAAGGAAGAGGGAAGAATGACAGGAGAAAACCAACTTTTTTTTTTTTTTTGGAAATTGATTGAGATAAAAATTTTCATTGTTGCTAGTATTTTCATTTATGATTTTACCTAATGTTCAAATTTTCAAGACTGATTTTTCTTTCTAACTGGTCTCCATAGACTTAGTTACTGAAGAGAAAAAACCTCATTTTTTAAGAGTTTCATTTTACAAATTTCCTTTCTAACCATAGAGTAATTTTTATGGGCCAAGCCTCCCTAGTTAACATTTGTGACTACTCAAGATACAAGCAGCAAGATAAGGGTAGATCTAAAAATGATTTCAACATTTCAGTACTAACTATACTGAAATTTGTAGGACTCAAATTTCAGTCACCTTTCTACTAAGATCCAAAATATGAAAGCTGAGGCCTGGATTGGTCATAAAATTATCTGTAAAGATTTTTGGTATCTACTCACTGGAGCTGTAATTAAAGATCTTTTCTCACCTTAGCAAATAACTGCCATGAAGAAACAACTGCAGAATCAGACTTATATTGTCATCTCATTAATTACTTCTTACAAGATGCAGCACTTTCAGAGGGTGGAGAGATCAATCATACAGGAAATGCTTTTTTTAGAAAGAACTGAAACTGGGATACTGAAATATTGGGCTGAGAGCTCTGGCCATTGAACCAAAACATTAAAGAGATAGGAAAGTGAATTTATATTTTGTTAAATATTGTTAAGGGATCTAGAAAATTTACTAGCAAAGTCTAGAGACCCTACATATCTTTAAAATTATGTGACTGTTGAAGAGATATTTAAGGATGTAAATTTTGGTTTACTGGCATATGTGTCATCATTATATATGAGATATAGTAATTTAAACCTTTTTAGAAATCTTAACCTTAATTATTTTGATTACTCATGTTGTGATGTTCACAGTAAGAAGCATCCATTTTTTTTTAGTGTATTCTTTTGGAAAAAGCAGGTACCTTTCCTCTTCACAAAGAGCCTGTACTATAATTTTTTGTGAGGGATTGCTCCAAAATGAATAGAACTTTTCTTAATATAGAAGAGTCAGTACAACATTGCAGCCTACCAGAATGCACAAGCCACGCCACGTAGAACTGTTTGCCCAGAACTATAGCCATATAGCTTTTAAATATCTGCATGGAATGAACTCCAAAACCTTCCTGGGCAACCTGTGACAGTCCTCAGTCACTCTTACAGTGATAAAAGATAATTAGATAAAAGGATTCTTGTCCTTAGTTTTGGGGGGCTTATTCTAGATGTATCACTTAGATTTCATCCATGTGTATAAAAACATAGCTATAATTAGGGTGAATCATCCAATCCTAGAATAGAACAGACACAAAGAACCAAACTCTGGATGAAGAGTAATACAACAGAGAGTTCTGAACACTGTTCTTTACCAGATATTTCACTTTTAATTGGACAAAACTAGATGAGACAAATTTGAAGTGCAGCTACTCTTTTTACAGTAAATACAGAGAAATAAATTGTGGTGCAATTTGTCTTGTCCAGAAATAAATTATTAAACTATGTTAGATGAGCAATGTCACAACAGTATCTATTTCCATAGCCTGAAAGAACTGAGAATGGAGTCAAAGTTGATTAACTCAAATGTAGATTCCAAAGACATTTCCATTTTTTCTATTATTTATTCTTTCCTGTAAGATTTGTGAACTAGCAAGAGCTTGGGTTTTAATCTAGCAGAGTTTAGAATGGTAATGATAATATTTATGTAAATGTTACTGAATATTATATCCTTTTTGAAAGTTTACCACACCTGTTGAGTAGCATGATGTTAATTGAATCTCTATAATTGCTGTCTGTGAAGTTGATTATTTTGTGAAATTACATGCAAACCTGACATTTGTGCTGATCATCTCCTCTAAAGGCATTATTTATGTCAATATTTTGAATGAATCAAGTGATCTCCTCCATAGCATGATGGGTTGAGAGTCTTATTTTTACTTCTCTGTAATGACAAGATGAAGCAAGATGAGCTCATTAATGGCAGATTTATTAATCCTGTTGCTACTGACAAGACATATATTGAACCCTGTATTATAATGCTTCCATTTTCTCATAGATTCTGGCTTATATACTATGACCATCTAATTTACTTTTACTGTACATTTTGCTGATAATTTTTGCTGCTCCAGGCTATCATTATTTGTCTGTTTGTTTGTGAAAATAATGGTAAATGTATAAAAAGATTTAAATATTAGACTAAACAGTACCACACAAGATGTAAGGATTGAAAGAAGTCTCACAGAGACCTTGAGAGATGAAGTTTTGAATGTCTAATTGTATATAAAAGCAGAAGACCAGATTAAGCATCACAAAGAAATTCTTGAGACAGAGAAAATCTAGAATATTATGATTTCTATCAACAGGCAAAAAATTCACCTCCCATATGTATTCATCTCCATAGGTTCTGTGACCTGGTCCCAAAGATGGGGGAAGAAGTTGTCTCTGAGAAGGTATGAGTCAGATGAGAACTGGACACTGAAATTAGTTGGAGAAAACAGCATCTGAACAACCTGCATTTTAGTTCTAAAAAATTGTTTAGAACTATGGTTCATCTGTCCTTCATATTATCAGTCACTTCATCTTACTAAGGTAGGAAGCAAAAAGAATGGTGGCAGAGAATTTTGATGTAACCAAAACACCTATTTAGCTCTGGGAATAAAATTGAAGGTGGGCATGTTGGTCAAGTAGTTTCTTCCCCGTCTTGTGGGTGAAACAGCAAGACATGGAGAGGAGCAGGTGCATTCTACAGGTCAATTCCTGTTTGTGCAGGTAATGTGATCAGCAGGGATTTAGCATTTGTGATCCTAAAGACTTTGAAGATGAAGGAATGGTGGGGATAGACAAGCTCCCCCTCATCCATACTTCTAAAACAGCAGCTCAAATTATGAAGACCTTTTGTGGGATTAACAACCAGTTGGCTAGGAGTTTGTGGATCTCAGAATCATAGGAAAGTAAAAGTTATGTCACAGTTGGGCATTTTCTGCAGATACTTGCTTAACATACAAGTTTTTGTTAAGTTTTTGAAGAGCCTAATGAAACCTTGCCCATGCATACACATAGGGGTGACATGAGAGAAAAAAGGCTCACTTAGAACTAAATATGTGAGAGTGGTAAGAGTAGCTTATACTGTTACATTATTCAGTAAAGGGCAAAACTAAGAAAATTTGGGCAAGCTACTAAGTTGGAAGCTCATCCAGTGGCAACAAACTCAGGTAAAACTAATCTCATAGCTGTACCATACTGAACAACATCAAAGAAAAATACCACTATACTGTTAAAACTAACAGACTTCAGTTACAAATCAAATTGTTAATAGGCAAAAAGCTTCAAAAAATAGTTACTTACCAACTTTCAGAAAATGTTCTCTTTAGGGCTTCTTTAAAAATTGCTCTGTAAACTAATCTGAAATAATCTAAGAAATAATTATGCAGCATCTGCTTTGTAGAAGCACCTGATAAAAGTTAGTATGCAGTTTCTGACAGTCTTGATTAAGATACAAGTCTACTTTCCCCATCACATTCATTGCATGAAAAGTCAAAGAATTAATATATTGGATCTTTCCTGGGAATTAAAGTGTGATGTTGCTTGCTGACACTTACCAACAGCCTGGAGTCTGTTCATTCTCCTTCCCCTGTGCTATATTTTTTCTTTTCTCCTCTTCCTTCCTCAGCTTCCCCTTCTCAAGTCTCCCCGTCACCTTTCCCACTATGTGATATCTGTATTTCCAAAAAACAAACAAACAGTAGAAGTCAATTTGACAAGAGTCTATCAGACAAACATGATGTCAAAGATTCCTGCCACAGTCTAATGAATACTTGATATTCATTGATTAACACACTTAGTTGCTTCCCACCCTGAAGTCAGATGTGTGACATCTTAATAGAGAAACAGCACAAGTATATAACTGAAGACTCTAAGTGTGAATCCCAACCAGATGGAGGGGTAAGGAAAACAACGTTGATAAATAATTAGTTTCTATGTCTCTAAGCACGAAGTACAGCACTTAAAAACAGCAGTGATAAATCACAGTCCTTACATCAAATACTGTTTCTCTCAGTTGTTTCTGAAAGATGAAAACCTGACTTTTTACAAACTAGGGATACACAATACTGTATCCCTTTTTGGGATGGCAACTACTGAAAATTTACCAACCTAGTTTTCTTATTTAGCCATGTGCAAACCCTTACAGTGAGGTGGTTTTTTTTCTGCATGGAAACCTTCCTCCCAGAAATATTTGCTGAACACAGCCATGCAGCTTCATGTAAGGTGTCTGCTAGCATGTGAGATATTCATATATGGGCCTTGTGGAAACAATACAGAATACATTTATGCTCTCTTACAAAGTCAGCTGATGATCATACAGCAATCTGAAACAGTACTAATTAACCATTAACTAATTAACATCAACCATTGCACTAATTGATGCAAGCAATAATTTTTCAATGCAAAACTCATTGGAACACAACATCTCTGTGAAGGTATATATACATATATATATATATATATATATATATTTTTATATATTAATAAAATGTATTGAGAACCTGAACATCAGAGAAAAATAGATAGACGCTTGCTAGAAAAATATTTTACATATATTTTAAAGTGTGTTCCCTATTTCCCATAAAAAGATTTTGAGTTTAACAATTTCTTACCATGAAAATATATGCAAGAAATTATATTTAAAACTACATAAATTAAGAAAAAAAAATTCATTAGTTTTCAAAAAAAGTATCAGTTTTTATTTCTGCAGTCGATAAAAATCCAATTTTAATATTTTTGTGGGTTTTTTTAAAGCTGCATTTTTTTTTTTAAGACCTCTCTTGAAAAGCTGTTAACAAGTTTCTGACTCATTGATATAAGAACAAAGAGTAGTTATCCACCATTACTTTCTAATATTTGGATGGTTCTGTTAAGAGATGCAATCATATTTTCAGGCAAAATATGGGCACCAAAATAAATGTGTAAATGTATTTATATATTATCTATATTTTGTTTCATATATTGCCTGTGCACCTTACACATATACAAAGAGTAAAACTTTTATTTTCTAAAAAAAAGTAAAATAAATTGGTGAAAAAATTAGGTAATACTTCTAAGATAGGAAATAAAAGAAAGGATAAAAAAATCATGTGTCACTAAGCTTTTATAAAAAAATGGTGCTAGAGAACAGAACAGATGAAAGACCCTTGTCAGATTATGAAAATACATAATGCTCTGATTGTGTTATTCAGAGCTTGCTGTATGAAATGTAACACAGAGACCCGATTTTAAAATGTTCTTTTAAGAGCTATGTTGCAGGGATTCACGTGAACCTTATAAATACAATGAGGCAATTTATATGGCCCTACATATGCAGCAGCTGCAATACTCCATCACAAGAATTTAAAATTACTACATTTGCTCTTTTGTATGCCTTAACTTATTTGTTCCAGTTCAATTAAAACATGGACATTCTAAGTTAAAACAAAACATGTGGAAAATTAAGAAGATTTAGGCCTTCAATATGAGGTTACTCTAGCCCAAAGGTGTCCAAGACCTTCCTTGAGGCAAATCTAGTTCCGAACCATTTTGAGGACTGGAGATCCCATGAAAAGTAAACCTAATAGATCTGATAAAAACTATGTAAAGTCTTGCATGCCTCTTTCAGGTGTATGAACTTTCTGAACTCTCGTGTTGAGTTTCCAGATGCCATGTGAAGCTGGTCTGAAGTTCAGGTGTAGTTACTGCTGTATTACTTATCAAAAGCTTCCCTCTGACCATGAACCAAGTAACAAGTAATTATAAATAAGTAAGAAAGTATATAAATGATATCCATATGTCACTTAGGGAATTTTAGATCACTAAAATATTTACAAAACTGATGATTCAATGCAGTTTCAACCTCTAAACCAAAACTTTTCTAGGTCTTTATCAGTAAAATTTATGTTAACTGTTACTTTTTGCAAGTCATGCTTCCTATTTCATGTCACACAAAGTAGAAAATCTCCAAATGTTTTAATGTAGACTAGTTGAGAGTGAAAAGTACCACAGAGCTGATGTCCTAAAATTAGCATCAACAACTGTGACCCTTGATTGGTGTTAGCCATTGAAGGAACAAGCCACAGAATTCTTGATGCAAGTAAAGTGGAGCCAAATTCAGCATCTTGTTTTTTTTCTTACCAGACCCCAGACTCACAAACTAAACCACAGGAAGTTCTTTACTTCCAAGGTTGACAGAGCACTGGAACAGGCTACTCAGCCATGTATCTTTCAGCTCCCAGAGAATCCCTTTCTCTGGAGATATTCAAAACCCACCTGGATGTGATGCTGAGAAACCCACTCTAGGTGAATCCACTTTATCAGGGGCTTTGGACCAGATAATCTTCCAATGGTCCTTCCAATCCCAACCAGTCTGTGATACTGTGATCTCTTTTTATATGATGCTTGAATCTCTTCAGCTCCCAGCCTTTGGCTGTCCCTAGACTACACACTGTGCAGTGGTTGAAATATTACTTTCCCAGCCCACCAGATGTCACAGACTGCTACTCCAAATTCTTAGATGCTTCTTATCTCACTGTAAAATCAATCTTTTCCCAGTTCTCAAGCCTCTGTTCATCATTCTAGGCTCTTTCAACCTGTGCTCATATTTTTAGGGCCTTTGACATTACCCTATGCTTAAACTTCATGGCACAACTCCTTCGTGCTAAACAGAGGCCAGGGCTACTTTTTAGCACGGGACAATTGAGCCTCTAAAGTTCTTATCCAGTCATGGTTTATGGGTGTGCTTGTGCTTGGGTTCAAACACACTTAATGTTTAAGCCTTAGAGTTCTTCACTTGCTGTGGGTGACACAGGACTTTACTTTGGCTATGGTCCAAATGAAAATAAGCAGGATGTTCCACCCATAAAAATCAAACAATTTTCAACAAACTTCAAGATGTTTTCAAAATATTCTCTAGGGATTTTCCTAACTAGAAGCTTTCAATTTTCTCTGAAAACAGAATTTATTTTTGTGTCATTTAATTGCGATGTCTGGGGCTTCCAAACAAAGATGTTGAATGTACAACTTATTCCTCAGCCTCTTAATTTTAGAATAAATCTAAGCATCCTGGTAAAACATTTATAATTGCACACTTCTTTGACACTAGACAACAGATCAGTATATATAATAAAGCGAGCCTCTCTAGGTAGGCCCTATTATTATATATAATGCCCAGCTAGCTCAGTAGTCAAGTCTTTAGCAGAGACCCAATAGCTGAGTTAAGCAGGGGCCAAGCCACCGGGCTCCTTCCTAGCGAGCTAGTGATATTCAGCTTAGTGATTTCAGCTCTTTCATGAATTCAGCTCAGCTGCTAGGAAGGATCGCCTCGGGGCAACGGCATAGCAGATGGAGAGAGAGGGGCAGAGAAGACGCCGTAGTTCCGCAGTGATGGTTTATTCGGGAGGTCTGCGAAGGGGTACAGCGCTTCTTCTTCTCCCACTTGTGGGGGTACAGAGGGCTATTTTTATAGCCTTGGCATGGATCCAAAACCAGCCAATAGCCGCAGGTTTAAGCATATTCCTTAACTGACCAATAGCTAAAGGTTAAATAGTATTGCCTTAACTGATTAAAGGGCTAACACGGTCGGGTCAGAGGGACAAGATAACACTTGCTCAGGAATGACTCAGCATTCAATTCTCCAAGGAGCTTTTCCTGTATCTTTGGGGTTCACTACAGATCAGTACCAAAAATCACTATAAGTTCTCAGTGAATAAGGACATTTCTGAATACTATATTAGCATAGTGCAAAGAAGGTAAGAGTTTGAGAAGAAAGCTGCTGCTGAACATTGGTTCAAAAATGCCCTTCAGTCAGCTAAGGAAAGCAATTTTAAAATTGTTAAAATGCCAAAAGGTGTAAAACTTGACTATGCCTAAAATGTTCCTATATTTTTTGCAAGTCCTCTGACATTTATAAATGAAACCAATTGGAACAATTGCACCATTTGCATTTTCCTTCCCTGAATCTGTTTTTTTTTCATTGCTTGCAGAAGAGTAACTGTATATATCATGGATATATCATGGATGTAGACTATTTTGGAATCCTAAACTCCATATGTCCAAAAATATCTATGACCCTAAATAATTAGTTTACTAGTTTAAAATAATCCTCAAGGTATTTTGTACAATTTTTCAGCTGATTTACAGAAATATATATCAACTTGCTCTTACTGTGGAAATATTTTGATTATCACAGCTTTATCCTAACTAGAAGATGGTGTAGAAAAGTAGATTCTGTAATAGAGACAAGCTAGCTTTATTTCACAAGGTGCTCAGTGTGCTCAGTTTCCTTTGGTATCTTTAGATTTAACAGTATATGTGTTTATTGGGAAGAAAGTCTTCACATGAATTCTCTGCTCTTTGTCCTTCTATTTTTCCCTCTTATGTCAGAGTGCCAATCATTGTATTAGTTCACTTTGAATTCCTTCCAGCTGTTGTGTGAAAAGTAGATATATACTTACTGTGACCCTCACAATGTGAACAACTTACGTAAATTGGACACCAGTTGTGGCATATTGGTTTTGTATCACGTTGCATTTGAAGAAATCTTGCCCACAAATTTTGCAAAAGGAGAACTCACTTTGATTATTTGATTAGAAAATTCAGTTGGTAGAAATGTAAGCATATGTTAACCTTGATCAATAATTAGTAATTTTTTAATACCAGTTTGCATATGGACAGCAAATGATACAGATAAATCTAATATATTTCTTAAAAAAAAACCTGGAATAATGAAAAATATCAGATAACTTAATATTCAGAAAGGTGATATAGTTGTATTTTACATTGTTCTCAAACTCAACTGCAGTAAGATTGTACCCTAGTGTCATGGTTTGAGCCTGGCAAAATGCCAGTGCCCCCCATGAAAATACTTTCTCCCTGGTACTTGCTGTGAGATGTGCCTAGGAATAAGCAAAGCAGTTCTCTACTTAAAACTATAGAAAACAGAACTTTATTAACTACACACTACATAGGTATAGGAAAGAAAAGAAAAGACAATCTCAAGGAAAATGAAAACTCTACAGAATACAGCTCCTCCTCCTCCCCCCACCAAATTCCCAATACAATTACATCTTTCGGTCCAGCAAAAACCACCCTTACAAATACTCAATCATCAATTCCTTAAGAGGAGGAGTCCTTCTTGTATGCCCTGGGCTTTTGGTCACATATCACCACCCGGATTGGAGATCGTGACCCCTTCCTCCCATTTCAGTGCTCTCACCACTGAACATGGACTAGAGCTACTTTGAGGGTTGTCTTTTTAAGGATTCCATCGTCCCACTCCAAAAAAAGGCACAGTCTCCATTTTGGGACATCTGTCCCCCCATTATTTCACCTCCTGGGCCGGGAGGCTCCCACACTGCCCTCTTAACTCTGGGACACGGTGGCTCCCCCTGAAAATAGTCTCTGTATTCAGGAACAGTCCATGGCTCTACAAAAAGCGTCCAGCAAAGAATGCCACTCCACATCTCTTCTACCCTAGGTTCTTCTCACAGTCTCTCCCCTGCTCAGTCCTTTAAAATACTTGCTTAAATCTTTCTTCATTTCCTCTCCCGGAAGGGTCAGTACTCTGCAAAAGCTTTCATTGTCCAAGAAAAGGGTTAAAACTCCACAGCTCACAACCCACAAGCAGCCGGACTCCTTCTGGTTCAACCCCCCTCCTCTCCACAGGCCGGGCAGGCTGGCAGCACACGATATCGAGCTTCAAGGCCAAAGCTCAGCCCAGGCAGCAAGCACAGACACAGTCTCTCTCTCTCTGTCTCCCCAGGGGAGGGGGGCTGCCCAGTAGCTCTCAGTCTCTCTCTCTGTCTCCCCAGGGGAGGGGGGCTGCCCAGTAGCTCTCAGTCTCTCTCTCTCCTCCACCCTTCCACCCTGGGGGGGACCAGGCCAGGCCTACCCCCATCTCGATCCAGGCCCGGGCCTACCACATGGCTGCCCCTCCCCCTGCCCAGCCGGGACAGCTGGAGCAGGGGGAGAGGTCCTTCTTCTTCCACGCCGAAGTCCCAAGAGGGCTTCCCAGGGGCAGAGCTCTGCTTTTAACCCCTGTGTGTTCTCAGAGGCGTGTCCAAATCTTAGTGGTCAAAACAGGTGTCAATCGCAAATCTACATCTTCAATTGGACTGACACACTCACTCCCAGAAACCCACTTCTCTCAAACCAGGACACCTAGTTTCTTGGATGAAGTATTTAGTATTATTATTTTATGTCTGCTGGCATTCATATGTAGGAGGCCTTGAATATATGTATTATAAATGTAGGAGGCTTTAAATATATGTATTATTTACCTGTACTATATTTGAATATCTTTACCCTGGCTGGTCCTAGTTATCCTTGATGGGCTGCAGCTGTGATGTTCTTCATTGGGCTGCAGCTGTGGTTTGTCAAGGTAACTGGGATAAAAGGGGAGTGGGCTGGTTAGTCAGGCAGAAGCCTTGGAGGAGCCCTGACTAAGGAAGATCTTGAGCTGTGAAGATCTGCTGCCCACAAGACAACAACAGAGAGGTACAGGACTTATGAAATATGTCAAATACAACATTCATACAGCAGAAATAGAAATAACTTCTTTACCATAATCAATTTGCATGAACAAACCATTTTGCATGAACAATCAGATTTAGTGATTCAGTAGATAGCTCATTAGTGTTTCTTTAGAGCAAAGATGCTCACCAGGGATGCCAGAGACCCACAGATCTTTTCTCATATAAACACAGGAAATAAATGATATTAAAGGAATATATATATATATATCATAAGAGCAGTGTATAATTGAATACACACAAAGGAATGAAAAATCTATAACCTTGCCTGACAGCAGTTTTTTTTTTCCCAGAATTCCATTTATTATAGAAATAGCAGAATAATTACCACCCTGTAGTTACCAACACCGTCTCCCCAAATTTGACATTTTTAATGATTTAAATTTAGTTAACATCAATATCTTATGATGGAAGCTCTCTTTGAAACTTAATTTGGAAGCTTCTCTGTTCTTCTTTGCTGTATGGAAGTTTAGGTTTTCTTTGATCTCTGTTGGTTTTGAGTGAATAATAGAAATACATGTTAGAAGTTTCCAGCTAGAATTTCTGCTTCTGTGTAGGCCTTATTGAAATTAGCTGCAAGAACTCCCACTGTTTTTCAGTAAAAGAAGAGAGATCCTCCTACATGTCACAGGTAGCAACAACATAATGGGTCACATATCACTGAAGTCAGTATTGCTAGAATTCAGAAGAATAGTGAAGTTCACTGTCTAGGAGTTTGCTTATGAGGGAGGCATGCTTACTCTCTCAATACTTCATATTTAGGGCAAAAACATTAGTGATGCTCAGTGGGTTTCCACATGAAAATAAACAAATTAATTTTCACTAAAAATACACTTTCAAGGATTGTCATTACTTATTGACCCAGTTAGCTTGAAATTGCATTATATAACATTCCAGAAAGGAGTAATACAAAGTACATAATATATGAATTCACAAGCAGTGTAAAGGCATACCCTTACCTGGGTACATAGATACATAGATAGATGAGGCAATTGGGCACAACCTGAAATAAAGAAGGCTTTGTTTGATCATCAGGAAACACTTTTTTCACTGTGAGGGCAACTGAACGTGGTTGTGGAGGTTGTTCAGGTAGGCTGTGGAGTCTCTGTCCTTGCAGACATTTACAAGGTGTCTGGACAGTGTCCTGGGCTACCAGCTCTAGGTAGCTCTGCTTGAGTACATGGCTGGACTGGGTTTACATTTAAAGGTCCTTCCAATCTTATCCATTTTGTGAGTTTGTGATTACTAAGACAGTAAATGTTCTCCATGCACCTGAGAGAGAAGCATAGCAAAGTGACAGACCATAATGTCAATTTGATTTTCTGTTTGTTTTGTGGTTTGGGTTTTTTTTTCATTCAATTCAAGACATTGAAAAATATACTGAATAGTTAAAATTTACTACTTTTCAGTGTAGGATTGTATTATTGTAATTGTAATTCATGATTTTTGCTGTTTGTGAAAGAACTGACGGCACATCTGATACTTGTCTCTCAACCTTAGAGGCAAAGACAGGGAAAATCTCCCTGCAAGAACAAGAAGAGGCTTAAAAAGAGGGGAAAAATACAAACATTAAATAATTTGGTTATTTTTAGATTGTTGGTCATGTGGTGAAAGAAAACTTTTGGTGGCCAGTAATGATATCAAAAATAAAGTCATCTTGTCTTATGTGTTCTCCCATCCATTCTTTCCTTTGAATATCTTGGGAATGTACCATAAAGAAGGCCTGAAAAGATGAACAACTGTCTTTTTTTTTTCAAGCAACGAACAAAGAGTGCAGCTTGACTATGGCTTTCCACTACAATGTGGAGGAGCAGATGCATTCTTTTCCCTACCACCAGAAGTGAAAAATGCTCCTGACGTTTTCTTTGGCAGGAATGTATGCTCCAAGGTTGCCCTCACAACACATGGTACAATCTTAGTTTAAATGCACATTGCTGGTTCTTAAAGAAAAAATGTCTGTGGGGCCACTAGGAGAGGAGTAAGAACTAAGTGTTCAAAATGATGGTGTAGTGGTGCTAGACACCAATTTGTTTACCAGTGGACTAATGTCTTGAGAGAATCAGACTTTGCAAATCAAATGCTGGCAGCACCCTCAACGACATATGTTGTACACATCAAGATAGAAGTAGGTTTAAATTCACTGAATGACTCTTAGATTGCAGGTGATTTTTAGCTGCTCATAGGTGACAGTCTTTGATGCAGCTGAAAGATGGAGCTTCCTTCCCATAACGGGCAATGTCACTCTGTTAACCATTTAACTGCTATACTTGGCCAGCAGATTGACAGGGACTCACTAAAAAGTTGGACTCGATGATCCTTGTGGTTGCTTTCCAATTCAGTATATTCTGTGATTCTGAAAGTTCAAATCTGTGATTTGAACTTTTTAAGTATTCGTGGACAAAATCTTCAGCACTTTACTCTGATCTTCTCTCCATTCCTTAGACAGGCAAAAACACTTGGTCCAGCAGTCTGACTGTAAAAATTCCGTGTCTCAGAGGGGTAGTTCCTGCACACAGTCAAGCAGCACGCTTGAGAATGGTGAGTTGCCATGAACAAACCAAGTACTTTAAGACACCCCTAATGACTGAGAGTAGTACTCACTGATCTTTCCTACTGGCATGTTTCTAGATTTTTTTTTTTTTTTCCTTAGCCATCTAGTGTTGTAATGTAAAGGCAGTAAAAGCAGATAGAAAAATAAAAGTCTCTGTGAAAGGAACAAAAACATTTGTAGTCCTGCTGTGGTGAGATGATAAAAGATTCTCAAGTACAAAGAGACAAGTGGTGAACTCCAGTCACTCATCCAGCTACTATCTCATTTTACTCTCCCCCAGACACTTTTAAAAAATATTTCTTGGGGATTCAGTTGTAAACCAGAATTTATCTTGTGGAACAATGTGTCCATATGTTTTATTAAACAGCAGAAGCAAGACAACTCAGAATGTGAAATTCAGTCAACCAGAATTTCAAAGGGGGCTGAAAGCCAACCTCCAATGTTTGGATGTGCAATTTTGTGAAGACAAGTCACTTGAGCACACAGGATGCCTAATTTGATGTGCTTTCATTAAGCTTCATGAACTTACACATTAACTTGGGTGGAAGAACAACTACAGCCAATTTATAGATATAATATTTTTGTAGCATTTCATAAACACTTTGCTGAAATAGACATATAGAATATTTTAGTCTAGGGGTTCAGTCCATGGAGTCTAGAATAAATTCACAATCTCAGCAACTCTGTCTCCTGTAAATAGCCTCCAAAGACTGCATTGAAGAGTTCATGCACTAATTCATACTAATTCTCATTAACACATCACCTTCATTAGCACATTAATTATGCTTTAGTCATGTCAAATTAAACCTAATGTAAGTTTAACAGGCAAGCCAAGTGTCTAAGGCCCTATTATACGTGGTGTATATATAAAGAGGGCTTTGATTACCTAAACATAAATACCAAGTGCTATTTCAAATTCCTAAATGCTTGAAATATACACATAAATCTGGCAGGCATGATGCAGGCTTAACAGCAGACATGTACTCTTATGGTTAAGCACCTGAGGGTTGGATAGAATGCGCTAAATCATACGATGTTCCACCTGCTCCTCTGCTTAAGCAACTGAATTCACACCTAGATGCTCATTGAATACAATGAGAATTTAAAAAAATCTTTCACATACTCACTTTTAAATGTAGATGCCAAAATCTACATATCTACATTCCAGATTTGAACCCAGATTTGATCTTGGCTGCACAAAAGAAGCCTCTAGAGTAATTTGAAGTGATCAGTGGTATTTAATCTTGTTTTCAGTCACTACTGAAGGAGAGGCAGGGGATCCTTTACATATTCATTCATACCTGTCATTTTTGTGCTCATGATTCAAATATCCTAGAATCACAATTAGGAGGCTATGCTCATGGTACAGTGTACCCTGGAAGTGCAAATTCCTTCATATGGGGAGGAGCAACTTCAGCACAGTATATGTGCAGGGGACAGCCCAGCTGGAGAGCAGCTTGGCAGGAAAAAGCATGGCAGTGCTGGTGGACAGTTAGTTGAACACGTGTCAGCCATGTGCCATTGCCACCAAGGTTATTGGGCTGCATTTGGAGGAGTGAGGCCAGCAGGTCCAGGTAGGTGATCCTTCCCCTCTACTCAGCCCAGGAGAGGCCACAGCTGGATTGCTGTGCCCAGTTTTCCGCTTCTTAGGGCAGGTGAAATGTCAAAGAGTCACAAGGATGATGAAATGACTGGAACATCTCTCCTATGAGGAAAGCCTGAGAGAACTGGGACTGCTCAGCACAGAGAGGAGAAGGTTCAGGTGGGTTGTTGTCACTGTACATAAATACACAAAGAAAAGATTTGTAGAGGACAGAGTCAAGCTCTTTCCAGTGGTGACCAGTGATAGGACAAGAGGTAATGGGTGTGAACTGAAATGATATCTGAATATCAGGAAACACTTTTTCACTGTGTCACTTAGCACAGGTTGCCTGGGTTGTGGATTCTTCTTCCATCAACTATTTGAACAGAGTCAGGAAATGATCCTGGGCAGCCACATTTAGGCAGCCCTCCTTGAGAAGGGTGATGGGACCAGATATCCTCTAAAGGTCCTATCCAACTTTGGGTATTCTGTGATTTTCAAAAATTGTCTACAAAATAAAGCTCCAGCTGATGGAGGTTCTGATGGAGGTTGGTGACAAGTGGTACCCCTCAGGGGTCTGTATGGAGATGAGTACTATTTAATGTTTTTGTCAAAGGGATTAACTGCAGCCACAGCAAGTTTATAGAGTACATCAGGATGTGTGGTGCAGTTGACACACTGGAAATAAGGGATGTCATCTAGGGGGACCCTGAAAAGCTTGAGGAGCAAGTTCATGGGAACATCACGAGATTCAACAAGGCCAGCTGCAAGGTTCTACACTTGATTCAGGGAAACCCCAGGTACCAATTCAGCCTGGGCAATGAATGAACTGCGAGTGGCCTTGGTAAGAATGACTTGAGGGTACTGGTCATTGAGAGGCTGGACATGAGCTGGCCATGTGCACTTGCAGCCCAGAAAGCCAACTGTATTCTGGGCTGCATCAAAAGAAGAGCAGCCATCAGATTGATAGAAGTAACTCTGCCCTTCTGCTTTCATCCAGCTCTGCAAACTACAGCATTTAGAAGGACTGTTAGAGTGGGTCCAGAGGATGTCCCTGAAGATGACTGGAGGGCTGTAGCATTTCTTCTAGGTGTAAAGGCTGAGAGAATTGTGGTTGTTCACTCTGGAGAAGATAAAGCTCCAGGAAGACTTTACTGAGACCTTTCCATAATTAAAGAGTTCTTATAAGAAAGATGGGAACAAGCTTTGTAGCAGGACATGTTGCAACATGAAAAGAAGAAATGGTTTCAAACTAAAAGTGGCTCAATTTTGTTTAGATATGAGGAAGAGCTTTTTTATATGTATGGTGAGAAACTGGAACAGGTTGTGCAGAGAAGCTGTGGATGCCCCATCCCTGGAAATATTGAAGGTCATACAGGACAGGGCTCTGAGGAGCTGGATCAAGTGGAAGATATCACCATCCATTTCAGGGAGGTTGGAAAGGTTGACCTTTAAATGTTCCCTCTGCCCCAAACTATTCTATGGTTCTGTAATTCTATTGTATATCTATCTGTTAACTCTGTGCTTCCATGCCCAGGTTTTATTTGCCACTGAGTGAAAATTAACTGAAGAATGACTACATGCCTCATTTTAGGCCCAAAACAGTTCAAACAAAAAAGAATTATATCATTCCAGTCAAGGAGTAGAAGCCTCATTTATCTTTCTCTACTGATCTCAGAGATGCAACATGTAAGATATGGTTCAGAATCAGGGAGGATATTAGGCACCTAGAAACTAGGAATTACAGACTAAAACATTAAATATAAATAAATTTTTAAGCATGGAGACTGATTCCTAAAACTACATTTGACATTTCATGCTGCCTTTCTAACATTTTTTCCCCTCTGGAAACCCTGTTGTGTTTGACCTTAAAACAAAAATTGATTAAACTTTATAGAAAATGCAATGAAAAGACAGGTTTTTAATTTTTTTCTTGTTTAGAATGAGACTCATTAGTATACAGGTAATCTTGATGAAAAGAAATAATTTTACTGTGCAGGAGGAAATAAAACAATGTTTTATATGATCAGTATCCAAATTTTATAGAAAATGTTTTTCTGACCTTGAGAAATAACAAAATTTGTTGCTATTAAGCTGCTAGCAGAAATATTTACATGGCAGCTTGAATTTTGCTTTTCTGGGAGAATGATTTGGAACTCAGTATACATGTCTTTTTTCTACTTAACCAACAATTAATAGGTTAAAGAAGCTGTAATCTTATTTGGAAATCTAATTCATTAAATGATATCACAGTACTCTTGCAGCCATATGCAGGGCAAAAATGTGATTCAAATTCTGCTTAGTTTTTCCCATAAGACAACACATCAGAAAGTTCTCTCTTAAATTGCAAATGAACTCACTCACTGAAAAACAACATTCATGCACATTATTGATACAGTAAAGAGAAATACTGTGCTACTAATAGTAATGTGACCTCTTTGAAGTTCTCTCTTTCTCCCCTCTCCCTCCCCCTCCTCTCTCCTCTCCCTCCTTCTTGTGTGTGATTAATTTTGAGGACTAGAAATATCAAGAGAAATCTCATCCTATCTCATTGTTCATGTAAAAAAATCTGGACATACAGATTAACACTACTGTTCAAAATCTGTCTTCCATGAAGATCAGACAGTCGTCCCACTTCCCTCCTCATGCTCTTCCACACTTCTCTTGATCTGTTCTTCAAGGTCTGTGAGAACTGACAAACATTGACTTGGCTTTTGGAGGTCCCCCAGATCAGTTCATAGAATTTGGAGGCAAGATTACTAAATCAAACCTGATAAACCTAGTGTTACAGCCCCATCCAACTGAGCTCCATGCCTTTCTAAGATCTACTGGCATCAAAATAACATATGAACAGCATGATTTATTAGATTACAAAAAGCAAATTTCTGCACTCAAACCATATATCTGGTGCTCTATTTTTTATTGCCAAGTCATTAACTTTTCTCCCTTAGTTTCCTGTGAAGCGGAGACAAAATACTACGTACTTAATATTTTTGAAATACAATAGAAATAACACCAGGCACCAAAACTGCACACTGCCTTGCAGCATAGCTGGTATCCTAGGGATTTGATTTGCTTTTCTCTTTCTTTTAGGAAGCTCTCAATTAATTTCAGAAAGCACAAGCCAGGTACAGGTATGTGCTTCATTTCCCTGTTCACAAGCAATCCAGCAGAACTGGAACCTGCATTCATGATACTCTCTTTGTGAAAGCAACATGAAGTTCTAGTAAGAGTTTCCAGATCTGAACGAATCAGTGATTCTTTCCACTGCCAGGCTAACAGAACACACAGTGTTGTGACTGTAAGGTTGACAGTGAAAGTAAACATTTTATTTTTCAAAAAGATTACTCTTCTTGCCTTCTACAATGTATTCTAAAAAATTTTTATAATGTGTATTTAACTATTAGTGCCCAATGTATGTAGTGGAATATCTTTTGTGGGGTACAATATGTTTCAGATTCTAAAATAGTGGACTATTGATCTTGATCAAGTTGTTCTTTATCTGGGTAAATAGGAAGAGGATAAGGATAACATTGAACTTTCATATTAAAAATAGTGTTAGATATTATCAGGAGGAAAAAGAAAAATATATCTGACTTTTAAACTTGCTGTATTTGTGTGGTTTTGTTGAGTTTTGATTTTTTTTTTATTTTGAAAATCAAGTATGAACAAGAGCCAGCTGTTTCTAATATCTTCTGACATATTTTTCCATTGAGATTTGACTTCAGAAAGGCTTATATCTATATCCTTAGAGGAATATATGCTTAGGAAACTGTGTCATAAACCTCAGTCCATTCACTGCTTTATCCATGAGAGCCAAGAAGAAAAAAACAAAATCCGCCTTTTCTACTCAAAGAAAACTTTTTTTCCTCTCTCCAATGAAAACAGTTGTGCTCATAAAGATGTCAAAATGTAAGAAGGTTATGCTTTTGCTTTCAGGTGTAACACTATTGAGTTTCAGACTCAACATAATACATCTCCAAAAAAAGTAAAGGGGTGAGATCTCATATTTGAATTATTGAAGGAAAGTAATTTTAAACACCTTGAGAACATTGTTGCAATGCAGCAAAATACGAGTATTTGCTTTCTTACACTGAGCTTTTTACCATAAATAAAACATGATTGTGTTCTACAGACAGACTATTGTACAAAACTTAACATACAGAAAAAATGTAGTGAGTTTTCCAAATACCTGGTATGATGTGAATTTTCCCCTCTCTGCATCAGCTGATAGTTATTAGTTAAGTTGCTTGGTATGATTTTTTAAACAGTAAATATGTGTAAACAGTTCATTTTGAAACTCATTTTAATGATGTCTGACCATTTTAAGGATTGATAAGTAGAATTTGAAGAATACAGATTATAATAAAAACATTGTCAAAATTCCTTACATAATATTTCTTCATTTAACAATAATTGTTTTGATACGAAAAATTTATTATAGCTTCAAAATGTAAATAAAATACTTTAAGTATTGAAGCCAGTACCAGCACCTGGGCTACAACATTGGTGACTGGGTTTCATCTGCTCTTTACACAGTTGATCACAATTTTCTGAGCCTGAGAGTTCTTCTAGTTTTCAGTCCACTTCACTGTCCATTTGTGTAGTCCATATTTTATCAGCTTATCTGTTAAGATTTCACAGAAGAAAGTTTCAAAGGCATTGCTGACATTAACATAAACGACCTTTACAATTGTCCCCTCATCCACATCACCCATATGATTGTAGAAAGCTATTGGTTAGATTAAACATCATTCCCATTTCAAAAATCCATTTCACAAAACCAGTTCCCTCAGTGTTTGTGGGTTCATCCCACTGAGCTCATTAGTCAAATCTGTTTAAATGTTCCCCAAGGTCATCTTCCTGCAAATAGGATAAGTCCTCTTTGTTCCAGACCTTCCTTCTGGCTACAGAAACCTGGGATTCAAGAAGGCTGGCTTTACCAGTGAATAATAACTTGAAGAATATATTGAATACTTGGTTCTTTTCCATTACTTTTGTCACTAGGTCCTCTCCCATACTGCTGTGAACTCATATTTTCCATAGTCTTTCTTTTTGTATTTTTATACATATATATAGATTATATATTTTAGAATCCTTTCTTGTTGACTTTCATGTCTCTCATCAGATTCATCTCTAGATGTCCTTTGGTTTTCTGAAAATAATCCCTTGATGCTCACAGTATTTCTATTCATCCTGGGTCATCTGTCCATGCTTTCAACTCATGCATGCTCTCTTTCGGTTTGAATTTAATCAGAATCTCCCTGTTCATCCATACAGGCTTCCTGCAGCTGTTGCTTGTTAGTAGCCAAGTTGGCTTCTTATTATAATCATCAATAAAAAGTTCACATTAACTTTGTGTGATAATAGATAATAAGGTTTCAAAGGTTTTTCTTTCAAAATAATATATGTAAAAACAGTTTTTACTAGAGTTGTTTTAATATTTTCTTTTTGTTGTGTTCCTTACTCTACTGCAATACAGTTTATCTCAGAGGAAGGCGTATGTTACATTACTAAATCTAAACAGCATTAAATATAGGTGTGGCTTGAACACTGCCTGAAATTCTTTGAAATACTGCTCTATCTCGTAAGCAAAAAACTGAAGTTAGGCTTTAAACCTATAGAAATGTGTACAAGTTGTATACTGCTGAAAGGTTCAATCACCTAAATTTATCTCACTGTAGCAGTCAATTTAGTTGCAAATAAAAAATTCATATAATATCCTGAGTTGGAAGGGACCCTGATTGAGTCCAACTCCTGGCCCTGCACAGGACAACCCCAAAAATCATACCATGTGCCTGAGAGCATTGTCTAAATGTTTTTGAAAACTGTGCCTAGTACTGCATGAGATAGGCTAAGGAGACCTCAGCCCTCCTGAAAGGCACTCCAACACAGCCGATGTAAATGCAATAGTTGTGCAGCCTGGCAGCCAGAAGGCAGGTGATGGACCTCAGACTGCAGTCTTAAACGATGACATCTACACATGGTCAAATCGCTCAAATCGTTATTCTTCTATGGGAGGCAGTTTTCTTGTGTCCCATTACAATCAGTGGTGGTGTAGTCAACAGAGTGATGGGTTGGAAGGTGTGGTTGTCCTGGAAAGAGAGCTTCTGCCAAAAAAT
The DNA here is from genome assembly GCA_024865655.1 of Emberiza elegans. Taxonomy (NCBI): domain Eukaryota; kingdom Metazoa; phylum Chordata; class Aves; order Passeriformes; family Fringillidae; genus Emberiza; species Emberiza elegans. The sequence goes on along the minus strand of JALJVW010003023.1, from coordinate 31,889,586 downwards.
CTGAAGTGCCTCCAAAGGTATCCAGCTGCACATACACAAAATCCAATTCATCTGTGCACAGGTGACTAAAGACCAGACTGGCTGTGGAACAAGAGTGACAATGGTCCGTTGCACTTAAAAGGATGCTAAACACATGCTTTATTTTTTGATACAGTCAGATCATGACATTTACTCCTCTAAGCTACCAGTGTAGGAAATACATGGTCGTCTTGAACTTGCATCTCATTTTTTCCATCCTATGTAGATGTCTCTGACAAGGAAAAGGGTCTCATATGGCAGTATATAATTGAGTCTAGATTACTGAATCAAGCCTAAAATTTGGACTACTATTTGGAATCACCCTGTATTCATAAAACCATTTTGTTGTGCTGGAAATCTATGGAACTGAGAGGAGCAGAATTAAGTGCCAACACTTTTGATCCTTCTGTTAGCAGAACAGAATGCTGCTGTTACTCCCAGACCTTGTGAAAATATGTTCCTTAATTAAAATGGGAAGCACTTTGAAAAACTGCATTGATAGAACTAAGAGTAAATTTTTTTTCCTTCAAAATGAAAATGTGCTGCTACACCTGGTCACCTATTGGCTTGTCTTTAAAATCTCTCTCAGAGATTTTGAGGCGGATTCAAATACCTGTATTTATATACAAAAAATAATAAATTAAACATTGTGACCCTCTGAATGTTCATCAGCAGTAAGTGACACATCTAGCAAAGAAGTAAAGGCTTCAGACATTCCTTTCCCTTTACTAGAATTAAGCTGCAAAAATACCCTTAGGAAAATGTATAATAATTATTGTGTTTCACCCTTGTCTTCTTCTAAGCAGAATTATGAATGATGTATAAATTATTTGGACTTTGTTACAATTTTTTAGATAACAACTTCCAGAGGAAATTTAAAACAATTCCAAGAACCAAAAAATATTTTGGTGATGTGTTCAGCCTTAAGGGAGCATTGGTTTATCCCTCCAGATAGAGATCAAAGATGGAATGGACAGATGAGAACTTTTTTCCTAATTTCTTTAGGAAATTTGCAGGTGATAACCTTCTTACAGAAAACCAGAAGTAAAAGTATTCTCCTTTCATCCATAATTATTAGCACAGCCCCTCCCCCTTACTATTTCTGTAAATAGTATTTGAGGGAAATTTGCTTTTAATTCAAGCAGTATTAGTAATACACTATAAACTAAGAACAAGTTTTCAATTTCTACAGAAGTTAAACAAAAATATTAATAACATTTTTAACAGAACATAAGCTTTCAATGTCATCTCAATCTGCTTTGGAGATCAAAAGTTAATTGCATTTAAGCAAAGTGCACATCTTGGCTGTTAAAACCTGGTCAGTTGGCAACTTCCAATATTTTAGTAATTTCATTAAGTACAATTACTTACATGGTTAATTGCAATGCTATGAAAAATTTGCTAAGCATATAATTTTACTAGAAAAAGTAAATAAAAAAGACCTTCAGGGAAGAAATAGCATTAATACATGGCTGTTTTGGAGGCTACATTAGGATGTTGACTCTGGGAGGATGTTAATGTGAAAGCCTTGTTATATGGTTGATTTCTATAGAGACTTTGCACAACAGCTGCAAATAATCACCAAAATGTTAGCTTTCTTTAAGATTTCTGTGCTCTGCTAACAGGGTCTAGGATAAATGTGCTGTGTTACTGCCAAAAAAAGTGCTGGACAATATAAAATCACTGAAGAGGCTGCAGGTGAAATCCTGTAATCTTTGAAGTCAGTGGAGGTAGGATTTTACCTCATAAATCTATTAAAATTATATTGAAATTGAACTTCCATGGGCTTCTCCTGAGACCAGGATGTGAAAATGAAAGTCTAAATCCTATTCTCAAAAGTCTTGTAACAATTAAGCAGCTTTATTTGTGCAGAAAATCATGACAAAGTACAAATTATTAAAAAAAAAAGAAATTCAGAAAAATCTGTTTAATAGCTGGTTTTATGATTTCCAAGGTACTTGTTATACTTTGAGTGTTATCAATCTTTAGAAAGTCATGTAGGAAGATTCCCAAGTGGTATAGGATTTTTAAAACACTTCATTGATAGATTCTGTTTTCTATTCTATTTTCCTGGACACATTAGAGTGCTAAGACTTTTAAATGTATTTGAAGTTGTCGATCTTCTTTTGTGTACTTTGGGCAGAAAGCCTATAATGTTTCCAGAAGAACAGACTTAGCATGAAAGTCAATGGCCTGAGGCACAAGTATGGAAATTAAAATTCTTCATTAATAAAAAAAAAAGATGGCTAATTACACTTGATTTTAAATACAAAAAACAGGTCAACAGAGGAGTAAGCTGATACAAGAGTCACAAGAGTCATCTGTGTGCTCCCTGTATCTCAGGTTAAGGTGTCAGATGTCAAATTTTTCTGTAACTTCATGTATTTAGTATTTATGGGGTTTTGTTGTGAGTGGCTTTTTAATTTATTGGGATGTCCTGGATGTTCTTTATTTTTGGAATGTTCTGGATTTTTTTTAAAAGATGTATGCAAGTTAACACAGTTCAACTTGGTTTGGAATACTAGCATTTATATCCAAGTATTTTGACTTTCTTTCCATCTCTCATTTTTATTACTTAGAAGTATTAAGGGTTTGATAATAATATCAACTAAATGAATACAATTTAATTCATTAGGAGGCAAAACATGAATTGAATATGACTAATGAATAAATATCATAAGGAAAATTGTAATGTATTTAAATGTATGATAAATGAAACTAAAATAAATTCAATATTTTATAATGAGGTAATTAATTACTTAAACTGATCATATTTATTGTAGTCAGATGACCTTAACAGAAGAAATATATATATAAATCAACTTTTGGACTCAATTCAAGCATAGGTTGCATATATCCAGTTCTGCACCATTTGCATCTATTTCAACTATTCTTGTTACTAAAGAGACAAAAAATTGGTCTTGTTTTATACAGCTTAAAAGATATAGAAGAAAGGATGATGATAATTTAATAGGAAGAAAAGAGGAAGGATATTCTTTTGTGCTATTTCCCTTTTGTAAAAAAAAAAAAAGTTATTTTGGGGTGAATGTTGCAGCATAGCTTGTATTATTGAACACATATGTATAGCATTTACTTATATTTTTATGTTGTGTATGAAAAACATCTGGTTGCTTTACATTTTTTTGGTGTCTTTTCATTTGACCCTGCTCACAATCTGCAGTTTTGTGGCTTTATCTTAATCATCTAGCAGTTGCTTGGGAGATAACTTTTCCTCGTTTCTTTGTTAATACAAAGAAAAAGATTCCTGATACAGAATGAAAATGAAAGGGAAAAAAAAAAACCACTTCAAGGAAGAGATGAGAGGGGCATGACACAAGGAAAATTATTCAATTTTCTATATGTTGTGGAACAGTGAATAGTTTCACCCAAAGCTCATAAATAGTCTTTCTGTCTCCTAGCAGTACATATGAGTAAAGACCCAAATATCACAGGAAAAATACATGTAAACTGTGTATATGTCTCATCAAGAAACAAATGGTTATGGCTACAGTTTATTTACCAAGTGGAGTCGCATCCTGGTGCCATGCAATTAGTACAGTAGTGCAGAGAGCATCTGAGATATATTGCTAATTAATTGTTAATAACCTGCTGGGAACATAACCAAGACAGACAGTAAATTGCAAAGCTAGTTATCAAGAGAGGCAGAGAAAATGATTTAAAGGTTTTAATCATAATTCGGCATAGAGCTTTCTTCCTATTTATGTAACATAAATCATTTCATCTCAAGAAATTTGTGTTCCTAGTGTGAATTCCATCTGATAAATTTTATTTGCAAGTTCTGTGCAGCCCAGCACACTTAAGATTATCATTAGTAATCAAGAAAGAATATTTTGTATACATGTAGATAATCAACAATTCACTTAAAATAGAGTTTAGGAAGTCAAAAAGACTGTCAGAATGACACTGAAAACATATTCATATTATAATGAATAATATTTATATAATTTATAAATTTCTTTAGAAATTTAAGGATGTGGTCAGCCTAAGAAAATAATTCTTCTCATGCATTTGAAGATGCTACTAACCGTCAAACTTTTCCCTTTGGAATATATTTTAATTATTCTGACACCTTTTATAGAAGACTGAAGTATTTGTAAAGGGCACCAGATATACTTCCAGTCATAGACTGGAAGCAGATGATAATTATTGCTTACTTGCAGAAACTCTTTTCATGTAATAAGATGACTGCAACCTTTTGAACATGTCAAATTTCAAAATACAAGAACCAGCTTTAGGGAGGTGAAGAAATAGTAGAGCTGGCTGGGGACAGTTGAAATTTTTGTTCTGGTCCTGCCAGGTCAGAACAAATGATAAAAGTGGGGAAGGGAGGGAAGAGAATAAAAGAAAGAAAGAAAGTAAGGCAGAGAGGGAAGAAAATTATCCTTTATAAGGCACACCCACTCATACTGACTGTCAAGTATTTGAAGAAATATTGAAAAGAAGAATATCTTTCTTGAAAAGGGAAATTTTAACTGACCTGGCACTGCTAAGCATAGAGGGAGACCCACTTTAATGCTTTTTATGCCCATTCATGTCTAAAGTCAAATTATTTTGAATTAGACAACTCTGGAAACAACATATTGAGAGGTCTGTGATGCTGGGTAATGAGAAATGGCCAAAGCAAGGAAGCAGAAAACCCAGAGACTAAGACCTGTTCAGCAAATTAGAGATTTTTGGCTGGTTGGGGTTTTTTTTTTTTGGGGTTTGTGGGGATTTTTTTTTTTTTTGTTTGTTTGATTTGGTTTTGCGGGGTTTGTTTCTTTGTTTGTTGTTTTTAATTAACTAGAGAGAAATTAAAGTTGGACTGTCTGGGAATGGCTAATTAAGAGATGCAAATAAATTATATGAGAAAAAACCCAGACACTTAAATGAAAAGAATTCATTATTACAAGAATTCAAGGAAGGTACTCACAATCTAGAGAGGAGACAGACAAAAGAGAACAGTGCCCATCCAACCACCAGATCTCACGAAACAGGAGAAAAAGAAAGTCCTGGGAAGAACTTATAGCATCCTCCCAATAACTAAAGTGGGCCTACAAGAGAGCTGGAGAGAGACATTTAGCAAGGGCATGAAGTAACAGCACAGGGGAGAATGGCTTTCAAAATTTATAATGAACATTTATAAATAGTTTTTAAAGAAACAAGCAAGTCACACAGGAGGGATAGGAATTCTTTTTCCAAAACTGTGGCAGTGCTTTCCCTGCCAAAATTTGCATCATATCCACTCTGAAAATCAAGTTTCTTTTTGCCTTCTTGTCCACTGATTTGTAATTCTGAAATTCAGTGGTCCAGCATCCACAGGAAAAGAAAACTTTGTCCTTCTCAGACAACTCCATGACAGGTCATGCAGAAGGTCCACCATGGGCTCATACATCCACAAGGTGAGTGATGCCCATGTTGGATATTCCCCATGTCAGGCACTACTGCTGCTACAACTTCACTGCAAACTGCTTTTCTAAGTTCCATGTTAGATGCAGAGGACCTCATTAATCACATCACTCCAGGCCAACTTATTTGATTCTCTCCAAATCTTTAAAGGCCCTTAAAAGTTGCTGCTGAGATTCCTGCTACCCTAAGGTGTTCTTCCACAGCTGTGTTATAAAGAAGTAAAGTTGTCAGCAGCTAACATATGCTCTGTTTTACTGCTGATCTTTTATTTCCCCTACACATATCTAAGGAATTAGTGTAGCACAGACAGTACACACCTGACTGGCAGTGCTTTGCAGTAGGCCTCCTCAGAAGCAGCATTGGTGTTCAGCTTTTTTTTCCAATGCACGCTAGAATTATCTAATGAATTCAGGCTAGGTGGATGTCTGCAAGGACTCAATAATTTGATCAGTGCTTCAAGCAGATGATAAGCTGTGAGCCTCTGGCATCTGAATGGTTCTCTGGATGTTTACCTGCTTCTGTTGTGTAAAGAAACTGCATGATGTCAGTAGGTGAATTCAGTAAAATGTCTATAATTCAGCAAAACATACATAAATTCATATATGTATGAATATGCTTTGAATCAAACAGGTGAAACCCAAAGAAATACTGTTCTAACATACACATTTTATGAATTGCTCTTGAAACATTTCTATTTCTTTGCTCTTGGGCCATATGTGACAGTGGCTTCTTTCCATGCACCAGTGAACTCTGTCCAGTATTCCCACATGTTATGATAAAACAGTGCTGCCCTTCAGTTTTTAATTAGTTTGTATGTACATTGCTGTGGGGAAACTACTGCAGTTTACCTATATCTGGGCTATTTTCTTCAACAGCATTGTTTAAAAAAATTTAAAATCCTGTGTGTTTAGTTTTCTAGAAATACCTATTATCTTTAAATAAGTGATGACACTTGTTAAAATTCAAACTGACTTAATGTCAGAATATAAGAGAGTTCTGAGAAGACATTTTTCAACGCCTTGAGCTATTTTCTCAACCCCTTTAGCTATTTGCTAAAATAGCTCAAGGGAAGTGAAACAGTCCTAAGTCATTTAGTCTTCAGTAATCCAGAGAGACTGGTGGCTAGAGTTACAGTAACTGCAGTTAAAGCACTAAATAGTGGCAATCATTACAGAATCATATCTAGCAGTCTCTTGGAAATAATAATGATAAAAAGCATCCTGTGACTCATTGCTGAGATTTAAAAAATAGAAAAGAAAATGAAAAAGACATTTTTGGTCTCTTTGGTATAAAAGTGATTGCTATTTATAATAGGCAATGATAATCAGTATGCAGTATCTGGAGAAATGAAATCTCCATATACCTGAGATCTATAGTAGGAAGAAAAAGGAAGTTTAGATTAAAATATTTTGAACTAAATGCTAGACATTAGAACAAACTCATGGAGACACATAGCTAAACAAATAACCTCCTCTTGTCCACTAAAGTCATAAAAAAAAAAGCAAGTAAATACATTTTAAAAAAATTATATCTAAAATTATAATGGTATTTAGAAACTAAAAATGTCACTGCTTCAAAGAACCAACAAACTACAAGAACTATTAAATGAATAGTTATCAAAACCATGACAGACGCAACAAAATGTATGGAATATACCTGGGGTAATTATAAAGATGGATAAGGAGATTTCAACTCTGTCCATCTCTTATTATTTACAGAATATATGAATGAAAAATCTAAAAAAAAAATGGTTTTTGCCTTCCCCCCTCCCCCCTCCCATCTCCATTCTTTTTTGGGACCCATTACATACACTGGAGTAAATTTTTTATTGTCTGTTTCCATTAGACAATGTGAATTTGAGACAATAAGGCTGAAGATTAAACAAACTGATAAACTGAAGTAGCTTTTGGATTTTTGTAAGTTTTGTATTCAGAGACCTAGTTTAAAAAGCCTTTTTCCCTCAAATCTATAAAAATATGTGTAAGGGATTTTTTTCCTTAAAAACAAACATTTAAGGAAAAAAGAGTAAAATTTATTTTGGACTTGAACACTTTTTTTTTGAAAAGTAAACATTCAAGGAGAGAACATGCTAGACAATATGATTTTGAAAATTAGATGAATTTGTGCCAGAAATGCATTAAGATAATACTTACAATGGTTTTAGCATTGACTTTATCACCTTCAAAAGCAGTAAGTGATTTTCAAGGTTGAAATGATTTAATTTTTCTATTGCATTTTACCATGTGCAATATATTTGGCCTAAGATCTGTCATATCCGAAGAAATATTGTTCTGACCTGGAAGAAGAAAAAACAAGCTCTTTATTCAAATATAAAATTAAGAATTAAAAAAAAATTGGTCTGGTTGTTGACATAATGTTCAAGTCATAGGACTTGGGCAAGCACTGCAAGACTAGAAAAGAATTCCTGCTGTACTTGAAAGGAATAGCAGTTACCATTGACTTCAGTGGGAACAAAATATTCCTTTCCTACTAAGGGAACAACTAGTGGGCTAAATCTTTCACCATTTAAGTAACATAATTTTAAGTCCAATATGATTATTGCAAGCTATTTTATCCCTTGTTTCTAAAAAACTTTCTGATTATTTAAGAAAGCAAAACAGGAGGAAAAAAAGAAAAATAATGAAAAAATTTTTTTTTTCAAACCCTGACATCAGTACAGATGGACACAATGGACCATTTATTATAATTGTAATGTACTTATAATAATACATTATGTATTATATAATGTAATAATAACATCATAGAATGGGTTGTATTGGAAGGGACCTTGAAGATCATCTAGCTCCAAACTCCACGCCATGGGCAGGGACACCTTTCATGCTCCAGGTTGCTCCCCATCCAACCTGTCCCTGAATACTTCCAGAGATGGGCCACAACTTCTATAGGCCCTGTTTCCATACCTCAGCACTCTCACCAAAAATAATTTCTTCCTAATATTTAATCTAAACATTCTCTCATTCAGTTTAAAGTTATTCCCCCTTGTCCTGTCACTACATGCCTCTGTCAAAAGTTCACCTTCAGGTTTTTTGCGGGCCCTGTTTGGGTACTGGAAGGGAGCCTCTCTTCTGAAAACCTTCTATTCTTCAGGCCGAATAGTCCAGCTCTCAGCCCAGCTCTCCTGGGAGAGCTGCTCCATCCCTCTGATCGTGTTTGTGGCCCTCCTCTTGCTCCAACAGGTGGATGTCCTTGTGTTGCAGCCAGGGCTGGATGCAGATCTCCAGGAAAGGTCTCTCCAGAGCAAAGCAGAGGGGCAGTCTCACCTCCCTTGCCCTGCTGACCACACCTCTTTGATGCAGCTGAGGTTAATGTTGGATTTTTGGTCTGCGACTCTGCCTTGCTGGGTTATTTTGAACTTCTCGTCAATCAGCATTCCTCAGACTTTTTCCTCTAGAGCTGCTCTCAGTGCCTTCTTCTCCCAGCCTGCATTTGTGCTTGGGATTGCCTTTATATGTGCAACCTGAATGAACAAATTAGTGTCATTACTGTGGCATCCAAAACTATTTGTGTAAAGCAAATAAAAATTCAATTCACATCTACAAATTAATTATAGTATTGTGTTAATTTACATTTTATTGGATTCCCAAATTGCCATTTTGATAATAATCAAAACCAGGTGAAATTTTAAACTCCTGCAATTAAAAGAAGATACTCTAGCAAACAGTTTATTCTTCCATGCACACTCTCTCTCTCTCTCTCTCTCTCACACACACACACACACACATGTAAAATTCCATTCCAAGAAGATGACAGAATTGATCTATGGAATAGTAAGAAATTTCTGAAAATAATTAATTATTGCCTTTTTTTTTACTCAGACTTTTTCAACCCTATCTGAGCTCTGAAAGACTGAAAAAAAGAAAGACACAAATAATTAAGTGGACTCAGTAGAGATGATTCAATATTCTGGGACCTTTCAAGGCATAATGTTTCAGTTATGGAATATTTTTTGTTAAAATAATATTAGTAGCATCCATAAGCAAGTTATATTTTTATGTAAAACATACAAAAGGATATAGATCATTTAGTATCGAGTAAAGGATCCCTTAAATCCTGCTTTTAATCAACTCAGATTTCAGGAAAGGTCCTTTTTTTTCCAAATCAGAGTGATTTTATCAGCCATTTTATTTTATTTTTTTTTTCTTCTTTCACAGTTCTCCAGTGTTATGTTTATCTGATTCTCATTCTTACAGGTACCTGTTGCTTTAATAACTTCACTTTCCTCCTGCCCTCTCTACTGTGTGATGACAAAGGGTAATTAAATATTAAAATATTTGGTTTTGGACTTCTGAGAGTATGTAAAAAAAAGGCTAAACCATTAAATTCTCAGTATAAGGATTGCAAATTCAAGAAATAGAATGACATTTTCAACCCCAGAAATGCCTCTCATTTTTTGGCACTAGGTATTGAAAACAATTTTTTTTTTTTTTTAATATGATTATTACTTGTATGACATATTCTCATATGTTCCATTTTGGAGTATTTTTACTGCCACTACTACTACTACAGACATAAGAACTTCATGTAAGTGTGAGGAAATGCTCGCCTTCTCCTTTCAACAGATAATGCATTCTAGACAGTGAATGAAGACTTTTTACTCTTTTTTTTTTTTTTTCTGATTATCCTTCTACTGTTTGAAGACTTTGGCTTGTTCATCTGGCCCCTTACTGATTATTGTGTGTCTTTTTTCCCCACTGATTTGCTATTCCCCCTGATTTTTAAGTCTAGGTATTTGCATTACCTATCTCAACTCAGATGCTATCATCTGGCTTCAAATCTTTTAAATTCTAAAATTTTGCCTGTCTCTCATAGTGCACTGAAGAAGAACTGATTTTGAAGTCTGATATTGAAGATTACACTTCCAAGTACTGAACTTCCCAGACAGAATTTGGGTGGATTATTGAGAAGCCTCTGCTATTAAACTGAGCTAGATGGAGCCAGCACAGTAAAATAAAGCTTTTCCAAATATCTTTGGGAATAAATGATTACCGAAAACCCAGATGAGACCATGGCTTTTTAGTCCTGATTTTTCCCATGAAAAAAAAAGTCATTTTCTCTTCATTTTCAGGATGCTATTGAGATAATAAATCTGTTTTCCTTTTTTATTTTTAAATTTTATTGAAAGAAACAAGACTACATTTTCCCAAATTAGGGGGTGGGGGCATGGGGAAATTACTCTTACTTTGTACTCCTAAATAGACTTGCCTGCTTTTGTCCTTCAATAGAAAGTAATTGATAATTGAGTCTCTGACTTAGAAATTTCCTTCTTTAGTACTTATATAAAACTTTTCAGCAACAAAGATTTCTTTAAGACAATTGTAATGAATGCTTGTTATATTTTCTCTCTCTCACAATGAGCTCTCACAATTATGGACTGAATATTTAGTTGTCATACTGAATTCCTACAGTGAAAGGGTAAAAGAATGCCTTTTTTTTTCCTTGCTTTGAGCTCATAATTGAAAAGAAACTAAGAGCTGACTAACATACACCTATTGTCTAAAAAAATATTGAAAGTTTTGAATGCACTTCAAGAATTTTTCTTATTTTCCTGTCAAGAGTTTAGATTTGCTTTGATTACTAAGAGTCCTCTTCTATGCTGTGTCAGAGGACAAAACCACTGAAATCTATGTATATTTGTTGTACCTTTTCTTTCTCTTATCAGGAGAAAACATCTAAACCCATAAAAATATTCACAAATGTTGCCTGAAGGTCATCTGCTTCAATTTCTGTTTCAGAAAACATTCACCCTCCGTTTTTCTTTTCCAGTGATAGTAGGCTTGGCAAGTTTCACAGGCATTCTGTTTCATTACTCTTCTAGCCTGATGATTGCCTTCATTTTCTTCTAAAATTAATCCAGTGCCTTCCTTTCTGCCAGTTGTTGCAGTTCTTCACATTACAATTATTATATTTAATTTTTTCCCCTTGTCATGTTTCATCCTGCCATGCCCTATCATTTTCCCCTTGTGGAACACAAAACAAAATACACCCAACCTCTTTACAACCTATTGCATAACTGAAAACTCCTTTCATATTGTCATCCCTTCCTCATGTTCCGCAGACTAATCAAATCATTCAGCCACAGGTAAAAGGTGCTGACCATTAATCTCTTCTGATGATCTTTCAGTTGCCTCATACCTTTCCTGAAGTGGAACGTTCAACAGAAAGAAGACTTATATTGAGTCCACAGACTTTGAGCTCACGTTTCTGAACCTTTTTTACAGTATCTTCACTCTTCAGAAAGAGAAATCTCATGACTACCAGTACAGTGACTTTTGTTAATATCACCAAATTTTTTCAAAGTATTAAGATTTCTGGTTCCCATGGTCTGAGGTTGATGGGTCCTGTATAAGCTACCGAGGCTATACCGCAATTATGCCAGCTGGCTGCATTCACACAAATATTTTCCTGCATGCTTTTTCTCTCATTCACTGCTTGAGCTCTAACTCCTTTCAGAGTTTTCAAATGTGTTTCATAATTGTTCTTCTATCAGTGAAGTATTCAATCTATCTCCTGATTTTGGTTTATCCATACCATATATAAATTTCAGAATGCAAGGTTTCTAATATGTAGCTTTAATATTTATAGGTGTTTTCCTTAAAGGTGCTGAACATTCACATTCTGATTTATTTTTGTTTCAGTGAGTATTAATGATACTCAAAACTTCAGGAGCTAATAAGCCTTTTCAGGATTAAGCCAAGTTGATTTTCCTTAAGAAGGGCACAGCTAGTCAGACCTAGATGGCACTCAAAATTTTGAAATAGTAAAATTTCACAATTTAGTAAATAGTAAAAAATAGTAAAAATAGTATAGAATAGTAAAAAAATTTTAGTTTTAGTCAAACAGCAAGGATAAAACAAACAAATTTTACATTGTTTATAGGCAATGAATATTAATTTTATTCTTATAATTTTATTCAAAAAACCTTTTTATTTTCTGTCATTCAAATCCTTTTAATAGCTTCTTTTTATTTCTGGTGGAGGTTTTAATTGGAATGAAACATTTGAAGTGATAATTTCCCTCTCTTGTTTAACTGCAGACTCTCTGGGCAAACTTAATTTTTTTAGCTCATGCCTAGTTGACATGAGTCAGCTACTGAGGTCCTAACTCTGACACTGTTGGAAGTATAATGCATTATAAACTAAAAAGAATTTCCAGAACAACCCTGAAAATTTTGCCTCTTATCATTTTTTTTGTGCACCTCACCAATATTGAGACCCAAAGCCCAAAAATGACCATTGAACAATGAATTTATTTTACTCAACATTGTGCTTAAGCATTTTTTATGGTCGAGGGTGAGAAAATCAAAAGTACAAACTATTTTTAAGGCAGTCTTTCCTGCATCATTCCACTCTGTACACCTTCAGACTCAGTGGCCACATGCTGAAACAGCACTTTTTATTGTGATATACTTCCTGAAACATGATATTTATTACAAGTTTTGGTAGGAAAAGAAATGGCAGCTGTGTATATTCAGTTTGCTACTTAATTCTCAAGGTTATCAGAAGAAAGACTGCCAGCCATTTACATACTCCACTTATAAAATAGCTCATACAATCCATTTGTCAAAGGATTCTGGGAGCCAGAGGTCCATCTCAATTCATTTTTGTAAGATGAAAGAACTGCAGATATTTGTAGAAAATTATCTTCTGTCTCTGGCAGAAGCCTTTGATAACCACTTTGATGCTGGACTGACCACTAACAAATGTCACTTTCAGGAGAAGGTCCAGTCTTTTTTTGTTTGTTTCAAGAAGCTAAGAGAAGTTCAACAGAGAAATTTTTAACTCACTCGTGAAAAAGGAAGTCAACTCAGCCATACTGTATCTGAAAAGCAACAGAATTTCAAACCTGATAAATTACTTTTGCAGTCAAAGGCTTAGCTGATTGTAGAGCTATTTCCTATCACATTCTTAAGCTGGAGCTGCTCTACACTCTCATGCTTGCCCCAGTGCTACATTTCATCAATAGTCAAATGGAAGAGTACAGAAGGGGCTGATTCAGGCTGCAAGCGGCTAGTAATTGAGTATTGCCATATAGTATAATGTTATTCTGAACAATTCAAAAAAAGTAGCTCACTTCAAGTACTGGCAATCCAGCCATGATGAATATAAGCCATTGAGTCTATTTTAATTATAATATAGAGAACAGCACTACAACCTATAATTACCTGCTAAGAAAATACCTACATTCTCCTTTCATGGGATTAAAATATTTTTGTCACAAAGGTGGAAGAACCAGAAGGCTGTGGAGTAATATCACAAAATGCACCACTAAAATTTGTGTCTTGAAAATTCTGTGGGGACAAATTTCGCAGTAAAGTGTAAGGTACAGATAAACATTCATACACAGACTATACGTTAGCACCCAATAAAAGGTGTGCTAGAACATTAAAAATTGTACTACTGGAGAACATTTTCCTAGTGAATGAACTGACACATCTGAAATGGAAATAAACACAAAATTACTTTTCACTTGCAAGAAATAAGACCCCTCATCCCTTATCGATAATCCATGACTATAAATATTTGAAACAAACAAAAGAGTGGTGAAAAAGACCAATTGTTTCTCTAGACTTTAATAAACTTTTTAAGAGATTCTTCCCTACTTTTGACTTAAAAATGAAATTGAAATGAAATTTTGCATTCAGCTTTTAGAAAATTTGCAATAAAATTCTTCTATGTCCAAGAAAATAGAAAGTTTCAAGTATTAAACTTATACAACCACCAAAAAACCCCAAATTTGTTAGTGAGAAATGCTTTAGGCTATTTCTCTTTTTTATTTTTTTTTAATTGAGAAAATTTTCTTTACAAAATAGTGGTTAGGCTTTATTCTTAACAAAAATAACCCAAACCAACCAGGAAAGTAAAGAGTCCATATTACATGGCTCTGATGGAGAAATAAAAAGGAGAAGCAGCAGAGTAATCTGCTATACTGTTCAAGGTTTTAGGCTAAGATTGGCTAATACTTGATTCTTTATACAGTATGTTTTTTAATGAAATATGTTTTGTTAGAGATAAAACTCAAGAAGGTATCTAACACTTTTTTTTTTCCGGAATAATAATTATGTTTGTATTTAGCAAGTGGATCTGTTATAGAAAGGCAAAGAACTGATTCCACCAATTTTTAAACAATTTGAAAATTTTCAATGAAAACCTGGAATGCAGAGAAATGAGGAAATAATAAAGCCAAGTTAGGAATACAGCAATGCAGAGAAATTATCAAAGTAAGGATAAGGAGATGAATGTAGTGAAGAGAAAAAAAAAAAAAAAAAAAAGTCAAAGACAGTACATTAAAATCCGACACTAAAGATGAAATGATGTGAAAGAATAGTTATGTTCCTGTCTATCTAAAATGTGCCTCTTTCCTCACAGGAAGTTCTTCCCTCTGAGGATGGTGAGATATTGGAAAATGTTGCCCAGAGTAGTAGTGGATACTCCATCCCTGGAGGTGCTCAAGGCCAGGCTGGAGGAAGCTCTGAGCAATCTGGTCTAGTGAAAGATGTCCCTGCCCATGTCAGGGGGTTGGTCCCTCCCAAGCCAAGCCATTCAATGATTCTATGACATTCAATGAAAAAAAAAAATCATGGGCAAGTAGAGATATTACTAAGTGTTGATATCATTCTATTGAAATTCAAACAAACAGGGAAGATTGATCCAGAGGAAGGCAAATAACTCCCATATTCATTGAGCTAGTTAGTTTGTTTCTCAAAAATCCAACTCTCTGAATTATTTTCTGAAATTTATTTTGCCCATTTTTAAAACATATCTAGTGTTTTTGGACAAGCCAGTTCTATCCTTTGATGCAACTACCCCTATTTTGTTTAGCATGGCTCCATTATGCTGTAGCTCTACAGCTACAGTTGAGTGGAAGATAAAAGCTTTATTAAAAAAAAGTTATTGTGAGAAAATGTCATGCCATTTAGAATTTCAGAATTTTTAGTTCTTATCAATACATGCTGTAGGGAACAGGTTATGTGAATCTGAAATTCTCAGCAACAGCTTTATCTTGAGTAGAAATACTAGATTGGCTATCCTTGATTTTCAAAGCAATGAATGGGATTATTGCCATATGCATAATGCTAAAAGATGTCTTTGTTGTCACATTTCCCAAACATATTCCCACAGTTTAACTGAAGCATAAGATTGAACCCTTTTCCTGCGTTTCATTTTTAATTTCCTTCAGTTCACCTTTGTTCTTCTTTTCCTAGAATGATATATCTTCATTCACTTTGAAGAGTTGATTGATAAACTTTCCAGAAAATAAACTGCATTTTTTTTGTTTAGAATAGAACATGTTTTAATCTCAGAAACATGTGGTTGGGTTGAACTTCTGATGAGACAAGGAAAGATAGTAGTGTCTTTCAAGCAAGTTATTTAGGTTTCAGGGAGGTGTCAATCAGTTTTGCAATGCTAAATCACCAAGCATGGATTGCAGTTTAGACATTTTCTCCTAGCAACCAAGTGATCAAAACCCTTAGAAATGGTAGAGAACAATTGTTATTTGAATGCAGTTACCTGTTTCTACCAACCTAAATCAATATTTAATTCATATTCTAAGTGTGTCTCTTATTTTATAGACTTTTCCTCTCTTCAAGAGAACAGTGCATGCTAATCAGGAGAGACATCTGTGTTCATCTGTGAGGTGAAATCCTACATCACAGAAAACACTTGAACTCTTTAGCCTGAACCTGCACTCAGCATATGGCTGTAGGGTGAGTCATGGTAACTCTCTCCTGGCTTGAGCTTTTAAAGGCTTTTAAACACAGTATTTTTGAGTGCATGTCAGGAAAAAGAGGATGGTAGCAGTAATTTTGTTCATGCTAATGCAGTAGTGTCTTTCATGCCTTAACTTGTCTTGAGAAGAATTTAAAAAAAAACTGTTCAAAAATAAATTTTCTGTAAGCTACATAAACTTATAACCCCCCATCTCCCAATCTGTAACTCTATTGTAATTTCTGAGCTAGCAAGATGTTTAGTCCCACTTACAGTGAGTCATTACTATAAGCATTTCTGTCACTTGTTGCAAAATAAGCAGAGGAACATCGTTGACAGGTATTACAGAAAACTTTAAAAAAAGAAAGCTTTTTCTTTTATAGTAATTCTTATGTTGCTTTTCATTGCAATTTCAGTGCTGCATTATAACTATTTTTCACACACACACACACACAAAAACACTGATAATGAGGGAGATGCCATGAAGGACCAGTGTTAAAGATTCCTTCTGGTTAACAGAATATTAACTATTTCTTGCTAGTACACATATACTTTACTTACCTGAATATTCTAATGTTGTGCTCTCCCCAGAACAATTTAGGATGAACACAAACATTAACTGAGCAGCATTACTGTTGATTAGAAAGGTTCATTTAGCATCAGTGTAATTGTTATTCCAATTCACTTGTACTAAAATCCAGCCATAATGCAACTATAAATTGACCCAACATTTGAATTCATTTTTTTATCCTGTTGTTGTTACTACTAGTATAACTCTATTACTATTGCTACTCAACTGGGATATTCCAAGTACAGGGTTTTGAGCTACCTAATCTAGTTGAAAATGAAGTAGATGATTGCAGAGGGGTAGACTAAGATGACCTTTGAAGGGAAAGGGATTTTTTTCATGCGGATGATGGGTGACAGGAAAAGCTGCAATGGTTATGGACTGAAAGAGACAGGCTTTGATTAGATCTATTTCTTGCTCGGAGAGGTTGTGGATGTCCCATCTTTGGAAATCTTCAATGCAAGGCTGAATGAGGCCCTGAGCAACCCAATCTAGTGAGTGACACCCCTGTCCATGGCAGTGTAGTTGGAACTTTAAGGTCCCTCCTTCCAACCCTAACTATTCTATGATTCTATGAATCTAAGTAACATTGCAAAGATTGAGTAAATTCAGAGCTGCTGTCTCAGTTGAATGGCTTTGCTGTCATATGTTTCTTTTTGGCCATGCAGAACTAGTTAAGAAAAATCTATCACCTTCAATTTGTTTAACAGGCATAGCCGTGAGGTGCCGCAATGCCAAATTTCTTCTGCCTGACCAGCTCCCGATCCAACAGCACGGGTGGGATGCCCCCAGAAAGCTGTCCAAGCTGCGGTGCAGCTGCAGGGTACAGCAGCTCTACGACTCAGCTGGACTGCGGACTGTGCCGAGGGTAGGGACAAGGATCAGGGAGAGGCCTTCTGTATGGTTTCCAAAGAAGTTTACTCCCAGAGGATCAGGGACAGAAAAGACAAACTCAGAATCATACATCAGCTTATAATGGGGAGATAACACAAGGCGGGGAATACAATGTTTAAATCAATGGGGACTGGAGGGGAGGAGAATAACTTAAACAAACAATGGGGTTTCAAAGGACACAAAATTGATAGGGAATTTTCTAGAGAAAGAGGCAGGCTTGGGGGGGATTGACATTCAATGGGAGGAGGAACAGGGAACAGAGGGGAGGATCTTTGGAGACCTGGACAGCTAGGGCAAAATGAATAACACAGGGGGGAAAGGAACAATCCATCAATAATGAAATATTCTATAACAGTACAAAATGGGAAAGATTATAATACTGACTGCTAGAAATACATTACAATTAAAAAATAAACTGCTACAGTGAGGTTCTTATCTCTCAATGGTATTTTGAATGTCCACATGAGAAGTGCAAATGTAAAAATTTACCTGACCTTAGGCTGCCAAATTAAAAAATGAAAAGGTGGAAGAAGAATAAAGTCCATATCTAGAAATTATAGTTAATTAGCAATAGGATAGAATGGCATCTCGAATAGATGACTAAAAGAATGTGAATTATTGTAGTACTCATTATTTAGGCCAAGAAAGTTAGGGAAAAACTTAATTAGCAATTTCAAAATTGCTGCTGAAAATATAACACAGGTCTTGATGCTGAATGTCGTTGTTTCCTTCATCTTAGTAGAATTACTGTGATTTATAACAATGTTGTTGTCAAAAAATGTGATACATAAGAGGAAGACATTACAAAGCCTTGAATGATACTGATTTAATACATCCTATTGCATTGGTGGTAGTTTTTCTGAATGTTTTTAAGGACAGGAATTCTCCCACCACCACTGTGAAAATATTGGTAAGGAGCTTCCTTTCTGAAAATATATTGGCATAGATAAGGTGGTTTACACTTTTACAGTGAATGTAATCAAACATTTCACTACATTTAATTCACTGAGTAATAGCATACATTCTCCATATGTGGGAGTATTTGCAACTGGTCATCTTCCTAAATAGCACCCTGGAGTTAATTGCAAATTACTAAGCATGAATTGCAAAGATAAATTCTAAGAATGCACCATATAAGAAGACTATGACTATAATTTTCCTTGCTAGACAATAATACAATAATACAAGGACTGCTATAAATACACCGCTTCTATAAAAGCATATCTATAATATTATAATACAAACAGAAGAAAACACATCAACGGGATTTGCCAAAGAATTAAAAATTCAAAATCCTCCATCTAATGTTTTCAGCTTTATTTCAGATACTTATTATTCTGATTCTTTGACTGTAAACAGCTTGCATATTTAAGGTAAGAGAACATTTTCTATTCATATTGTTTTCTAGAACCTCCAAAAATAACATGACTTTGAGCATGTTTGTAATCATTAAGAAAATTTTAACTATCGTCTTGTGATATAACTTTTGGAAATATAATAAGTACTCACATGTGTTTTTGAGGTGTGTCTTAAAATTTTTCAGGTCATTCACATTTTGAAAACCAATTTATTTGTGTTTTGTTCTTTCCTTCTCTCTTAGAATAATAATATACTCTTGTTATAAACTGTGAAGAGGACGGTCTGCAAGTCAGGCATAGAAAGACTCTGTCCCTCTGTTGTTCTTAATGTATTCATGCTTGTTGTTATTGAAACCAGTGGATGTTTTGAGAATCACTATCAAAAGTATAGGAAGAAGAAGAGAAAAAAAAGAAAGGGAGGGAGGGTAGGTACAACTAGATAGAAAACATGCCTGTTACTTTTATGTTCTCATCTCCATTTTCATGATTTCTATGATTCTAAAGTTAAGGTTTTCAGACAAGAACAACTCACAGCAACCTTGAGGAGACCTTGAATCAGACTGCAGTATCACATCAGTGCTACTGATGTCAAGAGTATCTTGACAGTATTTTTGAATGGCTAACCATTACCATTCACATCAGCACTGACTTCTGTCAGTGCAATAAGAATGAAATAGGAATAAATATGTCTCTTACTTTTTCAAAGGTAAGAAATTTTCAAATGATGAACAGATGATAACAGTATATAGTAGTAACATATCAGATCCTTATGGAATGTAGGACACAATGAAATAGAATGTCGGGAACTTTCCGATTTGATGTTAGAAAACGGTCTTTACTAAGAGGATGGTCAGTCATTGCAACTGGCTTTACAGGGAAGTGGTCACAGCACCAAGCCTTTCAGAATTCAAGGAATATCTTGATGATGCTTGTAGTCATACTGTTATTTTTAGTTGTTGTCATTATAGGGTAAGAGTTCTATTGACATTACATTGCAAGAGTTTCATTCCTCCTCGATGTTTTCTGTCAGCAGCTCCTCTAGGCACTGACTCTTCCTTGTCCTCACAGTAACCAACTGACTCAAATTCCCTCAACCAACCAATCCACTCTTTTATAACACTCTTCTTATTGGCTACAGGTGTGGCCTGTTAAAATCAGGCCTGCTCCTAATCCTTAATAATTGGCTCAGCTGTAATTCTTTAGGGGGTAAATTTACATTATATTCGACCTTTGTTTTCTTATATTGTATCCCCCTACATTTAGTCCTGGAAAGAACAGGGAGTTTGACTTCATGATTCATATGGGTTCCTTCCAACTTCAGATATTCTATGTTTCCATGAAATAGAATCAACTATATAGAAATTACACTGAATACATATAATGAGGCTTAATAAATAAATAAACCAAAAATGTATTGCCTTGTTCTGGGTATTTTAACATAGATGAATTTTTCATTGCAATGCCTAACTCTTAGGAGGATGGTTTATAGCCATAAAACTGCAAGTGTCTTGCAATACAGTTTACAGAAACAAGCACAATGAAGAAAGCAAAAGTGAAGTGATAACATTATAAAAGCCAAGGAGAACATCTAGGGAGCTTTGCCTTAAATATATTTTATATTTGGAATTTCATAGTTAATCTTATCCTAAAGCACTCAAAGTAGATTAGGTCTTTCTCTCTTACTGAAGGCATTGCACAATCCTTTTTAAATTTCATAAAATGAATTATTTTTCTGAGACAATATAACGTTTCTATATGTTTGATTTTATTTCCTTCATTATCACTCTATGGTCAAATACTGATATGTGGTATTCTGAGTGAAGCTGTCCCAGTCTTTTCTTGCAGAAGCTATTTTCATAATTATTGGAGTAGAAACTAAAATGTAATCATCCCAAATGTGCCTTCAACTCGTTACATTATACTTTCTTTGCTAAAAACCTCCCAATAAATAAACTGAAAACTGCTCAAAACAACAAAACCAAGAAAAATAAATTAAAAACCACCAGTCTTTAATAGAGAAACTGTTCTGGAAAAAAAGAATTCAGGCGAGATTCATCCACATTCCTTTTTGGTGTGCATTCAAAGAATTAAAATACAGAATCATGTATTCCAGTGTGTATTCTATTCCATTTAAAACAGTTTCAAATGAAGAAAGTGAAAGTAGTCCTTACTATTATATTACATGGTGTTGCGACCCATCCCAGGTGAACAGGTTACGCGGTGATTTTAAGGTGCAAAAATAGCCACTACAGGCACAGAGGATTTGCAGTATTCAAAATCAACAACTTTGCTTTATTGAATCACAACAGAAAGGGTGTTGGTGTTGGAGGGGTCTAGGGAAAGAAAGGAGAAGATAAGGAAAAAGGGAGGAAAAGGGGAAATAGGTTTGGGGGGGTTATAACTACCGAGACGTGGTGTTGCTTTATCGAGGGTCCAGCCATTGTCGAAAGCTCGTCAGGTCATGTCTGGGGAGATCTCAAATGTACGGCTGAAACTGGTCTCCAATTATACTCTTTTTCATTGGGGGAAGGGGATAAAATATTTCACAACAGAAACAAAGGTTTTCAGAGAGAAAGAATGGAAGGGGGGATATACAAACTCAAACCAGGCAACAGGTACCATTGTTTTCATGTCTCAGTGGTCACGCCTGTGCCCACGCTGGGCAACCTCCTTCCTCCCGCTCTCACTGCACACTCCCCCAAGGTGGGAGGGGGAGTTTCAGTCCCAGTCTCTAGGAAAGGGGGTGCGAGGGGGGTCCTCTGCACAGGATTGTGTTGTCCCGATTCCTTGATGAGGAGGCCTGCTCTTCTGCTTGTCTGTCACGATGGTGAGAAGCAGGCGAGAGGGGCCTTCTTCTAGAGGAGGGACCCTCCCAGGACTCAAGCCAGCCAGGCCAAGAGGTGGAGAGAAAGTCCAGTCCATTGTTCAGGAAAGGGCAGGACGCCCCCTCTGAGTTCAGCGTGGCGTGCTGTGCAAACAGCACCTGTGGCAAACAGTGGACTGAGAAGCACATGGCTTTTTCCTCCCCACTGGTTCATCGGTCACGGTGGTCTCCCAAAGGCAATCGGGAGGCAGAAAATGGAGGGTATTTTCGGACAGACTCTCACACATGGCTGAATAGATTGAATATTTTTCCACTTTTCCAAAATCCAAGTTCAAGTCTGCTCAGAACTGGGTAATACAGTTAAGTCTGGGTTCCATACCTTTGCTGAACTCTTCACATAATGTGATTATTGGGGATGGTCCTGTGCAGGGCAAGGAGACTCAATGACCCTTGTGGGCTGCTTGCAACTCTGCATACAGTTGTACAGAGATGTTAAACTCCTCCATACCCCAGTCAAATTGCTAGGAGTTTATTGAATACTAGTAACTACTACATTTTATATGCACATGCTTAAATGGTATGTATAAACTTCTCCCTTTATTTCCTTAATATCCCTTCTCTCTACTTCTCAAAGTGCATCCTTCTATATCTCTAATATTCATAAAAAGTGCTGATAAAATGCCAGTTCTTTATCTCACTTTTCATGTAGATTAATTACCTTTCTTTTTTAGATTGACTACAATGTAAATTAGATTTTAAAATGTTATTTCATTACTTAATTGGAAATATTTGTGGTGCATCTAACGAAATAGAGAAAAGTCAAATAAAATTACTAGTGTATTAATTCAGAAAATAAAACTTTTTGGTAGCTTAACTGGTAACAAAAATAATTAAATAATATGTAACATCATGAATTAGATAAGCAGTGGCTGTTATTGAGAGCTTTAAACATATGCATTTTCAGTCAAAATAAATTTTCTATAATCTTTACTATACTTCTGTAATTAGAATGCATTTAGACTATTGAAAAAAATACCAGATACCGAGTTTGTATGTTCGTGTTACTATCTATATGCCAGAACACGCATATTTAGAACACAGGTCATTCTGAAAGAAATGCATGAGTATGTCCAGAGATCCTTATTCACTGTTGGCAGTAAGTATATAATAAGAAATAACATATTAAAATTTAAAACAATGTTACAATAAATCACTTATTAAATAGATTGCATAGTATAAATTTACAATAAAATACTAATGCACTTGCAAGGGAGAAAAGCCTTAGAATATACACTTAGTTATCAAGTGGCCAATTTTAACTTGAAGACTAGAACTTATTAGAAAGTTTTCACTTATTGTTCTTGATAATTATGATCTGTACCTCATTTTGGTCAGGTTTCAGCTTCCTCTCAAAAACTAGCAAAAATTGAATTTTTGAAGGAAATTTAGGTTAGGACATAGCATTCAAACGTCCTTTCCTTCCTCACTTATTGTTTTATTGTCTTTAGGAAGAAAATAAAACCAAAACAATTGGCAATATGCCTATTTTTTTGGCTATGTTTCTTCTTTATATAGCGTATATTAAGCAGAGAGTATGAATAAAATGCCTATGCTTGGATCCAAAGCACTCCAGCACTTAATATTAATTGCTTTGACAAAACAAGTGTCAGAAAAGAACAAAACAAAACAAAAAGCCCTGACTGAACATCTTTTATTCAAGTCCCAGCTCCACTAAATCTTGCAGACAGAACTTCCTTTGTGGAAAATTTTAATTCCCACTTTTCTCTTTAAAACAGTAGGTGTCTCTTACATGAGCTATAAATTTTGCATAATTGGGCAGCCTAGGATTCTTTCCAAATTCTCTATGATAGGCATAATTTTTCATCAGCACATCTGTCATAAGTTTACAAAATTTTAGGAACAATTATCTAAAATAAGTAAATTATGATTTATGCAATGCCTATAAAATGTGATAGAGAAAACCTTGTCTTTTTCTCTCTATTCAGAAAACATTTGTTTTGTCAGTTTGCACTTTAAACACCTCCTAATAATATAGAACATAGGCAACAATCTGTTGTTTCCTCATGCACTACTAGTTTATTGAGGCAAATTTGTAGTTTCATATGGAAAACATATGGCCCTTTTGGAAAAAAAAAAGCTCTCTATTTTACTCCAAAGAATAGTTTATTCTGTGAATAAACTGGATTTTCCCACACTGGTTTGGGAAGACAAAATGTAGAAAGAGATTTTGGTAGCTGCTTTGTTGCTCGTATGTTCAGGTTAAACTTGAGGATGATAAAAATGAATGCTCCTCTTGCTTTGGGCTGACATAGAAACTCTGTGTGTTTTCATGGTGACATTTTGGTACAGTTTTCAGAAAATAAGTAGGTACTATAAGGTGTTATTTTTGTATTACCTGTACTACATCAAGGAAACCTCAATTACTATTTTGGCCTTTGAATCTCCAGAACAGAAGAAAGCAAGAAATTATCTAAGTATGACTGAGAGGCAAATGAAAACAGAAGCACTTTGGACACTGAAAAAATTAGTCAGTCAACATCTTACCTATCTTGGTTTAGATTGTGATCTTTTTCCTTATATTGGGTCCCTGATTTGATGCAAGATAGTAAGATTAGTGGCTGTTTCTATACTGTGAATAAAATGCTTTCTGCTCCAGTTGAAGATTCATGTATATTGATTAATATAAAACAGCCTACAATAAATGTTGCATTCTTTATTTTAAATTGATGTTTTTACAGTCAAATGTACTACAAGTCTGAGGACTGTTATTCTAGGGTGCATGCACTAAACTTAAACACATTGTCTGGGGAAGGGTGCCCTATCCTGACAAGGAGGTAGAAGATGGAAAATTTAGACACCCTGGGATGAGTGAGCGGCTTCACTGAAGACTGCAGCTGACAATCAGGTTGAACTATAACAGTGAGATCTATTCAATCCCTGTCATGGTTTAAACCCAGCTGGCAAATAAGCACCACACAGCTGCTGGCTTAATATTCCCCCCCCCCCTGTGGAATGGGGAGGAGAATCAAAAGTAAAACTTGTGGGTTGTTATAAGAACAGTTTAATAATTTAAAACAAGGTAAAATGAAATACTGAAAGTAAATAAGAAGAAGAAAAAGGGAAAGGAAAAAAACCTGAACAAACAAGATGTGCACAATACAACTGTTCACCACCCACTGACTAGTGTCAGACCCCCCCCTTTTCCAAGCCCAGATCAGCTACCCTGCTGAGTTAATCCTTCCAGTTCACGTACTGGGCATGACATTCTGTGGTATGAAATATCCTTGTAGTCAGTTTGGGTCACCTGTCCCAGCTGTGCTCCCTCCCAGTTTCTTTTTGTGTTCCTTCTCAGTGGCAGAGCATGAGATTTGGTAGGGGGCAAAAGTCCTTGATTAGGATAAACAAGACTTAGCAAAAAAACCAAAGCATCAGTGTGTTATCAACACCATTCTCATTCTGCATCCAAACCACAGCACTGTAACAGCCACTGAGAAGAAATAATTCTATCCCAGATGAAACCAGGACAACCACTCC
The DNA here is from genome assembly GCA_024865655.1 of Emberiza elegans. Classification (NCBI taxonomy): domain Eukaryota; kingdom Metazoa; phylum Chordata; class Aves; order Passeriformes; family Fringillidae; genus Emberiza; species Emberiza elegans. The sequence goes on along the minus strand of JALJVW010003023.1, from coordinate 31,864,233 downwards.
CTGATTAAGGTCAATCAATAACTTGGCAGATGGTACAGTAACCAAAGACAGGGGAAGACTCAGATGCTGATGAGATCAAAGATACAAACCCTTATCAAAGAAAGAGCCCAAATCATCAGACTGTTAGATGAATTAATGCTTTCAGAGTTCAATTTTTGCCTTAAGATTTGGTATATTTTATTTAATAAAAATATATTTTTTTCTAGCATAACATAGAAAGGGAAAAAAAAATCAAGTTGGGATGCTTGACTTTTTTCCCTAAAGAGAGACCTAGGTAGAATTGAAATATCTAGTGACAAGAAAAATTATCAGAAAGCAAACATTTCAGCAGCCACCACCTTTGAGTGTGATATATCTGTGTATGGCTGGCATTCTGAATCAGATCTTCAGCCTCTACATTCCTGTGTTGAAACATAATACAGACTGAGGAACTATGTGACATCAGAGGGACCAGATTTTGTTATGATATATTTAACAGTGAATATACTTAAGGAAAGGTATCTAAGTTTCTACAAATATACTGTATATTTCTGATCTCTCAAGGGCTCTCTCTGGCTGGGAATACTTCAGTTAAATTCTCTATGCCTTGATTTGTCTGCCAGTTAAAAAGAGAGATATAAAACCTTAATAAGAGTCATAATACTTTACATAAAATGTATCAATACTTTTAATCAATTTTGTGTCCTTGGAAATAGGGAATTTTTGCTGAAGTAATAAGAAATTTCCTTGGTATTTTTCCAGAAAACCTTTCTTGCTTAACTTTCCAGACAAAATACTTTGCCCTAGTTGGAATTGACAGTAATTTTCATGACAAATAAATTAAGTTTCATCATGATTATATTTTACTGTTTAGAGAGTTCCCTGCAGACTGGCTACAAATTGTTCATCATTTAGCAGAGCTGATTTGACATCAGTCTGAATTCCATAACAGCCAGTGTGTCATTTAAACCACTCTTGACCAGAGTGATTTAAAGTATCTCCAACATGAATGAATTCAGAAGTCTAACACATTTATTCTAAGTCTGTTTTTTGGAGCAAATAAAAATAGGAATAATTAAATAAGAAAAATTACTAAATTAGCTTAATTCATCAGGAAAATATCTAAGGTAAAATTAAAAAGCAAGAAAAATAAAATGTTCTGCATCAAACTTCTTTTAGTACTACAGGTATGTCTGAGGACTCTGGATGTTGTTTTGTTTTTGTTTTTTTTTTTTTCTAGGGCATTGTATAAAAAAAATCTTTCCAACTAATACGTGCTAAAACTGATATATGTATTTGTGTATGGCATCATAAAGAAGATAATTTTAGTTCAGAATAATTTTCCACTAGCTTTAACACAAAAGTGAAAAAAAAGTCTGCTGTGAATAGATGTTTAGCAGATGTAAAACTGTCATATATAATCTAAAAAACATTATATCAGTGACAGGGCCCTTGTTGATAAAATGAACAGTGTCTGCCTGGGCTTTAGCTAACTGTCCCAGTTCTGCCAATTACGAAGCGACAAAGTTAATTCCCTTAAAGTCAGTGCTCTGAAATTCATTACTGTGATACCATTAAAACCTGTCCAACTCCACATTCCCTGGAAGGAGACAGAATTGCAATTGGTTTTCTATGTCAAGGACTGGATTTTGGAGTGAATCTAAAAATCAAATTTCTATGGAAATTTGAAAACTGAGTGACTGAACATGACATGTCCCCTTATTAGGAAATGCCCCACTTTCTAGATTCCTTTAAAGACGATTGATAGAATAGCATATGTTGACAAGCTGAAGTGGTTTTACGATGTCAGGATGGAAACTAAGATTCTTGAAGATATATCTCAAAGAAATCATTGAGACAATAATTGAAACAATTAAATCTTCAATTCCATGTTGATTCCCGTAAACCTACTGTTTCAAGTTTTGGCAAATTAGTGAATAAAATTCCTACCACCAGCCTTAGTTGTCCTAGATGTCTTAGTCACTACCATGCTGATATGCAGTTCTCTGGATTTCCAAGAAAGCAGAATTATTAAGGATTTGGTGGAGTAGACTGAATATCATTTCTACCCAGAATTTATCTTTCTTATGGATCCCTTGGACAAGCATTGGACTAAACCACTTAGTTTTTCTGGAAGTAAAGTGGAAAAAAGTGATCACAAGGGTCAGGGTGGATAAAGAGCAGGGAGAAATCTTGTGCAAGAAGGAAAAGCATGAGATCATGGGAATGAGAACAGACTTGTGGTGAAGAAAACAAGGATAGAGAAGGGGGTCAGTTTGGCTGTAATGAGATAATGACAAAAGACAAAATTAACTAGTGTAAATTTTATTTTTTGCAACCTGATCAGCAAAATGAATGTAAAGAAGGAAGAAGGCTGGGGATAAAAAAATTGAAACATTAAAAATGATCCAGATAAATATGAGCAAAATTTGGGCTTTACCAAAAACTAAATGTTGGGGTTTTTTTTCCTATAGGTGTTAAAGAATGGGGGAAACTACTGTGATTACTTGCAAAAATATTAATTTTGGGAAGGACAAAGAAATAAAGTTAGCCCCTGCTGACTTCAGTTCTGCATACATGATTATGGTTTGAACAGGTGGGAAGAAAAGTTCCCTTTCTAACTAATTATGCATGCATTTTGGCATGTGTGCAGGTATCTAGATAAGTATGGATGCAAGTAATTGAAGGATTTATTGATGAGGAGAACTAACAATACTTTGCAGAAGTACAAGTTGTTCACTATATATGTGCTTACACATACATTCCACAAAATGTCAAAAATCTATATTATTCCAAGAAGTTAGCAAGTAAAATTAGCATTCAAATGTGATCAACCATACAACAGAACCTAGAGGCACTGAGAAACTAAAGGCTAGATGTGCCAAGAAGCCAGATGCTGCCTTTGGAATAATATTTTTCAGGCCTTGGCATCAAAAATCTGTGATGCTATCCAGATAATTCTCACACCCTATAAAATCTGTTTCCTTCAAAAAGCATATTAGCTGTATTAACTATCCAGCTGTAGAATAAAAGTATGTAAGAGTTAAGATCTAAGCAATCTATTTCAACTTAGATTACAAGAAAGGAAATTTGCACACTTATAATACCGGATAATGTTTTTGATATGACACTTAATTCAAGAAGATGGCTATGAGAAAGTTAGAAAACAAACATTATTCTCTGTGCTTTCTGAGCCTTGTTTTCTCTTTCTAATACATTGCCATGAGTTTCACCCTGCAATATTAGTAATAAATAGAATCTAAGACAACAATCACAAATAACTCTTATGAAGCCAAGTTAATTACATGTAATCAATCATTCTTTTATGGTATTTCCATTATGAAATACCAGCTTTTTACTACAGGAATTTTTGATCAAGCGATAGCTACTGAGGTAATGGGAGCTTTGCTCTTGGTTCAAGCATATTGACATTGTGTCATAAAGCTCTTACTGTAAGATTTTGTTGGACTTGATTTTTGGTACATTTTTATGATCTTTACTGAATATCTTCCACACAGCTCAGAGCTCATAAGTGATGGCAAGTCCCATTGGAAATTCTAGAATAAAGAAGGACTCAGTGTGTCAAAGAGGTAAGACTGGTCCAGCAGGAGCTGTGTGAATGGAAGAAGCTTGATATTCTCCTTTCCTTTCCTGTCAGATGAGCTCCAGTCCCCAAGATCGCTCAACATCTTTCCAATTTCCTAGCTGTGTGGTAGCTCCCTAAACAATTTAATTTCAGTTGTCAAATTCTTGCTGTTCAAACTGCTTAAATTAACTTTGGCCTGTTTCTCATGAAAAAGGTCAAAAAAAACCTTAAACAAGAAACTTAATGGGCAGCTCTGACTCAGAATAGTGGTGAACAACTGGGGCAAAATGAAGGATAAGGGAAGCAATTGCTTTTCCTGAAAGAAGTAGCTGGAAGATCTATATAATGAGACTTTGTGCCCATTATTTATCAATTTCAGATGGATAACAAGAGTTGGATAGGAAAAGAAAAATGTTTCCAAAGAGCTGGTAAAATTCAGTACAAAAGTGTTTTAGCAGAACTGATTAATCCAATGGTCTCTCTTTTGTGTTGACTTCAGAATCACAGAATCAATTAGGTTGGAAAAGACTCCTGAGATCATCAAGTCAAACCTATTTTTTACAGTCCCCTCTGTTTTTCTTTTGTTTTCAAGGAATACACCAAAAGGCTGTATCTATGTATCTATGAATTTGTATACCAGTTTTTTGAAAATCAAGTGTGAGTGTACTAAGAAAGATTTGCATTAATACTACTCAGGCCAGAGTATTGTATTGTGTCATGTTGTAAGGATACACTACAACAGCATTTGTCATCAAAGTCAGCATTTACTGATATTAAGTGGAACTGCCTTTCTCACTATAAAATAAATCCTATCATCTGCAGAATCCACAGTCCAGTTGCACAGTTCCCCCCAGGGAAGTTTACTTCTGGAAATAATCAACAACAGGGTAGTAATTTTCAGTTAAAACAGTTAATTTTCCTATGGAATGTCAGTGCAAAAGAGACAACTATATCATGTTACCAGAGTTCTCCATTTTCAGCATGATTTCTCCCACTTCTCTGATGTGTTCTGACAGGAAGTGGTCTGGCTCCATCTGTTCTACAGGATTTCCATGGATAGCTGAAAATAACAGTAAGATCTCCCTTTGGAGTTATTTTCTAAGACCTATCACACACAGATTTTACTTGTACAGCATGTACTCCAGGGCCCTGTCTCAGTGGCTGCTGTTGTGCACACTCTGTGTATCAATCTCTCTTGTATTGGCAAGTCCAAACTTGGATCCAGAACTTCAGGTGTGGGTTCACAAATGCTGCATGTAAGGTAAGGCACTCCCTGAACTCCTTGGATCTGCTGACTACTCTTCACAATATAATATATTATATGGTTGGTCACATAAGGTCAATAAATATATCTCCCAATGTTTTTATTGTCTGACTTGAGAACTCAGTGACATGAATTGTGGAAAGGGTAAGACTAGAGCTTGAACCCAAACAGTTCAAAGGTGTTATTTTACACAGAAAGATGAAAAAAATGTAAAACTGTTTTTTGAGGTCTCTATGTGTCCATTCATCACCTGTAAAATAGTACCACTTCATCTCTCAGGGATGCTGCAAAAATAAATTAATTAATGTTTATAATACACTCACATTCCCCACAGGAAAAGCTAACAAAAATAAATAATTCTGTCTTTAAAGAAACATTTGTTTAGTGTCCAGAAGTGAAAAATTTTGAATAGATATAAAATATATTGTAAAAACTGCTTGGTAACTGAACACCATACAACTTGGGTACTGAATAAGGAAATTAAAAATATGTGGTTTTACTGTATTTCTATGAAAAATTCTCTTTTATCTAGAATGCATTACACCTTGTCCTGTCACTATGTGGTCTTGTAAAAAGTCCCTTTTTATCTTTCTTCTGGCTTTTTTCAGACACTGGAAGGCCAAAATTACGTCAACCCTAAATATTCTCTTTTCCAGGCTGAACAATCACAATTCTCTTCTCCTTTCCTCATAGGAGAGATGCTCCATTCTTCTAATCACCTTGGAAGCTTCCTCTGGACTTGCACCAACAGGTCAATATTCTTCCAGTGACCGAACTGGATGCAGCTCCCCAGGTGAGGTCTCACAGGAGCAGAGCAGAGGGGCAGAATCCCCTCCCTCATCCTCCTGGCCACACTGCTCTGGGTGCAGGATATCCTGCTGGAATACAATTGGCTTGCTGGGCCAATGTGTAGTCTCTCACCCCCAAGTCCTTCTCAGCAGGGCTTCTCTTGGTATGTTCATCCCCAGCCTGTGTTGATACCAGGGCCTGCTGTGACCTGGGTGCAGCACCTTGCACTTGGTCATATTAAACCTCAGGATATTCCTATGCGCCCACTTCTCAAATTTGCCTAAGTGCCTCTGGCTGGCATCCCATTCTTCAGGTGAGTCAACAGGACCACTCAGCTTAATGTCATCAGCAGATTTGCTGAGGATGCACTCAATTCCTTCATCTGGGCCATTAATAAAAATATTAGATCACACTGATTCTAATGAAAGCCCCTGAGGGACAGCACTTGTCACTGATACCCATTGGGATTCTGAACCATCAGTCACTACCCTCTGGGGAAAGGACTCAGGTTTTTGAAGGATTCAAGCTGTTAATTGAGAATAAAATTTTAAAATTCTAATTGCTTCTTTCAATTGCAAACCTTCAGAAAACACATTATATACAAGTAGGTCTTGTTCTTAAAAGCAGAAAGAAAATCCATTATTTGACTGTTAATTTCAGCATATCAAGATGTTAACATGGAACTGAAAACTTTTTCTAGTGGAGTAAACTTCATAAAAATACACACCTTTATGTAATCATGCACAACAACGATAATCAACTTTTTGTGCTTCTACCAACTCAGAGTTAGAAAATTTTGTCCAAAGCATCACTTTTTGTTGCAGATAGCTGTATTGTCATGCTGAAACACTAGCTTATTAATATTCTCAAAGTTTTTAGTAACTTAGACAATAAAGATTACCGTGAATAAATACTCTGCTGCATAATCAATGAATCAGAGATAATAAAATATGAAGATATCTGTTTCAAATGTCTTATGCTCTGAGACCTCTAACAGAGAGTCTCTAAATTACATTACTGACAGTACAATAGGAAACATTCTCATAGAATTTTACATTTTTAGGCTGGGGTGGAGTTAATTTTCTTCCCAGTGGCTGCTATGGGGCTGTGTTTTGGATTTGTGCTGAGCACAGGGTTGATAATAAAGAGATGTTTATTTTATTGCTCAGTAGTTCTCTCATAGAGACAAGTCTATTTGTGCTTGAACTTGTGCCATATTGGTAAGGGGGTTTGGGTTATATGGGAATTTGGAAGCATGCACAGACGGGAAAACTTCCCCAGGTGACTAAAGGGATGTTCCATATCCTATGACATCATGTTCAGTACATAAAGAGGAGGTAGGATGGTGAGGGGGAAGGAGAGAAAGCAGGAGATGTTTGAGGGATGGTGTTCACTGTCAAACGCTGTGTTCCTGAGTCACTGTCAAACATTATGAACCCCTGCTGGAGATGGCTGAACCCCTGGCTGCAGGTGGAAGTGGTGAATTAATTCCTTGTTTTGTTTTGCTTGAGTGCATGGGTTTTACTTTAAGTATTAAACTGCCTTTATCTCGACCTATGAGGTTTCTCACTTTTACTCTTCTGATTCTCTTTTCTGTGCCAGTGGTGGGGGAGTGAACAAGCAATTGTGTAGGGCTGGTTTCTTGGTGGGTTTAATGCACAAAAATAGTTCAAAACCAGACTATCTTATACAAAGAGAGAGATTCAGTTCTAAATATCTTTCAATAAGCCTGAAAACTACTCCATATGAAAAACATGGCACCAGCACATTTTAGTGTTTTGTTTGGATTTGTTTGTCTTTCTTTTGTTACTGAGAACTTGGCTAGGAATGAAGGCCAGGAAATGGACTGATCCTGGTCTGCCCCTCCAGACAACTTCATGCAAAGCCACTGTTAGCTGCAGGACCATTGTAACTTGTCATCATATTGCCCAACCAAGTTGCATAAAGGCAGATGTAGCTTGGGTTGATAATTATTATCCACATAAACATGCTGTGGAAGAAGGAGAGATGCTAGTAATATGCATGGATGAGCAGACTTTGTCAAAATATTTTGTTGTTTTGTTTTTTTAAATTTGATAATTGATTTTACAAATATTCATCATCAGTATGTCAGTGTTGTTTCATATTGAAATATGAAATATTCAGTTCAAAAGTACTCAAAAAGCTTACACTGTGTCCCTAGGACCTTGTGGGTACAGTCTTGTGCTCACCTCAGAAAACTACTGCATCAGCTGTTATAAAAGCTAACTGCTTTCTAAATAGCAGAAGTATAAATAGAATGTAAAACAATAGAATCATGCAGACTAACAAGACTGGGGAAAATCTTACCAATATGTCTAATCTAAACTTACAAATCTAAAATTAAAAAAATGTAAAACTAATTTATGAATGCCCAATAGTTGCTTAAAGTATATTTTCTAGCATGCCAGGAGATATTCCTCTGATTTATCCTTCTGTATAAAACTTCAACTGCTTTAAAGAAAAGAATCATTAAGGTATCTTCTGATCTGTAGCAATGTCAAGAAAAATCTTTCCTGCATGGACAGTCCATATATTCTTGCCAGTCCATACAGCTGTTGATGAGTGTCATTACTGGCAATACTTTTTAATAAACTATAGATCAAATAAGGGATAATGTTACAGATAATTTATCCCACTTCTTTGATTTATTAGTAATGTTGATGTGAGCAGAAAATTATCATGGACAATCCAGAAAATAAAATGCTCATTGTCCATTTTATTTTTTTTAGTTAGGGCATTAGTGTGTCACCTGAGAATATGAAGTTAATAGTCATTGTGACCTGGTGGGACACAGAAAAAGAATGAAAGTGTTTACTGTGTTTTCTCTCAGAGCACAAAATCATGAGTAACTAGGCACTCATTACAGACCCAAACTCATACTGTGCTTGACTCAGATTGCATATTAGTGTTCCTTAGGAATTGGGAGAGACCTAAGAAATGAATATACAATAATGTGAAATTATTTTCTTTTAGTCTTATGTGCTTACAGTGTTTCAATTTCCACACAATATTTAAATAAACGGAAATATGTTTCAAAAAGTATCAGAGGGATTTTAAAGTTTAGTAAGTAGATTATTTGGGATATCCTTGGTCAATAGTGATTCATAACATACTGAATATATTTCCTTGCTCTATTCTTCCTGAAAGGAAAAATTTTAGTTGTCTTAAGAAATTATATCTGGAATATGACTCATTCTGAACAATACATTATTTCTCTCTAATCCTGGTTGAAAACTCTTTGAAGGATTCCAACACAACACTTCACATTTGAACACTGATTATAACTGAAAACTATTAAATATCTAGTTGCCTGTCATTGATATCTATGAATCTTACTCTTAGATACATCAATCTTGCCTTGCATTTAGTACATAACGTTAGCCTGTATCTCAGTTATCTAACCTAGGTGAGAGGACAACTAAGAGTTAAATGCCCCAGCCACGAGTCCATCTCATCTTTGTCTGGCATTATATACATTAAGTATTAGAATTGGATACTTATATCTGGTTTTTTGTTTTGTGTTTTTCTGCCCTACATGTATATTCTCAGGTTTTTTTTTTCCTTTCCCCCCATCACTTTTAAGAATTCTATTGAAGTTATAGAGTTGAGTCTCCTTTTTCATAATTAAATATTTTTTTCTCTGTGGAAGAAACTGTACTCTGAGGCAAGCCAAAATCCTGCTTGTCCAATCTTGGAAAAAATTTGAGCCGTGCAAACACGGCTGTTTCAGTCTGTTTCCAATAGCTTGAGGCTTTCAGTCACACACTCTTTTCTCAGCCATTCCATTGACCTGCTCCGTATGCCCTAATATTCCCTCTTGGCAGTGTTTGCATTTTATATCACCCAAATGCATGAAGAAGCTCGAGGGAATTCAACATTCATGTCCTGAGGGGTTATTGTGTTTCTGTGTATAAAGACAGCAGGATTTTTCCTGAGCAAAGAAGATTATTCATCTTCTAGAATGAATTTGAAAAGTAAGTCTGCAGAAACTGAATTTTAGTATTTTGACTAAAATTCAGTTGAATACTCGTTATTAACCCATGGTGAAGCCAAAGAGTCTGAGTAATTACAGGTAGAGAATGGAAGAATATTCATAGGACACTCAAGCTTAAATACATGCAATCATTCTTTGTGACTTAGGATCTATTTTGGGAGATTTTGCATTAATAACAAAAGCATAAGCATGTATTTTTACCAGCAAAGATTTACCTGCCCTGATTTTGATGAGCCAACCACCCATTTAGGAAACAGTTCTTCATGGGACAGACTTAGGCAGATGTACCGTAGGACAATGAGCCTTCTGTTCTGAAATTCATAGCACACTAAAATGAACTATGAATCCACAGTCTCCAGTCTCTGGAATGTTTTTGTTTCTGACATTTTTAGTATTTCCTGTGGCTTAATGTTATATCTAAAATGTTATATCTAAAAACAATGTGACTTTACAGCAGACTCCAAAATATTCCTTTGGCAGCATCAATTGGCCTTGCATACACTGAACTTGTGAGAATTTGTTCTAGGGCCTTCTTCTCAAATAAGGAACAAACCCCTCCAGCTGCAGGTCACTCAAAGCTAAAAAAAGATCCCAGAGAAAAGACAAGCCAGCAGGTCTATCAGCAGTTTAATTCCCCAAGAGGGCACCAGGGGCCATTACATGGCCATTAGCATAGCCAGCACTGGAGTCACAGACAGAACAGAGGCAGCCAAGCAGCCAGCCAAGAAATCAGCCAAGGGCTTTGCAACAGACACAGATGTTGCTGCTAAAAAATTTATTTTAGACCTTGGCATCTGAGTCCTTTATCTGTCAATTCTGTGTCCTGGATGAGGCCCCAGCTGTTAAGTTTGTTGATGAAAGAAAAAGGGAAAAATCTGAGCTGCATTTAGATGACCAGAAATTTGATTCCATCTAAAGTATTTCTCTTAAAGGGTTGATGTCTCTTTTAATAGACATCTTCTAATCTTTTCCTGCAAAGTTTTCAAAAATTTCCTGCAAGTTAGTTGTTAAGGTTCTTACTTTGAACCTTAACATCTAACTTGTATTTCTTACTGGGTTCAGAAATAGTCAATGGCAAACTATTTTCTTACACAGGGGAAGGGTTGGTCCTATAGAGAACAGACCCCACAGTGGAATGAGCATCATGGATTAATGGCCTTTAATTTGGCTGTCTCTCAAATTATATAAGAATACTTTCACCTGCAAGGATGACAGAAGTTTGGAGTTTTTTTTATTTTTTGAAATGTTGCCCTTTTGCCCTTGAAATATTCCACATTTTGATAAATGATCTAGTATCCTCAAGGAGATTGCCAGTTCTATAAGTTTTCTCTGCATTTCTTTTAATTTCCAAAGATCCACTATTTTTAGCTAGTCAAGATCTGTTTGATTTAAAAGCTCTGGTACGTATTCTTGCCTTAGTTTTCTTTCCCTATAACACTTCAATCAGTGAACTCTTGTTCTCCTACCATATGTAATAATAAATATTTTATTTCAATAATACATTATAATGTTAATTTGTACCAGATATTGAAAAAAGTAGCAATAACACATATCTATTCTTTAAAGTACTGTTTATTATTATCATATAAGAATACAGGCAAATAGTAACAGATACAATTGTGCGTTATACTATCATGGGACAACTCAGGCAAGACAATTTGTTTTTAGACAAAACATAATCTTTTGTATCCACCTACATTAAAAAAATTATCTGTTTAGAAATGTTATGAGCAGGCTATGGGTTTTTTCCTTTCTTCCACCAGCTTTTGTTTTGCAAAAATTAAAAAGAATTTCTAGTTTAAATTATTTTTTTACCTTAACCATCATTTTCTGTTAAAATCTGTCTTTTTTTTTTCCTTCCTAGCTGTGCTGTCAATACAGCTAGGGCAAATTTCTTCACTTTCATTAACAAATAACTTAGCGCACTTTGACCCTTTTTAGGTCGTATCCAGCTGTTCTTTCTTATCTTTTAGAGACAAACCCTGAGGGCTTGAGGCCAACTGCTCCATTCTGCTTTGGTTAATGCTGTTGTCATAAAATCCTGCACTGTTTTGTCGTTTAGTCTCCTCTTAATCAAGCTACTTGAGACTGTGTTGGGTACCCAGAAAGGATATGACAGAGTGTAACACAACAAACCTCTAGGCAGTTATAATGATTTGAAAGAGTAAATTCAAGAGCAGACAGCAATTTCTCTCTGGTGTATGAGAATAAACCCCTGATTTGGCTGATTACTTAAGAATAAATGACTCCATTCCTCTTCCTTTTAAAACAAGCAAGAGGCTAGTTATTATTACTCACCAAAACCCATAATTTTTTTCAGGTGAATGCCTTTGGCATCAGCCTGGTATTTTTAGCACAATCCTTCCTTCCTTCCTTCCTTCCTTCCTTCCTTCCTTCCTTCCTTCCTTCCTTCCTTCCTTCCTTCCTTCCTTCCTTCCTTCCTTCCCCTTCCTTCCTTCCTTCCTTCCTTCCTTCATGCATCCTTCCTTCCTTCCTCCTTCCCCTTCCCCAAAGACCTCAAACCTTCCTTTTCCTTCTTCCTAACACAGTTCCAAAGAGGAGAAAAAAAAAAAAGAAACAAAAAACCAAGAAATAATTTAGCTATTGAAACAATCTCCTAGAAAAGGCAATCTTGATTAGCTTAACTCAAGGTAAATCAAGAACTGAATTGATCTAATCCACTTCCCAAACAGTTCTTCCAGCTGGTAGGCTATCATATAAAAAATGAGAAACAGTATAATTACTGGTTGTAGTTTCTGAAGATAAATAATTTGTCAGTTGTTAAAAAAAATGTACATAACTACTCTGGTTACGATATTTATGCTTGAAGCCAGTTACCAGGTCACTATTCTAAAACCTTGAGCAAATCACCAAGCCCAGAGGACTTTGTTTTCTTTGAGATTCTCTTTTTTTCACATTTCTTGTTTTTCTCTACGTAGCTGCCTGTGCTGAATGTACCTTCAAGGACTTTGTTATGCATACAAGCACCTGATGTTTTTCATCCATTCAAACAAAATCCTAAAGCTCCTTATTCACTTTTACAGAAATGGTACTTTAAAATGACTTAACTGTTTTTCACACAGAAACAACAACTCTCCTCTCCCCTGTCCCTTCCTCCCTAACCCCTCCAAAAAATAAACCAAACCAAACTCTAACAGCTAAATGATCTGTTGAAACAACTGCATCCTTTATTTATTGGGTTAGGTTTTGCAGCTGCCATTTTTGATGCCAGTTCTGACATTTAGGCACTGACTAGCTGTGCTCACACTATAGGGTGTTTGCTCTGCTGTGTGCTCAGTCAACCCTGTAAGTACAGATCCTAGCTGTGTCCCTGTTATGGGGCAGATGTACCACATTGTTGCCTGCGGTACTGGTCTTCAGACATTCAGGGAGGAATTTACTAGAATGACTACTTTTTATAGGCCAGGATTTCTTTGTTTCCCTTTCAAATAGTCAGGGTACCCGAAGAGGAACTGGAAAAAAACAGATTGAGACATAGCTGAGTTGTGAATTCACCCACACCCAGGGAAGCAAACATGAAAAGCATCTGTCAATACTGTAAACATGAAGGACAAACACAAAAACTTTGTCTGCCCCCAAATTTCTCTGGAGGAAAATCAATCAATATGAAAAGTGGAAGCCTGGATAAATAGGGTGGTAACCAGGAAAACACTAATGGATAAGAAACCGAATTGTCACTGTACCAGATTAAAATTTAGACATTTTAGATCCTGAGCAATTTCTTCCTGTGAAAAAGAGGAAATATGACAATGTGAATTAGTTGTGCTTCTTTAGAAAGCAGAGTGTTTGTCTCTTTAGAAAATTGTTCTGGTTTCTTTTGCTATGTTTAATGCCAGAGAGCAATAGTGGGAGAGTCAGTGACTCCTCAGCTCTGTGAGCAATACATTTACAGTGAGCATCTCTCCCATGAGAGTTTAACAGAAGAGGAAATAGATTTGATGAGAAGAAGATTCTGAGATCAATTCCACAGTACAACAATTACAAAGCAATTTAAATAGGAAACATTTTTTACAATTTCAACTGTCAGAGAAGAAAAATTATTCTGTTCAAGTAGAGAAATGTAGGCAAGACAGACAACTGTTTGCCAGTGTGAACAGACCATCCACATACAAAAAGGAGAGTGATAAATCAATTTAAAGATTATTCAGATGTAAAGATTTCAGTTTTTCATTTCCTTACCCAAAGTAGGGTAAATATGGTGAAATGAATCTCAATCTATAAACTCCAGCAAGCAGACCAGGGACAAACCTGGTCTGCTAGCTAGCATCTGAATAAAACATTTTAAAAAATTGTGAAGACTTTAGTAAGTGATGCTGATGAGTCAGCAAATTGCACTGTCCTCTTTTAAGACTTCATATAATACTCTTGAGTAAGTTCTCGGGTTTAGGAATGTATATACTCCTACTCCTACTCCTACTCCTACTAAGAAAAGCTTAATGCTTGTCAACATTCCCATTTTAAGTCAACTGCATGCTTGAGCACTTTGCCATAAGTTGAACTTCATAAGAATATGTGTATGGTATGAGCCAACAAATCCATATATTGATACTAAGCCACTGGAAATAACAAATCTTCAATAAAAATAGGTGCAGCTACAAAAAGCCATGCTGTATTTTGTGTAGGTCTAAGAATATAGCCCCTTATAGTCTGGAAGCTAATAGCTGCATACTTAATTCTGGTTTGAATTTCTGCCATGCCTTTTATTCAAACAATATTTCACTTTCATTGTGGAAATATAACATGTGAAGGAAATAATTCTGAAATGAAATTTCCTCAGTATTTACATTTCTCAGAAGATTTTGAAAAATAAATTTATTTATTATGATGGGACAATATTTAATTATGCAATGAAATAAATATATATGTCTATATAGGTAGATCAAATACATAAGCTAAATCTGTATTACCACTTCCCAGGCACTAGAAACCAATGCTCTATAATGCAAGGACAGTTCCTGGCATAGTTTTGCCGGGACTCAAGGTGAGGGATTCAGCCTGGCTGGACACCAGAAATAAACCAAAGCCTCCCCTCCTAAACTCAGTAAGGTAGACAAATTACAGTGGAAGACTTGTGGGTTGACACAAGGACAGGGAGAGATCACTCACCAATTACAGCCTTGCCTGGGCTTAAGGGATGTGGGATCCCTGCCACAGGAGACAGTCCTCCACAAATGTCTCCAACATGAATCTTTCCCACAGGCTGCAGTTCTTGCAGACCTTCAGGAACAGGCTGTTCCAGCATGAGTCTCCATGGGGTCACAAGTCTTGCCAGAAAACCTGCTCCAGCGTGGCTTTCTCCCTCCAAGGGGCCCTAGGTCCTGCCAGGAGCATTCTCCACTATGGGCTTCCCATGGGATCACAGTCTCCCCTGGGCATCCACCTGCTCCAGCATTGGATCCTCCACAGGCTCCAGGTAAATCTCTGCACTTGGACCTCCACAGGCCCCAGGGGGGACAGCCTGTTTCACCATGGACTTCACCATGGGCTGAAGGGGAATCTTGGCTCCAGCAAGTGGATCACATCCCCCTCCTCCTGTCAATTGACCTGGGTGTCTGCAGACCTGTTTCTCTCATGGATTCTGACTCCTCTCTTAGGCTGTTTTTTGCTCCTTACACAGTAACTTTTCCTCCTTAATTCCGATATCCCAGAGGTGTTACCACCGTCACTGGTGGGCTCAGCCTTGGCCAGTGGTGGGTCCATCTTGGCAGTGGCTGGCATTGGCTCTGTTGAACACGGAGAAATCTTTGGGCAGCTTCTCACAGAAGCCTTCCCTGCAGCCCCCTGCCCACATCAAAACGTTCCCATACGAACCAAACACACCAAGTAACACTCTTCAGAATTACTTCCAAGTGTGTTCTGGGAGATACCACAGAAGAAGGAGAATTGTTAATTAGAATGTAACCATGCTGCTTGGAGAGTAAGAGAATTTAATAATACGAATGCAAGCTGTTCTATGCCAGCTGGCCTCAACAGCAAACAACAGTCCTAGACATATTTAATTTACTAGCCTAAATGTAGCTTTTGTGCTCTTCCACAGTGTTCATACAGAGTATATTCCTTAGCAAGGGATATGTCCTTTCTATTTTTAATAGGGAAAAAGGCCCCAGTGTTTAAGGACAATGTATAATTTTGTAGAGCATAGAAATAACAATATACCTTTCCTCAAGTAAGATGATTCAATAACCATGAAAATGAATACTAAGTACAGATGTCCCAAGTGAAGACTGGGGTTTTCTTGAGATTTCAACAGGATAATTGCATATTTATTGAAACAGTTATTATTAATTTTTTTATGGGAAAAATTGTTCCATCATTTATTCTTAGTCTAATTAAAGTCTTAACAGTCTAATTAAAACACAAGAAAAAGCTATTATTGGTCTAATTACAATGAGAGCAATGTTCATAAATCATTGACAGAGGGAAGATATGGGCTTCCTAATATTAACCAGTTTTTTTCTGAGATTAGGCTCTTTACTGGTGCATATCAGAGTCACAGCACCTTCAGGTTCATTCCTACCAAAGTATAGGGTTAAGTAAAGAGGAGTCAGCTTCATTAGGTTTTCATCAGGAGGAATACGAAAATTCCACCATTCATAGTGGAAGTTTACCTATTTTGGTTCCACTTTTTATGGAACTCTTTTTATGGAGCTTTTTATCACAGATTTATTGCCCATTCTTTTTTTTCCCCCTCCTTGATTTCCATGAAGAATTTGTTTGTTTGCACTATTTAGCTGTTATTTATAGCAGCATAATACTTTGCCAAAATAAAGGGCTAATGTTGTGGGTTTTTTTGTTTGTTTTTTTTTAATTTGTTTTGTTTGTTTGGGGGGGTTTGTTTGGTTTGGTTTGGGATTTTGTTGTTGTTGTCTAGGGGGTTATTTTTGTCACTGTGTAGGATTTTCAAACCTTTACTGTAGAGGAAAATCTCAAAGTTAAGCCAAACCAAACTGGGCAATAGTCACCTTCTCCCAGATAATTGCTATAAGAGTTAAAACTAGCAGCTCAGGCTCAGAGATGCCAGACAAGTTTTGAGGGCCTTCTTTGTCAGGTCAATAACATGACTGCAGCAGGAATAACAACACCATATTTCCTAGCCCCTCAAAATAGGAAAGAAAAAAACCTTCTGTATACTTTGGGGGCAGGAGTTCAAACCACAATGCTGAAGAGAAAAGTAAGTATCCTGTCAGCTCCAGGGAAAAAGAACAATATAAAAATATTTTTACTTTTATCATTTCTGTTTGCTCCTTCCTCAGTGTCTACAATGTAATATGAGTATGAAAATTTCACATAAAAATACAGGTCAAACTCTCTGATCTTAAAGGCAGGGAAATCAATAGCTAATTTTTCATTTACCTTGAAGTGTTTTAAATAAAGAGCTGCACTAACAGCAAATAAGACTGCAACATTGTTTGTGTGATTAACTATAAGCCCAAATACAAGACTGTATTTTGAAATCTCAGAATGATGAGCCTATGAGAATTAATAAGCCATTTGTGACTATATACTTTCCTTCTGTTCAGAATTCATTTTAAACTTTCTTGCTTCTAAACTCTTTTTCCATTTCCAGGACATCTGGTGCCTCAAAATCACAGCATAACAGCTCCAGACTTTCTCATTTTGTAATTAAAGAAAGCCTGGATTTTTAGGTCTTGCTGTGAAGATCACAGTATGTGTATTTATGAGTCTGGCATATCCCTCTCACTTACTAGCCTGGTTGCAGTTTTTTTATCTTCTCATAAGCTCAGAGCTGATAATTCACAGAGTGTTTGTGATGCTGTGAAGGGACCTAGTTCCTTAAAAAGCTGACCTTGGAATCACTTTTGAGGGACAGGATCTAAGACAGAGGGAAGGCAGATTGTGAATCTCAGCAAGATACAGCACATGGATTATCCAGACCATCCACACTGGATCTAAAATATAGACACCTATGACATCTGAGTCAAATTTCCTTTATGGCCAATAGTGAGAATTACACTTTTTATACCAACTTAAGATACTATAGATACCAGCTTGTATGTATATTAAATTATATCTAAAGCAGATTGAAAGAATAATGACTGAAAATTTTGTTTCTCTTTGTTTAATGTTAAGGTCACCTAAAGTTACTGATTGAGAAGTAAATGTTTTTTCTATGGAGCACCAGATTCTTGCCAGACTCTGGTATGTGCAAGTATCCCTGAATCCCTATTTCGTCTAAGAACGGCATTGCTAAATTATTTGAGTGATATAAAGTGTGTTACATTATAGCTTCCCAGATACTTCAGTGAATGTAGTGTGTTTTCTGGAAAGTTTAACCCAATTTCCTATTCCTTGTGCCATTTTCTCTTTTGTAAAAGATAAAATTACTTTTTACCTGTGAAACCAGAAGAAAAATTCAAGTTAATTTAGATATTTTCATTCCTTGTCAATTACTCAAAAACCTTAAAGTGATTAATGTTTTTTGTTCCACACTCTCTTTTAAACATTCTTCTTGAACTTATTAAAAAAGCCCCAATCAATAATCATCTCCCCACATAAATCCCCCCCACTGGAATGTAAGAACTAAGAACATGCAGCAAAAAAAAAAAATAGTTTCAATTCAATTTTTTTAACTTTTTCCATCCTTATTTAATCAAAATCTAAGAGGAACTTTGAAAAGCCAATGTAATTATATTCTCTTTGGGATAATTTTAAGAATTGGTAGTGTTTGCCATTAACATTCAAAGCTATGTTTGATTTAGGTTGTCAAAACAATGGCAACAGTGACAGAATCTTCAATTTATCTTTCACAAAACTTTTAAAGTGATCTCTGGAGATTTATAAATGCATTTAGAAACAAAAGTAAGGTAGGATTTTACCAAGAACCATTAATGTTAATTTGGTAAGTGAAACATCACAGCTACTGTCAGTTGCACTATGTAGATAAGTGTTCCAGCTTTATAGGTGGCGATCGTGCTCATTCTGTAGATACAGGAAATAAGGTAATATTGTCTGTATGTGATCTGCTCAGCTCTAGTAAAAGTCTCCAAGATGTTAGTCTCTAGGGAACCTTTTCAGCAAAGCCCCATTCATTGTCCTAAACTACGACTGTTCAAAAGTAGGAACAATTCCTTATAGTTCATCCCAAATTAAGTTTCTTCAGCAGAACTGCTTTTACATCATGACACAACAGCAAGAAAAGGTGCCCTGCTCCCTCATTATGCTGACAAGAAAAACAATTTCCTGTAGGAAAAAAAAAAATCTTAGCAATAATTTAATATATTTTGAAGGGGGAAAGCATCTGGCATTTTAAGATTTAATATTTTTGGTGGATCAAGCCCAAATAATTCCAAACATATTTAAACCAAGTTAAAATCCCCACCAGTTCTTTCTTTTCCTTATAGAGGTAGTTTTTCCTCAGGTTTTTTTTTTGTTTGTTTTGGTTTGTTTTTTTTAATAAGTTCAGATTTATTGAAGACAACTAATGAATAGCAGCACACCCACCCAACAGGCACCATCATTGCTGGCTTAACCATTTGTAAGGAATTAAAGAGATATCTAGAGTTGCCTGACTCAAACACTGTCAGGTCCACAGGAGGAACTGCGGCAAGATAAGGCACCACAACAGGAAGTTGAGATAAGCACAGAAGGAAGAACTTTGGGACAGGAAGGAGCTAATTTCAGGCCTGGCAGAGATGAGATCTGGTTAGCACATCCTGGTTAATGCATCCAGACAAAAATTTCCACTGTGGAAAATTGTGGGAAAGGAATGAATTGCTCATACACATACCACCCCAAGTTTTGGGGTCAACATATGGTCTCTTTTGCAGCTTAATGCAGACAGAGGCATCTCTCACTAATAGGATCACAATGCCATTGTCACAGTAATAACCTTAAACTGCTTCAAAGTGTTGGAAAATAAAAATAAAATTGTAGATCACTTTTTTTTTTTTTTTTAAACACATTGAGTATATTGGAGGGCTGAGGACTACATAAAGTAAGTTATGCCCAGGATTTTCATACCTTCTTGACAATATTCATGTAAATACCTGAGAATTTTGTGCCATTAAGGGTCCCCCTCTATCGCATTGCTAAGTAATAAGAGAAGCACAATGTATTTTCAGCTGATTTTGATATATTAAGTACTTTTTTCTACCAGCATGATTTACTTATCCTCAGCATCACTATTCTGCCTATCTAAATATTTTTCCTACTCTATAATTATTAAGGTATAGGAAATAAACATTGTTAAGGGATTTAAAGAAAGTCAATCCTCTGTGATGCTTTAGAATTTACCAAGAATACAGCTGATTTCAATCCCCAGTTTGTTTTTGTGGGGCTTTCAAACTAATGCAGTTACAGAAACTGCTACTTTTTAATTATATTCAAAATGCATGTGTGAGACAAGGAATCCAACAGTAACATTGGCACCAAAGTAGTGTAAATTATTTCCTCTGAGTCTTGTGAGAGAGCTCCTGTTCAGAATTAGGTATTAAACCTGAGGGGTTTTGTGTGCAAGACATTTCATAAAACAATTACAACAAATAAGGAATCTTTTTCTGTAACTAAAGCAAAGCAAATTTTATTATCCTACACTTCCATTACAGTTGTGGCCAAAATTCTTTTCATGTATTTTAAACTTCTCATAGGATTTAATTCTCTTCCCTTATAGAAACAAATTGTCCTCTGAGCATGGAAGACTAGAAAACAGAATTAAACTAGACTTCTAACTTTATCCATTTGAATATAGATGAGACAAATGATATTTGAAATGACTTAAGAAATTAGTGTAGATTTTATAGTAGATGTAGAGATACTGAGAATAATCAGTCATTAATTCTTACATATCATCATTCAGATTACTGCTCACTACGATATCCCAGGTAGAGATGAAAGAAGGTATACAATGGCTTATATGTAGGTGGGGAAATGAAAAAAAACCTGTATGTTTTTAAAGGCAAAAAATGAAATATGTGGTTGTATTTCTCAGCAATTCTTCTAAAGTAATTTGTAGAATCATAGAATCATTAAGGTTGAAAAAGACTTTCAAGATCATTGAGTTCAACCTTTTGAGGCTTATTAACTTGTAGATGTGGCACTAAGGGACGTGGATTGCTGGTGGACTTGGATTGTGTCAGGCTTGAATTTAGACTTAATGATCTCAAAGGTCTTTTCCAACCTAAATAGTTGCATGATTCCAAACCCAAACAAGGTTAATTCCATCATTCATCTTACATCACTCCCAGAAGTGTCCAAGACAAGGTTGGATGGGGCTCTAAGAAATCTTGTCTAATGAAAGGTGTCCCTTCACATAGCAGAGGAGTTAGAATTAGAGGGTCTTTAAGATCCATTCTAACCCAAACCAATTTATGATCCTGTTATCATGTCAATTCATCAATATATGCTTTCCCCACCTTGTTATGACAAATTTGGGGAAGGTAATAGTGTATATGATATTTCTAAATTACAGTATGCTACATTTCTGATTGATCTTTTGGTGCTGATCATTTTTTGTTATCTACTCCTCCTTCTGGAAGGAGAATGGACAATAACATAAACATGTAGTAGAAAAAGAAGAATGTCCTAGAGACATTTTACATGTGGAGCTATTAGAAAAGGACGAGTTTGAAGGCAGAGCACAGATGAATATTGAAACAATGAGATGCATGACCATAACTAACCACATATGTGTGGTGAAATCTCCTCAACAGTAAAGCTTAATGCAATAATTAAAATCTTGATTAACGTTGCTAAGCCTGTACACGTATTCTTGTTTCTGACTAGGGAATGGAGAGAGGAGGGTGAAATGACTTACCACCCACTACAGTTTTTCTTCTGTTTAAGATAAGAAAAATAATTGTATTAGGTAAATCTTAAGGCCCTTGGGAAGAGAAGGGTCAAAATAAAAGTAGTAAAAACAAATTTAAAAAAATCTTCATAGCTGAGGTTGACAAGATGACCATTAGTATCAGTATATCTTTGCTTATATATTCTACTTCTCTGTTCCAGGAAACTTTTAGAGACAGTTAATATATACAGGTTATTTTAGTGTTATTGTTTCCAAATATCATCCAGCAATGCTTCTGGGCATTGGAAAAACCATAAAAAATAAAAATGCATGAGTTTGTGGGAAGACAAAGCACCATGGAACATGGTCCTGAAATTATTCTAGAGAAATGATAATTTTAAATTTTATTGCTCCTTGACTGACCTAACTGTGGAAAGTTCAAACAAAATGTACCAGTAACCTCCAATTGAAGTAGAAAGAGAATGTCAGTTATCAATCAAAAAAACAATCAAAAAGAACAACAGAAGTCTAGGGAATAAGTGTGCCAATAGTTCAGACAGTAATATTTGATTTAATAAGTGCAGGAAGATATCTTACAGTATATAGCAAACAGAAATGATATATTGTGCACCCAAAGCCTTGGAAAGTCAACATGGATTATACGACTGTAATTTTTTCTATTCATACAAAAGAGACAAACAAAACTACTATCTGTCTGCTTATCTATACACATTGATGTAATTTAAAGGGGTGGTTTTAGTTTTTGTTCTAATTCCTTGTTTGTGGGGTTTTTTTTTTTATTTGTTTGGGTTTTTTCAATAATGTGTATCTTATATCCTGAAAGATGACAAAAATACAACAGAAGATATTTATTGCTGGCTTCTGGGTCATTTTTACCTGAAAAGTAATGCTACCACTAAAAAAAAAGCAAATGCAGTGTTGCATCTCTATTCCCTCAACTTTCCCCTTCCAAGTCTCCTTTTAAAATGACATATAAAGGCTTCTATACACAGAACTGCTTTCAATATATATAAATTCAGTAAATTTTATTGAATCTTCAAATCTGAAAGAACCATGATATATATATCTGTAAGACTGAGTTACAATTTTCAAATGCACTCTTACCTTTCATTTTTACTTTAATCTTAAAACAGCTGACTATTTCCCATTACGCTGAATGTATTCTCCTGCTACCAGAGAGGCCTGTGATTACAAGGTATATATCACCATATAGCAATCTTGACAGTTTGCTTTAGTCTGCAAAACCCCTCACTTCAAGACATTACCTAATTTGAAACACTACCTAATTTGAGATATTTCAGTCATAAAAAAACACTTCGCCTGCAGTCTTTTGCATTATTTGTTTTCTATATTGTCAGTAATGAATTCCGTGAATCATGGGTTTTGAGGAGGTTTTTGAGGGTTGTGTTTGTTTGTTTGGGTTTTTTTCTGGTTTTCTTTTCTGAGGCTTGTTAATTTATTACATTCTTTAAAATTAAATATAACTTTTAGCCTTTTTTTTTTACTTCCATTCTGATATCTGTTTTTGAATGTGACAAATATTTTATTTCAGAAGATTGTCTTCACCAAATTTTAGGTCAAAGAAATTTCCCTAAAACCTTACAGGATTTTTTTTTTAACTGAACATGAATAGATCATTAAAGAAAAAACATAAAATATTTCTTTTTTCTGTTTTTTTTTTTTTTCTTAGAAAACATTTACATATGGTTTGGTGGCCAAATCATTATTTTTTCCATTTTATGTGTACATTTGAATCTTTAAACTAGTCTTGATGTTCTGTGGGTGAATTGAGTATTATCAGAATTAAGACCCATCAAACAATCTGATGGAGTGCAGGTCAGACAGGTATTTTGACAGTTTGACTATTTATGTGTGTGCTGCACTTGTTACCTTCAGCCAAAGAGGAGGGGACGCATCCATCTGTACCTGTGTCTGGTGTGAGTCCAAATGTGGGGGCTGCTGGGGACAGAGCCTTGTCTGAGGTTGTCTGTGTGACCCATTATTTTTGTGTGTGTGTGTGTGTGTGTGTGTCTGTATCTGTGTACGTCTGCATGCTGATACATGTACGTATGTGCCTGTGTGCGTGCGTGCCAGGCTGGGTTCCAGCAGCACACCAGAACGGATTCCAGGATGGAGCAACAAGAGAAGGTGACTGCTCTTGACATTCCTTAATTATCTTCTCAAATTCATTTCTGAATTTTCTAAGTGAAAGCTCTAGAAGAAGATGGAAGCTATTTGATGTATTGTAAATTCAAAGAGAATCAAGAATATTTCAAATATAAAGGAAAAATAGTGATTTCAGAGAAAGATCTGACATACTTCATCACCTAGCATAAGCTTGAACTTGAGGTTTAGTAAAATGGATCAAGAATATGGCAAGATTTAACACACCTGTTTTTAGCTGTTGAAAAGTACAGTGCTGCAGTCTCATCAGTGACATCCCTTCTAAAAGTCTGCAAGAAGGATTAGATTTTAAAAATAGAAATAAGTTAAATCTTCAGTTGTCTGCACACAACTAATCAACTGCAATCCTTTCTGCAGTCAATACACCACCAGTGAACAATTTACCCTATTTTAAGGTAGGCGTCTAATTTAGGTAGAACGAACGACCCCCTGAGGTGCCTATTTCTCTCCAGACAATGCAGAAAATGAGAAAAAACCAGCATAAGTTACATATCCAAGCAGCCACCTAAGCTGTAATACAATCTAGTTGCATAAAGCAAATTGGCTCCTACCTTCAAGTTTTATTCTTTTTTGATTTCTGTAAGTAGAAGAAACACAAAGAATATTAATATATCCCCAAAGCCTCATCCAGTCACAATAGTTTTACTAGTTTCTAACCCAGCATTTAACTTACTGCTAGTTCTAGCAGAACTGTGAGGCTGTGAGAATATCACAGCCTGAATGGGAAATTGCCATGTGTTTTGAAGACATTCATTACTCCTTAAACTATCACCTACTTTGGTATCCTTTTTTGCTACAGTTGCTCTTTAGTTTTCTAAGACTAATTAATTCCAGTTTAATTACACAAACAAGGAAACAAACAAATAAATCATTTTGGCATGAAAAAGGTAAAAAAAAACCCCAATAAACAAGAAAACACCCTCTCCCCTGCCATGACCTGGGGATGTAAGCTAAAAATTAAATATTAAAATTCTCATTAAAAGATTAAAACAACATATTATGAATGTATTTCCATCAGGGAATTAGGAAAAGCTGTCACCAGAATGAAATATTGTCACTTGTTCATGGTTTCCTGTTCTTCTCCAAATGGTGTATAATATATTCAGTTCTCAAGCACAAGACATGGAGTGTATGGCAATGTTCTATTAAATTGCTCTTTTTCTTCATTGCACGAAATGCTTTCTAATTTTACTTATTTGCTTTAAGTCTTAATATTCATTTTGTACAAGTTGCTCATCGCTATAGCTTTTACATGAGATTTACATGATTTTTATAAAAATAAATCTGTAGTATGCCAGACTATTTTATTGTGAAAAATAAAGTTTTCTTATCACTGACTTAATTAACGCTTGCTTTTGCTATAACTCTTTCATTACAACAACTACTGATTCTGGTGGCAAATATAAGGAAGAATTGAAAGCAGTTGCTACCAAATGTTCAAATGTCTTTTTTTTCTACCATGTTCTGGTAATCACACATTAAGTAATCCCATGATGTCCTAAGTAAACATATAAAATTTATGGGGTTTTGTTTGTTTGTTTGTTTGTTTTTGAATAGTTGAAGGATGCTTTTCTGTTAAAAGAATGTTCCTGACAAAAATTTTTGACAAGCTCTACTTAACATTTCAGAAAATGGCCTGAATTCCCAAAGAGAATAAAATATTAGAGCCAAAAAGGGATTTGCACAATAAAGAAACATAATAATATAGAGAAGCTACCTACAAACCAGTCTGGATTATGTCTCATGTCACTGTCCTAGCAAAGCTTTGTGTGACACTTAGAATATGTACCATCCATGAGTGATGTCCTGATCTGAGAAAGAGTTGATATAAGTTCTTTGACAAGTCAGTAATAGAAGAGACAGGAACAAAGATCTATGTTTTTCTACCAGCTAGCCCTTCTCCTTTTCTTTGGAAGTTAGTATTAATTACTGAATGATGGAATCATTTTTTGTTACAAAAAAATCCTTCAAAATCATTGAGTCCAACCACAAATCTGTCACTGCCAAGTCCATAGCTAAACCTTGCTGGTAAGCATGATTCAACTACACATCTTTTAATGCCTCCAGAATGATGATGACTTGACTGCTTCCTTGGGCAGCCTGGTCCAATCTTGATAAATCTTTTGAGAAAGAAAAAAATTCCTAAGCTTCCTTCACTCCAGACTAAACAAGAACAGCTCCCTCAGCTACTCCACATAAGACCTGTATGCTAGACCCTTCACCAGTTCTGTTGTCCCCCTATGCACACTTCAGTATCTCAATGTCTTTTTTGCAGTGAGTAGGCTCAAAATGGAACACAAGATTTGAGGTGTGGCCTCACCAGTGCAGCAGGACTTGGCACTTTGCCTCATTGAAGTGGCATTTGCCTCTCACACCATTGGGCTCAGCATACCGATCCAGCCTGTCCACCTTTCCTTACTGCCAGGGTGACTGAGCACTGGCACAAGCTGCCCATGGATGATGTAGAGTTTCCCTCCTTAGATGTATTCAAAAGCCATGTGGGCACAGTTCTGGGCAACTGGCCCCAGGTGACCCTACCTGAGTATGGTTTTCCATCAGACAATCTCCAGAGATTCCTTCAAAGCTCCATTGTTCTGAGATAGGGATGTGCAGATCTATCCACACTGTTTTTATGTTAGGTGATACCTGAAGTCATATGATATGAAACCATTTTTACTGAATATGCTGTTTCTCCATAAAATTGCTTTCTGTGTCATACTATGGTAGAGATTCAGGTGAATATATAGGTAAGATCAAATTCTGTGTCATTGTTACTACCACCTAAATGAAAATAATATATTTAAAAATTACATACATCTTACATATTTACATTACATATTTCATTATTCTATGTCAATGTCAGAATAAGGCACAGTCCATAGATATTTCAGAGATAATGAAGTAGGAATATTTTCTTCTGTATACCACAGTAATATTCAGATTTTTTTCCAGGGGAAAGATATTACATTATTACCCTGACAAATTAGTGAGTGAGCTGAAGAGGTTTCACACATAAAATGAGTAAATTTACAAGGAAACATGAATATTTTCTTCTGTATTACAGCAATATTGTTAAATTACCCTGACAAATTAGATAATTTCACACATAAAATGAAACCACTAATAGATAATTGATGAAACCATTGATTGGTGTGTTAAATATCCATTTTGGCAGTAAAGAAAAACAAATATTACATTGCACAGACAGAGTTCAAAGAGCATCTGGACAATGCTCTTAGTCATAGAATTTAGTTTTAGGTAGTTCTGCAAGGAGCAGGGCGTTGGAGTCGATATTTATGGTTCCCTTCCAACTTGATATATTCCAGCATTCTATGATTCTAATTTAATTAAAGAATTTTTAATCTCACCATCAGCAATATTTGATTTCTCTGGTCATATTTTTTAAAATAGGCAAGAAAGTTCTTTGCACATTGGATTTAAATCACTATACAGTTACTGTTGCCTCTCTAGAAAGTGGGAGAAACCAGGAATCTGAAACTATGAATAAAATAAAGTGATACTTGGATACATTTTTATACATAAAATATTTTTAGTGGCTGAGTGATTAACTTCATATTTTTATATGCAAATTATTATATTGTTGGTTTTGCTTAGACATTTCAATCTAACTTTTAGAAGCCCAAACATTTTACTATTTAAGAGTCAAATACTTTATAATACAGTAAGAGTCCTAACGCAGGATATGGAAAAAAAGATAGTTATCTTAAAGCTGTATCTGGGAAAAGTTAGCTTTTCTATTTCTTCTGTTGCAGTCTAAAATGATTCACATATTTAATTTGAAACTCTCAGGAGTTTGCCTAGCCTGCAGCCCAGTAGATGGAAAGTTGCTTTGACTCTGTTTTTACAGGGGTCACCAAAAACCAGGCAGAGCATGTGTGCCTGGTAGATGTGCCCATACTCCTAGGCACAGTGGACATGCACATCTGGCCACTGACAGGCAGATGACATTACCTCACAAACACCCACACAATGGCCAACAGCACTCACATGAATGTGAGTGGCACTGATGGCTCTGTCCTGTTCCTTGTCTCTAGCTGATCAGGAGTGAAGTCTGCTGGCAGAACTTATGTAAGCATGCACAAGCAAAATATGAATTGCCCCAGTAACTGGCCAGTAGCTAGCCTCAGACCTCCAGCCTCTCCAGCCACGGGCACCTGGATGCACTCTTCAGCTTAAGGTACTCACATCTCATTTCCTCCAGAGCCACAGAATGGCATATCTACCAGCTGGTCCGGATCTACAGTGCCCCAAGCAGCCAAAAGCAGCCAATTCTCAGATCCCAATGTCTACTGTACTTGGTTTAGACCTATGGTCCCTACAGTTGCTGACTATCGGACTCCTGTTTCTCTAGTGTCTAGACCCAAAACAGTGCTATCATCACTGATAGCTTCCACATCATGCTATTTAACTGGTGACTCTGGCTTACAGTTTGCAAGTGATGCATGCACAGAGTCAGTGCATCTTCACTTAGGAAACCTTATCAGATGCTGACAGATATCTACATGCCTCTCCTTAAGGGCATGGCTTCTTGCAGCCTTTGTGTCACATGTGCCAGACTTATCATATAAATGTCTTAAACATGCTATAAATATTGCAATGTGTAGGCAATTGAATCCCACAAAAACTCTCAAATGACTGTTAGGGGTGTGAGGTCCCATTATAGTTACTGAAGTCACAACATGCTGTGTTGTCTAGAAAGATTAATTTTAACCTTAGTTGTCCTCATTTGTTGAGTTGATTTGTTATCCAACTCCATTTTCTAAGATATTAGGAGGTTTATTTAATAACAGGTGAATCAGTGACTGCAAACTGTGAAGAGTACCCTGAATCTATACAACTTTGTATGTTCATTAGAGTTTAGCCCTCCATCCTTCTTGTCAATTATGGGATATGTAGTTCACATATAGATACCTACTTTTTTTTTCCTTTTCTTTTCTTTTTCTGTTTACATTTCAGAACAGAATTCTAGGCACAGGGCGAATCAGCATCCTGCCTCCATCTTTCCCAAAATCCATTCAGCATTGTGTGCATAGCACTGCCTGATACTTGTCAATTAGAAAATCAGCAGATCACACCATTTACATGTCCCCTTGCTAATGGCATTTAGGGTTAGAAGAAAATTGTCCACTTACATAAAGCCTATGTATACATCTTGCAGTAACATTATGATGCATGAGAATTTGTACCCAGAAAACAGATAAAAATTATTATTTAGGCACCTCATAACACAGTGTTCTGCTAAGTTGTTCCAACTTGATCCTTATCATTTACTTAGAATCACATCGGACCTAGCAGAAATAGTGGCAGATAATGCATTACACTTATTTTCAGTATATATAAACAGACCTTAAAAGTAGAGTTCACAGGCAGAGGTTAGATCTCTACCTCAAAAAACATAGTGAAAGCAGCAGATTTTGACAGTGTCATCCTGATTACACAACCTAAAATGGAGACCTAAATATCCCCCATGCTCTATCTACCCATTTCCTTCCTTCTTCTTTAAAAACTGCTCTGCTTGGTGCATTTCTGTGTTTCAGGGTTCTCTGTAAACCTCCACATTCTTCATTATTCTGAAGTGACAGTGTCTCCCACCTTCTTGACTGCAGTAAATATTCAGTAAATGTTCTCCTAATTTTTGGACTTGTATTAGTCATTAAATAATGTTTCCCAAGATCAGGCTGTAGTTGTTCTCCTGCCTGATCCTTCATATCGTAATGCTTCATTTCCTTACCATCTTAAAAAGTCTTTTAATTTTGGTCTTTTTTTATGAGATGTATCCAATAAGTGATTCTGACACACAGAGTCAATCAAGCTTGTCACGGTTTTGACTAACTCTTAAATACCTCACTAAAATAGAAACTCTTTTCATCTGATGTGTCTTTTTCTCTGCAGATGTAATTTCTGGACCACAGTTAATTTCTTTCAATTTCCTCTTCTTTTGTCTTCCTTACCTAGTGGAGGTTTCGTTTCATTTACTAAGGAACAAAGTTTATTACTTGTAGCATTTCTTATACAGACAGAGAAACCATAATAGAATGAATGATACTGGCTCAAATTATTCTAATTAAGATTTTCTGTATTTCAGCAGAACTAATATCTATGCAGAGAAATATATTTTAGCTGCAAAACCTACAACTTGTTTAAGTAAGTCCTACAAATGAGGGTGTCTACAGTTTGTACTATGAAGTGTACATATGCAAGGGATTTTTTTTCTTTGTTTTTCCTCTATCTTTGAAGGGTTTTTTTGTTGGTTTTTTGTGTTTTTTTTTTAAATTTTGTTGTAGCTGTTGTTCGTTTGTTTTTTTAAGGGAAAGAATTGATGTCCTAAATGGTTGCTAACAGATCTCTACTTTAGTTTATGCTTCCATATAATGGTTTTCAGTAGTTTATAGGATGCTCAGGGAAATGGAGAACAAATGTGTACAAGTAACTTTAAATGACAAAAATCCGAAAAAATAAAAATATGTCCCAAAATCCATCAACATGATCTCTCTCTCTTGGATGTACTCTGCATTATTATTTCTTTTACTTGTTATCTTTAGACAAGATTGGTCATTTATTTTCCATTTAATCTCCTGACATCATTGATAGCATCCAGATAAAGAGAACTTTTGAAAGTGAAGCTGTTCAGGCTTCCCAATCCCTGATTCAAAAGCTATTGTTACCAATGGTAAGATTTCCAATAATTTCAAAAGAATTCCAACTATTTCAACATACTTTAGATCAAACACTCTTTTTGGGTTTAGGAAACTAAATTTAGGCATCATTTATCCTCAGATAAAATGCCTTATTAAGACTGGAAAAAGACATTAGTCAGTTTTGTGTCTGTTGACCTTCAGGCAGTAATAAAAAAAACCCCTCAAACCCTTCAGAAGTGAAACTGTAAAATCAAAGTATCATGAGCCAATTTTTTCCACTTAAAAAAGGTTGAAAGTTTGGAAATAGTTTACAAGATCCTTATTCAGACCACATATCCAGTATAGATGTAATGGTGATTAAACTAGGAAGTTTTTGAGAGGAGTGGGTGGTAACACAGACATACATCATAGCTTTGACATTCATTCAAGGTCAAAATAATAAAAAAGAAAAATATAATTATAACCCCTGCATGTAGGTGGACAGAGAAATATCTGTCTATTTGTACACAAACCGTAAATAGGTTTTCAGAATATCAATCTTTGTTCATGTTTAGATGGTTTAATAAATTATGAGGATAACACAACAGAAGTAAATACCAATACATTCTTTTTTCTGATATATATCAATATCAGGAGATATAATTATTTTTGAAAGGGTCTGTATAAAAAGAAATTGTTCAGTCCTGCAGAATCTGACTATGGAGTTGATCAATTGTTCCAGTTATAAATCACAGTCTTCATCAATGTCACAAAAAAAGAAAGCTGAGACATACCAGTGTTTTCTGTCTTGCACAGTGTGTTTGATTTTCTGTTTAAGTTTAATGTATTCAGATCTACCTGGTTTTTCCTAAATATCCAGTTCTAGGAGAGTCATTGTATTTAGTAAGTTATTTATAGCCCTACTAAATAAACCAAGACAAAAATTTCAGAGTTAATTACTTTGTTCTTCAATAATTTTTCATATTTACAAGAATTTGCCTGTTAATGTAGGTAGTTTTTTAACACTTACCCTATGGGTAAATGAGAATGTCTACTTCCTATTTAGAGGATTTAATTGTATATTGCTAAAGTTGAGAGAAGTAAACTAAACCTTGAGTTCTACTATTCTGTTATCTAGATGGAGACTAATCTCTTATAGTTGTTTTCCACACTTGGAATTTACACTGTGCACCAACTAAGGCATACAATTGGGTTAACAGACTGAATGTATATTTTCACTTTGCTATCCAATTGCTGAGCTTTTCAACCAAAAGTGGTGAGCAAAGGAATCCCTATACTGCCCCAGGCACATCAGAACACCTCAAACTGCATGCAGAGCAACATTCTATGACAATCGTCATGCAGTTCTTGAACCAATAAAACAGCAACCACACGAAATTTTAAATAATTTAATATTTCTTATACTGCAAGAACTTATTTTTTTAAAGTTCTAGAAACAGAAGGTTAAGGGGAGATCTTGCAACTATCCAGAATTACTTATTTGGAGAAGACTACAGGAATAGTAAAGACTCAGCCAAATTCTTTTCAAAGGTGCACCGTGGGAGCAGCAATAGAAAAAAGGCTGAACACAGAAATTCCTGAGTTGAGGATTTTTTTAAACTTATAATCATTGTTTTTGTTAATTTTTAATTCTTTTAAGATTATTTTTTAATGGTTTTACTGAAAACGTGTGATATAGTGGAACACATTGCTCAGAGATTTTGTGGAATTGTCATTCCTACATATTTTCTGAATTTAGCTGGTCAACAATGGATTACATATTTCTTTGATTTAGTCAGAGGTTTTATCTTATCCACTATGGACAATATTTTGCAATTGCATCTATTTGTTTCGGGTAATCTTTGCATCTCATTTATATAATCAATGTAATAGAATAGCTGCAAATAAAATATAATGCTTTCTGTTATGATTTACAGCTAACTATCTGGGCTGTTATAAAGCTATTATAAGGCTTTTTGTAGTTTGCTATACCTAGCAGAGCTGTCTTCATCTTCAAAATAAAACACATGTTACTAATGCTCACTGAAACTTGTTTAATGGATCAAAAAAATTAAGCAATCACCATTTAAGGCTAATTTCAGCTGTCCAAACATAGGCTATGTAGTGCCATTTATGATACCTCAGGGTATTCAAGATACTCAGACTTATCAGCTATGACAGAGGATTTATGGATGATTTGCATTTTCTGTAACACCAGCTGGGGGTCAAGGAAGATACACTATGTCATTTAAAAGGGTATTTAACAGTTGTGTCTGCGTAACTGAACTGAGCCTTTTAAAGAAAAATTAACCTCACCTGAGTTTAAAATGTCGTCATTTATAGCTAGTCATCTTGCATTCCTTTAATAAACAGCAGAGAAAAATCAGGAAGTTTTATACTGAGTTTAATCTGCCTAAAAGCAGGCAACCACTCACAATGAGATGAATCCTGTCTTGGAAGATGATAACATAGTCAGGGTTTCATGACTAGGTGCAATGTAGCTGTATACTTCTGTATGTGATTTGATAGATGTATTTGGAGACTATTTGTAAGCCATTTCTAGTCTCTGAGATTTAAATACAT
Source organism: Emberiza elegans (assembly GCA_024865655.1). Classification (NCBI taxonomy): domain Eukaryota; kingdom Metazoa; phylum Chordata; class Aves; order Passeriformes; family Fringillidae; genus Emberiza; species Emberiza elegans. The sequence goes on along the minus strand of JALJVW010003023.1, from coordinate 31,831,407 downwards.
TAATTTATTCAATCAGATGAACATGAAGCAGTTTGCTAAAGACTTTTTGAGTTCTGTGACTGTTTTCTGAATGTTACCAATTTTCTGCTCTTCACTTATGTGGACAAAATTTTCCTTAGCAGGCTGAAATTGCCTACAGCAGAGAGAAAGGGATAAGAGGGAGTGTTCTGGGGACCCAGGAGATTTCCTCCTTCCAGTTAGGGAAAACATAAGCAGGACCAAACATAATTTGTCTCACAGTCTTAAGCAATCTTTAAAGCCCATCTCAAAGGAAATATATATATATATTTAGGAAAGTTTTTGAGGTTGAGATGATGAGACCAGAATACCACTGTCATGCATGCCATTACTTAACCATTGGGAACTTTAGTATTAGCCTAGGTGCTGCTAAATGTAACCATCTACTGGAATTTGAGATCACAATTACAGTCAGTAGAGAATTTCCTCCAGATATTGCAATTCACTGAAATTTTGTCGCTCTCCTATTGATTTTAACAGTGTCAAACTATTGTATATAACATTTGTTTAAATTTTCCTTTCAAATTTACTAGCTCAGGAATTCCATGGAGTTGGAGCAGTTAAATGCTAGCATAATTAAGACTAAATTACCTTGTTAGGAATATGATTACTACAATGTCAGATCTAAAATGTGTTATAAGATGTAAAACAATGCAGAAAAATCATATTTCATTTTCATACATCTTACCTTTCTTTCTTGGAAATAAGATCCAAAGCCATATGCTAAAGACTGCACCATGTCATATATGATCTTCAGTGATGAAAGTAATACCCTGGAAATCAGACTTTATGTGTCTAAGAATATATTAAAATAATAGTTCAACACAACTTTGGAGAAGTGTGTATTCTATATGTTTCTGTTCTAGAAAAGTGACATTGCCTAGTGTGTTAGGGAACACAGGGCTGAATTCTAAGAAATAAAGCTGCTTCAGAGTGTGGCCACACAACTTAAATAGGAACTAATCCTGTGTTTCATTTTGACAGTATAATCCCAGGGGAAAAAAAAACCTTTCCATTTCAAGATATTTTTGGTAGACATTTCTTGCAGTTACATAAAAGTAGAAGGCTTTTGTCTGTATTTATTGAAAACAGTGCTAACACAATTAAATCAAATTCACAAATACTCAGCTTGAGTTATTGAAATTTAATTAGAAGTGACAGCTGTGTCTGGTCTTTGGACAAAAATATGCATAGAGTTTTGAGTAAGAATTAGAAAGAAGGAGGTGAGAGAAAACTGCATGACTATGCTTCAAAAAGGGATTTCAGAACAATTGTGTTTTTTAACTCAATAGCCTCCTCTAGACTTCCCTGCCCCAATTTCTATGTTCATATTTTTGGAATAAAACCTTAAGTAATTAGGTTATCACATACATACCAGTGTCCTCCATGTTATACAGTATCAAGTCACTATATCTAATCTTTATAAAATGTAGAATCAATATATGTAAAAAATTCTTTATTGTTAATTTAGATACATACAATGGATACCATGAGGAGCCTTTGTTATTTTTTCTGAATTTTTTGCTACTTAAAAAAAATCAATTATATCCTACATCTTAAACAATTAAAATGTGTTATATTCATGTCAGGTTGATATTGAATCAAACTTGTATTTCTGGAAATATAGAATGTGAATACTTTTAATAGGCTTTCAGTCACACAATGACAAATTCATTGTGACAAAAGGCACATGCTAGCCTGTGGAGGAAAAGCTAATATCATTCATTTTATGAATGGATGGTATGCAGGAAATCTAGAGTGCAAGTTTTTTTTTTTTTTTTTTGGAAAGTTATTAAAATGAATGTCAGTGTTAAAAATAATACGCAGTTAATAAATAATCTCTAGATTTCCTTTGAGTTGTGGAGCAAGTAGTTAAACAATAAGATCCTAGTCACAAAATTATCTTTCCTAAGAAAATATCTGGGTGTGCATTTAATGAAAGTGATCCATTCTTGTACCTAAACATCAGAGTATACAAAGCCTAATGCTAGCTTCTAATTAATTTATTCATTATTTATACACTGCTATTTTAAGATTATGATGGGACAGCCATTTTCATGTATCCTGACTGTCTTTTATGTCGACATTTTTGTCTTGAAGTCAGTCAGACACACAAGCCACTCAGCAGGTCTGAGACTTTGAGGAAGCTGTGACCATCGTTACTGGGAAAGTGCCACTTGAGAGTTTATCACGCTCAGGGTCAGCACATGTGTCCAAATTCCTGATATCCTCCGACACACTTTCTCTGGTCTATATTCTCCTTTGTCTTTTGCATACAGAGCAGACTGTCTTTATTGAATTGGATGACATACCCAATCACTTAATGGGTTTTCCTGATTTTTTTCTGGTGGTGTGTAGTTTCACATGGTGTTCCTTGCTTGCTTCTTTTCTCCCATTCACCTCTGAAGAGGTGGCTCTAATGTCTTGTTGCTTCTGGTGGAAGCCTACAGAAAGGACTATGTGGGAAGGATAATCTTTCAATCTTTCAACACTAATTCTCTCTGAAGAAAATTTTCCCTTACCTCTGCCTCACTCTCTAGACACAATGGGAACAGAATCGTTGTTTCATAGAATAGTTTGAGTTAGAATGGACCTTCAAAGACACTCTAGTCCCAATCCTCCTGCAATGGGCAGAGACATCTTTTACTTGAGCAAGTAGTTCAAAGCCCCTGTCCAACCTTACTTTGAACACTTCCAGGAATGGGGCATCTGCAACTTCTCTGGGTACCCTCCTTCAATGTCTCACGACAGTTTCAGCTGAATCTGGCATTCTTTCACCGAAATTATCGGTGTGTAAGAGCTGGGATGCTGGGAGAGGCAAGAGCTAAAATCAAAATCATAATCCCTTTTAAGTGGCAGTTAAATGTATCTTTCCTCTTGCCCATGTGACATCTTGCTTGAGACACCACCTAGTTCTAATGTCAGAACTGGACCACTAGGTGGAGAGGGCTTTTTAAAATTTTCTGTGCCTTCACCACTGAATGTTAGAAGAAAATATGCAGCAGTCTGAGGCACAGTGTGAGTCATAAGCCTGAGGGGCAGCTTCTAAGATGAAGTTGCAGAGTACTTAAGATCATCCTTATACAGCCCCTGTGCTGCATGGAGGTACTATTGAAAAGTGCTGTGGGTCTCGGGTTTTCAAACCTGCTTGCAGCTGAGAGAAAGCCAATCACAGGTGGTGCCATGGCAATCCATGTGAAAGGCTGTGGAAGTTAATGGGACTGGTGTAGAGCAGTGCAGAAATAGCCAATTTCCTGTGAGTATTGGGTAGAATACTGGTGTTCTACATGGTATTTTTTGCCTTTTTTGGTTAATTTGTTAGCTCCTGTGGATTTAGCTGTATGAAAGACAGCTAAGCTTGCTAGCTCTGCTCTTTATATCTTATACTAAGATATTGTTTCAGAAGATGTGCGTCTATTAACTATAAAAGACTATTTTACAAACTGACATAGGGCTAACTTTCAAGCTTTTTAAACCTTGTCGCATAAATTCAATCTTTTATGTCAAAAGATACAGGGTAAGTCTGCATATTGGCTGAAATACCTTTCTCTTATTAAGATAGGTTTGCATCGTACTTCTAACTTTATAAAGTATTCAGTACTTAAATATATATATAGAAACCATTTTATTTACTTTTTTCAACCTAAGTTGCCTTGAAATAGCTTTTTTATATTAAAATTTTCAGAAAAAAGAAACAATTAGCTAGCAAAAACCTCTATCATCAATATGAAATTGAGAGCCACTTTTTCTCAAGATTTATCTGGCTTGAAATATGTTATGAACAGTGCACTTGAGAGGGTGACTGGCTTATTTATAGCTCAAGAAGGACAAAATATATGTAAAGAAAGAATTTTTGATGTAGTTTAATTCTTTCAGCTAATAATCTTATTAAATTGAGTTAAATTTAATATTTATTATTAAATAACGAGACTCCTGTGCTTATTTAAAAGTTTGCTTGAACATGGTTTTACTCTTGTTACAAATTATGGTACTAAAATTGACATTTCAATAACCTTAATACTTGACAGAGAATTATTTCCAAGTAATGATAACAAAGATTACATTCCAACTAGTCTCATTTCCTGTATTTTTCTGCCTGAATTTGTAAATTTTTTTCTACATATCATGCTTGCTCTGGCATAGATTTTAAATTATTTTATGGGACAAATGGAATGCCTCATTTGTTTTTTTTTTTAATGTGAACCTCTAATTTGAACCAAAAAGCATGTGGCTTGACTGAACAGAAGGTCAGAAATCATTACAGAAATCGTAACTGACTGACTTCAGTTATCATTGCAGAATCTGGGCAAGACTAGCAGTTTTGTAAAATATATTAAATCTGATCATAAATCAGTAAAGTCAAAGTTCTATTGACTTCAATTATATTTGGATTGAGCTTTTGGGAATTTTTTTTTTTTTGACCTGGTAATAGTGCCATGTGTTAGGGAAGACAGGTAAGGAGGATTCTGTTAAATAGGTTGATGCAAATAGAAAGGGTAAGTTTTATGTGTATTTTGGAGGTTAGCAAAATGTTAGATATCAATATTTTCATTCCTGTTACATGGTGGCTTACTGCTCCTCCAACTCCTCTCAGAATCCCAGAACAGCATAAATGCACCTGCTTTAGCATCTAAGGTAAGCCTGAATGTTGACATTCAAGGGAATTTTCCAACAATACGCTGATTGAGATTATTAATGCTTGCAAGCTAAATGAACCTGCTAGGCTGGATACCCTCTGAATACCCTGAGTATTGCTTAAAGTATCCATAGTATTTTCTTAAAAGAATGACACCCCCATCCCCCAAACCACACTCACACACAAACAAACACCTTAAAAAAGGGAGAGTAGGAGAACTTCCTGACTTCCTGAACAGTATTTTTGTGGTTTAAGCCCTGAAAAAAAGTAACTGGCTTAACTTTGCCCTTCAGATAGAAAAGGACTCAGACATTTTGTCTTACATTTCAATCTGCACTGTACTACTGTCATTCAGTAGCTTAAATTTTTAAATTGACTACTGGAAATAGTAGATATGGATTTGTTGTCACTCTTCAATCTTCCCTGTTTCAATAGCAGATAGGTTTGATAATTATTAAATAAAGGGTATATATGCTGATGTTTGGAGGATGTTTGTAAAGGGACTTGGGGATTTTGGAGGCTGGGTTTGTTTGTGTTATTTTTTTCCAGTTTCATTTCCCACTTAACTATTCAGTTGTTTTTTCAGATAAATCAGTTAATTCTTTTCATTGTTATCAATGGCATTAAAATGCATATTTTTATAATCAAGCTAGTCTTTACAAAATAATGACCCATATGCTTAAATGTACCACAGCTAAAACTTACTTGGTCTGATTTCCCTATATTTGGGGCAGTGATGTCTAGAGGCAATATAGACATTTCACAATCATTTCAGAAACAATGTCAGTGTTAAAAAAAGACCCATAATAGATGCTCTTTCTGGGTTATCCTTTTTGTGTTTCTGTAGCACAATAATTTGTTCAACCAATCTGGTTGCATTTTACAACTGAAAGCTTTGCTAAATATTTTAAGCAAATACTGAACTAGAGCTTTTCTTTCCTTGAAAAGCATTCTTAATTGACTTGTAACCAGTGATAGTTAAAGCATTTTTTAAGCTGTACAAAAAAAAGAGTAAATATCTTAATGTTCTGTGTATTACAAAGTCATTAGTGTAACTATTGAAACATTAAGGTAAAATCAAAAGTTCAGACTGTATATATCTATAATGTATCATATTGTATTAATAGAGTGTACATTTTCATTATCATTTTACATAAATTCAAGATAGTACAATCTCTTTAATCAAAAGTGATATTTTTCCTGAAGGTTCCTCCTTTTATGTGGTTTCTCTGAAGGCAGATATACATGCAGAACAAACACGCTTTATTTCCAGCTGACATTTAAGACACAGTTTTGCCTTCTCTATTTTTCTGCTTGAATAAAACAGTTACCCAATAAAATAACAGATATTTTTCAATCTCAGTCTTGCTGTGTTTCTTTAGAACTGTAACTGAAGCTGTCAGAAAAATGAAAGTAAGAAAAATAGCAGGCTACAGATTGCAGAATAATTGGTGCTGGGAAAAAAGTAGAGAATAAGATATTTTAAAATACCTTGCTTTTAAAAAATATATATATACCTGAAGTGTTATTCTGTGTCTTTCTTATAAAAAATGTGATAGAAAAAAAATTTAAAAATCAAAACTACTGAGAACTTTGTGAGTTATACCATAACTCTATTTTTAAAGACCCAGAGCCTTATCATGCTGTGAAGTTAATTGCAAAGTCCTTTTGACATTCATGAAAACAGATCTAGTCCTTGCTACAGTCTGAATGACAGAGTATACTGAAATCAGCAACCACTGATTTTGACCATCCTTTTTCTATATTTATCAAGAAGAAAAATTTAATTTTGAGACGTACTCACGATAAGCAAAGTACTATTTGTCCTTCCCTCTTTAATGCCTTTCTGAAAGTCCATGCTTTAACTGATTAAAAATATTTATATCACTATATGAAGTTATTTACTTCAACATAAGACATTATCTGCACACAAATAAATCAGGACAGAGCTGCTCCATCTGTTTCTGCAATGTCACCTCTTTCTAGAAGACACATTTTTAAAAAGTTCAGTGTTTAGTTGTCTCTCCTCTCCTCTCCTCTCCTCTCCTCTCCTCTCCTCTCCTCTCCTCTCCTCTCCTCTCCTCTCCTCTCCTCTCCTCTCCTCTCCTCTCCTCTCCTCTCCTCTCCTCTCCTCTCCTCTCCTCTCCTCTCTCCTCTCCTCTCCTCTCCTCTCCTCTCCTCTCCTCTCCTCTCCTCTCCTCTCCTCTCAATTCCTGTTCATAGCTTCTGAAATTTTTCCAGTAGTACATTAAGTCAAATTACTCCCATCTGTCTCTGCACTTTTTTCTTCCACTCTTCTGTCTTTTGAACACTCACTGTGTTGTGCAAGTTAAGAGATCATATTGGTGATATGTATGTTTGAGTCTATGGTTCTACCTTTTGCACAAAGTCTGTTTTTCCACTGATTCAAATTTAAGCTTCTTCTCAATTTAAGCAAAATGCACAATTACGATCCAATTTTCATAAATTTTTCTTGTGTCTTGATGCTGTCACTTTGGAAATTTTTTATTAGTATTTACACATACTATTTAAGTATCTCTTAATTCAGAAATACAAATTAGTAAGCATTTTTCTAGTTTATTTTTGTTCCCTTTTTCAACCCCTGAGTGGATAATTTATAACACACAATTATGACCAGTTCAACTTAAAAATTAGAAATTAACTTATTGCTCTCTCAGTAATACCTTTGTTCTTCATTAGTGCTTTATCAAATTTAGCAATAAAGCCTGTATTACTGACTGGTGCTGTGGTGAGCAGATGAACTTGTAACATGATTTCTGAAAAAACATATTTGCATCTGTTGGGGAGCAAACATCTGCAAATCTGCAAATGTAAACAATCTGAAAATGTGCAGTACTAAGTATCAATTACTGATAAAATATTATTCCTCAAATATTGAGATGACTATATGGCATTTCCATTTTCAATTAATCTTTTAAAGAAAATAATTTATGACATTAAAATAATAAAGGGTAAGAGAATTAAGAATAATTAAGCTAGATTTCCTAGTACAGCGTAAAGCTTTCTGTTACTAAGATAAAATACGACATTTTATTGAAACTGAGCATAATAGAAATGACAAATGCAATGCTTTTTTTCACACAACTCATTCTCTATTTACTACCCAATAACACAAAATAACAAAAACAAACTACTACATCCAAAGAGTGAAAAGCTTAATGGTTTCATTTTGATTGGTTGTTTTTGTTTGTTTATTTGTTTTTTGTTATTTTTTGAACTATCTAAAATATTATGATGATGGGTTAAAATACAAAATGGTGATAACTTGTTGGTTATTTAATTTCCTTTAACAGTATTTTTAAAAAATATTATTGGAGCTAACCGTCCCAAATAGAGGGAAATAAAAGAGTTGCTTATGGTTTTAGAATGTCTTAATCTGTAAAACAGCAAAAATATGGACAACTTACATTTTCAAATAGATGTTCTTTTCATCGATGTTATTCCAATAATTAAACAGTCATATAAAATATTTTATTTGAAAAGAAAACAGAGAAGGAACAGGGAATCTAATTACTATTTTTCATCAACAGGAACAGTAAAAAAGCCCTTTTCCATCATAAGGATTGAGGTTTAACATAGTTATCTGTAGTCTCCAAAGAGGAAACAAATAATGAATGTGGCATTTATATATCAGCTTCTTTAAACTAGGGAGGAGAGAGCAAAAGTATGAGTAGACATACTAAGATAAGCCAGAAGGTAACTTGTTATAAAAGGAATTTCTATGCTGACAGATGCTAAGCAATTTGTGGCAGCAATATCAGGCTTGTTATGTACAGGATGATATCCAGAAAAGAAAACATTTACATTGATGTGAAGAAAGAAATTCATCTTACAGATTTAAAAATCTTAAATATTTGTAACAGCCATGTTGGGAATTGGACCACTAATAACAGGGAATAGGGCACAGTCAAACGATGCGTGGTATACTATTTATAAGAGTGCTATGTTGATTCATAAAAGCTTCATTTATTTAACTAAGAGCAAGACTATGAAGAGGCAAGATAATGAAATTACACAACCTTGCTCTAAATCAGAGAGAAAAAATGTCAAGAACCCCTATGTAGACTTTTATCTATGTATGTACAAATCACCTTCAAATAAATGATCTCCTCTCCTCTCCTCTCCTCTCCTCTCCTCTCTCCTCCCTCCTCCTCTCCTCCTCCTCTCCTCTCCTCTCCTCTCCTCTCCTCTCCTCTCCTCTCCTCTCTCCTCTCCTCTCCTCTCCTCTCCTCTCAATTCCATTCCTGTTCATAGCTTCTGAAATTTTTCCAGTAGTACATTAAGTCAAATTACTCCCATCTGTCTGTGCACTTTTTTTCTTCCACTCTTCTGTCTTTTTAACACTCACTGTGTTGTGCAAGTTAAGAGATCATATTGGTGATATGTATGTTTGAGTCTATGGTACTACCTTTTGCACAAAGTCTGTTTTTCCACTGATTCAAATTTAAGCTTCTTCTCAATTTAAGCAAAATGCACAATTACGATCCAATTTTCATAAATTTTTCTTGTGTCTTGATGCTGTCACTTTGGAAATTTTTTATTAGTATTTACACATACTATTTAAGTATCTCTTAATTCAGAAATACAAATTAGTAAGCATTTTTCTAGTTTATTTTTGTTCCCTTTTTCAACCCCTGAGTGGATAATTTATAACACACAATTATGACCAGTTCAACTTAAAAATTAGAAATTAATTTATTGCACTCTCAGTAATACCTTTGTTCTTCATTAGTGCTTTATCAAATATAGCAATAAAGCCTGTATTACTGACTGGTGCTGCGGTGAGCAGATGAACTGGTAACATGATTTCTGAAAAAACATATTTGTGTCTGTTGGGGAGCAAGCATCTGCAAATCTGCAAATGTAAACAATCTGAAAATGTGCAGTACTAAGTATCAATTACTGATAAAATATTATTCCTCAAATATTGAGATGACTATATGGCATTTCCATTTTCAATTAATCTTTTAAAGAAAATAATTTATGACATTAAAATAATAAAGGGTAAGTGAATTAAGAATAACTAAGCTAGATTTCCTAGTACAGCGTAAAGCTTTCTGTTACTAAGACAAAATATGACATTTTATTGAAACTGAGCATAATAGAAAAGACAAATGCAATGCTTTTTTTTCACACAACCCATTCTCTATTTACTCCCCAATAACACAAAATAACAAAAACAAACTACTACATCCAAAGAGTGAAAAGTTTAATGGTTTCATTTTGATTGGTTGTTTTTTGTTTGTTTATTTGTTTTTTGTTATTTTTTGAACTATCTAAAATATTATGATGATGGGTTAGAATACAAAATGGTGATAACTTGTTGGTTATTTAATTTCCTTTAACAGTATTTAAAAAAATATCATTGGAACTAACCCTCCCAAATAGAGGGAAATAAAAGAGTTGCTTATGGTTTTAGAATGTCTTAACTTAATCTATAAAACAGAAGAAATATGGACAACTTACATTTTCAAATAGATGTTCTTTTCATCGATGTTATTCCAATAATTAAACAGTCATATAAAAGATAAATATTTTATTTGAAAAGAAAACAGAGAAGGAACAGGGAATCTAATTACTGTTTTTCATCAACAGGAACAGTAAAAAAGCCCTTTTCCATCATAAGGATTGAGGTTTAACATAGTTATCTGTAGTCTCCAAAGAGGAAACAAATAATGAATGTGGCATTTATATATCAGCTTCTTTAAACTAGGGAGGAGAGAGCAAAAGTATGAGTAGACATACTAAGATAAGCCAGAAGGTAACTTGTTATAAAAGGAATTTCTTTGCTGACAGATGCTAAGTAATTTCTGGCAGCAATATCAGGCTTGTTATGTACAGGATGATATCCAGAAAAGAAAACATTTACATTGATGTGAAGAAAGAAATTCATCTTACAGATTTAAAAATATTAAATATTTGTAACAGACATGTTGGGAATTGGACCACTAATAACAGGGAATAGGGCACAGTCAAACGATGTGTGGTATACTATTTATAAGATAATGCTATGTTGATTCATAAAAGCTTCATTTATTTAACTAAGAGCAAGACTATGAAGAGGCAAGGTAATGAAATTACACAACCTTGTTCTATTGCAGAGAGAAAAAATGTCAAGAACCCCTATGTAGACTTTTATCTGTTTGTACAAATCACCTTCAAATAAATGAAAAAATTGTCACACTTCAAAACTAGTGGCAATTTTTCTTTTTTTTAGTTACTGTCTTCCAGAGTGACTGGAGCACAATATGAACCATAGAGTTTGTTCAAAGATAGAATTTGATCAATCGTGAAATAGGAAGATTATCTTGAGATACATTTTTTTATTGGAAGTGATCAACAGAAAAAAACATAACTCTCAGTGTTTAAGACACTAGGCATCTAGTTCTTTTTTTCTTTAATTTTTAAATTTTCTTGAATGTCTTCATTGGATTTTTCCAAATCACAGTAGAAATAATTTGATACTGAGCACTGGTCACTTCAGTGTATTATCAGGTGTACAACTAAGATCTAATATGGCATCAACATATGTGCTTGGACATAATTATCTGATGAAAAGGTAAAGCAGGCACCATGATTATGTACATTCTTCTGTTTCTTATTTCCTTGGCAGAACAAACTTTCTTGTAATTGGATGGTGTAAATGTTGTTAATCAACAACTGAAAATCTGATGGGTTGTTGATTGGTTTTGGTGGGATTTTTTCGACCTATCAGATATCACAGCTCACTCTCTTACTTTCTTTTCAAGAAATACTTGATCCAAAGTTAGATTTCTAAATTCAATACTAAAAACTATCTTTTAGTGAATACTTAACATCAGTCAGCTGCTATTAATTGTTGCCTGGCAAACAAATCTGGAAAATGCATTTTTGTGATTAATCATGTTAATTAATATTGACAATTTATTAGGTCTCTTTAAATCTTCTTTGCGGTGTTTCAATATGATAAAAATAATAGCAAGAATACCAAAGGTCACATTTTTTTTATCAATCCTGATGTCAGTTTTTGGTTTTTGATTTGTGTCTGGTTGCCAATAGCTATTTCATTTCTTGTAGTGAAAACATCTCAATAAATGATAAATTGGATTTTTAACAGATTTTTTTCTGATTTATTTCTTTGTTAAGTAAACTTGTGACACTAGACTTTTTGCTTTTCTGATAAAAATACAGTTTAATAACAAGTTATTTGTCGTTATGGTCTTGATTAGACTTTTCTTAGAATATTGTATTGGGCTCTGACATTTAGTCTTTTGTGTACAATATCAGTTTGCTTTTACACCTCAATTAATCTCTTAAAATTAGATATTCACAGAAGCAATTTTGAGGTTAGTCGTTGCACATATCAATATCAGACATTACAGATCATTTTGTTTTGGTTTTGTCAACTCTAAAATTCAGGTATTGTCAAGTAAACTTGACAAACTACTGCAACTCTGTGATGAAAATTCAGAATGTGTTTTTGAAATAAAATTCTAAATATTGAATGTGACATCTATCTATTTTAATCAGATCTCTTCCTTCCCTTAATGTGTTTTCTTTCAGTTCAGTTCATGTCAGATCCTACGCAATGGCAATCTGTTTATCTGCGGAAAGTAAGGACAGCAAAACTGACCAAACAAATTCATATTCATTTACTAATGCATATAGTTAAAGAAAGCTTTGTTTCAAATGCATTGAAGTGCAACATTAAATAATGTGTAAATCAGAATATTAAAGGATAAGTGATTTCTCAGCTTGCATACTTGACAATTTAAAGAATAGCACTAAACACTGTTGGATGTAAAGGAAGATTTTAAAATGAAAAATATGCTAGATGTTAACAAAGCATAAAGATTGAAATATGGAATAATATATTGTGACAGTAGGATTTCAGACCTTCTATATGTGTCCATTTTTCAACCAAGCAGTCCAACTGAATTCATTGTTTTTGCTCATGATAATAAATAATTTCTTCTCAGTAAAAATCTTAACACTTAGCTTATAAGGTGAAATCCATCTCGCCTAACAGTTCAATATTGTCCTCACCTGCTAATGGTTAAGGACCTACTTTCACAGTGATTCATCTGAATTAAAAAGTGTTGAGATAGCTGCCTGTATGAATTATTTCTCTAATGGATAGAGGAACTTAGATGACAACCTGCATGATATAAAAAAAAAAAAAGAAACAACCCTCCTCCTCCACATTAAAGAATACCCTTGTTTTCTACTAAGTTTTCTACTAAATTCCTGTCAAGTTATAAAGATGTTATATTCTAAAACTGATAAGAAAGAATCATTAATTATTTCAGTTGGTTTTTTGAGGTCAAATTTATGTCCTGCACAGGATTATCAATACTCTCCCACTAAGAAAGAAAGACCTGAAACTAGCCTGGCCAAACCAATATTTTTGTATTGGAAATATAGCATTAGAATATAAAACCATAGACAATAGAAAGCTAAGAAAATAACCATCAGCTTTCTGTCCTGAAAGCTTTTTTTTTTATTTTTCATGTTAAATGATAGCTATTCACATGACTTTCAGTTCTTATAGAATCTTTAGAATATTGAGTTTTTCTTTCTCTAGATTATTTCTGGTTTAGTGAAGGTGATTAGAATCTCTCCCAATTCTATATAGTTGTATTCATGACCTTCCACAAATCATACTTGTCCATTCCTAGTTCCGAGAGGGTGAAAAGCATAAATACCATGATTTTGCAGAAAATTCAGAAGCTGTTTCAGTGTAAATGGATACTTTTATATATATAAAAAGAAAGGTCTATGAATTTTTTTAAACGTAGCTAAACATGTGAAGTTTTATTTAAGACCACAATATTAATAGACATATTTTTGTGTATTTCATTATTTAAACATTATGGGTGTCTTTCAAAATTACTGTAATATATGGAATGGTTCATGTAGATGATGATAAGATCAGTTTACTTTCTTACATTTTATTCAGAGTATTAAAATAATTTCCCATTGTTGAAGTTTATGATAGCTCTCTGCCCAATTCTCCAGCCCATCAAGATCCAGGTCATGTTAAATTATAAGATGGGCTATTTATTACAGATATTTGTGCTTTAGAGATAGATACGCTTGACTTTCAGGATCTGAAAAGGCTGCATATGGGCCTAATTTGAACTTTGACCTGTGATCATTGCTTATCTTTATTTGTTTAAAAATTTAAAAATATGCAGAGTGCAGAATGGGAAGAAATGCATGACTGATCAAGAAAGATGTGTAGGTATGCTTGTAATTGATCATACTGTACTTCACTCAGATACGCTAGCAGTCATAAATTGGGCTATTTTTCTGAAGCTTCTGCCTCCACAAACCATTTGCTTGACAACCTTTGAATTTTTTTCTTATTTTCTCTGTATCGATTTTCCAGTAGAATTGTCAGTCTAACTGATTAATCTGTGTAGGTATATGGAGCACAGTTGTTCTTTTTTTTTTTTTTAGGTTAAATTTCATACAGTCTTGCTCCTTGCCTGAATCAATGAGGATGCAAACTAAAAATTACTCTGAAAGGAAGGCACAACTTCCCAAAGAAAATATGAGTAAACAAAGGTTTAAGAGTAATGGACGTGGAAGGATGCAGGCAAGTAAGTTTCACCTTGCTGCAGCATAGGTATTTGGGTATTAGGTTACACTATCTTCTGCTGTTAACACTTTTATAAGTTACTGAATTTTCGGGGGTTATAAAAATCTATTTGTTCTGAGTTTGTGTGTTTATCTAAAAGTATCATATTTTGGCCTGTTATTACTGTCTGTTCTGGTCTCCTAAGGACAATGATGAACTTTATGTCAATATCAATTAACTACAATAAGGTCTAAGGAATGTATGAAACTGCAGTCAGATCTATCTCATGGGATTTTTTTTCTCCCTGAAGTATGTTTTTTCTTACAGAATCACAAAATAATTTGAGTTGGAAACAACCCATAAGGATCACTGAGTGCAGCTCCCTGCTCCTTGCACGACTACCTACTATTTATTGTGAATTCAGTCTTGGATTGGAAATGAGGTGGAACTCAAGTGAAAGATTACATTTTTGCTGTTCAAACACTAGTGCTATATCTTGTCAGATGCTTTGTTCCATAATGTGCTGAGTACACCCTCAAGGAAAGGATAGGTGGGAGATTCTCTGCAATCATAGATGTAAGATCAGGAAACTGGAGGCTCCCATTCCACAGTTTAAGGCTTAAGGATAGACAGTGAACATTTTAAAAATCCCATTAGATTCCTAACACAAAGAAGTTATCAAGATGATCTTTGGTCTACAAAACTGAAAACTTTGGTTAAATTCTCACTTTGTTCACAAATTAAGATACTTACAGAGATGTAAGTACTATGTACCAGCATCTATCTAAGAATAAAGATCTCATGTCTGGCAAGCCTTGTTTAAGAGGGTTGCTTACACTTTAAAAATTCTCTTACATAATAATCTGTTTTTGAATTTTCCTTCTTAAACCATTTGCTCTTTACCCTAATAAACAAATAAGTATTCAAAAAACAAAATAGAGTATTCATCATTCCCACTACTTACTTTTACAAATACATACACAAACAAAAAAATTTCTTTGTGAAGCCATGCTGTTTTGGTTTAGATTATTTATAATTTTTCTAATTCTTGGTTTGGTTCATCTTTAGTGTTTTTCTGGTACGGAATAAAATGTCACAAATCTATGAAGTCATAAACTAGACCTCTTTCAAAGTGAGTTATGACATATTAAACTCTACACACTTCTTTCAGGATGTGTTAGTGGAAATGTATTAACTTGCATTTGAAACATTCTTTTGTTTTCAAAGAAAACTGTATAAGAAAACTGTGTCTTTCTTTGCTGATTTCTTTTTTGTGCCAGCTTTTGTACCTCTAGTCCTCATTACCTGCTACTTTTTAAATCTAAATTAAGTCTCTACTAAATGTCAGTGTAACATTTGCTACAAGAAACACTAAAAAAGAACATAAGAATGTTTTTAGGCTATTTCCACTTTCTATTTCTGATCTAATAGTTTCTTGATCCCCATGTAAACTAGGACATCTACAGAGACATTCATAGATTTTTCAATATAACCATGTTCAAATAGCAAACATTACTTTATGGTACATGTACTGACTGTGTTTATCTTGGTTTGCATAACTTTTGCCTTTGAAATAACATTTATGCCCAACTTTTACATATTAAAAGAAGTAAAATGTGTTTTCTCATACTCAAAGTCAGATATATGGTAGGAAATCAGTGTAGACTTACATTTTTGCTAAATCAAATTTAAATTAAAATTACTTAGGCAGATGGCAAATATATCTACTGTTTCATTCAACACTTCATTTTGTTCATCTGTGATTCAAGTAATATATTCAAGCCACATAATATTCTTCTCAGTGTCTTCTTCAGAAACCTAGCTTTGAAATCCTACCTTTGATTAGATAGGCTAGACCTGAAGCTCAGCTATCATTGTCAAGGTGGAAATTTATCTGCTCTTTTTCTGCTCAAGTACAAATTTCTTCCAGCCACTTTGCTTGGTTACTTCAGATGGTCAGCAGGAAACGTTGCCACTTGTTGTCTCAGCGGGAGGGCACAGTTTCAGAACAAGCCAGAAGAAAACTGGTTTCTGTTTATTTTTCTCATGTCTGAAACTAATTAAGTTGACATTAACTATAAATGCGCATTACCATTAAGCATTAGAAACGTCATGTAAAAATGTGTTCTGCCATGTTGAGACATAATAATATTCCAATGAAAGGCAAAAATAAGACAACATTTCTTACATTATCACCTTCTCACATGAGTGATCTAATTTTTGTTAATAGGACTGCTCAAAACCCCCTGCAATGTGAGTACAGAAAGTCCAATTATGCTCCAAAATCACAAGGGGTAAACAGCAATAGAAGCAGAAGAGTTGGCTACACATTTCACAAGGAAAGGCAATTTACCAACCAAGACATTACTGTCAAGAGACTCTCTCTGAGTGTATGAATAAAGCAAATGAGGCTGCTCTTGATGGCTTCCTCTGTAAAAGACTTCTCTCCTGTAGGTGGTTCTGAGTTTGCTCTCAGTCAGCTGCCGCTAGGACATTAAGTTTAACTCAATAGGAAAACAAACTATACTGCAATTCCCTGGGTAGGGAAACAAGGAAAAAGGGAAAGGTGGGTGGAGAGGAAGAAATGGAATCCACAGACAAGATATTTCCCTGACAAAAATGCACATAAGGATGTTTTTAAATAACTTAGTAAGTCTGATATTACATATATGACAGTGGCATGAAAGACAGCTAGAATAGTAATGAGCAAAACTGCTAAAATATGTGCTAAACTGTGTCATTAAAGAGTAGATTACAACAGTAAATTATTTCTGTCTTAAGGAGTCAGCCCAACAAAGACAGGGATACCCATGTTTGTGTGTCTGTTATGACTCAGGCTGTTTCTCTTTACAGACTCAGGCTGTTTTCATTGAAAATTAAGTACTGGTTGAGTACAAAGTAAGGGAGTTATTTGTCTTCATGCTGGTATATCTTTTTCCCACTTTTATATAATTCTGCAGGTGCTGCCAGTTTGAGGCTGTTTTGGGTTGTTTTGTGGTTTGCTTTTTTTTTCCCCCAGATTTAAGAATTATCAAAATACGGTCTTGCCAATATGTTGGCACTGTATGTGAGAGGAGATATCTCTGGTGCCTTAAGGAAGGGAGGGAAAACAGCCATTCTTCTTCCAATCAAAATCTTCATTGTTACATGCAAAAACAAAGACCATGTTTGTAGGACTAAGTGGCATACTGAATTTCAAATGGTGGCAAAAACTGTTTTGTTATCAGTTCAATAATATTGATAATTAAATTAGAAAAATATTAGGTACCAGTTATTACAACCATTGGCATTTTTTTGCCAATACTAAAAATTTTCAAGTATAGAGTATGCTGTAAACATGACTTATTCAAAATTCTAAGATGTTCATCTTATTGAAAAGTAATTAAAATAATTACTTATAATTAAGTAGTAATAATATATAATATAACTATAATATTATAATAATTTCAGGTATTTTTTGTTTAAAGGAATAATGTAAAACCTTTTAATATAAAACCCATTTCTAACCTTATGTATCGTGTCATGTTGTGTCACATCAGCCTGATTGCATTCATTTTCAAATACATGATGTGACACACTGTAACATGATTCACATTTCAGAGGATTTAAGTGCTCCTGCTGTAATTGTGGAAATCATGAAGTCAGAAAAAGATTGTCCATGCTTTAGAAATTTAGAAATCATACAGTAATTGCATAATCATTTTTGAGGAAAAAAGTATTCTTCACATTAGTAAAGAATGTGGCTAGTGAAGTGTGGAATCCCTTAACTTTATAACTAATGTATTTCCTAGATCTTTTGCTGACTATTGATAATAAATTTTGACACTAAAATAATATGGTAATTTTGTTTGACTCTTATAAATCCCAGCTACAAGTTAGGCTACATGAAACCAAATTTTGTAATTTATAAATGTCAATTACCTCAGCAAGATAGCCTGGTATGTAGTATACAAGCTGTTTTCTTTAAATTGGATATGTATCAATACTACATTTCTACAACTTCTAATGTAATTTCAGGTTGTAAAAGGTTCAAATAACTGTGAAATTCATTTACTTGTGGATGTCTTGGATGCATCACCCTAATTAAGCATGATGTTCCTGGATATTATAGCAATTACTCATTTTATAAAAAACATAAAATTGCTGCTCAGTATTTAGTAATAGGTTGAAGTAATATACAAATTAGTAGATGTTCCAGATACTTTGAAGGGCAAGCAGACATTTTGAAACATGAATCATATGATCCATCAAACTCTTTCAGGACCCTATTTTTATGCAACTTGAGGAACTAATTTTCTCACACAAGTGTTAACATTTTGAATTTAGTCTTTTCCACCTACTGTATTTTTTGATCTGATGAAAACTGCTTTATAATATGTTTCAGCAGAGAAAACAGTAGTAAGTTTAAAAGATTTACTTTATCGCTATGAATGAAAGATCTATGCTTACACTAGATTTTTATTGATGTAACAATTGTTATTTCAATGAAATAGCCAGTCTCTTTCGTAACTACGTTAGTAAGTATGAGATAAGGATAAAGCACAGAGCAATTTGGGACCCTTTGAGTTGAAATGTGTCATGTGAATGCATGTATATGCATCACATTATTTATTAGCAAAATATTATAGATTGAAAAATGTATATAATTTTTCATTTGAATGGGGAAACTAGTTGAGATAGTGCTGAAAAGTTCCAATGCCCTTAAGTTTTATCAAAGAGTAAGAATGAAGAAAATCTTACAATGAGCCATAGAGGAAAATAATTTCTAACAAAAATAATCTTTATCTGCTGTAAAATAATTTTATGGACAGCTAAGGAAGGAAGGCTAAACTCTACTCATCAATTAATTTCAATTGATAAAGTCAATGTCATGATGACATCTCATGCATCAACCTCATAAAACCATCACACCTAAGATCATATGAGCTATAGGGTCTCTTATTTCAATTAATCCATCATCACAGAACATCTTAATAAATTTCTTTTAGCTACATCTGAGCGAGGCAATGTAAGGGCCTATGGAAATCACTAGTATCCCCAGTTCGAGGAAGGGGGGTTGCAGGATGAGGTGTACCTGAGATACAATTGGGAAGGAGGTGGATAAATTAGAAGAAAAAAAATAACCAACCAAAAAACCACCAACCAACCAACCAACCAACCAACCAACCAACCAACCAACCAACCAATCAATCAAAAAAAAAAAGTCTAGTTTTCCAGAACAACCAGTTTGAAAATAAAACTTCCATTTGTAAATCCAGCACAGGAATTTGCCATAGACATTAGAAACAGAAAAAAATAAAGTATTTTTGCACTGTTTTCAGGGGAGGAGTACATTTTCAAATTATAACGTCCCACTATCAATCATCTTAACACACTGAGCATTCCTGTAATATACCAGACAAATCCATTATATCTCTGCCTTCTGGTAGTGTTCTTTCAGTTACAAACTGGGGCTCACAAATTCAAGCACCAAATTACACTATTATGTGTAGTATTTGAAAACCTATTTCAAGATATGACACACATGGAAGCAAAATACACTCCATGATTTTAAAGATAGATGCCTGAACATATTATGAGGCAGAGTGAGCTTGCAAAAATATGACAGGTATAGCACGTTACTATGAAAATTGCAGAAAACCTTGCTTTCTTGCTGCTGCCTTTTAGTATATGATCTTCGTGTAGATGAATAATGAAGACATGTAATTTAAATAAAATTCTGACTCTTTCCATAGTCAGAGTGGAACATGTCTCATTGTGTTAAAATCAATGAGGAAAAGCCATTAGCTCTTCACAGGACAGGTCCTAAAATATCCCTAACATTTCAACCTGAGTTTTACTATAAATCTCACTGAATGTGGGTGTGTGTATTGTGAAGAAAGATTTCTTTTTATTTTCTTAAAAAACTATCTCAAAAGTTATTGGATGAATTTACCAACTTCATACTTTGTTTCCTCTGAAAACTATAGACAACTTTTTGTGTCATTATGTATTTTGTAGGTGTATTTAGGAAAAAAATATTTTATTCTGTAGAGAAAGATACTTGAAAAGTTAGCAGAAAGAAAACATGTGGCTCATATGCTTATATATTTCATATATTTTTATAATATACTGCAATGACCATCCTAGGAAAAGAAATTTTCTAAGCTGATTTGCTTCCATTAGTCACTGCATTACAGTGACAGGCAGAGAATTACTGTGGCAGGCAGAGACTGGACAAATGTGGACATTCATTTGCTCACTTTCTCCTACATTGATATTCTTGAGCCCATAATAAGAATTCTGGCAAACTCTTTTTTTTTTTTTTTTATGCATGCTGTGATAATCACCTAAAATCTACACCTAAATTTCAGCTTAAATACCGGGCCAAATCAAGACCTGAAGCAGAGTCTAGAAACATGACAGTTCCTAGAAATTAGCATACCAGGTGCAGAATTTAAGCCAGGACTAAAAAGTATGAGTCTTTCTCTGAGTAGACTTCCCTACATTGGTGTCTACTCATTGTGCATGATTAACGTACCAGGATGCAGCATAAAGAGGAAAGACTTCATTCAAATTCCTAGTCATAGATGCCTAATAACACCTGAGATGTTGCAGTGTACCTGCAGGGAATTTAAACTGCCTATTCAGAAAGATATGTGTGTCCCATATATCCTGTGCCATAACTTCTAGGTGTGGATGCACAGCTTGGAAACTCAATTGATTTTATAGTTAAAGAATTTAGTCTCAATGTTAGGCAGTGGACAACATTTTCATCATATATTTCCAAGGCTCTGGACCTTTACTTTCTCTCTCTCATGTGAATACAGGGTTACCTATAGCCAATACTATTGAATGATTAAAGAGCAATTTGAAATATAAAGGAATTGTGTCTGTTTGTTACCAGAAAAAGTCAATCTATCAATACCTTCATACTGGTTTTTCTGTTCATGATCCTTACTGAATCCAGATTATGCTTAGTTTTTTACTATGTCTAGCTTTTTACAAGTCTAGTTATATTTAATAGTATATGGCACATTTTTTTTACAGAATTGAATTATCTTTCAAAAATTACACATTTTTGCCAGATACTTTATAATAAGTCTAACATCTTATCCTACATTGCTTTCCACTATATTATTAAACATATAAAAGAGAATACATTACTTTATCTTTGCTTTTTTTTTTTTTTTTTTGTATGTAGTTTTAAGTCTACACTTGAGGAAAAAGAGCAAGAATACATAACATTTTCTTTGCAGAATTCAAAAGCAAGACATTAATAATTGGATATTTTGACAAAAAGGCAACAAAGCATGAATATTTCATCTTTTCTCTATTTTATGATGTATTTCACTTTTTTGAACAGACAATCAAAATGCTCTCTTTTTTGAGTTTTTGCAAATTATAAAGGCATTGTGCCTCTGTTATTTTAAAGATTATCTTTTTTCTTAAAAAAAAATCAGGCTACCACTCAGAAATGTAGAGTGTCTTCCTTGTATCTGTTTTGATCTCATGCTTGTGTACAAACCAGATGAAAAAAACCTCCGGTTTGCAAAATCCTTTTAAAATGAATTACAGCTCATTTTCTAAAATATAGAATATATTATATACTCCGGTGTAAGTGCCTGTGTATTGGGTCAAGTACTTTACTTACATACAGATTACTTCTGCCTTTTTATGTAGGATCAGAATCTCAAGGCATTAATATATTCATTACTTTAAAAGTGAAATCCCCTTAACTTACTATTTCTGAAGACTCCAATTGTTCATTACATGTTTGTCATGACAGTAAAGGACAATGGAATCTTCACAATTTAAAATTTTAATTAGAAAACTGTTATAACACAAGTGTAACTTGCTGTTTCATTTAAATTGCAGCCAAGTGATTGTCAATATTTTACATTAGATATTACTTTTCTGTGGGATGATCTGATACGCGGAAAGAAAGGAAATGGAGGCAGAGGGACAGAAACAAAAGCAGTGTTTAGTCATTCAGGGACCAGGAGATAAGGCTGTCACCTCAGGTTTGACTGAAGGTAGCAGTTAAAGGCTGGAATGCAGGAGATGTACTTCTTATGCCACCAAATGGATATTCTCATTTTAATGGTAATTTGTTTTCAAGAAGTGTTTTTTCAGCCAATGTCAGTGTCTCTTGCCTTAGGTAGATTCATCAGTCCTGCTCCAGACAGGAACATATATCAGACCCTTACTCCATAAACTACTGAAACTTCCATCATTCTTTCTGCTGTTTCAACTAATTTTTTCATGTGAACTTGTTTCCCCATTTAAATTAAACCTGATATTCTTTTTCACTGTTGTGCTTTTAGCTACAATTATGTCTTTCAAGTCCAGTCTAGTTTCACTTTGCTTCCCTCTTTTTCCACACCCACTCAGTCTGGTTTCCTCATTCTGATGAATTCTGGTGTCCATCCAAACTGATTTAGTTCCCTTTCTTCTCTGCCTTGTGTACTTCAGACAATATTTTTTATTTTTCCTTTTTTATTCAATCTCAGTTTATTTGGAAATTAGGGGTTTGTCAGGAAGTGAGTGTATTTCAAAAACAGAGTCATTTCCTATCATTTCATTGGCTTAACCTCCCATTCTCTTTTGAACAATTCAATTTAGC
Organism: Emberiza elegans; assembly: GCA_024865655.1. Taxonomy (NCBI): domain Eukaryota; kingdom Metazoa; phylum Chordata; class Aves; order Passeriformes; family Fringillidae; genus Emberiza; species Emberiza elegans. The sequence continues at coordinate 31,808,565 of JALJVW010003023.1, read as the reverse complement.
TCTTGCTAGGGCAGTTTCTGGGTATTTTTCTGGTATTTACTCCTGAAGCTACTTCCAAAATAAAAGGTTTTATAGATGAAACTGCACCAGATTCAGTTTCTTCCATTTTATACTGTCTTCCAGAACTATCCCTGAAGACTCCTAACCTTCAAAAAACTACATTTTCTCATACTATGCCCCAGGATATTCAACTCACACCTACAGTTTCATGCAATAAAAACTCCGTCTTGTTCCCAAAAATGCTACTAAGACAAAAAAGTTATCAATGAAGGAGTAATAAAACCTCCTAAATATGTCTCCCATAATTCATAAGAAAATTAGGTGTATCACCTTAGGTGTTTATCTATTTAAGTTAGAAAACAAAATTAGTGTACAATAATTGCAAAAGGAAGTTACTAGCCCTGCTATTGGATGGGTTAGAATATTACATTCCTTCCCATGAAAACCTGGCAGTACGAATCACGGTGCATCCCAAGCTGGGCAAACCTTAATTGTTTCACTGTGAGGATTGTTGCAAATACTTACTGGAAACACTGTTTTATCTGGAACAGCATAGATTTGAAAGAGTAATACTGGAGTGCAAGGCCAAGAGCACAATTCATAATACTACTACTTCTAAGTTCCCCTTTTTCCCACCTTAATAGGAACCAATATAAGGAATAATTTGTAATCTCAAATAATTGAGTGTGGTTTCATTTAAAATCTTGCTTTCTTCTCATCATACCCCAAGCATGCATGTATTGTCATGTTTCCCTGCATTAATTTGACAGTTGTATATATAAAAATAGGTACTGGTTAATACTCTACTTATTAAATTTCACCTTTTTTGATCTAGCTGTTGAATTTTATAAAGGTATTTTAGAATATTTCAGTATTTTAGAAATGTTGATGAAGTCCCATATTGCACATTGAAGTTCAAAACTTTAAAGGTTTGAGAAGTTTTACAGCCAATTTTGAATACAGCTGTCTTCTAGATGTCTGATGTTTAGATTTTGGATTTATTCAGCACATGGACCTAGTATATCTGAGATACTTTTGTGTACTACTGTGGGCTCAAGTTATAAAAAAAAAATTACCGTGTTTTCAAGTTAGGAGAGTTGGCTGCAGTCACACCTGTGGTAGTGTGCAAAAATGGGTAGAAAAAAAGTGTACTACATATCAAGTATTCTATACCTTGGGTAATCCTGTTTGGTGTCTGACCCATTAGGAATTATAGGAGTTCATGTGAGATAAGAGATTTTCCAACCTTTAAATGTACTGGGGATCATTGCCCTAAGAAATCAGGTCCCCACAACTGATTTCATGACAGCACCTCCCACTGCTTTATTAGAAGGAATCTTGGGATAATGGGAGAGAGGAGTTTTTTGCTATAACTCTGTCCTTGGCAGTTCAAGCTCCAGCTTTTTCCTATAAGATGAAATTTCTTTTTATGCATATATAGCTAGTGTATATGTATTTAAATTTTTTCATCTTTGTATAGGGCCTTAACTAAGCACCCTGACTGCATGAGATGGCAGAGGAAAATATGTTTCCGACCTGTGCTCCTGTGTACTCTCTCCTAAATGCTGAAGTAATGCCTAATCTAGGTTCTATTATTAAATTCTAGTGATTGCTTCTCCACTTTCCACATGTGTTCCAGCATGATAAATAAAAGGTGGAAACTAGTTGTTTCCTGACCTCTACTGTGCTCTGCCTGGTTTATTTGCATTTGTAGACATGGCTTACAAAGGTGGCGAGTGCTGCAGAGGTAACCTGCTTAGGATCTGAGCAGCGGAGCAAAACAAATTTATATTCTTCAAGCAGCAGTTCCTCATGCTGAACAAAGAGTAGCTTTAGTAGGCTCCGAAGGGGCTCATCCTTTAATTCTTGCCCACCAGAGGCACTATGGCTGTGTCCCAGGATTCAGGAGCTTTATGGTGCGGTGTAGCAGACCTGAAAGATGGTCCATTATGACTAGTATGCTGTCCCTGTGGGAGGCTTCAAAAATAGATGGTAGTCCAGTTGGGTAACTGAGAAACTTACCAAAAGAAAATACTTTCATAATCTCAGTGGCAATACTCCTATATTCTGTGAAGTATTATGACTCTTTTAGTGATGTTGTTAGACTGGAGGAACAAGAGGATTTATGTTATAGCCTAAATTGCAAATAACAATCCCAAAGAGCTACAGGACATCCCCTACTCCACAGAGACTGATACATACGATAGACTAGGGAGTGAAAAATATTTATCCTCCAAAATTCAAGCAACATTTTTCTTTGATAACTCAGTTGTTAATCAGGTATTTTTTGTCATATTCACTATCCTTTAAGGAATCCAAGAAATTACAATAGAGGACTTAAAGAAGTAGCTCATACTGTTGATAATGTATCTATTTTCCAGCATGTTAGCAATTTATAAAAGATTGTCAAATAGTTTATTCAAAAGGCAATTGTACTTAGCAGTTTAAAAAAACCTCCTGTTTATTTGTGGGGTTTGTTTTGGTTTTTTAACATCAATACATATTTCTGTTTTCCTTCTCATTCCATGTATTTCAGGTGAAATTGGCTTTTGGTGTTGTCATATTTTCTTTTTCTATTCCAAATTATTTTCTACCAAGCATGAAAATTTCAATCTTCCTGTGAAAATTCCTACATAATAAACATAAATTTAAATTTGTGTCTACTTACAGGTAAATTTCTTTTTCAGCTTTGCTGAATACCTTGAACTTTGACACTGTGTTTTATTTACTTCTTATCTGATATAAACACCTTTAGCTCAGAGACTAATTCTATGTCTTGTATTTGAATGCTTCTTAATACCAGATCTGAACAGTAATTTTATCTTGACACACCTTTTTTGAAAAAATGCAGTAAATTTAATAGAAAATATGCTTTTAATTTGTGTTTTGTTTTCTAGACACATTGGTTATCAAAAGAGAAATGCTGTAAGAATGCATACTGATCCAGCTGTTTTAATGAAAACACAATTAAAGTTCTATTGGGATAAAGCATTTATTGTCATTTTATGCACGATTGATAAAGCAACATGAGATACTGAATATTTTCCAGGGAATAGAACCAATAAAAAAAAGGTAGTTGGATATTGTAAAAATATTATTGATGTCAAGAGCATAAGATATGTTCTTGTGCAAAATAAAATTAATAAATTTAAAAAGACAAAGAAATATTTCTCTATGACAATCAAAGTACAAAGATATGAACACTATGCTCTACAAATTTTAATACTCACTCATATATATCTCTCAAAATTATGAATATATGTCAGTACTTAACTGGTACCTCAGATATAATATTGACACTTGACTATTTTGTCCATGTTGGAAAAAATTCCTAAATAAGTCTTCTGGTACACAACCAACAGTAAATTCTGCTTTTCTTCTATCTTTTTGTCTAGGAGATTTTTTTTCTCAGCATTGTAGTTTCATTCACCCAGAATCCTTTCAAAATTAGTGATGTATAAAAACAGTTTTATTTTAATTGACATATCTTATGTGTCTTAACTTATATTTGCATCTCATTTATGTACTAAATGTTGAAATATTACATGTCCTTTCTGAGGACATTAAATATAATTCATTCTCCTTTCCTGGAAATTTAAACAATGTGGTCCAGCATCTCTTACTATCTATATTATTTCTTTGCATGAGCCATGGTTTACATATATTCATGGTGTGTTTTCTATGAGAGGCTCAGGAAGTAAAGTGTTAATGGAGTCATCCAATTAAATACTTTTTTTTTCCTGTTTGATTATGTTTTATATTTGCAAATGCAAGTTGACTTTGGGGCAACTGTATCTTTTACTCAAATAAAACAACCTTGTTACAAAAAGATGGATTTTCTCTCTTAGAAAAACAAAATTATGGAAATCCTGAGAAAATACAAATCAATCTAAACTGAATAGACATGATAGAGAAGAGCAAGGACTGTTTTTATCATTCTCTGCAGACATTCAAATGAAATCAACTTCCAGCTGGTTAAGAGCCCATAACTAACTGTCCCTCTGCTCATTTGACAGGCATTTCACTCAGAGAGAAAAACCAGTGGCAGAATATTAATATATTCAGGTACCTGACCACGGAAAATGATGCTTGTGTGGGGGAGCAGAAAGCACTATTTACTGTTTTTTTGTTGTGGTGGTGGTTTTTATGCTTTTTTCTGTTTATGAACAAAACTTGTGGATGACATAGTAGGTGATTTATTGTTTTATTATCTGTGTCATGGCAAAATTAGAAAAAAAATACTGAAAAAGCTCCTAATCATTAATAACATCAAGATTAGCCAAGAAATAAGTATTTATTGCTCTAAACTTCCATCCTGCTTATTCATAAAAAATTTCTTTAAAATATCATTCCAGTCTAAATGCACACAAATTATTAATCTAGGGACAGAAAAAACATTTGCCAAACCATTTGAGTTCCAATAGTGCCAAAGATGAGAGTGAACAGTCAAAATTATTAGCAAATAAATTCAAAGTAATATCTTTTAATAAGTAAATAATAAAAACCCCTTGAGTGCAACCAGTTAAAAAAAAAAATAGATGAGAAAATTGTACTTTGGTTTTTGCAAGCAAACAATCCTACATTCTCTAAAGATTCACAGTATTATTCAGGGTAGGTAACTGAAATCAGCAGATTTCAACTATGCCCAGATGACCAAACAGCACTAGGTCTGTGATGTGACTGCACTTCAAAATGCAAACTAAAAATATTCTGCCGTGTCTATATAAAAAAAAAAAAAAAAAAAAAAAAAAAAAAAATGAAAGAAAAAAGTAAAAAAAAGCCTGTGGACTTGCTTTCTGGGATTTCATCTCATAATGAGATGTAAATATGGTATGTAAGATAATGCTTTAAGCTTATGCAACTGTAGGTTATGACATCTAATCAGGACATTAACCTAAAGAAAGAGGATAAATGACAAATATTTTGAGTAGTTTTTTTTTTCTGAGTATACAGTTACTAAGAACTGTAGAGTGCTGCTTTGCTAAGACCAGATATTACCCAGTTTTATATATGGTTTTCATATATTTTAATATATGAAAATAAGGGAAAACGGTATAGTGTAAGAAAGCCTGTATTAGTACATGTGCACACCGTAGACTAAATCACATTAACATTGTCTGCAGAGGTTGTAAAAATAATTGAGCAGAAAACCATTAATTACTCTTTAGGTGTATATTAAGTTAATTTGAGTAGAATTCTGAAATATATTGGAAAGAATCAAAATAAAAATGATAGAACAGGAAAATATTATGTAAACAGAAATAGATTGCAAATTTGTTAGAATAAGGACATGGAAGACTTGAAAATTATTACATTTATGGTAGAATTAGGATCTTTGAGGCAGTGGTAATATTCATGTTGCAACAGCTGAGCATTGCAAGCTAAGAGCCAATTCCCAACTAAATTTTCAGTCAAGCTACTGAGTGACATAAGTCTCATTTTTTAATTTTCCTGGCTTTTAAATTTTTTACTGGCACCACAACAAAGAGCATACTTCATAAGTTTAAACATTTTCTCCTCATTAAAAAACAAATCAAACTAAAGAAGTTTCAAAATTTTATTTTATTGCATTTATTTTATTGAGTTGTAAAGTGAACATTAAACAAATAGATAAAATCTTTGGCAAAATTAAAAAAAATAAATTATTTCACAGATTTTTCACTTAGCAACATGGTGGGGAAGAAAATTGAGTAAAATTTTTATGTACTGACAATTTCTCTTTTTTTTTTTTGTTAAAGAGAATCCTGTAACAATTTTAAACTGAGAATGCAATAATCATCATACAATATTGCAAATTGAACCCAAATGCCTAAATAATGTAGCTTGCCATAGAAATATTTTGTAACAATGTGATGGCATAACCAGACAGAAATTATTTTAAATAAAAGTTTGAGCAATGTTGCAGTTCAAGGGGTTAAGAAAGACTGGGTTTGCTTCACCATGAGGCATCCAAATGATAGAAGAAAAAACGACAAGGGAAGTAGAACATCAAACAGGCAGTGCATCTTCCTACATGTGCAAGAGACATAACTGGATACAAAAATAAGCTGGATCAGTAGCAGATGAGACACCTCACTTATTAGAGGGGGATGTGAGCAACCTGTTAGGCATCAGTGAAGCAAATCAGCAAAGAAAGAAGTCAAACTCACTTCAGTGAAGTCTTTTTATTTTGCCAAGAGTTCTTACATCCAACCACTCTGATGCTGGTTACATGGAGCCACCAAGGACTGCAGCCATCAGTGATAACTATGATTTGAGCTCCCTAGCACTGTAAATTCACAACTACTGTAAGCCTTAATTAATAAGGATGAACAGCCTTAAATATGTGGTGATAATGAGTAACAATATGCAAAAAGGAGCAATTGAAAGCAACACTTTTGTTAATACAAAATTTTGAATTTAATAAAGTCTTTATTTAATTGGTTTAGATTTTAGTTTAAAACTGCTTTCAATTGTCACTTTTCTAAGTACTCCCACCACAACAAGTTTTAAACTCTCCAACTAATAAATATCAGCAGACCAGTAGGCTTGTCTGAAACACTGTTACAGCCAGCATTACAAAAGCTATGGTAAAGTTGATGCATGAGCAAAAGAAAGAGGTATAAAGAGTGTGTTGGGAACTTCCTTTTCAACAGAAGCACACAGATTAGTTTAAGACAGCTATGAAATCATACTTTTTTTGTTCTTTCAATGTACCTATTTGTTGATTGTAAAGACAATCAATATTTTTATATTTTTTCATATATTACCAATTTAATTACATTTTTATCTTAGAAGATACATTCACTTCTTGGGCACATCTCCACATCAGACAGAGGAATTCATTAGTTCATCTTTTTTTTTAATTTTCCGTATTATCTGATAACAGGATATTTCAAACATAGGAAAAGTGTGAATAGAGTATATAGATAGGATTTACCTATATATATATATAATGTATATTATTATGTATAACAATACTGTTATATATGTGCTGAGAGTAAACAATTCGTTATTAAAATTTGGTACAATATTGACTCTTGCACTATTCAATTCCTTAAATATTTTACTGTCTTCTGTTCTATGTAGGAATTAAATTATTCCTTTCATGAATTCCCAAGAGCTTGTCTTATTCTCTTCTGTATTGTAAAACCAGAAATACAACTAAATGGTTTAGATTTTTTTGTATGCAATTTGTCTTTCGAGCATATTTGTTTAAAGAATATTTGATTTCTTCTAAGAAGCTACAACATGTAAAAAGCAAAAGACAAAAAAATCCTTTGCTTACCTTTTTTTCTTCATACAAATACAAAGACAGCATAAATGGAGTATTATTTATCAACATTACTGTTTAAGGTTTGCTTTGACTTATAAGAAAGTTGACTTCAACTTTGAAGTCAGAAAGATAAAAAAGAACCATTTTCCTTTCCTTCTGTTTTTATTTCTTCTGAAATACTTGTTTAAGAAAGTGATATTAAATGTAGTAGGCTTTTATGAAACCAGATTCTAGGAGAAAAACAAACAAGGGAATAATTCTTTATCAAAATCTAGATATGTTCTGTCTTGGAGAATTTCCTTAATAAATTCTAACATTGGATTAGTTCCTTAAAATTTGTGCTCATATTAGTAACAAAAGAATGAGAACATTCAAAGACAATTGGAGAACTGACTGATAATGATGCAAACCCATCAAAACCGCCCATCTTTCATCATCTTTGAAAGACTGAGACAGTCAGGCAAAGTTTCAAGTGACTCGAAAAAAAAAAGAAAGGTCACACTCACCTTCAAGATGGGCAAGAAAGAGAGATTCAGGGAGGTGCAGACCATACTCAGCTGAAGATTGGAAACCACATCCAGGCACACATAGGACAAGAGGACAACTGAGAACAGCCATTTACTGAGGATGGACGGATGCCTCACCAAAATTATTTCCTTCTTTAATAGGAAGATCAGCATGGTGGGCTAGGGAAGAGAAGTGGCTGCCCTGATGCTACCAAGATCTTTTACATGGTGTGCCATAGCACAATTTCTTGTAGCTGTATTGGAAAAAAATGGTCTGGATACATAGAATGACAAGCGGGGTGAAAAATTGACTAAATTGCTGTGCTGATAGAACAATTGTCAGCACTTCAAAACGCAGCTTTGGCCAGATATTATACGTCAGCCTGAGTTACTCCTCAGAGTTGATACTAAGGTCAATATTGTTCAACATCCTCATTAGTGCTGTGCATGATGAGGGAAAATACACTTTCAGCATGTCCCTGGATGGAGGACAGCTTTTACATTGAAGGACTGTCTACTATTGAAAAGGTTTTCAACTGACTAGAGAAATGGGTGGACAAAAATAACTTCAATTTCAATAGCCCTGTACATTGGACAAAATAACATCATTCAACAGTACAGACTGGAAGCTGACTGCCAAGACAGAAAAAAGACAAATCATTTTTTTGAGACAACAAGTTAAACAGAAGTCAGCAATGTGCTTCTGCAACAATGAAAGTTAAGTGCCTGCTGGGCTGTATTAAGAAGACTTTGGGAAAGTGTTAGGAAGAAATATCATATGTTTGTTCTCATGAGCATTTCTTAGGTATCTGTTTTAGGGCCATTTTAGGAGAAAAAATCTGATCTGATACAATGTGGTCACCCTCATGTTCTAAAAATGATGAATGGGTAAATGTCCCTATATAGGTTAGAGAAAATAGAGCTACCTGTAGAATGGTTTTTCAACAGCTAACTTCAAGAATGCAGTGTAATGAATGGCTGGGAAAGTCTTTGAATGTATCTAATATTAAGAGGAATAATCACAGAATTTCCTGAGGTGGAAGGACCCACAAAGATCATTGAGGCTGACTCCTGGCACTGTACAGGACCACCCCAAAAATCTGTCTGAGCACATTCTCTAACATCTTGAATTCTGTCAGGCTTGGTGCTGTGACCACTTTCCTGGAGAGCCTGATCCAGTGCCCAACCACCCTCGAGCTGAGGAACCTTTCCCTAATATCCAGGCTAAATCTCCCCTGACACAACTTCAGGCCATTCCCTCAGGTCCTGGTCAGCACAGAGAAAAGATCAGTGTCTGCCCCTTTGCTTCACCTTGTGAGGAAGCTGTAGATGAGGTTTCCCCTTGATCTCTCATTTTATCTAGGCCTTACAAGCCAAGTGACTTCAGCTACTCCTTGTAAGGCTTCCCCTTTAGAACCTTCACCACCTTCGTCTCCTTTGGACTCTACACAGGATTCAAAGTGCGGCTGCACCAGTGCAGAGCAGAGCAGGACAATCTATGGCTGCAAACGCTGTGCTTGATATCCCCCAGGACACAGTTGGCCCTTTTGGCTTCCAGGGCACTGCTGACTCATATTGAGCTAGCCATTGATGGTGACCCCCAGGTCGCTCTCTGCGGTACTGCTCTTCACTCTCTCCTTCCCGAGTCTCTGGGTATATCCAGGGTTGATCCATCCCAGATTCAGAACCCAGTACTTGCCCTTGTTAAATTTTACATGTTCGTGATTGTCTGGACCTCTAATCATAAAGAATAAACATCTAAGTTGTTTTCCTCTTGGGAAGACAAGAGCTACTCATTTTGTTAGGCAGAAGTGGCTCTTGGTAGATAAACTGAAGTAATTTGTTTTTCAGATAGGAGTAAGGTTAAATCACTAAGATAACTACTTGGAAAAAGAGCCACATTAGCAGATGGAATTTCAGTGCTCCTTGGATTTATCATTTAAAAAAGAAGTCTGTGTCTTGGAACAGAAGGAATTCAGGAGGCAATCCCTGGGTTGTCAAGGTCAGTGCACAGCAGAACGTGAAGGCAGCAACACAAGGAAGTGCAATACTATTGTCATTATAATTACATTTGGAGGTTTTTTCAGTCTTTTTTGACCTATAGATAGATATAGTAGGTGCAGTTTTGGCCCAAATCTAGAAGATTAATTCACAAATGTAGATATGTAGAAAGATGTTGTAAGTACTATACATCTGGAATCCTTGCAAGTTCTGTTTTTATGCTTTAAAATTTACTTTTTTCAGATTAGGCATTTATATAGACATTAAATTTGCCACTGAGATATGGGAGAGCAAATATATGACATCAATCACAGAAAAATTAACTGATTGGTTTTAATTATACTGTAATAAGATGCCACTGCTTCAAGGTTTTAATACAGGGGTGAATTTTTATTACAAAATTCTGTAAAAAAAATTAATGGAACAGCGAAAAACATTAGCCGATATCTCAAGTACAGTGCATCTCCTTTTTATGACTGTTCATTTATGGTTCTATTGTAAAGAAAAAAATTACTCATGCCTGATGAATTGCTCAGTGACAAAAAGTAAGTTGTACTTAGTCTTGTTCAAGCATACCCATCTTCCCAATAATGCCCTTTGACTAGCTTTATGTTTGATTGTTTACACTCCACAAAGCCTCCTCTCACTTACAAATTTTGCAGTTCAGATTCAGTCCTTCCCATTGAACAGAAACCCTGGATATAACAGTGATTATGCCCTCAGGTATTCTTGTCATGCCACGCTTGCTGCACATTCTATAGAACAATTGCAGCAAAGAGAATGGGACACGAATGGCTTTATGAGTGCAGAAATATACATATGCTTGCAAAGCCTTCCCTCCCTGCCCATCCCTGTTTGAAACAGAGCACAGCTTGCCTGAATATTGTCTATTTTACTTCCACATGATATTTCAATATCTGAAAATATTTTAGTCTTAGAAGATTTATATTTAAGCAAACTAACTACTGTCAAGTAAATCTATTTAAAAAACCTCGCAAAACAGAGCAAAACCCCTGATAGTCTATAGAGTTTTTATACCTGAGACCAGTACATTTTTCTTTTTTGGACTAAAATTTTATCTAGACTTTTTGAACACTGGGGACACCATAGTTTTAATTTCTTTAAAGAGGAAATAATGTTTGTCAACAACAGCAAATACCATTACTGATTTGGGACTACATCACTTCTTTTATATTTATAAATGTTGTGAATGGAGTTCTATGATTTTGATTTTAACAACTCTTTAAAATGGTCTTTTGTACCAAATATGACATATATAAATAATAGGATCCTGAGTTTACATAAGTCTTTATGCTTCTGGAATGGGATGTAGTACTTCTATTGTGTGTTTAATGTCATATTATATAAGCAGATAATGTGACTGTCCCTTTTAACCTTGAAGACTGAAACCATGCAGCTCAAATCAAGACAGAAATGCATTCAATGCTTATTGCACACCCCTGAATATGTTAGCAGAAGAAATGGTTTTGGGAAAAAAAACAACCCCAAACCACTAACTTTTGATAGCCTAAAGAAAGAAAAAATAATGTATCTTAAAGAAGAAAAAAAAAAGTAGAAAGTTAGCATATGAAAGTGGATCACTAAGTTAGCTGCCTAGTCTTTGCTTGCAAAATTAAGCCTTTATTCTGCTGCTGGAAATTATCAATATTTAACTGCCCCTGACAAGGCACACAGTATGTAACAAAATTTATTACTGTGAATGCATAAATCTTTACCTGAAGTGTTTTTATATGGATCTCATTAACACATTGGGACATAATTATCAAATATTCTTTGATATAATAACTAGCCTAGCCAGTAACAGTGGAACAGTGACATAATTATGCATTCATTTTAAAAAGTTTTGGAAGTGTCTAAGATGGCATTCTTAAAATTAAAGCAGAGAATTATAATGAGATTAAATTTTCAGGGATAGCTAAAACTGATATTGAAAATATCACTGAATGAATAGATGCCAAGTCTTTGATTGGTTAGTATGTGAGGTTTCTGGTCTGGTCACAGTTTTGTTCAATACTTGTATTGAGTTAACCAGTAGAATATAAAGCATATTGTAAAATTTGCTGACGACAGCAACAAATCTGACTAAATCAAATTAGATTGGTTTCAAACCGATTAGATGATTGGATTTTAAAGCCTGCAAAATAAAGATGCTTTAAAATCAGCAAGAATAACAATGCATAGCAGTTGTACAGTGTTACAGTTTGGTTCTGCAAAATTCACTAAAAAAATACAGACTACAGTTAAGTGACATTACTGCTTAAAAGATGGAGGTTCACAGAAGTTCATAAGTTAACCATTGGTGATAGGCAAAAAATGATTCTCTGTAGGAAAAAGGAAAATGTCATCTGGGAAGCAATATGATTTTTCTGTCCTAAATTTCAGTCTTATCTTGACCCACTCAGAAAGAAAAGTATAGTCAAAGACAGCAAGCAAAAATAGCATGAAAAGTTGAAAACATAGCTGAGGAGGAAAGGTCAGAGACAATGGTTTTGTTTTATTTAACAGACAAAAAAGATTGCCATGAAAAGAATAAAAAACAGATGTCCTCATTCTGTTTGCAAAAGAAGAGGTTTATGTTAAATAAAAAGAGAATTTTTCCTTATAATGAAAGTAGTGAACTGTGATTATAGACTGCATATTGAAGAAATGAATAGATATTTATCTGTGACTATATTTCAAGTCAAGTAATGTTTCATCCTTCTTCAGTAAAGGAGAACTGAGTGACCTTTTACAATAACATGCAGCCTACTACTTACATTACTTTTTTATTATACATTAATAAAGAATTGGAAAAAAAATCCAATGTATTGAGCTATGAAATATGCCAATTTTATTGATATACACCTTAATTACAAGACATAAATATCTAAATAGTGCATATTTTCATAATTTACATAGATATCAAGAAGAAAAGGAAGGCAAATTTTCACTCCTTTACTTCTATTGCAAATCTTCATGGATCAATATTTCAATATCATTGATGAGATATGGACATTTAATGTATATCACTCACCAAATATTGTCATGGGCAATACAGAGCTATTATAACTATTAATAAATACATTTCTAAAAAAAACAGAGCAGGATAATGAGAAGTAGAATACAACTTTAAAAATACCTGCCCCTATCTCTCCCTCCTTTCCAGCTCTGCCTCCTCTCTGCAGTGGTGCAGGGAAATAGGGAATGGCGGTTATTGTCAATTCATCACAATTTGTTTCTGCTGCTTCTTGGGAACAAAAATACTTCCCTTGTACCAGTGTGGGATGCCTGCCACGCAAGACAGTTTTCCATTAACATCTCCAATCTGAGTCTATCCCATGAGCAACAGTCCTTCCCAAAAAGCTGCAATGTGGGTCACTCTTCCACAGGGCTCACTCCCTCAAGGACAGGCTGTTCCAGTGTGGGTGCCCCACAGGGTCACAGGTCCTTGCAGGAAACCTCTTCCAGCATGGGATCTTCTCTCCACAGGTCTGCAGGTCCCTGCCAACAGTTTGCTCCAGCACAGTAAGTTCCCATGGGTTTAGAGCATCCTCAGACAACCACCTGATCCAGCTTGGGTCCCCTCCATGGGCTGTGAGCGGCTCTCTGCATCCCTCCATGGGCTGCAGGGGCACAGCTGCCTCATCATGGTCTTTGCCATGAGATACAAAAGAATCTCAGCTCCAGTGCCTGGAGTGTGTCCTCCTTCTTCTTCACCACTGATCCTGGTGTCTGGAGAATTGCTCTTCTCATGTTCTCCCCCTGCTTTTCTCTGGCTGTAATTATGACTACACAATAATCTTTTTCTCTTATTAAATATATTGCCACAGCGGCATTACCATCATTCCTGATAGGTAAGTGTAGGATCGGCGGGAGAAAAGCGGCGCTCCAATATGGATGATCAGCAGATCTCCTTTATTGATCGGTAGTCACATACATTTATATTAGATTTAATGAAGTTCATATATATTGCAAAACTGAGCTCAGGATTGGTTAGTTTACTTATCATACAGTTGCACCTACTTCTACATTCTTTTGGGTTTTCCATTGAAACTATTGAAACTATTCTCCCTATTCTGGCAAAGCCCTACTCTCCCCCATCCTCATGTTGCAGCAAGGTTATTATGGCCTAGTTTTGTCCTTGGACACTGACTGCTGACTCTTAGGCCTGTGTCCTTCTCAGTTTGTTAATGGTGCTGTGTCTACGTGCCCTCTCTCAGCTAGCCAAATGTCTACAAAGCTCTCTGCATTAAGCCGCATGTCCATTTTGGAGCTGGCTGGCACTGTCTCTGCTGGACATGGTGGAAGCTTCTACTAGCCTCTCACAGAAGCCTCCCCATTAGCCCCCTGCTACCAAAACCTGGCCATAAAACTCAATACAACCTCTAGAAAAAAACAAAATTAAATTCATGGAGACATAGCGGAGAAATCATAGCTAATGCTGATTCATAAAAATTTCTGATGAGTGAGAAAAGATTTTGAGTGCTGACACAACAGAGCTATGCTAAGCATAATACAGTTTAACTGATATTCAGCAAAAAATAGAATTGTGTTTGTTTTAAAAGCAAAATTAAAAGTTTATATAAACCCATAACTATTCTATAACTACAGATGACATCTTTTCCTCTTAAAACATATTTCCTATATGATACTGCTGACATGAAAATATTTTTTCTGAATATTTTTATATGAAAAAAGCAGAGATAACTGAATTCTTTAAAGTTAAAACTAACTTTTTACCAAATTTGTGTCGACAATTCAATACATAACTTGTTTTGTGAATATTTTTTGTATATTTTATTGATCATTGTGTTTAAAAATGTATAATTTTTTTAAAACAAACTCTAAATGCTAGGAGATAAAGAACTAGGAAATAAACTACAGAAATTAGCTGAATTTGGATTGGCGTCTGTATTGGATAGATATATTGGATAGATATTATTGGATATCCATGGAGTAGCTTCCATGGATTGTCTATATTTTCTGAACATTTGCAAAGACTTACAGGTGCATTCCTAGCCTAGATAGAAAATCCATCCTGTTATTTTTTCAAACATGTTAAATACATCTCAGTAAACAAGCAATATAAAAACATATAGCTTCGTAGAGAACAATAGTATTTTGGACCTGCAAACAACTTTTCGCCCTGTCTGATGTCGCTACTATTTAGCCACCTGAGGTTAGCATTTATTGATTCTGCTTTTACTTTGATTGGATCTTACCTACTTCAGTGCTTCAGTAAATTGAAACCTTCTCCAGTTCATGGAAGAAATCTGAGAACAGGGCAGTGAGAAAATGTACACTGACCTCAATTTGTTTCAGATGGTATTGGTAAAAACATTGTCATCAGGTTGCAGAAATGACCTCAGCTAGCAAGAGATAAAAATAAAACCTCATATTCTCAACAACCTTTAACAGAAGGAGATTTAGTTATTCCCAAAGTACAAATCACAGCACTATTTTTCTATATTCTGTAAATATGAGAATCTCTATTATCCTAATGATTTTAAAGGTCAGCATCCAAATGCATTCCCTGCTGAATAAATCGGCCTTATATGGTGTAAGATTTGTTTCATATCTACACTGTTTTTATCCATGTTATATATTTTATTGCTTATATATTTATATAAGTATTATAGATATTATAATATGATTAATGTAATATAATATAATGTAATGTAATGCAATATAATATAATATAATATAATGTAATGTAATATAATATAACATAATATAATATAATATAATATAATATAATATAATATAATATAATATAATTAATATAATATAATTAATATAATATAAACATAGTGTAATATAATATTTATAAGAGCCAAATCGTCATGCCATAACTCTATGAATAGAATATGAACAAACAGAAAGTTGGGAAACAAATCTTCTCAATTCAAAAGTTAGAAGGTGTCCTTCTTCAGTGGTATTTTTTTTACTTTTTCCAGATGTAAATTCCCATTATACTTAATATGGTTTTTACAAGTGTTTAAATTTGATCACTTTTTCCCTTCAAATAATGCTTATCCTTGCAAGTGTGCAACTACCACAATATGATCCTCTTGCCCCCTTTCTTCTCAATTTCTCATGCACAAAACGTCTGCCACTGAAAAGGAGTTACCATGTACCTCTACTTCCTCATGCATCGCCTGTTAACAAAAAGATGCTTGTTTTGTTTGCTAAGGCCAAGTCAATCTGTGTTTAGTTAGCCTTAGCAAGCAGCTGAATCCACACCTAGCTGCTCCACTCACTTTCCCTCCCTAGTGGGATGGGGGAGAAAATGGGATGAGAAAGCTCAGGGTTCAAGATAAAAACAAGGAGATGACTTACCAGTTACCATCCCAGACAACAGAGACTGAACTTTTAAAAAAAATAATTTATTTGCAATAAGAATAAAAATTAATTACTGATTTGGGTAGTGAAAAGACAGGGACAAACTTTACAACATCTTTCCTTCCCTCACTTTCCTGGATCAGATTCACTCCCTGCACAGGTTGAGGATGTGGGGTTATGGTCAGTAATTATGGGGGTTCTTTGCTGATCCTTCCTTTGCACACTTCCCCTGTGCTCCTGCATGGGGTTCTCAAGGAGTGCAGCTATCTGAGGAAATATCCATCTGCTCTGATAAGGATCCTTCAGAGGTTGCAGTTATTCCCTGCTCCTATATCATAGAGCATCAGACAATTATTTTAGGCCTGGACTAATTTCTGACTTCTAAATTTCTATACCTCTATTGCAAGTAAACATATAAAAGAAAAGGTAGCTCAATGAAGTAAAGTTCAAGGAAACAAAAGTGTCCAGGTTTCCTAGAAGTGCATTGTTAAGTTTCAGCAGCAACTACAGAATCCTCTGATGAAAAACTTCTTGAAACCATATCAGTAAAGTTTATTCAGCATGAATTTGAAACACTGAGCATTCCAGAAACTTTTCATGATAGAAAATTTAGCTCAGCACATGTCACCCTTGGAAGGGAAGTTGTAGATATTGCTACAGATGGAGGATAGTGAATGTAAATTCATTCACAGGAAATCGTTCACACGAATTCAAGTGAATTCACATACATATGAAGCAAAATCTGCTATAACCCAGTCTGCTTGTTTGCTCGCTTTTTTTCCCAGAAATCAGATATCAATTGGGTAAATAAATAAATAAATTCCCACCCTTATCAGTGCTCCATAAGAAGCAGGAGCTTTTTTGTTTGACTAAGGTTTATTTGTAGGAATCAAAATTTTTGTCTTTTAGTCCACCTTTTTCAAAAAAACCCGTATATGTATATGGCAGAGATTACCTTTGAATTCATAAGGGCTTGTGCTGTACACTTCAGTACTCTAATTACCCAGCCTTCACAAACAAAAGGAAAAACACCTCCTCATTCTCCATTTCAAATTGTTCCATCAGTCTTCACAAATGAATTATCAACCCAAAGAGCGTTAAGGTTCCATCTCTGTGCTGAGTTACATTACTAGTCAAATTCATAATACCAGAAACTCTGATTTGACCACCAAAACACAGTAGTTAAAATGCAAGTATTTAAAATCTAAGAACATTACTTGTCTTTAAAAATTACTTCAGTTTTTCTAAAATATTTTAATACAGTACAAAGTTTGTATTGGTTTGTTATTGTTTTCAATTTGACCTTCAATGTCACATGGTGGTATGTCAAATGGAGCAATTCTGATCATGTGAAATTGGATCATGTCTCACATACATCAACAGGATTGATTAAACCTGACAAGATATATCAAAATGTGACACATATGCCTCAAAAAGGGACATAATGTTGTCTTCTGAAAACAATAGTGTTTCTTAATAATTTCTGAAAGAAATATTTTCCTTTGGGAATAAACCCCCCACATATCAACAAGGAAAACATTTTCACTGGAACTTGAACATCATAATTAAAGAGGCCAGAGAGAAATAGATGCTTTTGCTCCCTTTCAGAAAATTCATTGGTAAGAAATCAATATTACTTTCCAACCGAATTCCCATTTAAGATAAAATATTTAAATAATATTTTGTTGTTAAAAAGGTAGGAAGGAAATTAATTAGATGCAGAAGTAGTCATGAGACAGGAAACACACTGTCTCTCTTTGAGTACTGTCCTAGACATTGATGTTTCAGCGCTGTACCACCTAGCAACATGCTAATGGACTTCTCATGGTCCAGATGCAGTCCAGTAGACTCATGGTAATTCACAAAATTTACAAAAATGTTCCTACTGGAGATGAGGAGGCAAATTTCTGCTTAACAAAGAAGAAAAGGTATTACATTCAAATTCAATCTAAGAAAAATCAGAAGGATTTTCTTATATTGTAAGTTTTTATAGAAATTTCTATGAGTTCATTTTATTGTATTCATTTCAACTGAGTTATGACTTAGCCATAAAAATCCAAGACAAAATTTAGGAAATAATGTATTTCAATAAAACAGAATCGGGATTCAAAATACTTAAATACTTCATTGTCTGTAGGATCGGCAGGAGAAAAACGGCATGCCAATATGGGTGATCAGCAGATCTCCTTTATTGATCAGTAGTCACATACATTTATATTATATTTAATGAATTTAATGCATATTGCAAAGCTGAGCTCAGGATTGGTTAGTTTACTTATCATACAGTTACACCTACTTCTACATTCTTTTGGGTTTTTCATTGCAACTATTGAAACTATTCTTCCTATTCTGGCAGGGCCCTACTCTCCCCCATCCTCATGTTGCTGCAAGGTTATTATGGCCTAGTTTTGCCATTGGACACTGACTGCTGGCTCTCAGGCCTGTGTCCTTCTCAGTTTGTTAATGGTACTGTGTCTACGTGCCCTTTCTCAGCTAGCCAAATGTCTACAAAGCTCTCTACAATTCTCCTTTAGGGTTTATTTACACACTCCCTTTCCTCTCCTCTCCCCACCTTTTTCTTTTACATGAGGGGCTCTCTGTAATTCAGAATGACAACAGCTCTCATTAAAATTAGAAATAATGAAGGTACTTGTTTACTAACAATGCAAAACCAATAAACATTGTTTCCCTGAACCCAAAAGAAATAAATCAGCTGATGATTTTCGTTCTCATTCTTCATGTAACCCAGACAGTCTTTCAGCAAAGTCTTTTCTAGTGGTCATTTTAGCAGCCTGTATGTGTGGCCCAGCTGCTTTGTCTGTCTCTTTCCACGGTGCATCTTGTATTTTTAATGCATTCACATAAGCACATGAGGAGCTGTTCATTTATATGTTTGGGTTGCAAACCCTTGATATCTTGCAGTGTGATACCACACATGCATCATGGGGCTCTTTCATTCCTCTTAAATGAGGGCAGTGGTTAAAGCTCCAGCTTCAGTGACACAAAACCAGGCCTGCAACACAGAGCAGTCTCTGGTAAAACACAAAGCACAAAGAAACTTCATAGTGTTCTCATTATATATTTGTGTCAAGTCCCTTATTTCTGTGGAAGTCTGAAAAGACATCAATATAAATTCAATTGTCATTAAAGCTTTTAATAGTAGTCTATCAAGAATAAAGATTCTTATGGTTTGCTGTATCAATATTTTTATTTATATAGTCAGAGATGTAGGACCTCAAAAGAGCCACAGTCCTGAAGTCCTGTCCTATTTTCATGTGCTACCTTTCCTTGATGCAGCAATTATCAGATATGTAAATGATTTTGAAATCAGTTGTCTGCTGACAGAAATTACAATCCAAAGAGGCAGCAGTTAGATTTGGCAGGAGTGTTGTCTTTGACACTGGGTAAAGAGAAAAAAGAGGAAGAGAAAAAAAATGTTATTGAAGGCTGAGGAAAACAGAGCTTTTCTGTCAAGTTTTTTTTCATCTCTAAGTATCTACCCTAGAGCATTTTACTCTTCCTGTACTTCATTATTTCAGTTGCTTATGTTTCACAGTACAGATTAAACGCATCCAAAACTAACAGCCAAACAGTTATTTTTGAACATTATTTCCCATTGTTGTTAGCTATTTTTGTAAGTATTTGAGACATATCAGCACAAATGAAGTCTGACCTTAGTGCTGACCTTAGTCCTAGTTTTTCCACTGTGCAGCTAAAGAGACAACTGAGGAAGTGGACAAGTTTGAAAACAAAAAGCAATTTTGCATGTAGGTGCCTATTTTTCTGCAGTGGGCTTTTTTAGGACAGTCTCTGTGACATAGTCAGTCTCAACTGACTCCAGCCAACTCATCTTTCCAATCTTCATATAGACAAAGATATTAAAAATGGAATTTTTTCCACCTTCCAGCAGGAGTTCAAAACCACTATTTGAGGACTTAAGAGTGAAAAACAAGTGATACACTAAGACAAGAATACCTGTACAGAAACTGATACCTCAGAGAGCAAAAAGCAGTCAAAATGGGGAGGGAATTAATGTTGTCAGATAGTTAGAGAAAATCAGATGTGCTACAACAGATAAGAGCATATTAAAAAGATTAGTCCATTTACTAAATGCAAAAAGGATGAAATAACGAAGGTTTTAAATTGCTGAATTACTTTAAATCAACTTGTCAGTAAGACAGAAAATAGTCAACAGCAGTTTTGGCAATTAGAAAGTAATGAAGACCTTCTAAAGTCATCTATTGAAATAAAAAAAAAAGCCAGAAAAGGAGAACCCAAATAATTGAAATGCATGCAAATTAGCAAGTCAGATAAAGGTTTCATTCAGTAAAAATGCCATGTACCTACGTCTAAACAAGTGAATGCTTTCACGGATGACAACAGCATAACAATACTTGTGTGATTAAACTAAGCAGTCATCTAATTACCTGCTGAATTACAGCTTATATAAGGTATATATTACATGACTTCCTGGCTTGCAATGCACCTATATGATCTGAAAATACATTTATTGATTTTACCTCTCATCTAGTTCAAACTGAGTTGCACACCACATGCACAGAATCCACAGATCCAGAACAGAAGGTTGCAACATGGATGACTGACTCTATAATTTTGGATTCAGGTCTCTGTGTCTGAGATTTAGTTTCTTGCTCTGTGTAAATATCTTATAATAAAGATTTGTTGATTAAAAACATCAAGGATGGTGCTTATGATTCTATCCACCTTAAGTGGAAGATGCCTGTATGTCTGATTGCAGCTCTATCGAGTCTCATTCTGGCATCTAACAGTCTTATTCTGAGTTTGCAGTGTCTCTACAGTGGCTCACCATTCTGGTCAGGAGAAGAATGTGAATTAGTGTCAGAAGATGAGCAATTAGTGAACATTTGTAGGATGATAAAACTATTATTTCAAATCAAACTACAATGAGGGAAATCCCATGAATTTGTTTACTTCTGGGTTGAACCACTGAAGTATTATATAATAAGCAAGGCTGACACTGCATCATAGAATTCAATTGAATTAGTCTGGTTTACATCATACCTGATAAATCAATCTTTTTAGGATGATTAAATGTCCAAAAGTCTGTTTAATGCCTTGCAAATATCCTTAGGTAAAGATAGGTGCTTATTTGACAGTTATGAACATTCATAATACCAAATAATGTAAAGTTTTCCAAATACTTTTGCTCTTATGCTGGTATTTCAGACCTGGCAATACATAAAAATTCTGATCTTGGACAACTTTCAGCTTTGTAAGTTTCCTTCCTTCCTTCCTTCCTTCCTTCCTTCCTTCCTTCCTTCCTTCCTTCCTTCCTTCCTTCCTTCCTTCCTTCCTTCCTTCCTTCCTTCCTTCCTTCCTTCCTTCCTTCCTTCCTTCCTTCCTTCCTTCCTTCCTTTTCTTTTTCTTTCTTTCTTTCCTTGATGCTAAAAAGTCACTCTAATGCTATAGAGAGAAGTTTAACAATTAATCCTAGTTGCTGCATTTGGACATACTTTGTAATGAACTAATTAGAATGCAGCTGTATCATGACTTTTGGAGATAGATCTGAATGACATATTTAACATAACATTATTAACTGCTAATACATACAGATGATTTTTTCCTTAAAAGAACTTCATACTTTGATGCTCAAACGGTTGATGACATGAAAAAAAATACAGTTTTATCTATAACTAACCTTTTTAATCATCTTCATGCTTATTTCATAAGCTTGCTATCTATATGTTTTCCACAAACAGTACTACATATGGGACTACAGATATTGATCATCATGCCAAATCATATTCTTGGAAGAGAAAGAAACAGGCTTTCAAGAGATGAACACCCTTTAAGTGTCTTCCATGTCATCTTATTTGGCGGGACCAGACTCAATAGAGAATTGTTTTTCTTTACTCCTAAATCTTTTCCTAGTTGTAGTCTTTGTTTCACCTTGAGGGGAAATTGCTTTTTCTTGCTAGAATAATTTTCTTTACACTTGAGGACCAGATATCTTTATAAGAGATTAATCCTCGAACCCCTGTGGGCTAAGTACATGTAAATGCATTGCTCTATTAGTCATACTTGGCAAATCTGAAGAAAAAAAGCAATCCTTGTACGGGTTTTATGGAAGCACTAGGTTATAACTTGTACAGCAGCAAGGGAATCAGCAGGAAACACCAAATACTCAATAGTTTTCTCTTCCCTAGGGTGTCTTCCACAGAAAAGTAGCAGAGTTAATCCCCTTCTGACTTTGTCTCAAAGAAGTGATTCTTTTGGAACAGAACAGGAAAAAAGGGATCTCCAGATGCTATCTATGAAATCATACCTAAGGCCTAGAATTGCCCTTAACTTCCATGGCACTATTTTACATTTTTTTCTTGGCAACATCTCAGACTTGAAATAATTTATTTTCCCTGAACTATGCTAAATATTCATAAGACCTGTTACTCCATCCTTCCCTATAGCATACTTCTAAGAAACATAATTGAAAACAGAACCCATATAAACGTTATCAATAATGCTTTATGCCTTTTTTTTCATGTCTGCAGTGGTTAGAAGACTTTATTGCCATCTTACTGTGTGAGTAAGCAGTAATAATTTTCCAATAAGGCAAAGAGAAATTATTAGATGTTAGCTGAAAAGGGCAGTAAGCATTATTAGGCAATTTTCCTGAAAATAAAGGGAAAAGCAAGTAGACAAGTGATAATTACATCTCAGAACTTTATTTTCTCACTTTTTTTTACATGTGTATGGTTACCATTGAAATATTTCTGAGATATACCTACCTTTCTTAGTCCCAGACTTAAAAAGGTGAGGGGGGACAGATAATTTGTTTAACAATTTATTTGTTATCACAAATAGTGCTTGCCAGCTGCTACATAGAAAAAATCTTCATTTATGTTCTGTTCAAATACAAATTTATAAGAAAACTCTTGAATCTTCTGATGAAAAAAGACAAGCTTTGAACTCCTTACGCCTTTTTGTGCCATAAATGTTTCTTATATCTTTTTTCTTACACTAGTAGGTCTAATATATGCAAGTTATCTCTCCAGGAATTAGTAAATTAAGATAAATAGTTGGCAATTGTTAAATTGTAATCGTATAATATGATTCATCTTTCCTGAAAAGTGTAGGCATTTCAAATATGCTTTATAGTTCATGTTGTCTGACAAACAAGGATGAGTGCTTGAGACTTGTGCCCCAGAACAGCACCTTCTGATAGACAGCAGCTAGTGTTTGTATCAAAATGAGGGGAATCCTTCTTCTGTAGTTTTTTAGACCAGGAAAGGACCTTAGGTGTGTGCCAAATCTCTCTTTCCCTGACATTTCAATCAGTTGAATCAATTTTCATTTGGATTCATTGATGACTACTTAACATTAAATATAGCTGTTTTTAAAGAACCATAACACAATTCCTGCGGCAATTGTTTTATCTAACTGTTAACTGAAAAGTTAAGTTCTTATATCTATGGAAAAGTTTGTGCATAAAGTGCTCTTGGCCCATTGAATTGTCTTTAGCAAGGCCTTTAACATATTCCCTTTAAAGCCAAATTGACAAGAGATGGACTGATAAGGTAAGTGGAAAATTAGCTTGACTGTCAGGCCAAATTAATAGTGACCAGTAGCACAAAATCCTGCTGGCAGTCAGTAATGACATCCCTCAAGGATCTATACTGAGGCCAATAGAGTTTATAAATTCATTCATGATCTGAGTAATGCAACAGAGTGGGTAGAGTACATCCTCCATGAATCTTATAGAAGACAAAAAATTGAGAGTAGAAATTGGCCAACTGAACAATGGAGCTGCTGTGTCAAGTGACATCAATAAGCTGGAAAACTGAACTGAAAAAACTTCATGAACTCCAGCAAAAGTAAATAAAAATTTCTCTTCCAGAAAAAAATCCTTGCTATCCTGTTGGGCAAATAACTGCAACCAGCTGTAGGCTGCCGCACAAGAAGGACATGGACATGTTGTACAGAGTAAGGGCATAAGAGAGACACGAAGAGATTAGAAGGATGGAGCACCTCTACCATGCAGAAAGATTTTGAGAAATGGGTTTGATCAGCCTGGAAAAGAGAAAGATTTGAGGTGACCTAATTGCAGCATTCTGTAGAGGATCAGACTTAAGCATGTTTTGTGTCCAACATTCTTGCTGTTATGACAGGAAGTCAGAGGAGACGGTCTCACAGAGTGGGTCTGTGCTGTTTCAAGCCAACTTCCTGCTCCATCTGGAGACTCACAGTCAGACCCAGGTCTCTGTGGCCCCCCTACTCACATCCTGGGGAAGAACTGGCTGTGCATATGTAAACAATACAGTGTGAAAAGTCTAGTGGCATGCAGAAGGTGAACTGTATAGGAGGGTGGAATGGGCCCCCTCCCTCTCCTTTCTCTGTCTCTCTTCTATTCCTTCTCTCTTTGTCTTATGCTTTTTTTTTGTCTTGAAACCCCAGCTCCAGACCATCCACATGGCAGGACCAATGCAGGATCTAAGGACTGGTGATATTTGCTTTCTGGCCTTGTTTTGCCTGAGTAAATCAAGTGTGAGAGATCAGAAGGATTTCTGGTTCCAAACATTTCAGGGTGGTGTGTGTCATAGTAGGGACAGGTCAGACCTTGCTCTGGTGAGGTGATGCACTGCTCTGCACACCCCACTACCCCTGGGCCTGCATCTCACCCCACAGTGGCTGCCAATCTCTGGGAGAGCAGAGGCAGTGTTCCACACCTGCCTCTGGAGCCCCTAACCCAGCTCCTGAGCAGCCACCAGACACAAAGTCTCACCTGGGGAAGGGGTCAGGAATGCTGAAGCATGAGGCAAACATATATCATGACCCTACATTCCTTGGATGTTATATCAGCTGGAACCCAAGACTGGTAGCTAAATTTGTCCTTTTCTGTACCTTTTCTCTCTTACTCTCTTATACTAATTCCCTCTTCCTGAAGTTTTGAGTAACTTAAAATCAGATGGATTTGGAGTTTCCTGAGCAGAATGGTCTAAATTAATGCTTTGTGAAGTGTTTTGTGTAGGTTGAATGCTGCTCCAAACTTTTGCCAAAGTTCTCTGATTTTCTGAAGTTGCTGGTAAAATTTGGGACTGCACTTGGAATATTGCATCAGGTTTTGGGCTCAGAGAGACTGGATATACAGAAACAAGTCCATCAAGGAACACAGACAAAGCTGGAAGGAAGCTGAAATTTGACATATCAAGAGAAGCAGAATAGCTGGGCCTGTTCTGTGATGAGAAGAATGAGCTAAGGAGATACTGCTGTCTATAATGGCAGAGCAAAAGACAAAGCCAGGAGCTTTGTAAACTGTGAGCAGGGGTAAATGATGAGTTGTAATATGAGTTGCAATATGCAACTTTTCAATGCAGCATAAGGAAATTAAATTTTTTCATGAGGATAGTCAAACACTGGAACAGGTTGCCTGTGTAGTCTCCATCATTGTAGAGATTCAAAGTACCCTGGTCTGAGCAGATACTACCTCTGAAGGTCCTTTCCAAGGTACATTGTTCTATGTGTCTATAACCTACATGAATAATTCACAGAAAAATCTGCCAGTGAAAAGCAGCAGACTGCTGTTTAGAAAAGACCAAACAAGGCCCCATAATATGAATGTGTATTTTTTATGCATAGCATCAGTTCCTAAGCCATATACAAAGAAAAGCCAAAGAAGAAGTGAGTCTGGAGGGTTATCTTTTCCAATAAAAGGCTTGTTTACCTTTTGAGTGTATACATCAATTTTGAGTGAGGAACAGGGAAAACAATCAAAAAAACCACCCAACTATCATTACTAATTCCAGCTGTATCATTGGATGAGTTATCCTTATACCTAAAGGGATGATACAGAAAACTCAGTGACATTTTTAACATCTAAGCAAATGGCTTGATACTAGCAGTGTTGACAGTAGAGGTGAGTACTGTTTTGTCTGAGTAGTATTTATGGACTCCTTCTTTAACCTTGGAGTTACCTCCATTCTTATTCCATAACCACTGAATTTTGTTTATTCTGAATTGAACATCTGTTGCTCATCAGTGACTCGGAATCACTGTCTACATCCAATGTTAGCATATAATCCTCCATCCATTTGCAACATTTTTGGCTTAATCAAAGTATTTTCCAATATCCAGGAAATCTTCCATTTCCCAATTTGACATTAAATAAACTATGAGAGAAAGGCTGCTGCCAAGAAAAGGGGATAGAAAGCTCAAACCAGGCAAATGTTTTCTGTCTTTTCCAGACCCATTTGAACCAAAGAGTACTTTTCTCAGTATAGCAGCCAATCTGACACGAAATGACAAGACTGAGTTGCAAACATTTTGATTTGAAGATAAGTTTATCTCAATGCCCTCCAATCTGTACGTAAAAAAAGTCAAGATTTTTGAGGCTTTTTTAGTGAATGAGCATCTATAGAACTGTGAATATAACTTGGCTAAACAAGAGCAGTAGATTGGCAGCTGATAAGCCTGTCAATTTAACCTTGCTATATTCAGTGAAAATTGCAGTGTGCTCAAAATGGTAAGGCAGAAAATTATCTGTTAACTTATGCTATCTTTTCCCCATATAGCAATGTAACTTTCTCATCAGCATTGCAATTCTTTTTCCTAATCAAATGAACTTTTCCCTAATGTAAGTTGTGGGTGCTCCACCCTGGAAGTGTTTAAGGCCAGGTTGGATAGGACTTTGAGCAATCTGGTTAGTGGAAGATGTCCCTGTCCAGAGCAGCGGGGCTGGAGCTAGATGATCATTAAAATCCCTTTCAACACAAGCCAGTCCATGATTCTAGCACAATCTGTCACTTCTCCAAATGGAAAGATGCTGTGCTGGATCTTGTTCTCACGAGCAAGGAAGAACTGGTGAAGAATGTGAAACTCAAGGGAAAGCTTGTCTGCAGTGACCGTGAAATAATGGAGTTTGATATACTCAGGGCCATGACGATGGTCTACAAGAAACTCAGTACCTAGGACTTTGGGAAAGCAGATTTTGGGCTTTTTAGTGACCTGCTTGGTAGAGTATTGTGAAATAAAGCCCTGGAGGAGGAGGGGGCAAAGAAAGCTGGTTGATTATCAACTATCACTTTCCCCAAAATCATGGGTAAAGGGTAAATTGGGAAAAAAAAAAAGTTCCAGAAGGCCTGCATGGATGAACTAGCATCACCTAGACAAGTCAAAGACACAAAGGAAACCTACAGAGGTAGAAGCAAGGACAGATAGCCTACGAGGAATACAGAGAGGTTAGCCCTGTAAACATTATGTTTGGTAAGAGGTCTAGCAAGCATATGCAGTCACTGAGCAATAGACACCAGCCCTTTGTATTAATACAGTAATGCAGGTTTGTGTTTGGATTAGGAGAAATGGTTTTATAGCTGTAATTAATCCATACAACACTTTTTATTAGACTAGTTGCAGTAATGTTAACACTAAAATTAATAAAGAAAGAAAAGATGAAAAATGCCCTCATTATTAATATTACATAAATTAAATAGTTTTTTTTTGGTGTTCTATTCACCCTCCCAACCTGTGTGTCTCTGGGACCCCAGATAAGTAGTAACAGCTTTTCACAGATGAGATAGTAGGTTAGCAATTATCATCCCAAGGTCTGTGCCAGGATGATTGCAAAAGTAGTGGTATATGTGGTATATGTGGTTTGTGGTTTATGGCTAGCTGAACTGCCAGAAAATATTTTTTTTTCCCTCTCTTTTTTTCAACATCCTAACTATCTAGGGATACTCTTCAGGGCAAAGAAATCAGAACATTGATAGCTCAGTAAAACCTCCCTATCTTCTGCTTGAGGGAGAAAGTAGTTATGAACCTTAAGAGAAGGCATAAAAGAGTGAATATAATGCCAAAGAAAAGGAATGTATGCCACAATTTTTATTACAGCAGTCTTATCTCTGGTAACCATGCTTTTCTGTAATAATTAGATAATTTACACTTTTATAACTCCACTAATAACAATAATTGTTTTGTTTGAATTAGGTAATTACTGTTCAAATTAGATTAATATTAACCTCTTATTTTGTATGTCCTTGCACCCATAGTAAGATATTTGGTGTAAGATTTACTGGATGTGTTTAAAGACAGGATGTTTCTCAAGGCATATGAATGCAAATTTCTCATCTTTATTCCTTGTATGCAAATGGCACCAAAGTGCCCATATGTTCTTTAGGCCAGACTGTCTTAGACAAGTTTATCCAGTTCATCCAAACTAGTACTATAATGTACTTTTGTTCAAGTTTGAATACAATATTCTAAATGTGTTTTGTCCACTCTCAATAAGACAGTCTGCACCTTATTTTCTCTCACAGGGAAATGAATTTATTCCCAGATTTTGTAAAATTTTGAGCTGAAATATTGACAAGGGTAATAAAATTCAAGCATTAGCTAAAAATATGGATCAGAAAATTATAAGAGTGGGGTGGTTTCATGTAATGATTAGATTCCTCTCTTCTGAATTTCTAATTAATTCCAGAAGGTATCTAAAATCAACAGTGCATGGTTTAAAATACAGATGTCTCTAGATGCCTGGTGTGAACTACTTTAGTCTCAAGAAACAGGTGTACATTTTACAGCCAGACTGCCATTGGATATAAACAGAAGTTATCCAGGAAACAGTGATAGGAACTACAACTTTCTCTTCTCTCACATAAGCAACTTAAAAATGATTCTAGGAGGAAAACTCTACGTTGGGTCCCATCAACTAATCCACTGTTCATCACCCTCTGCAGTCGGTGGGAACTAATGCTGTGGGGAAAGTGTGTGGAACAGAAACATCATAGGACGATCTCAACGGTACAATCTCTAAGCTGCTGTCAGTTAGCAGTCAAGAAGCTTCCAGAACCTTATGATGCACCTGAATGACCACGAGAGTTTCCTTACATATTTGCTTTCTTGCCTGCACAAGAGGCCAGTTTCAAAAGAATGTATGGAGTTCCCTAATCTGAGATACTCTTTATTTTTGTGACGAGTTCTGTTATGTGAGAGAGACATCTACTTATTACTCTTGGGGTAAAGGTGGATTAACCAATTCTTTGGTTGTTTTGACAAAGATTAAGTTCTTGTCCAGTCTTTAAAAACAGCCTTTTGTTTTGAACACTTAGCGGGTGGGTGCACCAGTGGTGAAACATGAGGGAAAATCCCATTCAGACCCACAGTTCACTGACAAAAGGTACTCAAATAACAGTATTATGATTCAGCTGAAGTGTTTTTAAGGATCACTCTTTTAAAGCAGGTTACTATTTAAGATTCCCTGTGTCATCCTCTGAATGTTACTAAAAATACTTGTTTTTTTCTGAGAAGTACTTTTGAAGCAATCTTAGTCACTAATAGAAGGGTAGATATTAAATTTTAAAGAGAAATTTTTTCACATCTTGTATCAAATTGATATAAATGACTATGAATATTTGCAAAAGAATGCTTTTTGTTAGAAAATATTTAAATACAGAAATTATTTCTTCAGAAACCTATTTCCTGACAATTGGTCTGGTCTAAATTCTTACAAATAAAGGACTCCTTTTAAGAAGTTGCCATATATTAAACTGGTATTAATTCTATTTTGGCTTTAAGATTTTCAGGAAATACAAAGTTTACATTTTGAATAAAGTTAAATTGTCTGATTAAAAAATAAAGGAGCAAAAAGAAATAACTAAAATTTTAAAAGTAACACAATCTACAAAACAAAACAAAAAGCATCTGCAAGGTGAAGCAGTTGTACATAGCACAACACTATTAGGTCAATAAGACTTCGCATATTTCCAAAATTAAATCATGCTACAGACATTTCCGGGCATTAGAACTTATTCATTCAGATTTGATGGTCTTAGGAGCAGTTGATTTTGATTATTTGGGTTCCCCACTTTGTCATTGTTTCTCTGATCACTGCGTGGTCATTGGTTTTTTGTCTGTTTGTTTGAATTTTCACTAGCTAGACACACTAATAGCAACCTCTAAAGTTAGATGTTGGCTAAATCCTGACAATAAAATGTAAAACAAATATCCAGACTAAATATTTTGCCCCGTCTGTCATGGGGTCCAACTGCAGGGCTTATCTTAGTAATGTTTTCTGCAATACAGGTCTGAATACTCTGGACTTAGATTAAATAACAAAGGATAGAAATTGTCTTTACTGCATCCCTAAATATTATAGGTAGAGAGACACAATGAAAAAAATGATAACTTTTGGATTAATAGTCCTTTTATTAAAACACTGGAGAATAATAAAATATCTTGAGTTTGAATTATCAGGATCACTTCCTTTCTGTAATTACTTTCAAGCTTTATCTTCCTTGTTGAGAAAGTGTATTAATTTGAATGGACTGTGAACACAAACCAGACTGTAGTTAAACACGTAGAATACCTGTTTCAAATAATCATGGTGTTCTAAGACAACTAACTGACTTCTGCTTCTAGGTGTACTTTAGTGGCAAAACAGAATTTTTAAATGATGACTGCATTTGTAAATAAAATATCAAACTCAATCCCATTAAACACTTTTTACAATGTAGATGGATTTTCTCATAACCACGACTTTTTTTCCCCCAATTTTCACTCAGTCTTATTCTGTATTATTTTTTTCATTCTGCAGTTTAAATGTTTCTGACATACAGAAGCTACAAATGAAAAAAAACCCACATTCCTGTATCTCTTTGGTATAAGGCTCTTGTTGTTCTTGAGAATGAATTCACTTTGTTTCTGAAATTCCATGGAATAACCTTTCCCTGTGAGAAATAATTCTCCACCTTTGGCTAACCAAACATGATGACTATGATGGTGGGAGAAAAAAATACTGTGTGCCTGCTGGAAAACCCTAAATAACAACCTGAATTATTAGCACAGCTCTGTTTCAGTGATGTTTGCATATTTTTTTTTTTTACTTGCAGTATCAGCTTGCCCATTAGTGTTCTGCTCCCCACTTCAGTGAACAGTCTCACTCTATGGAATTACTTAATATTGAATAATCCAAGCACATGACTTTCTGGATTAATTTATGCAATTACTTTTTAAAAAAAATAATCACAAATCTACTTTATCTCTCAAGAAGGCTTCACAGTAATTGTATTTTTCATTACAGGATTATTTCCTTTTGTTACCTGTGTACTTTAGCCTACTTAAATATTTCCCATTTACTTCATATTGAAAGTAATATGAAGTAAATAATACTTCCCAATACTTCATATTGAAATATGTAGAATCACATAGTGGGATTTGGTAGTCACTAGATACTAATAATCATTTGATATTATTGATCAACAGAGTTTTAAAACAGTGAGAAAAAAGTAAGAAAAGGACACTTCAAGGCTGCTGTTTCTGTTGGCTACAGAGAAGTTAACTTTTGGAAACTCAGTTTCACAATAACGCACAGGACATGCTTGTGCATTCAGGATCACACCTCCCCTGCTCAATGATGCTCTCTGCACAAAGCCTATTTGCAGCGCTAATTTACAGGTCTGCTGGTTGTAAAGACCAAATCATACAAGCTCTTTATGAGGATATTTTCAGTACCTTCCTCAAAGAGTGAAACAACCATGAGCCCTTGACAGCATAAGAACGTTGGTGATCCATGCCTGGTGAACAGTGCAGAGCTATGTATTGATATTTTTTACAAGACAATAAAATGGTATTAGTCACACAATAAACTTAAAAGTCAATTTAGAATGCAATGTTTTTCTTTTAACTTTCTTTTATACCTTTGAAGAAGAAAGAGGCCAGTTTCTCCTCAATAGTTGATTAATAGATGTAGCCAGAATGACATAAGGTTTACTCTCTGAAACAATTTTTTTCATTCTGTTAACTGGTTTAAAGAGCCTTCAATGTCCTGTAATTTTAAAAAGAAAATGTGTTTTGAAAATTTGTTCTATATCAGCGCATTAACGTACTCTTGTACATTGTCTTAAAGATGGAAAAAAGGAGACAATAAACTCAAAAAAAAATTTTTTATAAATATAGGAAGAATAAACTTGAACATTGAATGAAGTTGCTGAATAAAAACACAGAAATAGAAATTCAAATCTGAAATTTTTAAATCACTGTAATGTTTCCAAACTTTTATTGACTTTCTATTTGAAGTATTTTTTTTCTGTTTCTTCTTCTGTAACCTGAACTGTGTTTAGCAAAATTTTGTAAACACCCTCATCTTCAACTGAATGCAGTCAGAATTCTTATGAAGCTTTGAAAAACAGATTTCTTTCACAAGTGTTCCATGAAACCCTTAAATTGAATAAAATTGGCATATGTTTCATAAATTATAGGTTGTTAATGACCTTAATCTCTCCTTATTTCTGTGTGCTGGATATTGATTCTGGAGTCTGTGATCACTTTATTCTGTATGTTAAGGTTACTGTATGGTGCTGCAAGCCTTGATGGATTAAAAGTATGATTAGGAAAATGGTAAATGTTGTGTGATCTTTGTGATCCATTGCACAGATATCTGTTATACATTACTGTGCTGCATATCAATGTAAAATGTGGATCCATTCTGTCAGTTATGGGACAGTAAAATCTAGAAACCATATCTTTTTAACTTGTTATTAATAGCTGTTTCTCCTTGGTTTACTTGTTTTCCTTCCCAGTAAAAAAAAATAGCTCACATTTTTACTTTTTAGCATCTAATTCAAGTATTGAAAATCTTCTGAACTCCATTTGTTCATAGGTGATGAAGGTACAACAAGGAGGTACAAGAAAGACAAATACCTGGAGTCTCAGAATAGCAGCTGAATAAAAAATATGCTGTGTACAGTGAGCCAGGACAAGGCTCTAACATGATAATCAGACTGAATAAGGCCAGCTTAAAACCAGTAACAGAGTAAATGGTGTGTTAGGATAATAGGGTGCTGACAGGATGGATGCCCTGCAGCTGAATCTCTCTCTCCTTCCTGGAAGATTTTGTAATGGAGAATTAAGCACTGTCTACCTCAGGCTTACCCAGTCAGAATGTATTTCTGCAGATGAAGCTGCTGATATGACAAGTAAAGGCGCAGGAATAAGTCTTATAAAGCCTTAGTGCTTGCAGGCATGAGTCCCTGCACGTTGAGCAGGCAGGGTCAGCGCTGTATCCTCTAGACAGTAACAAATAGAAAAGGCTGTGTAGGTATAGAACAATAGATGATGGAAAAATAAATCAAGCATTATACTGTAGGGGCTGGTGTTACTATGGAGAAATGAGTCCCTTAGGGCTCTGCAAGGAAGAGCTTTGATATGCAAACCTGCTAAGTCTTTGGAAAGCATTATGCACTGAAAAAATGTACACACAAAAAAGTCTGGTAGGTTCATCACTATACAGGAGTTCACTCACTAATATCAGGGTTAATAATAAGCAGAACACAAGTAAATGGCAAATAGGAAAAAATGCAAAGATGACACAATTACACGTCTTCTGAAAATTCCACTATGTATTTCACACATACAAGCCAAAAATTGCCCTCTCAAAACAAAATGTATTTTGAAGTTTTAGTTTATCAGAAGAATATGACTTTTTAAACACACTTTTATTGCAAAACAGGTAGAATTCTGTGATTCATCCAGCTTTAAAAATGAACTTTTTCTGTGTGCTAGTTGACTAACTGGAAAATTAAAGGCGCTTAATAAAAAAAGATAGAGAAATAAACAATATGAAAATTATTTTACACTAATGCATCTTTATTTCTTGCTAGAAGTAAGCTTATGTTTTTTAACCAAGCATTTCCATGAATACTGGAACTAATGATGTGCGAATTTATGGATTAGCAATTAGCTGGTGATTAGCTTTGTGTCTGAGAAGGTGAAAATTGCAATCAAGAGACAATAACTTTTTATTAATATTAGGGTAATTTTAAAAGCTCTCTCTGTTGGTTCCTTGTTGTTTAGTAATGCTTCTGCCTACAGTTTTCTTGCTATACTCAGAGTCCACTGGCATTATCTTTACTTGGTCTATACCATTCAGAAAATATATGCAATATTAAAATTATAATGAAGAATATAATTTTTATATTATTTTATGAAATTGGTGGTAGTTTGGAAGTTAAATGCCATCTTCCTTTCTCACATGCAGAACATAAACTTCAGCTAGAGGCTTTTTTTTTTCCTAAGACAAATGTATTGTGCATGGCCTTCTCTTACTTAAAAGGGTCTTCACAGACTTTCCCCATGCCATATAAACCAGCTAATGACATATTTAGAGCAGTTTATAGATTTTTTTTGATAAAAAAAAAATTACATGCTGACAATCACTCTTTATAGTTCTCTAATGCCTTTCTGTGGAGGTTTTTTTTTTTTCTAAAATATTTGGAAGGATAGTAACCAAAGAGGTATTCAGCCATCTCCAGGAAAGCAGAGACTCATCATGCATAATGATAACTTGAGAAGACAAATGCCATCACTCCAAGTGACCTTCCTTCATATTTCCTCCCCAGCTTCTATTGCTGGGTATCACATCATGTGCCCTGGAACATCCCTTTCGTCACTTGAGGACAGCTGGCTGCATCCCTTTCAGCCTCTTGTGTGTCCCCCGCAGTCCTTGCTGGTGTGGCAGTGTGGGGAAGCAAGAAAAGCCTTGGCACTCTGTAAGCACTGTACAGAAAATAACTAAAACATTCCCATGATTTTATTGCTGTTTTGGTCACAGATCCAAAAGAACACCATAGGAACTACTTTGAATAAAATTAACTCTATCAGAACCAAAACCAGAAGAATTCAGGCTTTTGTTATATTATTGTAATTTGACGGGATTTTTTATGGTGTGTTTTGTTTAAGAATTTAGATTTTAAGTCTTTATTTTTCTTTGCGGATAAAAGATTTCTTTATTAGACTGAGATGCCTTTTATTTAGTAGTCTATTTATACCCATGTTATGATATGAGTATAAACCCAACCACTTCAAGTGATCTCTTCACTCTATCTTATTTTTCTCTTACCAAAATTTGAAGTAATAGCATGGAGAAAAAACCTAATTTTTCTTAATTATTTGCCAGAACTTTCTCAGTAAGCTATTCTCCTGTAATATCTGGGAGAACTTTATGTCATCTCTGTTCAGATGCTGAGGGGGATCTACTTTAATTTGTTCTGAATTCTACAGAAAATATTTCTTTTGTTGTCCAGAAAGATCAAGGTTCTGGGTTTTACTGGAGAGTAGACATTTTTTTTTTGTGATAACAAACATTAAGGACTATTGCTACTTTTCTATACGGAAGATTACAACTGTTTCATATGTGCCAGAATTTTGTGTAAGCTGGAACTTTCATGGCGATCTACCCAAATCTTTTCTTGACAGTTAATGAATCTTGATGAAGGCATAAGCTGTTTTTGTTGTTATACACATGATCTAAATAAATTTCAATGTGTTTAGATATGACTTCATGAACATAAAAATACGTTCCTTGAAAACTTTTTTATTCGGAGATATCAACTTTCTTTCTTTACGCAAACTGGGGACTCTGCACTTCTTGTCTCTCCTTTTCCTTCTTATAGATATTTTTCCTTTAAAATTGCAAAAATATGTTATTTAAATATATCTATATGTATGTAATTTGAATAAAGGCTAATATTTCTATGACACTGTGATTGCATCCAAAAATTTGAACTTGCTTAATATGGTATTCTTCACATTATCTGTCTCTTCGTTACAGTTCTTTCCTTCTACATAACAATTATGCTAAAAATATGAATAATATATGCAATCTAATTGCAGTTTCTATGCTAAATTGTCATTGCCTCCAACTATGTTACCCTTAGAATGTGTGAAGCTTGGTACGGCTGTCCTCCACAGCTGTACACAAAGTTCATTTTAATGAGATGTGACATGGACAAAAGTCTTGGTTGTAATTACTGTGCACATTTTTGGTCTGAAGCAGGTATGTCTCAGGCATGTTTCTGGGCATATTTTGTTTTACATTTCCCCCTTAACAATATCAAAAATGTTAACTTTCTAGAAACAATGATCTTTTTGCATGGAAAAGAATTTTTATTCAGAGAAAAATAGTGCTTCCTCAAAATTCAGTTAAATAAAGGTCATAACATAGATTTTAATGTGAGTTGGTTTTTTTTTTTCTTGTGTTAAAGATTTTTGCTATAACTTTTTATTTACCAGAGACAGAGGGGACATAAGAGTATGTCTTAAACTTCAAAAAGTTATCTACATTTTAATTTAATTCTTAGTATTGAGGATGAAAAAAATTAGTTCTAGAGAGATGTTTCTTTAAATATTGAGAAAAAAATAAACACATTTTTTATAATTTCCTATACTTCCTACATGTCTTTTTTTTTTCAAGAGATTGTGCTAAATTAATTCCAGCATTTTTCATCTATTAATATGTGTCCATACATAAGCCCTGTATATTGGGCTTCTTGCTGTTCATGTAGTTTAATAAGGTTGGTAAAAGAAATTTGGGGCGTTTTTGACACTGCAATACAAACTGCTAGCAAAGCAAAGATGTGATATTCATGTTGCAGTAATATATATATATATATATATATATATATATATATATATATATATATATAATTCAAAAATTCAAAATTAACTGTTCTATGAATGATCAGGATATCAAAATACATTCCGATTGCTTTTCTGTTGGAGTAGGAGAAATCAATATTTTTGGCTGATACTTTGACAAGAGGTTCAATGTCTAAGATAAAAAGGAAAACTAAAATATAAGTAGAGTATTCTAAGAGTAAATTTAGGCAGAAGCCTATGTATTTATACTGGTCCTCATACAAGCCCTGGATCACATTCTCCTTTGATTTCTCACAAATTCTAGAGAAATAATTATTAATGGAGGTCATAATAATTTCTAATGGTGCATTCAAATATTTTCCTGAAGTATCAGGAATAGCATGACCAAGGATGTTCTGAGATAAAAATGAAACTTTAAAGTGCACACAAGAGGCAGAAGTATAAGAAATTGCAGGCAATTTTCACTTGCATTAATCTAAGATGACATCTCCTATTACTGCTGCAGCTCTGCTGTTGGCTGATAAGAGTTGCTGTGACTTTATGAGCTAAACTACACAAGCCAAAGTGGAGCAAATATATTGAATATTTTTCAAGCAGTGGTTACTTAAACTTTTATACAGAGAAATCTTATTAGTGTTAGAGAATCTATCAACATCTTTGTAGTTAAAATGATCTCTGATGGTCAGTGATGTTTCATTTAGATGCTTTTAGGTACTTTACACCTTGCTTCAAGTTGTGAGATTTTTGTTGCATGGGGGTGGTGGTTTTTTTTGCTTTTCTGTTTGGGTTTTTTTTTTTTGTTTGATTGGGTTTTTTTCTTGATTGGTTGTTGGTTTTGTTTTATTGTTGTTGCTGCTGTATTCAGGGTTTTTTTTATCTGAAAGGCAATTTCCTATTATGAGCCTTGTACCTCTATTCATATTTCATGAATATGAAATTACTTACGTTTTTCTCCTTTG
Source organism: Emberiza elegans (assembly GCA_024865655.1). NCBI lineage: Eukaryota > Metazoa > Chordata > Aves > Passeriformes > Fringillidae > Emberiza > Emberiza elegans. The sequence goes on along the minus strand of JALJVW010003023.1, from coordinate 31,771,099 downwards.
GAGTGTAATTGCCATAGATAAACATGGAGTTAGCCATCTATTTAAATTCTTATTTTCAGAATTTCTCAGGTGGTCCTCTCATGACTCTCTCTCAAGATAGTGATTATTTCTGTCTTAGAAAAGAGAGGAGCTGCTTTCAACCAGCTGAGAAGCTAGTCCTTTGTATATGGGTTTTTTCTTTATTTCCTTAAGATATTTATCTATATGTATGTCTATATCTAATTTATAGTCTCTATATTATAGTCTCTATGAATATCTATATTTATATCTGTTTGTAACCACATATCTATGTCTGCACAGATGCATGCATGAAAAGACACAAAGCAAAATTGTGTTTCTATGAAAATATAGGGTTTAAACCTGAAATTGTATTTTCATGGCACTGTTGTATGCGTAAATACATTATATCAATCTCCGTGCATTCATTACTTTTGCTCCAATCATAAATAACCTCAAAATTTCTGGGTAAACTTCCAAGTCTTATCTCTGAACAAGGAGCAAAATCCTTACAATTTTTGCAGAGAAATGTCAAAGATCAAAATTTGGTTACCTGATCATAGCCATTTCTCCAGTGAGAAAATTTCCTTTTATTTGTATGACTTGTTCCACAAATGATGAGCAAAAATAGTAAACAATAATAGCTAAGCAGCTAGTGTGACATAGACTAGCAGTTTGTTGATTTAGAATATATTTTATTGCTTTTATTGCTTTTGAGGCATCTTTTACTTTCCACTGGTCAAGACCCCCTGAAAATGGGCCACAGTGTGAAACAATGCAGTTTATTTTGACATGCTTGATCCCCACTAGTGATTCTGGATGGACTGAATACGTACTTGAGGAATGAAATGGGTATTGATACCACACAGATGTCAAACATGGGCTGGATGACATGCTGCTTAGGTAGATGCATTTTTTTGGACTTACCTGGCTATGCTAGAAGGAGGAAGTTTACTGTACAAACTGTTCTTTGTCTCCAGACAAAGTGAACTAAAGAAATGCCTTAGTGATAGCTGTTCCTACAGAAGCCCCAGGTTCTCCTGGAGACAAGGACTCCAATGAATCATTACAGAATTGCTTTTCATTCCTTGCAAAACACTTGTATATTTGTTGTTCCTCTAGTAATTTTTATTTTTTTTTTTTTATAATTTGTAAATCTCTGTAAAAAATGTCTTTAAACTATTTCTCACAAGTCATCCATGGGCAAATTGCATGAGCAGAGCTGGAATGCTGATGTCAGAAAAAAGGTTTAAAAAGATACATTTAAGCACATAAAACCTTTTTACTGTCAGTTTTAAACCTTGAAAATAATAATTGCACATGAATGGCTATCTAGAGAATAAGAAACAGATTCATCTCTCAAAACTCCCAGCTTTTCATGAACTGACAGAAGCTTTTGCAAGACAAATCACCTAGTTCTTTCAATTATTGCACTGAAAAAAATTCTATTCTCAATTAATTGAGGTGGCATACCAGTAATTTTAGAAACTGAAGCACTTTTTAATGTGAGGAAAAATTAGCTGATGCTTTGAAATAGGATCAAGTATCTGAAGATGGTATTGGACCTTAGGGCATTCCAGAAATCCTCTACTAAGACAGCATAGAGATGCCTGTATGAAAATAATGAAAATGCATGCAAAAAAAGTTAGTAGGGACAAGAAAAATGTTTATGGTTAGGCTGGCATGAAACTGGACATTTTAACATCGCCAACACAGGAAAGGCACAGGAGATATTAAAATAATTTGCAGGTTTAAAAGGAATTCTATTCCATTCTCCCTCATCTATATCTCATGGTTTCCTAAAGTTTGTCAGTTCATTCTAAAACATCTCTGTTATCCCCCCAATTTAGTTCTCAAGCAAGGGACTCAAGGATGTGATCTTTAAGTAAAAGCATTCAATGAATAATTGAAAATCTGCAACTTCTTGGAAAGCTTCCTTTTCTTTCAGGGTCATGTCAGGAGGAACTCCCCACCTGCCCCTGAACTGATAGTTCGTCCTAAAAAGTAAGTCAAGCTGTAAAGCACATCCTGGAATAGAAAATCATTTCAGCCTCTTCCCCTTCAAATAAATTAAAAAGGATTTTGTCTGCAGCTGAAAATGTCATTATCATCAAAGTCTTATTCTGACACAGCAGAACAAGATCAATTTCTCAGAGACACTGCAGTAGGCTGGCTGCCGTATGTGATTCTCCTTTCCCCCAAAGCTGCAAGCAACCCTTGTCAAATTCACTTTGCTTGCTTGCAAAGGGAGGGGGAATGGTATTGCAGAGCAATATTTAAATGTATTGCTAAAATAGACCCTCAATAAAAAATAGGAGCCCTTCTCTAGTAATCTCTGAGAATGAGGAAAAGGAACCTAACTCCCAAAGACATAAGGAACAGAAAAAAGCAGACAGCAGTAAGAGAGGAGAAAGGAGAGCAATTGCATTTCTTCACAAATATGAGTTATGTCTGAGTGCATGCACACAAATTCAGATTTCTGTTTGGAGACTTGGGGGGTGAAATGAGAAGAGAAAAACCACCACTTTTTTGAAGATATCAATACTTTCAACTATTTCATCAGCTTTAAAATATTTGTCTCATATTCTGGACACTAACTTCTTTGCAAGAGATCTGAAAGATTTCTGAAGAGAATTATTTCCACTGAATCATTGTGCTTTATTGCATTCCATTAAAAAGTTTCATGTGAATGATTTTTTTTTATATTGAAAATATGTTTCACATTTTAGTCTGCATTGTTTGTATGCTTAAACTTCATTTTTCAATAGGACCTGGTAAAGTACTTAGTTCTTCCTGAAATCCAACCTCCAGTTTAAAATTCTCAGTATGTCCAGAGAAAAGGTGGCCATCCTTCCTAAAGTCATGTCTGGTAGATGAAAACGTAAGGTGGTAATTTTATTTGGCAATGTTTATATCTCAAAAGCTGAGGCTGGGAATATTTCTGGAAGTAACTCAGAGATAGAAAAGGGGTTCCCTAGAACCTGTTTAAGTCTGTGGTGACACAGGGAACGTCTCTGGTTTCCTGAACGACCTGAATACATCAGTCTCAGCCGTCCTCCCTGTTTAGCTTTCTCTTACACTACGAGCACAAGCCATAATGAGTCATGCAGTACAATGTTTAACATCCTTGGTCTAATGATCTGTGAATATAAATCTCTTTTTTTGGCATACACTATGTCAATTAAGAGCCAATTAAGTCAACTGGTGGACTATGGGATGCTGCAATTATATGTTCATTGTTGAAGGCTGGAAAATTGCCCAAAACTTGTTCTAGCTCTTCAGATTTTACATAGACGCATTTGTTGAAAGCTCTGTTGACATTAAATATATCGAATTTGAGGTGATGAGCTTGGATTATATAATGTGTACTTATTTTTAAATAGAACTTTTATTTTTCCCTGTCAAAGTGTCTAAGGTAAATAAAGCACGCTGTGTGGCATTGTAGCACAACTTTTTCATTCTATGACATGATTTATCCAAGGTGGAACTCCTTAGCAAAACAAATCTTGTTGAAGTGGTTCATCAGTTTATAAATATGCAATGAATGGGTAAAACCAGTGAACTACATGAACAGGATAAATATCAGCAATTGATCAGCTAAACCAAATACTAATAAAAACTGAAAAAATCCTGTACACATTTTTATGACTAGTTACTATTTTCTCCCACCAACACACCCACACCCACACCCCCAAGTTACATGCATATCCCCTTTCTCAAAGGCCTTGCAGGTTACCAACAACCTCCTTTCCTGGGATTGCAAGGTACACACATGGCTTCTGGTGAAGACGTGGGTGTTTGAGCTTTGCCTGTACCTGCACTGCTCCCTAGGGCCTGCGATGCGCATCAAGCGTGCCATGAGGCAAGGCACTATCTGAGGGGCTGGTCCCCCTTGTGCTGCACTCTGAAGTGCCACCCAACCCGATGGAGTGCAGTAGCTCAAGGCAGCCTTTGGGGAGGCTGCTGTGCCCAACAGGCAGTAGGTGTGATGTCTTTAGTCTCAAACAAGGTCTGCCTACTGCTGCTTCCAATGCAAGGTTTCTCCCTTGCCCTCTCTGGAGTAGTTTCATGTTTTCATTAGGCTTCTCTTCCAGCTGTTTCTTTCTTTGCTTCAAAAGTCTCTTTGTGTCTCATTGGTTACTGTTTAATCCCAATGAGGGCAGGCTTCCTCTTTAACACGATCAATTTGGGGTAAAGATTCTTTTATATATTCAATTCAAATACTCTCAGTTTTTACTTATTTAAGTGGTGCTGTCCAAGCTGTTTGCTAAGGGTGGGATGTAAAATCTTAAGACTTAATAGAATTAAGGATGAACTTGACCCTTATGAGTGATACATACTGGAGATTTCATCATGATTAGCTTGACATTTTTATTTAATTGTCTGGACTTTCTTCTACAAATGTAGATTTTTGAGAAGCGTTAATAGATTTAAAAAATAGGCAAACAATGTTTGCACAAAAAAATGGTGAGTCATTCATATGCTTCAAAATAATTAAAGAGAATTTTGTTACTCAGAGGGAAGGTGTTAGTCCTAAGAATAGCAATACTTAGAAATACATTGGTCATGTTTTCAGGAAAGTAATTTCATCATTTGGCAGGATACTTGATTTACCCCACTTACAAATTCTTATGCGTTGACTGTAATTTCTTATATCCAATCTGTTCTAAATTATTAAGATAGTATTACACTCTTGGTAGTGACAGTTACACTTTATTATCTCCTGGGCTTTTGACTGTTTGATATTGTAATATGTAATTAAGTCTGAAGAATGCATATTTGTTTAATGACATTTATAGCTGTTAAATCAAACTTCCATATAATTTTCTCCCTGATAAAACCTACTTAGTAAAGAATTTTAAAAAGAATTTCACTAATTCTTTAATGAGATTGTCTCTGAATGAAGATTGTATTTTTTATTTATCAAAAACTAGAGTGATTATTAACAATCATTGGGGTTTTTTGTCTTTTTTTTCCTGTCTGAAACTGCATCAGTCTCCACAGTCTTTTACTCTCAGCAGGACTTATTAACTCAAACACAGAACTGTGCTTCTTCACATAGCTTCAAGTGGACAGCTGGACAGCTGTAAACAGACATCCTGCCTGGACAGAATAACTGAGGGAAAACTTATTTGCATCAGACTGAATAACAATGAAACAAGAAGAAACCAGTCTTTGATCAGCAGTGACCCTGAACATGTTACTATCCCTGAAACTGGAAGACCACAGTTTTTCATTACTTTGTAGTATTTTTATGTTTGTATCAAGTCTTTTTTTAAGTTGTTTCATGCTTGATTACAAGAATAAAGGGATTATGCAATGTCAGGTTGAGAGAGTTGACATTTTAAAACATTTTTTTCTGAGAAAGTAAATGTAGAGCAGAAATGTTATTTGTAGCTCATAAAACCAGATTTTGTGACCTTCCAGTGTTGAAAGTGCATTCAATGTTTTCAAATGCAGAAAGTTAGAAGTTTATTAATTTTCAACCGATGCATGGGAGTTATTTTTCTTGAAACTACATTGAAAAGAAGCAGGGTATTGGGTGTACCAAGTATTCAGTGGTGTATACTAGAAATGGCAGAGCTGAGAAAAGACTGTAATTCATAAATCACTGGAATAATCAGCCTATTATTGCCCAACAAGATTATAAGTATGGAGTGTACTTAGATGGACACTGCAATTATTTCAACAAATATTTATATGTTGAAAATATTTATACCTCCAGTTAAGTTTAGCATTACCAAACTGTTGCAAGTCAGTTTTGTATTTCTGCATTAGGAGGTTTGTACCGTATATATGCATATATATATATTCACCTATACACATATACACACATATGCAAATATTTTATTTTAAAAAATTTAGAAATGCTTTGAAAAGGTAAACATATTTACAGTAAATTTCTTTGTGTTCCAGTGCAGCTCCTGATTTCACAGTTCTACTGTGATGCAGAGGCATGATGCAATCTCCAAGTTACAATATTGACTTACTCATAAAACAGTGACATTCTTTTTAGCTCTAGTCAGCTCATAAATCTATGTATATATAGCACATAAGGGATGATGCAGAATAAAATGAAAGTTTTAGCAAATAGACAGGAGATATTTTGTAATTTTCACATCTAAACCACAACATTTTGACTGCTGAAAGCAATGCATTACCTGAAAATTATTAAAAAATACTAAATTATTAATGGTTGCGTGCCACCTGTTGAACTACTAATTTGAATTTTTTATACAAAGGCTACTGTTTTTTAAAAAAGGTTGATTTTTTAATCCACTGTTTCTGCTGAGAAGAGAAACTGCAGTTATAGTTATTCTGTACTATCAGTGACTGTTTTGTACTATGAACTAATTTAGTGATTAAAATTAGTTTGTTTAAATATTTCAAGTCCAATTTGAGACAAATATTTTTCTTTCTGCTGCACAGCCTAAAAATGAATCCTGACAGAGAACATGAAATCTATAAACAGTTATATTAATACTGTCTATCATTGATAGGTCTGTAATTCCTGTTCTAGAAGAGATAGGGATTTGTCATTACCGGTTGTGGGGAACGGTATTGTTAGATGCTTTCTGAGGCTGCATTTCCCACCAGTCCTTATCCAGATGGACAAAATCCCAGATGTCCACTAATCAGGGGTTAGCCATTCACCTTGTGTGTACACAACAAAGTTGTGGATATGAAGTTAAGGGATCAGATGACCTGGTTCCTCTGCTGCTAAGAATTACCCCTTCTTACTTTTCAATATTTCAATTTGTTCGAACATCTAAGTTATAAAAGCTCTTATTTTTTTGAAAATAGTTTTCTATTTTCACAATATCTTTTCAGTAATAATGAGAAGAAATACAGTCATAATATTTAATAATCTACCCAGAAATGCATGTTTGTATATTATATTTTGCAGTACTTTTTTCCTCCTTACATTCAATATTTCTTCATGCATGGAAATATCTCACAGTGTCTTTACTACAGAGACACGGAAATTTTATTTCACAATTCAAACTTAGTTATCTCTTTTGTAAATAAGAAGTTTGTCTTCTTATTAATAATGTTGTAATTATTTATTTTATTAATTGCAATGTAGGAAACCATTTCACAAATAAAGTGGTTTCAAGGATTTAAATTGCTTTTGTAACAATACAAAATTACAGACAGGGTGAAAAAAATATATTGTTACATGGGTAAATTTCTTGTTTCTGTTTAAAAGTTCTACAAATAGCTGAAGGGAGGAAATGAGGACAGATTTCTTTACAACAAAGTTGGACAGCAACCTTGCAACACTGTGTGTGAATATACTGCAATGAGTCTCTGTAGCAAAGCTTCTTCCTGGCTCCTCCCATGCAGATTTTCCTTTCAGAATTCTTTCAATTTTATAAAATTCATACAGAAATTATAGATTGAAAAATGGATTTTTAAAAATTAATTAACATATTTGTCCCTCTTTATAAATTGTTGGTCAACATCTGTGAAAGAATTTCTCATCTTACTTGTGTTTACTTTTAATGTGCCATATAAATACATTTGCATATATATATATTTAATCAGAGATGCTGGTTTTTGTTTTGTTTTGGTATTTTTGGTAGAATAATGCAGAAGTAGAACCATGTGAACCTGTGATCAGATCAGACATCAAGTAAAATCTGTCTAGACACAGACACTGTGCAGCTTATTTACATAATATACAACAATGTCAGTGCTGACTTAAATCACATTTATGTTTCTTTAACTGTAACATTACTGGTTGTATGGTGCTTCCCTCTGCTGCTCTGGGATATTGACATTTATTGGTGGACTGACAGTAAATAGTAACTCCCCAAGTTGCTTTTTGGAGTTGATGATGTAAGAAATATACTTAGAAGTTAGGGCTCTCTTGGTGGGGCCTGAACTCAGCTGATGGATACAGTAGCATCCAATTACAGCATTAAAAAATGTAATAAATTGTGTTGAGTATTAACAGTGAAAAACATGAATAATAATTAGCAGTTAGCATTTGCAGTAGCTATTGCATCCATGTGACACTTCAGAGACTTTAAAAGTCAATCTGTATTTCACACTAGATGCATTATATTTTTATTTCAAGCAATGACATTATTATGCCTGCAGGCAGTCATCAATCATCTTCTGACCTAGAAGTCATGGATCACTGCTATTAAGATTTTATTAAATTGCTAAAGAGAAACTTTGAACTTTGAAGGAGATGACATTTTACATGGAGAAAGATAATATAATAAAAAATCATTGTTGTCATCAACAATAAATGAACACTGAATATGCATTTGAAACAAAAATCAGGCAAAACTGGTGTAAATAATACAGACTAGTGACTGCTTTTTCTAATTTTTTTTTTAAGTTTAACTTAATTTTCCCTAGCTAACACAAAGCTTTCAAGGATTTAAACATCCTTTAACAGGATGTTTAAACCATCTATTCTTTGTTATCTTTCATTACAACTGAACTAGTAGTATCTCTTCAGAAAATTAAAACAATAGAAATCAACTAATTTTGTTACTTTTTGCAAAAACTTTTATTTTTTTGCTACCTAACTAAATGCTTATAAAATAAGTTAAAAATATATTAATGCCATATTCTTTCATTATTTCCTGCTCAAAAAAGTGTTTTGATAAAACGTGCATCTAAGAGTTTTACTACTAGGGTTCTACTGCATGTTTTGTATTTAAAAGAAATTATTAGTATTCCCCTATTGTACAACCCAGAACTAATTAACTTTTATGTGAAAATAAACTTGAAATTTCTTCCTCCTCTTTCCTTACAACATAACTTTCTAATAAGAAAAGAAAAACAGATATTTTAAAAAGATGCTTTGGAAGGATTGGAATGAACCATCAAAACAAGATCAGTGAGGTGCAGTGAGAGAAGGGAGGGAAATTAACAAATTTTCAACTCTTTTGATTCAAGAAGTCTGTCACTGATTTTACAGTGAGGTCAAAACAAAAGGAAGGATGACATTAAAAAACAAGTGATTCAATGCAAAGTTATTTTTTCCTGCAATCTGCATTAATTTTAACTATTTAATTAAACTCATTACTTTTTTTTTCTTAACTAGGCTATCCTCTGAAATCCTATTTTTATTTTATTCCTTTCTTGTACCAAGAGTATGAGTAAACTCATTACTTTTATGCATTACCTTTTTTTTTCTCTAGACCAGAAACTAGACTTTCCTCTGAAATTCTGTATTTATTCTATTCCTCTCTTGTACCAAGACTGATAGTGTTCTTTGAACTCTTGGTTGTGAAATAATACATTTTTCTTATTCTCTCCTTTCTCAGAAGTATCCGTGTTGGTGGAAAGCAGTCATGAGAAGTAAATGCAAGTATGAAGGAAAGAAGAAGGAAAAAAGGGCTGGAGACCACATATCCCTATTGTTTTGAACACAAGTACAATGTATTAATGAAGAGAGTCAAATGTGTTTTGCTCTTACTATTAGCACAGGCTTCTTCTATGGCCTTCCCATGGAAAAAAAATAGTTTTATGGAAAATTCTGTTGTGTGGTATTGACAGCCACAGGGTTTCAACTATAAAATAACTTTGCATTTAGAAATTTAAATAACTTCAGTTTGAAATACTGATTCACTCCAGTTACCCTTAAATCCTCTTCTATTTCCTAAAATGTATCACTTCAGCTGTATAGTCAATTATGAAGCCTGTGCATCAGTAAATGCCCAACAGCCACGAAATATTTAACAGCAGATGTGTTTTTACAACAGGAGTTCTTAATGGGGATCTGCTGATGTAAGAATAGATGTCTACCACATGAACACCTTCGTGTGAACCAGTCACTCTCAGCTCCCTCTATAAATGCCAGAGAGAAAGAAAAATTTCTCGGGCATGATCCCAAAGACATCTAAAGTAGGTCAGAGAATCCATGTCCTTATATCCTTTTTCCTCTATATTGCCTATAAAAGGACCCTGAAATAACTAATTTAAATACTTATATCCATGTTTATTTGGATGAATCCCACATTGACTTTATTTGCTGGCCATTTTTTGCTTTTCTTCTGCAATAGTGACAGTAGTAGACAGTCTTCAGATAGAAAATGCCATTTATTTTACTAGCATAGAACTGTTAAAGGAAGTAACCAGTTAGTGATACGAAAACTTGATTTCTTAAAAAGTGATTTATTTTAAAAAAGTTACATCCATTGATGACTGTCTTGAGGGTACACACTACTTTTTCTAAGAACATGGGGAAATGAAGTAGGATGGGAGGTTGACAGAATGTTTAGTTTTAAAAAAAGTCAAGAGAGCCTCCCCGAATTCTATACTTTTTTTTCTTATCCTTTGAAAAACAAAAAATAAAATTTCCTCAGAATAACTGGTTCTTCTATAAATCTACAATATGTTTTCAAGCAAAAGATTTAGCTGCAATTTTCCTGTATAGGATTTGGCATAAATGTGGTCAGAAGAAGAAAGATTTGCTTTAAATAGGAAAACACCAGTGTGTAAAAAAACCCTGCTAAACAAAGCAATGCAAAACAAGCAACCTCCTCCTCCACTGTAATGATGGTAGGAACTCCAAAATAGCTATACTAAGGATTCATTATCAGTTTTGAGTGATAGCTGGCAATCCACAGAAAATGAATCCCAGGAAACTAGCAGTGATTGATTCATAGACAGTTAGCCTTGCATATTAAATGATCAGGAGCATCTCCATGTTGCAAAATGCTGAGATCGTCCCTGCTGTTGCACATGTGTGTGTTTGAGGACTGAATTGTCCATAATGAGGTTGAATTTTGGTATATTTTGACCTTAGAAAGCATTTTTTGCCTATTCTTAAGAATTGGTTTGATCTGAATATCCATGTGTGGAAATGGTAAATACTGAAAATGAAACACTACAGGATTTCACAGAATGAAAGAAAGTTGGAATTCTTATGTTTTTTCAGGTTAATAAAGTTGACATTACATATTTTAATGATGTAAATGTGTTTTATGATATTTTTTGCGAAAATATAATTTTTTTTTGCATCATCCCCATAGCACATACTCCTTTTTTTCCTTTCTCTAAGTTAAAACTATGTTATAGTTCTGTGTAGTTTATGTGATACATATTTCAAAGAGGTATACAGCCATAATAATGCTGATACAAGTGGAGAGAAATGTAATAGGAACAAAAAAAGAAAAAAAATCAGAGCATGTACTATGCTTTACATATAATTGTCCATACTGAGTATCAATAATTTGATAATATATTATATAATATATCAATTAGATAGTAGATATCAACTGCATTTTGGAATCAGGCTATATTTTCAATATAAATACATATTTTATGAAGTAGTAGTAGTTGTTGAAAGTGACCTATTAATGAAATTATTTGCAAATATTTGGGGTATGGCTAATTTTGAGGGAAATGCTCTGAATTTTATGTTTTGGTTTTAAACCACCAATAACTATGGAAAAGGTTGTGAAAAGTTTGTGAGCTTTTGGTTTTCTCTCTTTTTTTTTTTTTTAGAATTTAGGCAGCAGAGAAATATTTTAGATGAGCCTTTTGTTTACATCATAAAAGTGATCAAAATTATGAGACCCAAAAGAGAGATAATTTCAGCATGCTTCATGCCTCTTTGTGAAATAATGTCCCTATTGTAAAATTAAGGTGAATTTAGTTCTAATATATATCATAAAAAGGAGATTCTAGGGAGTCTCAATCAAACCACATCTTGTTTTAGCACTCTGTTCAAGATGATTAAATTTCCCATTTTCTGTTCTTGATGGGAGTTGAAAAGGGGAGTTATTTTTATTCCTAGTTCTATCCTCTGCTCATAAAATTATAGATTGCAGATTTTCAAAGAAAGTAAGAAGTCAACTCCCAGATGCATGCACTTCTCAGGAAAGAAAAAAAAAATTATTAAAAATGTCAGTGCTGTCTTCTTTCAATTGTAATGATCCAGAGGAAAGAAAAAGAAGTGGTCTAAGATCAGCAAAAATTCTGCTAGGACCATTCTTATAATATGTTACAGTGAAAAATCTATTGATACACAGCAAAAACCAATGCAAAAAAAAATCTATGAAAAAAATAGCATTTTGGCAGCTTTTCTAGGCTAAAACTGGCAGTTCAGGACAATGCCAAATATTTCACAGTGAATATAAAGATATATTTCATGTAACTGACATCTGTAACAGGCTATAATAGTTAAAAAGCTTAGATAACACTCAGTATTTAGTTCCAATTATAGATATTTAGGGAAAGAAGAAACTTCTGGCCTTTTCTTGACAGTCATGACAACAACCAGTCAAAATATGCCAAACTTTCCTGAATTCTAAATGTCTGACACACATGAGTTTGTTTATCTGCAAGAAGGAAGATGAGAAGACTGGTCATGACTTTAATTCTGAGTAGCTTTCTACTTGAAAATCTGACCATTTTAAATTTTAACTATCTTCAAATGGCAAAGCTCCTATTTCATCTTTTCTCATTGTACTTCAGTATATATTCATGAAGGTACGAGGCATTATATATAACTATTGTTTTCTGTCTGCATTTTTTAAACTTTATTTAAGATGCTGATACAAGTAATTATATACATTCAGTACAAATTAAGAACAAGAAAAAGGAAACAAAAAAAGTATTTACTTCATTATTATATTTTTAGGAATGTAGTATCTAGAAAGTTGATGCACAATACAAAGACAATAGGTAGCCAATAGCTAAAACTTTTGGGTCAAACTTGGATGAAGTTCAGAATTGTCTGAATGAGGTTTGGGATACAAAAAGGGGAAGATATTTTATAATCAGTACTGAATGGTAATATTTGCCTATGCAAAACATAATATTTAAAAAGGATTGAAATAAAGAAGAAAGTATACTTATAGGAAACATAGTTGGAAATACTGGGTTTAGGGTGTTTTGTATTTAGAGGTTTTTTCCCAAAAATAAGCAAACAAACAAAACCACACCAACAAACAAACAAGTCAACAAAAAGACGTCTCAGAAAGATTAAAACCATCTTTATTTCAAAAGCAATATGCAATAACGTTCCACTGATTGGAATTCAACAAATGCTTTACTAATTGTGAGCTTTCTTTTTTTTTGCCAGTAGCAGATGCAGTTAAACAAACTGTGACTTCAGACTATTATTACAGCATGGGATAGTAGCTGATTTAATTCCAGTGCAGCCATTTTTTGTCTATTTTTTGGTTTTTGCTGCTTGTCTGAAATTAGGAGTATTGAATAAATTCCAAGTTTTAAAATAACTGTTTACTGTTTCATTCTCAAATAATTATGTTGACTTAAGTTTTGATTACCAAACTTCATTGAATAAATAATTATATGTCTAACTAGATCTAGACAGAATTTAATATTAAACTAAGCACTGAAGTCTTCACAGAAAACCAATTCAACATTCTAAATTAGTTTTGATACTAAATACTGGGCTTTTTCTCACCCTGGGCTATATTCTCAATCACATTTAATATTCACAATATCCCAGTAAAACATATGAATGTTAGAGTGAAGGACAGTTGTCTCCTTGGGAATATGTACTGGTGGACTGGAATTAGATAGCAGTGCTTATAATTTGTTTCCAGGAACTTCTGTATAGCTTATAGCTCTCTCTCTCTTTTGTTTTTTTCTTTTTTTTTTCTTTTAATTTTTTTTTTTTTTGTGGTTAGTTGGTCATGATGGTTGCTTGGGGCTTTTTCCCATTCTTCATTCTGATGAAATTTTAATTTATTGTACTTATTAAACAAAATTATTTGGTCTCATCTTAGTTTGGCTATCTGAAATGTACTTTTTTTTTCTGAAAACCATCTGATTGTTTCAATGATCTGCATATATATATATATGAGGAGAATTTGTCATTTATGAGTTGTGACTCAGTGCATCCTAAAATAAATCTCTAAGACAGATGGATTGACTTGCATTTTAGGGTATTTATCTCTCTGCACCAAAACCAGGCAGAAAATAGCAGTTTCCAGAAAACGGCTTGCCATTTGATGCCACTGTAACAGAAATCATGCTTTCTTCCTTTATCTTCTATAACAAAATCCAAAGTGCCACAAATATTTTTGCTAGTATAGAAGATGTTTACATATTATGAGAAAAAGAGCATGAAAGATTCTAGAATATGGTTACACTGATGTCTAAAGCCCAAGAAAAATTCTTTACCTGAGCACTGTTAATATGTGTGGAATTACTGAGTCTAAATATTCCTCGCTGTTCCAAGTAAACCACCAGAAATCTGGTTTATGTGGGATTTCTTGTTGCTAATAACTCTAAGTGCTATTTTCTTAATTTATCAGTTCGGGATTAATTAAGTCTTAATAGTTAGGAATTAAGTGAGTCTTTGAAACTAGAGAATTAACAGCAAGTATCATTCTGTTTTGTGAATGGGAATACTGTGTAATAAAAATAAATCTGATAAACATGAGATTTATCAGATTTATCTTATTAAACATGAAAAATGTGAGAGAAACATATGTGAACAGAATAGGGATGGAACTGCAAACAAGAGGCTAAAAACACAACATAATATCCCTCTCTGTCTATGGCAAAAATTATCTTATTTCTTTACCCCCAACTTTAGAAATAGCAGCCAGCTAAGGGAGCTTTTAGCATACAGCCTCAGGGTCCCACAGTTGATCACTGCATCATTTAAGTGTTTAGCTATTTTTTCCCTCTCTGATTTTCTCTTTCTATTGTTTTAAATTGAAATTATTTCTCTTTCTTATGGCCAGAATAATGTCTCTGACCTGTAAAACATTAATTTAAACCAATGGTCTTCTTTATTTTTGAAGGGTATGTTATCTTTTTGATTCACACAGATTAGCTCTATTAATTACAGCATATATTATGGGCTAGAGTACATGTTATATGATACTTATAAAATAACAGCGCTGTCAAAATTAAACTAAGCTTGAATTTCCTTATAAGTCGTGAGGAAAGATGTCATTTATCTCTCAAGAATGTCTCAAGAAGATTCAGGAGAAGTTATACATTTTATAGAGTAAGTGAGCACACAAAAAGCTTTTGCAGTATATAGGTATATATATATATATATATTCTAATTTTATATGTGTTTGCAATCATGCACCATTCAAATACTTTCAGGGGTGATTGATTTTGATCAGCAGTGTTTGCAGACTTATAAATTATTGTAGAAGAAAGTTGGAAAATAAATTTGCTTTTTAACATTAAAATCACATAACTTTTCTAAGAGTAAAATCACATTTTAGGACCCCTCAAACAGTAAAGCAGGAGACTTCTCTGTACATTGTCTTAGCTGTATCACAGAAAATGCAAGAGTGTTTTCATTTTATCTTGGTAGGCTGGTTGTTAGTGGCTTGCAACGTATTTATGTATGGCAACTGGTTACTTACCTTGAAAAAAGTTTTTAGAGAAAATATAGTGAGCTTTTAAAATTCTGTCACTAATAGAATCCATTTACTTTGTTTTTAAACTGATAAAATGCCTTGATCCCAATAATTTGAATGATGATAAAATGGTTAGTAACATTAGCATTCATTGTGATAGACACTGTCACCTTTATCATTGAGGAGGAACCTAGATGAGAGTTGAGCTAAAAAACTAAAGTGCTGTGTATTGCTTACACTAATAATCCCATCCTAGGACATTCATCTGGGAATAGCTTCCTGTGTTCAAAGGCTGTTTAGGTAGCCACTGAATAAAATTAGATAGAATGCAAAGAAGCAAGAATCTGAACCAAGGGTACCCACACTTACAGCATTAGGACCTTCTTTCTTTCCAGTATCCACAAATCCTAAATGCTTTACTGCAGTCAGTCTTGGCTCCGGTAGGTTCACAGGGCAATGTTTGTTTCTGAAACTTCATTCCACACCTCTGAGTGTTATAAGTACTGAGCATTCAACTTACTACAAAATTCAAAGTCATAGATTCAGGAGCTTGGATGTGTAGTGCTGAGACAGATGCTAAAAGCCGTGCAGCAGAAGATGGAACTCTGGACAGTACATAGGTTGTTACAGATCCCAGAGTTTATATCTATTGGCAGAATTCACAGAACGTTTTAGGTTGGAAAAGACCTCCAAGATAATTGAGTCCAACTTTTAACCAACCTCCACCTTGTCAACTAGACCATAGCAATAAGTGCCATGCCCAGATGTCCAATCATTTGTTGAACACCTTGAGGGATGCTGACTCCAACATCTCCAAGGCTTGACAACCTTGTCCTGTCTCTCCCTTCTTTCAGGAAATGCACCGTGTGAAATTAGGAACATAAGTTGACCTTGGAAATCCCTCTTCAAGAGCTTCACTCCTAAATTTTGGGTTCAAAACTGCCAACTACTCTTTGATATTTCTAACATTTTTAAATTCAAGTGCATAAAATGCAAAAAATAGCTTAAGACTGACTGTAAATAATTAGCTGATAAGCACTTTCCAAAATACATGTGGGAAAAAAAAAAAACAAGTGTTCTCAATCTGTTTGAGTGAGTACAAGATTACCTCAGCAGACTAGAGAGATAAAGATGTTATGAATATTGACAACGATATTAACATGATATTGATGTTGTTATAGATACAGATACACATAGCAATGGAGAGACAACTTAGCTTTATATATGCCAAACTTAAATTTTAATTCAGTCAAAACAAAAAGGTACATGACTGGATAAAATTTAAATAATGAGCCTGCTGTCTGTAAAAAATTTAAACCTTTTGCAACTCTTTCTGCACTCAGTAATAGGTGTAGATGAATTACAGCTTGAACTATAAATAGTTTCAGGCAATCAGACATTAGGAAGGCACCTGACATTGCTAACTATTCAAAGATATCAACATTTTATTACTACAAAAAATATCAAGAATCAACTGAGAGATTGATGGTATTTTGATGATACTGTGAAGAAAACAACAACAACAGTTTGAGGAAAGTATTTCTAAAACTCATTTCATTAATATATTAAATCAGTTCACATTGAATATCAAAACAGTTTCTATGAAATTTTGTTGTGATTTGTAACTATAGTGGTAGCTTTTCTTTTTTTTAGAATTATTTTTTGAATACTAATGGCTTCACTAAATCTATCTGCAGTATAGCTGTCCTAATTTTTCTGTATCTCAATGAGGCCTAAGCTTTGATAGTTTTTCTTAATTTCTTCTTATTTTTTAACATTTACAGTGCTTTTTATTATCTTATCTATTATTATTGTTCATGCAACTATCTTTATTTTCATATTACTTCTGTTTATAGAGATGAAATGCAAACTCTACCAATGTAAAATTTGAATTGCTGTCTTTGTTTTCACCAGGCAGTAAACAACTGCAATTTATTAGAGGTCCAGAACACTTAATTAAGAATCTAACTTCTGCCTTATGTTGGAATTTTGGAGACTTAATCTTCATTAAGTTTATCCACCACCTGAAGAAGAAAGGTGCCTTTCAATGTCTCCAGAAAAAAAAAAACAAA
Organism: Emberiza elegans; assembly: GCA_024865655.1. Classification (NCBI taxonomy): domain Eukaryota; kingdom Metazoa; phylum Chordata; class Aves; order Passeriformes; family Fringillidae; genus Emberiza; species Emberiza elegans. The sequence continues at coordinate 31,753,698 of JALJVW010003023.1, read as the reverse complement.
CCAAACCAAACCAAATCAAAACAAAACAAGAAACCAAAACAAAATAAAACAAAAAACCAAACCCAACCAACCAACCAAGGAACCAACCAAAAAAATTGTTTTAGTGTAGCATCTGATATGTTTGCATAAATTTAGCAGATTAGGTCTTTAAGTGGAGGGAGGGGGAGAATAAAATTTTGATAATTATGTTTAAACTCTGTTGACAATAAGATGTCAACTGTGTTGAGTGTGGAAATGTATGGTACCTGTAAAAATCTTGCTAACTTATGCAATTATTACAAGGTAAGTAAAATATTCAAAGGACTAAGGCTTTGAATAAGATCATCTTAAAAAAGAGAGAATCTTTGCATAAATTCCATTGTGTTGTGGATCAGACTGCTATTATGTTTTATTTAGACCTGGCTGAAACCCATGGAAGTATTTGAATTTTCACTAGCCAAAATTAAATGCACTGAAACCTGGAGGAAAGGTGAAAAACATCACAAAAATTGAGCCACTTAAAATCATTTGAAGCAATTCAAAATGAATAATGTGATTCAAACAAACCATTTGAGCTTTGAACCTGATTCTGATCTGATCAGCTGTAATTAAAGAATAGGCCTATGTTTGTGTTAACTCATACCAATCGTTCTGCCCTTCACTTTTGTTTAGTTACATTGATTGTGGCATTATATCATCAGGTTCCAATATCTCACAGGTTGCAGTCAGCTGTGTTTTTTGATTACAAGCCAAAGGATAAAGTAATTTACTAAAGTTGACAAAAAAGCAGTCAAATCTGTAAATCCTCTATGACTTACTGCTTGTTTGTTTGCCTGCTTGTTTTAATCCTGTGCCTGTAGACAACTGACATTCAAGGACTTTCCTATTTGTTCTCCAACACTGATCATGTAATCCCAATGATTTGGGTTTTCTTGTTAGGAAATTAAAGTCTAAATTGATATGATTTTCTTCTGGCCTTGTTTAAACTGGGATAGAGTTAATTTTCTTCTTATTAGCCAATACAGTGCTGGTTTGTATTCAGTACGAGAATAATGTTATGACACAGAGATGTTTTGGTTGTTGTTAAGTCTTGCTTACCCTAAGTCATGGAATTTTCAGGTTCCCATGCTCTGTGAGTGAGCAGGGCCAGAAAAGAAGCTGTGGTGGGGAGCAAGGCCAGAAAAGCTGGCTTGAACTGGCCAAAGTGGTATTCCATACCAGAATGTCATGTTCATTCCATAAACTGTGGAGAGTTGGCTGGGGTCTACCAATTGCTGCTTGGAGACTGGCTGGGTACTGGTGGTGAGCAATTCTATTGTGCATCACTTGGTTTTCTCAGGTTTTATTCCTCTTATACTCTCATTATTATTGCTGTTATTTTTTTTGTTATTAGTAGTAATAATAATAAATAATGATGATAAATATTGTTGTTGTTGATGTCGTTGTATTCATTTAATTTATTTAAATTATTAAAGTGTCCTTATCTCAACCCATGAGTCTTACCTTTTTTCAAGTTCTCCTTCCCTATGCCACCGGGGGAAGAGGGGAAGAGGAGTGACAGAGCATCTGAGCAGTAGTTAGGTACCAGCTGGGTTTAAGCCATGACAGTCCTGATTGTCCCTCTCCTCCATCTCACTAGAGTCAGAGCCACCCTGGTACTTGTTATATGATTTTTTAACAATAAAACCCCTCCTTCTTGTCTTTTTTTTTTTTTTTTTTTTTTTTTTTTGTCCCATTTCCTAATTTTCTTGATATTTATGGTTATAATTGGTAAAAAAAAAAGACACCACAGCATAAGACTATGTTTTATAAATTATTACAGCAAAAAAATCCCTCATGGTGGGATAATTTATAAAAGCATTTTCTGTTCTCTAAGTTTCTGTGAATCTTCTGTGAATATTTCTGTGAAATATTTTCTTTTGAAAGCAATAAGAATATTGTGCGATTCAAATTCAAAATCATGCTAACTCAACCTTTTTAATTTTTAATTTAGTTATAAGCCACAGCTAGTTTAGTTTCCTTGGAAACTAATGGATCCAGCAAAAAAAAGAAAAAGTAAAATACTTTTTACACAAAAGACTCTGTTTTTTTGCTTACTGGTTAATTCTGTGTGCCACTGAAAATGTTCTCAAAGAATTTTATCTTCAAGAAATACTTAGGAGAAAAAATTTCTCAGACTTCAATCTTAATACAAAGATGTGAAAGTGTTTATGGAACCTTTTTAATCTAATGGTATAACTGCTGATGTAAGCATAAAAGTTAAACAAATGCCTTAACCCTAATCACACAAAAGTGAAAAAATATGTACTAAAACAAGGCAACAAAAAAATCAGATGGTAGAAAGTAAGACTTTTTTTCCTACTGTGGTGCAAATATTCAGACTTATGTATGCATATGGCGATACTTTCAACTTCTGCAATTTCTATCTTTTGAGATATTTTGCCAGTATGTGGAAATTGTCCGATGCTAATTTTCCTGTATGAAGTAGCTTTGGATAATTTGCTTGTAGATTTTAAAAGTATTGCAAAATTATACAGTAAGTGAAATTTTTCATAAAGTGCCTCATATCAAAATCTATTTTCAGGTTCCACAGCCCTCAATGCTGTTTGCCTGACGTCTTTCATGGCAGCTCCTCACACCATGGACACAGTGAGAATGGAACAGACATGAATATTGAGGAGGCAAGCCCTGTGTCTGCATGGGCAGGTGCAGCTTGACACGCACTTGCAGTGCCCAGCATGCAGTCTGGCAGGGCATATGGTGGCCATACCCAGGGGACACGTGTCTGCATGAGCACTGAACCTCCTGAGAGGTGGGATTCAGTCACTGGGACAAACTAGACTGTGACAACAGAGCTGTGAATTTTCTGGATTGGTACTGGCATATATGCAACCACTTTGTGTGGCAAAGAAAAGAGCTGTTGTTTGCCTACACTGTTTAATGGTGTCTTCTCTCTTGCTCAGTGGTGATATTTTACATCTCTTCATGTTTGTGTATTGACTGAATTTCTGTACTTTGTGATTGTCAAGACTCTTGCTGTCTAAATGAGGTTATATATTACAAATAAACATATGGGAAATCCAAACAGGAGGTGGTGTTGAGGGCTATCAGTGAGCTGAAATGGTCATCACAGTTTCTTTTGGAACAAATTTCTGTTCTATATGCTTATATATGCACTCATCCAACCCACAGACAATATATGGTTTAAAAGTTGTAAAGCTTTTCCAGTGAATAAAAAAAAAAAAAACCAAGCTAGCAAATTCACAATGTCCTTTATTCATATTTCCTGATTTTGCTGCTGCATGTGTTACAGTCCATTTTCAATACAAATGTCTGCGCTTTAATTGCATGTAGATGGATCCTTATCATCTCATCAGGATGATCTCTCAATTTCTTCTGAAATTTGTACATGTCATCCAGTTTCTGAGGAGCCCTAGAAAAAGACTTTCATTTTTTTTACCAAGTGACTCAGAATTTCATTGGTAAAGAAAGTTAGAAGATTTAGCAGCTAGTAGCTGTTCTAATCCTCAGGTTAATAACGTTTTTTTCTCAGTTTCTATTGTAATGTGGAATCTGTAACCTGCATGCAAAGCAGGATGAAAATTTGGGACACAATCCTCTCAGCAGACACATCTTCAGATAATTCTTAGACTGACCTACATCTGCTCAGATACCACATTTTTACAAACCTCACCTCATTATCTCCTTCTGGCTCGCTGTATGGGATCTACAATTACTCCAAAAAGAAACTTTGCATCATTTCAAGAGATACTGTGACTGTCTAATAATTATGAACCCTGGGGTTTTTAGATACGTTTGGACCACTAAGACTAAATAATTGTATTTTCTTGCTCTTTCTTCATGTATGCAATGTTTGGAGTACTTGATTACAATTTATAGACTCATCATAAATTGAAAAATAATTAAATATACACTTGCACAAGGATTATATTCTCTATAGAAAAACATAAAATTGTACCGGTTACGTTTGTATGTTTTATATGCTAATTTTTATGTTATGAGCTTTTTACCAGGTTCATTGCTAGTATGTTGTGGGTTTTTTTCTGTAGAGTTGGAAAAATACTGCAGAGATACTAATTCAAACTCAATTTTTTGCCTATTTTATTTGATAAATATAAAATAAAAAACTTGCTGTGTGGAATGACCAAAATATTTTCTGCAGTCCTATTTCCCACAAGATTTAATTTGCAATTTTATTTTTTAAAATCTGTACTAAAATCTTTGTACAGAAAGGAGTATCTGTTTGGTTTTGCTACTTCCTTTGAATTTTTTACCAGATTCACAGTCACTAGACATTGAATGTGGTTCCATAAGAAAATTTTTTTCCATTTGCTCTCATAGCCTTTATTAACTCTTCCTTTATAAATTATTTAATTCTCTGGAAATAAACTGATCTACCTGCCCAACAACTTCTAAGGATCCTCTTTTTTTTGTGTACATGGATAAATCACCATGTGATGTTTTTTCCAATAAAGAACAGAATGGCATGAATTTACACATTATTCATTCGGCATTTATAGATTTAAATTTATTAATAATAATAAAAAATGGGTTAATTTTTTCCCATTGAAATAGTTGTTTAAAATTATTTTATATTTTTATAGACAGATCTGGATATAGGTAATTAAATTTATTTCATCATTGATTAAATTTACATCCAATTTATACTTTGAAAATAAAGCTGGTTATCTTTTTTTCCAGAACATAATAAGGAATTTACTACTCAGCCATAGGTACATGTATTCATGCATTCATTATATGAATACTGCTAATATAATAGTTCTGAACTAGCCAGACCTACTACACAGAGTGAAAAGATGCCTATTAAAATGTAATAATAAAATGGAAATTGAAACCAGCAGAGACAGAGATCTGTATTTAGCTAAAAAACCCCAAAACAACAAAAAAATAAGGAGAAAAAAAGTATAAACTCCTATTATGATACAACCAGTTCTTCTTTATAAGTAAAAGAACTTAAAAGAAGAAAGATGAGATGTACATAATAGTGAAAGAATTTTAAAGGGAGAAAGAAGAGGTCTAAAATTAAGCATTAGAAGGATTATGATACTATCTAAACTTATTTTCTTGAGTCTTGGGAAAAGTATCATAATATACTCAAATGGGGAGCCTGGTTAATTCGCTAAGGTAGTTTCATGTAAGTGCACAATTAGGCAAATTCAGTAGAAATTTTCCTGTCTGTCCAAAAAGATTCTATGATATTAAAGGGAAAAGTAATTCATATTAGGCATCTGGACAAAAGGTGGGCATTGTTTGGGGGAGGAAGGTTGGTTGGTTTTATTACTTGTTTTGAGGTTTTTGGTTCTGCTTTTTCCCCTCAAAAGACAACCAAAGTCGCATTGAAATAATAAACAGACTGAAAGAACAGCTTTGGCTGAGGAGAAGCAGAGTCATGTCTAGAAATATTTAACTCTCAGGAACCTAAATTTCAAAGGCCTGAGAAACTTTTGGGAAAGAGCATATAGGAAAGAGTCTGGGTTTTTTTACATAAAACAGTTAAATTAACAATGGATCAACTGATAAAATATTGCAGCATTTAGTAAATAATAATCAAACTACCTCTAGGTCCTCAAGGTCAAAGTGGACATACTAAATACAGTAAGTGCTGTCTTTTCAATCATACAGAAAGGAGAATGCCCTGCTTCCCCCTTAAAAAAAAAAAAAAAACTGAGAAATTTTAAACGTAAACATTTAATTTTAGATGTAAAGATTTTGAGAGCTACAGATTAATATTGCAGAGCTGGACAGCTTCCTATTTGTGAAGTGTTATTTCCTTCAGGGCATTAGATTTTATTACTGATGAGATGAAGCCAGATGAATGATCATCACCAATAACACTGACAGGACTGTTGTTCTGAAATTTTTCTCAATAGAGTATTTAAGAAATGAAAATATATAATTTTTAAAAGTTTTTCAAAGACATAGAGCACTGAAGAACTTTTATGCCTATAAATGTTTTGCTGTACATATCATATACATTTTATGGTATTTCTGTATTTATATAGTGAAAGCTATCCTTTCCCTTCTAAAATTATATATTCTTATATTTATACCTTTATTTCACCATTGATAATATTATTTAAATAATCACCACTTTTTAATGGAGTGCCATCTTGAAAATTATTGTAGCGATACTTCAGACATTATGTCAAAGGGTACTAAATTTTCTTTAACAATGTTTCTTGTTTATATCTGTAATTCAAACACATCCCATTAAAAATAATTTCTTTTAGACATTTGAAGCAATTCAATGATAACAGTTAAGGACAGCTTTTTAACTTATGCTCTCATAATCCTAAATTTGGTAAAAAATCATTCTGCAATTTTCTATAGACAATTTTTTTTTTATGTTTCTTCAAGGATGATTTCCTCAGTTTTTTTTTATTTCAAATTGAAATTAATGTAATATTAGTAGCACAACTATACTGCATAAATTAGAGGGAGAATTGGATTATAAAAACAGAAACTTATGAAGTGGCTGAGCCATTTGTAGGCTTCTTTATGGCTTTCATAGACACCTTTTTTGAAATAAATCATTGTATTGGTGTCTATGCTCAGTGCCCCTTCATCATTATTTGACACATTTCCTTGTCTCCTTATTGCCCTGGAGTTTTTGAGGGACGATATGAATGTGTGTGCTGTCCAAAAGAAAATTGGCCATTTTGATGGCCATTCTCTTTTTTTTTTTTCCTCCAGTGAATAGTATTGCTGTTAACAAGCTCTCCAAAAATTTTAAACACATATACTCAGACATACTGAAGAGAAACTCACGGAAGAAACTGTCATCTGGGATGGGATGGGATGGGATGGGATGGGAAGGGAAGGGAAGGGAAGGGAAGGGAAGGGAAGGAAGGAAGGAAAGGAAGGAAGGGAAGGGAAGGAAGGGAAGGGGAAGGGAAGGGAAGGGAAGGGAAGGGAAGGGAAGGGAAGGGAAGGGAAGGGAAGGGAAGGGAAGGGAAGGGAAGGGAAGGGAAGGGAAGGGAAGGGATGTAACCACATAGAAGCAGTCATCAGTGTACATTTACAGTGGTCACATTTGGCATTGGAATTACCTTCAAGCTAGAAGTGAAAGACACCTTGTTGCAGGGTCAAAGGGCATTGGGCATACACAAGTTTTAAGACACATGAATGGTAATATGTGAAAACAGGTATATATTTACTCTAAATTAATGCAGCTACTTTAGATTATCTCTGCATCCATATATTGTTCAACATTCATGAATCAAATCCAGAAAAAATTCAAGTTCCCATAAATTTTAACTTCCCTTACTATGTATAGATACATTAGTGAATTAGATTTATCATTTTAGTCATAAGCAGTATAATATTAATTTCTTTCTATCATCAATAGCACAGTTTCGGTTCTATGCTTTTAATGCTTTTTTTATTTTAACATGTATAATACATTAAAAATATGTCATGAATTATAGTTCCTGAAATGACAAAAAATACACAAATAAGGAAAACCCCTTTTTTATTATAAAATCAAGCTCAAATCCTCTACAAAGTAAAGGAGTCTGTTATCTTGAAAATGGTTTAGAAATCTTTCAAAAAAGGAAAGAATTTAAGTAGCTGCAAATCAACTTTCTTTTCCCCCATGAATGGGGACTCAGTCCAAGCAACAACAGCCAAACACATTGTATTTGTTTGATGCACCTTTATATTTGCATTTTCATATTCATCATATTCCCTCTACTCTCTTTGTCCTTTTCTGGTTCTCATTGTTGTATTAGAGCTGACATTCTGACTGCCACATGCAAAACATGCATTTTCCAAGTGTGCAAGTGGAAAGCAGATCCATGGAGTGGCCATGTTGTCTGCCTTAGCCTGCAGGTGTGGCTTACAAGATCACAATTCAAACCAATTAGAAAGGATTTGTAGGTCCTCCACTCACAGTGCAGGACCAAGTAAATTCTTAAGCTACTTAATGTAGTTTATTGGTACAGAAAAGAAGGACAAAATTATTCTCCAAAAGTCAATCTTTCTGAGAAACATAAGCTCTAGAAAATTCTTCATTTATATAATATATTTATATAATATGCTGTTCTGCTTCTCAGACTACTCTCTCTTACAAGGGCTCACAACTGAAAAATTATAGCTTGGTTAGAAACAATGTATGGATGGAGCAGAAAACAAAATCTGAAGCATGAAATGGAAATGTCAGCTGGAAACTACCAAACATCTCTTAGCATTGCTTGTGTTTAAATAGAAAGAAATATTTAGCAATTAGCATGTCACAGTCTGTCATTTTATTTGCGGCTCCATAACTGTACTTTCTGTCTTCAGAGTAGAAGTTGTTAATTCTCTTTTATTTTATGTGTCTCTGTTTACGTCAGATAGAGTTTGTTATTTTATCAAAGTATTGGAATGTAAATTAGTGAGAAATTACGTCTGATCATTTCAAATTGATTATAATACATATCACACTAGTCTCACATTTTAAAAAAATGACAGAAGTAGGAGTTCAAATCCATGCTAATCACTTTTATCCAAATGGTTGTCAGTTTTTGTATATTAAAGGCTTCTTCAAAACACTCTCATCACATAAAGAATTTTCCAGAAAGCACTTCTAAAAAGTTGCAGCTGTATTTTTTCAGTTACTCATAAAATATTTTTTTTCATCATTGAAGTGTTAATAAGATCTGTAATGCTATGAATCACATACTTTTCCAGTGAGAAATAGCAAATACTACCAGCAATTTTCACAAGTATAAATGCAGTACCTGAACCTATACTCCATCTGACTCAAGAGACAAGAGGGAAGAAGAAAGGGAGAAAAACTAAGCCAAGGCAATGGAAGGCATGGATGAAAGATGAAGTCCTATGTTTCTGAACAGAAGGATGTAATACAAATCTTGATGAAAAGTGTGCAGTCAGAATTAGTTTATCATGTCTTGCTTCAAGTGAAAGCAGCAGTCATTTCTGTCCCAAACATCATGCTAGAAAATACTGTCATACTATTCTTGGCATCATTCTTATTGCTTTTAATTGATACATTTTGAAGAGCAAAGGTGAATAAGATATTCTGAGTTTGAGCAAATTAAGGTTCTAATTCTTTTTCATTCAATTGTTTTCTGTGACACCAGGAATTTGTTTCAGAGATAGCTATTCAGGAAGGCTTCAAAGCGTGATTACAATCTCAGATATCTAGAATCAAATTGTAAAACTTTAGCTAGTGACCAATATTGGGGTACTTGAGTTTTAGTAATAGTAGATCCCTGGACTGATTGTTAAGAATATAGAGGCATGATTCCTTGGAAAGGAAGTTTGACGTTTAAAAATAAATTCCTTCTGTAGTCATCAGGGGCAAGAGAAGAAAAGAATTCACATTCTAAAGGTGTCTGTTTTGATGTATATTTGAGGATACCATTTCTATTAATTTTGAACTTTATATATATATATTTTGACACTGAAAATGAAGAGAATTGAGGTAATGTTGAAAGCAAGATTCATCCTGCTTCTTTTCACCAGAATTCCCCCCAGCACATGCACACAAAGATCGACAATGTATTGAAAACAAAGTGCAGGTTGAAAAAACACCACACAAAGCAATTTTCCCATTTTTCACTAGGTATCCTATGGATTATTTAGCAGATTTACTGAGAAACCTTTTTACTCTTGAATGATTTTTAATCTTTTTTTCCTCCCTAGAACAGCTTGTTTATCATTACTTTTCACTGCTATGGGGCTTTCAGGCTGACCAACAAAGTCATTCAACTAAAAGAAATCAGAGCATCATAGAATCTTGGGTTTGGGTTGTAAGGGACTTTGAATATCATCTCGTTCCAATCCCCCTGCTGTGGGCAGGAACACCTTCCACTAGACCTGGATACTCAAAGCCCCATCCAACCTGGCCTTGAAAATTTCCGAGGATGATGCACCTACAACCTCTCTGGACAGCCTGTTCCAACACCACCACCCACAGAAGTAAAAAAATTCCTTCATAATATTGAATCCAAATAATTAAACATTTTTTAGTGTCTCTTAAAACTTTTATTCAGCTAATTATTATTTTTGTTTACATTTTATAAGATTGTGGACACCCTGTATTTGTTTAGAAAAATGATAGCAAAGGTAATCTGTCTTTCCTCATTCATTTGAAAATTCAAATTTTCTAAAACCTAAGAACAACTTATCACAAGAGTGGTCTTTATAATTCTATTTTACTGGGTTAGTAAAAGATCTTTTAATGCATTCTCTTTCTCTTTTTTATTACCTGGACATATTTTATGAGTGCCCACAGTGAATCCTGAATGTCAACATTGTCATATTTTTGATATCTGCCACCAAAATCTTTATACACTGTCAAAAATTTCCTACATTACTATTTTTTGTCATATGTGGCTTTAAGAAAATGGAAGAGACACAACAGAAACTGGAGGACAGCACAGTGATGTGCGTCTGATCTATCTTAAATAAATTTATGTCCTCTCTTTCTTTTCCACATTCTCAATCATTCCTTGAACAGAAGTATTCAGTGTGAACTTCAATGAAGAATTTTGCCACTAATGGTCATTACCATCCATTCAGAACTATGCGCACCACTTCAAATACCCAACAGATAAACTGGTTAAACATGACTTTTAAAAAACCCACTACTTTATCTAAATTCAGCATAGATCTTTTTTTCCCATGGGAAATGAGTAAATTATATTTTTGACAGACAAAATTGTCTTCCCTCTGATTTAGAAAGCCAGTGAAGCCAACTTTAATACGAATATGTCAGCCAAGGAGGAAAAATCCCCACTATTTCATAGAACTATAAATATTTCTGCCTTTACAAGCAACTTGTGCATATGCCAGCAAGCAATATCCTCTAGTAATTTTTTCAAAAAGGCCTAAAATAAATGTACTGGGTTTGCTAACATTTTTCCAGATCAAATGAATAAATACTGCACACACCTGATTACGGTATCTATACATATACAGAAAAACTTAATGAAAATTGATTTTCCCTCTTTTATTCTTTGGATTGTTTAACATTTGGCTAAACAAGAGGCAGGCAGTGCCTGATTTTTGATAAATATAATCTTAATAAATTAATTTGATCTTCCCATTAAAATAAGGAGATGATCCATACCTTAAGAGGGGGCTGTTACACATAATATTAAACTAAATAGATAAGATACAGCTAAACACTGATTTTTCAAGTTGTCTATTAAAAATTACTTTCTAAAGTGTGAAGATTTCCTGTGAAACAGAAATCATCATAAGTCTCTTGTAGGCCTGGAAATTAGAGTGAGTTAGTCTCCTCCTTTGGTGCTAAATATGACTTTGAGAAAAGCAAGCTTTTACGTCCAGGTGGAAATCTTCTTAGCTGATGGGTTTTTAGCTGTTTACCTAATTCTCTGAAAGCATTTCTTCTACATTTCCTTTAATTTCTTTGAGGTATTTTCTCTAAAAAACATAATCATCTAGTCAGGGTACAGACAATACATTTTACAAGAAATTGATTATAAATAAATTTCTAAATTTATATATTTTAATTTTTTTGATTCAAAGTCAGATTATTTCAAGTTAAAAGCCACTTCTGATGTCAGGGAATTACATAACTTCACCTATATATTTTGGCTATTAAAACATAAGCCTCTCAAGAATTATTTCAAATTAAAAACAACATTTTATCACAATATTACAGAAACAAAATCATCAGTATATAAAATCTAGTACGGCTATAATAATGTTTAATTATAATAGCCTCATGTAAAATGTATTACAGTTATGACAAAGAAATTTCTTAGTGCTCCTGGTCAATTGCATTCTGTTAATATTTCAAGGGGATGCACATGTACCACCTTTAGAGCCATTATAATTCCTAAAATTTTAATAAACTCCCCATAGGCAGAAGCCAAGTTTTTATTTTGAAAACAGAATAGAATACACCTAATCATCACAGACAGAGTATAGTTACTTGCTTCAGGAACTACTGACATGGTTGTTCTGCTTGTTTTTTTTTTTAAGGTGGAAGAATGTATTGTCAATTATGACATAAAATCAATTATATTATGGAAATAAAAATGAGTGTAAAAAACCCAATTTTTGCTTTACCATTTAGTTTAGAGAACTTTTCCATGATCTATTCAAAAAGATCAAAAGGTAATTTCCTGCTCACATGAAAGCTCCCTAACCTCCAGACAGCAGGGAGGACAGGAGAAATAAGGAGAAGCAGTACATTTCACCTGACGGTTATACAGACGATCAAACAATGGGGAATTAATAACATTCATGGACATTAATAACATTCAAAATAGATTTGAAAAAAAGGTCATTTTATCTTTTACTGGTGATCAACTTACAGAGAAGAATTTCATACCTATTTGACTTCTTGTCTATTTTCATTTTGGCAGAGAGCAACCAAATAAAATCCTTAAGTTTTGCAGTTGGAGAGAGTAATTATGATTATTTTTTTATTTCCTGGCCCCCACACCCCCACATCCCCTGCCCTCTTACCCCCCAACCTCCCCACCCCAGCCCCCAGCCAGCCTTAAGTAAGTAGCAGAAATGTTACTACAAAGCTCTCTATAATAGGATGAAACATTCAGGGACAAGAACAGTGCTGCAACAAACGGAACTGTTTTGTAACACTGGGTCAGGCACAGAAATTTTAAAACTGAGAGCTGAATTCTCTGAAATCATGGCGATTTGGATTTGTGCAGGACATTTCTCCGGCTGACTTCATGAGTCATTCTAAACCTTGAAAAATTAATGGTTTTTCAGCTGAGTTCAAAGACATTAGGATATCTTCTTGGAACTTCAAAGACGATGAAGTGTCATAGCCCCAAGCAAAGAAATATTACTAAGAAATATTAATAGTGTGATTATATACATAAAATAGCATGTCATGTTAGCACACTTAAAACATAGTGGAAAAAGTACTGCTGCTACTTCACCCATATTGTAAGTTAACTAACAAGGAACCAGGTCACTTTATCTGGATCAGGAAAATCACCACAAAACTGACTAGATCAGCACAGGCTTTGGAATATTACCCACTCCTTCTGTTTTATATAGGTACCAAAAACATTGCAAGACAAAGTCCAAGGTCAGTCAAGTGAAATTTCAGGACCCTGGGAAGAATTTTTTTTATAAATAATTGTGAGTTGTTAATGACGTGAGAAAAGTGCTGACAAGTGTAGCACCTGCAAGTAACTAAACATCTGGATAGTTAGAATTTTATAATTAAACAGCTTTTTTATTTACCTTCCCTTTGTCCTTAATGGCATAGTACATGAAAATTAAAGCAGTCATATTTTACAGATTCACATATCTTTTATAAAATTCCATAGCTTTAATTTTTTGGTTTCTGCTTTATTCTTTCAAAGGGGCACATTCTATCTCTCTAACTCTTTTTTCAGTTGAAATAATTTCACTTTTGTTGTGGATATCAGATACCTGCATTATTAATTAAGAAAATCATTGATAATTTAGCTTGTAAGTTGCAGGGGAAAAAAAATCTCAATTCACTCAGCTTGAAAGAAATCAGGATAGAAGTGGTCTATTGATTTATTAACACTATGCAATTAACCAGCAGTCATTGAACTACACATTCAGGATCAATGTTCTAAAAACCTTTCCACAACTAACTGCAGAATTTCTAATCTCCAACCCAGAATCACACAACAAACCCACTTCTCCCTGGGGTAGATGTGAGTGCTGGTTTTTTTGTGCATCCATGATGATCTCTGCCCCTCTACTAATGTACTCACCAGTGTGACAGAAACCCAGACACGTGTCAGACACGAACACCTGAAATGTGGGACCCCATGTAACACCCCACTAGCTGAAGTGCAGCTGCTTTCTGCACCTTTCAGGAAGGCTGATGTGCCCAACCTGGCCAGGAGTTGAAGTGTCACAGGGTGATTTCTGGCAGCATCAAAACAGGTTTGACTGATGCTCAGATGCCCTCTTCTCTGAGGGTCTCCTGTGTGTTTCAGAAATAAAGCTTGAAAATATGTGGAAAATACCGGGATCTCTAAGTGACTCCAGTAACCTCTGTTTTGGCAGCTATTTTGTCCCTCAAGTCCTTATTTCTCCTCATTGATTGTTAGAGAATTCTGGTTGATTAGCACTACTTTTGATCAAACAAATCCTACTAGCATAAATTTTCCTAGAGTGTTATGTTTTTGTGCTTTAGAAGGACAAGACTTTGAAGTTTCAGACCTCTTCTAAATACCCAGGCAGAGTGGGAATAGAAACAATACCTCATGGAACACTGCATGTTGCACTGTGAATAGAGGAGAGAGATTTATAAACATGGGGTTTCTGTTGTGATGAAAAAATCTTTGTCAATTTGTAAATATAATAAAATAATGTTTATACTTTCATGATTTTTCTCCTTCATCTGGCTATTCTGAATTTTCATTTAAAGACATTCTTTGGTTAATAAGACCAAATTTACACCCTAATTCTGAAAGATGCATTTTGTCATCGACTTTTATCACTTTTTCTTCCCTGGAAAAATGAAGTCATGATCCAAAGTTTGAGCAATACTGGCTACATTTGTGCCTGAGAGAGTGATTCCTTTTCCCCAGGTGAAACGATGCAGAGGAGCTACATTCCAGAGAGTGTAGATCCTATGAAATACAAAATCAATGTATCTCTACAACAGGGAAATTAGAGCTCTCTGGTATCCTAAAAAGCAAGATATTATTTCCTGTGAAACTATGGATTTTGACTGTTCATGGGCTGTTACAGCACATGTATTTAATAGAGCAGGGCAAGTTCTGGATTGATGTAGGGTGTATAAGGAACTGATCTCTATAGAGCTCTGCCTATACACTGACTTGAGTCCTGTCAGGGATCTTGCACATACCTTGGACTCTGTACACATTGGCCGGACAACCTGCTGCCAGCTGCTGCCTGAACCTGCTTACTAGCCCCAGACCTGCTCTGCTCTTGCTGTTTAGAAGCTCTCTGGATCTTCTGTCTGTAACTGAGGGCATTGCCCTGCCCTTGGCCATCAGCTCTCCATCCCTTCAGGAGCAGCCCACTATTTCTGCTCCCTATCTGCTACAAAAAGATTTGCAAGTGTGAAGGTTGCACTGTGAAGACAGATCACAACCAGCATTTACTAGAACATCTCATAATAAAAGCTGTTATTCTTCTTATTGAGCTTCTGTTGTTTATGGAAAAAACTTTACACAGTAACTCTGACTGCTTCACAACTCAGACCCCTCTCACTCATAGAAATGTGTCTGGATCATCATCTGACAACCCTATCCCAACAGTTTACTTAGGTGCCAAGGGTCACAAAGATGTGCCACTAGTTTCTTACTAAGTGGCTGGAAAATACCTCTATGAGCCCTATGTTTTACCAGACATATATATATGGGAACCTGTAATCTCTCTCTGCAGAGGCCATATGCAGAGCTGTTGCCTCTTGGATGTGGTTAGAACTATACAATATTTTACTGAAGTAGATGTTAGTGGCCTTGAACACATTCAGGTGCTTCTGCTGCTCTGACTTTGTCAGTTCGTGCAGCTTCAAAAAGACTGACAGATCTGGAAGCTATTCAGTTCCTGGGAGATATTCAGAAATTACCCCTCAGCATTTTTTTTCTGTCTGCTCTTTTTTGGTAACTGATTCTCTGTATGCATACAGAAGCACACAGCTTTTCATCTAATGGACCTAGCTAACAAAAGTTTTCTTTGGCATGTGGACCCATGTGCCTAGTGCCTGGGCAACAGACATCCAATATAATGAAAAAAAATAAGAAATGGAAAGAAAAACTAAAGATCTTGGACATGTCTGATGATCAAAGAAAACATCTCTGTATCTAGCACACTGCTTTTTTAATATTTTTTTTTCCAGGCACTTGAATTAAAAGAGAATATTATTCTTATAAAGCTTGAAAGGTCAGAGACAGACTTGATGCTTCAATGCTTCTCTGACAAATATGACCTCTTCAGGGCAGGGTTTAACTTCTGGAAAATACTTGCATTCTTTTATTAGTAAAATCATCATTCTTTTTACAGTGTGTTTGTGGTCCACCCTTTCATCTAACTGTTGGTTGATTTTTTTTTTCCTAATCTGCTCTGATATTCCCCATTTCCTGCCCAGCCATGAGAAAAATAGATTAGACAAAGCTTTCAGTGTAGGACCTTGAATATTTTTTTATTCCCAACTTTGTTGTCATGCCTAGCTGAGCTACTAGTTTCAGCATCATTAAGACTGAATGTAAATGGATATATGATACAGTAATGAACAAATGAAATGTTTCTTCCTGGGAGGTGTTAAACTTTATAATATAATATATTTGGGAAGTATCTGCATTATTTAAGACATGCTCTTCCATTTTGCATTTATAGAAGTAGAATTTATTGAAGACAGATTATCTGTAGGATTCAAATCAAAATTAAATAAACCCCTTCAAAAATTAATTAAAAGATTGGGCAAATGTCCCTCCACCTCCTGAAAAGAGGCAATTTTTTGTTGTTGTTGTTTTAACATTTAGTGCTGTTAGTGCATTTTAACTTTTATTATCTGTTTTCTTGTGTGTATCCTGAGAAGGAGGACCATATGAATAAGGTAAGAGAAGTATCAGAAATATCATTCTGTTCCTGTAGACTATATAGTAAGCATACAGAAAATAGAGGTACTATTTAAAATCCTATTCCATTAAAGTAATGGAAATAATTTTAAATTTTTTTCCCACTTTATTCTTTCCACAATTGAGACTCAGACCCGTCTATTACTTTTCAATGCCCAGAAATAATAATTTGACTGCAACAATTTTTCTGATAGAAAGTTAAACACTTTCCATACTGTTTTTCATCCTGGATAATTTGATCACTGTAGGGCATGTTGTGCATAATTTTATGAGAATGGAACACAGAAATTTCCTTGACAGAAAATAATTTTGACTGAAAAAACTATTAAGAAGAAATAAGACACAGTAAAAAACATTCCTTGATTGTTTATCAAAGGACAGTGAAGCAAATTGAAAAGGAACTATTTATGCACTTTGGTGCATATTCCTTCCTTGGATACTTTTGGTCACACTGAGGTGAGACTGAATCAGTGCCCACAGCTTTCTCAGTTTTGTGTGGCAGGTAGAACATAGCAGGGGGTGAAATGAATTCATCTCTCTGTCTTCAACTGAACTAAAAGCAATTTTATTCTTCCCATGTGGTCACTTGAGGTGCTTGTCATGTTCAAGCTAATGATATCAGGCACCCTCAGGTTGTTTAAGTATTCATGAAGTAATTAAATTCTCATTAACATATAAATAAAAGAAAACTGAAAACAAGTTTAGGAGGCACCTAACATCTGTTCTAATGCTTTTAAGTACTAAAATATGCCACATACAGAAGGAAAAGTGCATTCTGTCCAGGCAAGTATTTTGCATAGATTATTTATAGAAACTGTAATTAAACTGATTTGGCATATTAAGTAAAATTAACAGCAAAGCATTATTTAGGTAGCTCAGTGTCTCTGACACTTAAATAAGAAATTTCAAATAAGAAAGAGAGAAATAAAAATAATTTTATTTGTTCTGAGATCCAGATAAAATTATAGAAACAATTGAAAATTTATTCCTTTAGAATTAGAGAAACATAAAATCTCACACTGCAGGCATACTTCCAGCTGTTCTTTCAAAATACATTGATTTTTAATAATAAAATGCTACTTTAATAATAAAATGCTACTACAAATGCTATTTGAAAAAACTCAACAATTCCACAAAATTACTTATAAGTTTACTATTATAATTCTTTAAATTGAATTTAATGCACAATTTTGTCATACAACTTGAAACTTCAGGTCAGACACAATCTTATCCTCTAAAATTAATTTTACTTCTAACATTAAGCAGTTTATTTCTTTAGATGATTTTTACCAAGTAACTATTAAAGAAAATATGTTTTATCTATCTATTAAAAAAAAGTACACCCTGTATTCTATACCATGCCACTGCAGTTTTCTGTATGATTAGAAATAGCTAATAAAATTAAATAATCTTGAACCATAGTATGGACTGAGAGGCTGAAAAACAGCAAAAGAGAAAGAAAAATCTAATAGAAGAATTTTCAGAATGTGTTAAAATAACCATTTCATCAAACAGAGACAGCTCTATAAGAATACATTTATGAGAAGTAAATCTTTCAAATATATCTTTCAGTGGAAAGATACTGAACTGGTTGTGTTCTTTTCTGTTTGCAACATTCTCTGTCCAGTTTTTTATCATAACCTCTATTAAAAAATAGATTCTGTACAAGTCTAATTTCATTGTGGTCTTGATTGATTCAGCACAAAATACATAAGATACTCACTTATATTATTCCTTACTTTTAACAGAGTGGAATGTATAACCAGAGAAATTCAACACTTTTTTACCATTTATGTTATATTGTTCGTTTCAAAAAGCAGTATTTCATGCCTTATTCCTTGCCTTATTTCATGCCTTTCTCCTTGCTGTGATGCCTACAGAGGGAAACGTATGCCAGTTATGCAATGTGTTTGGTGCCTGCTGAAAAGGATATATTGCAAAAAAGGGCACAGAGACCTTCCTGAAATAAAAAGATAAACCTACTTTTTCCTCGTTTTAACTGTGGCAGACAAAATACAAGTAATTTAAAAATAGCTGCTGTGAGTTATCATTATAGGCACAAACAGCTATTATTCTTTTTATAAAGAGTGCTATTCATTACCATTTACAACATTTACAAGCAACACATGAAAATATTCTTCTCTTTGTTTGGTTCAAAGCCAGTTATGAACTCATATCAGTACCCGTCAGCTGTTGTGATTAGCAGAGAAAAATATTTTCTTAAACATTATGACAGTGAAAGGAAACTATGTACTATTACAACCTAGAAGAAAAGAAAAAAAAAAGAAAATTGGTCCAAAACCCATGCAGCAATGAAGACACTAGCTGAAGCCTGGATAATTGCAATCATATACTGGTAAAAGCTCATGAAAATTTTATTCGGTAACTCACAAAACAGGAACTGATACTTGGTTCTTACATGCCTACAGGACAAGGAAATTAAACATTACAAGGCTTGCTTGAGAGAATGTCTGCCCCAGAGCAATTATCTGTGCTTACCTTGGAATCCCAACTGATCTTAGATTATCTCACAAAACACATGAGAGAAATATGCCAAAACAAACTCTAATCTTTTTATGAACCTGAAATAGGGAGCAAACTCTTGAAGTCTATATGAATATAAAGCATCAATATTTGTATAATCTCTTTAATGTGGAGATGGGTAGTGAGCATGCACTTTCATGCAGTATTGTTTCTAAATAAGACCTCATCTTTTTTTTGCTATTAGTCAATGCAATCTTTCAGAAAACTTCATGAGTAGACTTTAATTCAAGGCTAAGCAACTCAGGGTTGAATTGTGATGGAGAAAAGATGGTAGAATCAATAGTTGTTGACCACATTGGGTATATTTCATAAAAATGCTACGAGTATCCCTAAGACATAGCGGTATATATAAAACATGGTTTAGCTATACTGCTGTCAGGAAACAAAACCGAGCCTAGAGAATTTACAGCTCTCTCTGGAAGAGGATGTTCTCAGCTGTTTCCTGTTAAACACTCATCTGTCTCCTTAGTGCACCTTCTACTGCCTGACACAGTTATATTGAACATTACACTGACCAAAAGTGTAGTCATCAGTAGATCAAACTGATGTTTCTATTTTACATGTACTTTGCTAAATTAGAAAAGACAGACCTCAAAGACTCACTTGATCATCTACACTGTACTTGTACGCTCACACACTGACTGTGCTCCTGACAGCTGCAAATTTCTCTGAGCTATATAATTTCCAGTGAAATAGCTGTATGTGTGTGAATGAAACTATTCCACTCCACTTCTTTAAGGTCATGACTTAATATTTTTTATTGCTGAAATTATGCAATTGGTTTATTCCAAAATGGAGCAAGGTGTAAGGGTATAGAAAACCTTCAACATTTCTCTGCAAGAGAGAATTCTAGACAAATTTTAAGGATATTATGTTCAAATAAACAGTAGTATTCATTTTTTTTTCAAGCAGAAGTCATGCAGATATCAAATGCTAAATAACTTTGAGTATAGGAATTTAACTCAATGAGTTAAGATGTCGTAAACCAAGGCAGGGTTAGAGCTCAACATTCTGGATTGCTGCTATGATCCTGGTGAAATTAAGCTTTTGTGTCTCCATTTGATTGTAATAGAAGAACCTTTTTCCAGTGCACCTTGTTGGTTCCTTATCAGTGAGATGGCTGCTTTACCCATCTGGTTTCATTTTTGACTCTCATCTTGCCTCCCTTCATGGAACAGGCTGTCCCTGCTGCTCCCTCATGAGATTACTCTTGTCACTGTGTGCAATTCAAAACAAGGGTCACTGTTTTACCAAGTTTATGGTAGGGAACACACATTTTCTTTTTACTAAGCCAGAGAATCTTTTTCTTTTTACTTTCTTATCATGGCTTTAGTAGTCCCTTGTAATTCACAGCAGAGTGCCCAAACCAAGTTCCTGATGCTGGGATCAAATGGATGAAAACTTATAAATTGAGAAAATATGATATATTCATTTCTTAGGGTTTTGGAGAGACAGTATTTTTAAAACAAAACAAACCCCTAAGCAAGATTATTCTTCCTGAAAGAAGTCACTTTTCACTTATAGAATATATTAGTTAATCATTCAAAGCCAAAATATGTACGTTGTGTTGTTGTCCACATTAGTGATACAAAAAAAAACTTACACTTAAAATAAATGTGAGACAGTAGAAATCAGTGAGGCAGATTCACAAAAAAGTATTTTATCTTAGGTAACAAATGAATTTTTCACCACTTGCCAAAGGGAAGTCCGGTATTGAAATCTTCAAGTCAAGACTGGGGGCATTCTTAAAAGGGATTTTTAGCTCAAATACTAAGTGTGAAGATAAGCATTAGAGTGATTCTATGACCTACACTATATAAGCAGTCAGAATAAATGATTTAATATTCCCTTTTTGGCCTTAGAAGTGGTTCATTTGTCATAATCTGCAAAAACCAGTCCCCTCATAAATTATTTCTGAATTTTAAGAAAGTACTAGATAATTAAATAAGTGCACAGGATAATTAAAGAGTATCAGGTAATCTAATCAAGTCCTCTCCATTCTGCTTACAAAAATCTAGGATATTAAACTTTTTCACAATTTCAAATATACATTTGGTATGTCATGATCATGAAAGAAAGGAAAAGGATCCTACATTCAATATTTTTTCAAGTGATTAATAGATTTCACTACTGGAACCCTTTTCATAAATGTTCTTCTTCATTAACCTTGCAGAAAAAAAGAAGCCAATTTAAAAAAATGTTCATACTTACAGATGCTTGCTTAATTTCTCCAATTTCTCCAAGGCTGTAGAAAATATTACAGTATATGATCAGTTAGACAGCTATTGTATATTAAGGGATCCAATAAGATTTATAACCAAAATAGCCCACAAAACACAGCATAAATTCAAAGAAATTTAACAATAAAATTAGCAAACCTTAGAGGAACTGTACTTTGGAATATTTTTTAGGTTTTTACTTCTAGCAGAAGAGTGGAAGAAATAAAAAAAAAAATCTCTAAGAACAAAAATCTCTAAAATATCTTTATCTATATATTTTTTAATATTTTTTGATACCTTCTTTGAAAAGATATATTAACACTCATTCCCAAGTCTCTTGCATAACACAAACTAGCCCTAAAGAGTGAGGTACATAAAAGTAAGGTAAGCATGAGAGGAGCATCTTTATGATGTATATAATTCTCAGAGAAACCAACCAAAAATTTACAGCAAGAGTGGTACAGAATTGGACAGAAACTCATACATCCTCTTCACTCTTACTAATGGAATTGGTAAAAAATCTAGTCTACACCTTAAGCACATAAATGAAAGAGAAAAGAATTACATTAAAAATTTTGCTTAGTTAAGGTCACAGAAGCAAAATAATCTTTAAAAAATGTGCTTCTTTTTGTTGATTACTTTCAACATGGTAAGAGATGAGCAAATAACTTTTCTACCAAGAATTTGGGAAATTCTACTTTTTTATCTTTAGTCACTGTTTGTGATCTTCATTATTCCTTTTTCTTATTTAGTTGAATAATGTGTTATGTTATTTTTTTTTTTTTTTTACTTATTTATTTATAAAAACTTAATTTGGGGTAGTCTAGAAATTTTATTTTAAAAATTTAGATGAAGGATTTCTTACTACATTGTGCCTAAGTATACAAATAAATGAATGGAAGTTTTAGGATATTTTAAATGAAAAAAAAAATCCTTTCATTTCTGAGTACAAAATATATTTCTTAAAGACCAAACATCTGCCTCCTCACTTCTTAGGATAAAAGGGATGGTCATCCTTGGTTAACTGACAATCCTGCACATTACAAAAGTCCCCACTTTCCATGGAGAAACAGTCAGTCAAAGTACAAGGACAACACATACTGTCATTGCAGCTTGCTCAGTTTAGGGGTTTAAAAAGGTACAAAGAGTCTGCTAAAAGCAACAAAACCATTCTAGGTCTATTCACAGCTTTGTGGCTTCTGGGTGGTTCTGAGAGGTAATGTGGGTTTTATGACTATTAAAGAGACTTTTTGCATATATGACATTGATCATATAATCAATCACCCCAACTATGGATTTTAGAGACAAGTGAATAGGCCTTCTTTATTAAGGATGGCTCTGGCATACCTGTATTATGCTATTTTATTTACATTTTTTAATATTATTTTCATATGAATATTTTGGCTATATTGTATTTGTGCCACAAGGATATACATTGTCATCTAAAAATCTACTAGAACACATCATTGACTCTTGTAAAGGGATTTTAGCTCCCAATTGTGGCAAGGGTGATTTCAATGTTTACGTGGTTTTAGTCCAGACCACTAATTAGAGTTAGAAATCCCACATTTCGTTGGTACAAATAGCTCCTTTTCTATAGACACATTCTGAAACTTGTTGCCAAAATTAATTCTTGAAAATTACAAAATTACTGAATGTATGAATACATAGATTCAACTTTCTATTAAAAAAAAAAGTTTTCTTGAAAACACACAAATAGCTGCTGAGGGCTCTGACAGTAACAGAAGAGGAAGTATGAAACTAATTTTTCCATTCTGTTGGAGGATATTTTTAGTTACACTAACGAGCACCTTTACTGTCAGCCTCATCCACAGAGTTAGAACAAAATGTTGGTATGCATTTATCAATCACAGATTTGATGCATTTTTAGTGGACCAAAGTAAAGACAAAAAGGAGAGTGAATGGGTAGTTTTTTTCACATAAAGAAAGAACCAGGTCATTTTCCCCAACTCTGAAATAAAGGTTTCAGAAAATGTGTGCCAAAATAAAATTCACTGCATAAACATAACTAGTATGTTTATTTTAGCAATTGTGAGTGGTAAAGACCACAATATCTGTTCATTCACTTAAAAAAAATACAAACCCTACCTTTTAACTTCTATTTATACCATTCCCAGGACTTCATTCTACCAGTACCTCAGAAGCAGTCAACAGTCTCTAGACTTTATTCAATATACCATATGCATTTTGGATGCTTGATTCTTTTCTTCTTCTTACTTCTGGATGCATAAAATTGTAATCAAATGCTGCAGTTATTTATTCCTAATAGGATTTAGCTATTTATAATTTGTTCCTTCAGTTTCACTTCACCTGTTGAATACCATCAATTAAAACAAGCATTACACAACTTAGAAAACTCAACTAACAGATTTTTTTTCTTATGATGGAGTGCGCTGCCTTAATGAACCATAAACTGTTCAGTACAGAGACATTTAAGTTTCACTTGTTGCAATTAGAAACTTCTGTAATCTTTTCAAAGCACTGATCACATCCCTGTTAACTTGCCACAGCACTGAAAAAGCAAAGATGTATAATCTAGTATTTAAATAATTTTTTAGGCAGATAAATGATGTGAGTTTAAATTCTCTTGGAGAAAAGAGTTAAGAATGAAAGAGTGCTGCAGCCCTGGTGTATATACTACATCTAGCAAATATTCAGTAGCACAGAAGGGTCATTAATAAAATTAACACTAATGGTAGTAGGTAAATTCTTTGGAAAACAAAGTTTTTGTTTTTCTTTAGGAAAAAAAATAGATTATATATAACAACAAAAAAAGGTATTTGTCTCCTATTCTGATAATAAATTCTTCTTCACCAATAGTTCATGACAGTATTCTTACATCTTTTATGTTTTACATAGAACACAGCATGTATTTACTGAAATAAGTGAAGCTGTATTTTCACTGCGTGACTCTTCCCTGGAATTCTGGAGAGAAAAAAGTCAATGATATACCATAAAATTAATGATTTAACAAAGAGAGTTTTAAATTATTAGCTTAGATACAATTATTTCTATAGCTAATAAAATGTTGTTTTTTAAATAAATTCATTTTTGCAGAAGGATGTAACAATCCCCATGTTGACCTTGCTTTATGCAGTCTTAATAGGGCCTCCATGTCTCTCTCCTTCTCTTTTTCCAAAAAGAAAATTTAAAATGTCTTATGTTTGCAGGAGGTTATGAGTATTATATAAGTTTAAACCCCTCAGACTGTAGGAATATTTTATTTTCCCTGTGAAAGATCATTCTTATTTTGCTGAAATATAAAACATGAACAAAACTTGAGACACTAACCATATGATAATCTTGTTTAATTGCACTAGTAAAATATGAAAAAGTTTAAACTAATTGTCACTTAAGTTCTTCAAGAAAAAAATTGTCAGATATGGTGGCAGGAATGTCAGCTTCTGGACCAGGTTGCTCAGGGTCCCAGCCAACCTGGCATTGAATACCTCTGGCCTTGGGGCATCCGCAACTTCTCTGAGAAACTTGTTTCCTTCTTCTTAATTTAAAATCATTCCCCCTTGCCTTATCACTGTCTGCCCATACAAAAAGTCTTTATCTTTTTTCTATAAGCTCTTTTTAGGTACCGGAAGGCTGCTATAAGGTCTCTCCAAAGCCTTCTATCGTCCAGTCAGAATATACCCAGCTTTCTCAGCCTATCTTCACAGGAGAGGTGCTCCAGCTGTCTGATCATCTTCATGGCTTTTATCTGGACCCACTCCAGCAGATCCATGTCCTTTTGATTCCAGGGGTCCCAGAGCTGGATGCAGAGCTCCAATTGGTGTCTCACAAGGACAGAGCAGAGGGGCAGAATCACCTTCCTCAACTGCTGTCCACCCTCTTGTGATGCTGCCCAGGACATGATTGGCAGGTTTGGTTCTTTCTTTTGTTTTCTTCTTTCCCTTTAAAACTTCCAAAGAAGAATGAAGAGAAGAGGAAGCAAAAGGGATGTAGGAAAGGAGGAAGAGAGGCAGGAAGAGAGGGAAAACGACAAGAAGTCAGGGAGAGGAGAACATAGTATAATCAGAATTTCCTGAGGGATTGGACAAATTCTGTATTTATCTCAGTGTCCTACTACATGTATTTATCAGTAGGATTTTCTGAACATTATGCAAGTGGTGTGAAAACTTCTGCTCATACACTTGGTGACACACATTAATTTTTTCTTTGTTTTTTTTTTTTTTTTTTTTGGGTGAATGGTTGGGAGGGGAATATATATTTTGAAAAAAAGAGGAGGAAAGTTAACACAAGATATTATATTTGTGGAAGCTTCTCTTGCCACACAAACATGAGCCTTCCAGGCATTTGCATTTAAACTACAGAAGAAACCAGTGTCTGATTAGCTTTGCATATGTTGTAAGCATTTCACATTATCTCCCATTCTGACTTTTTAGAAATGCACAACACCTGGAGAGAAATATTGAACTATAAATCAGTAATTTCAGCAGGATCCTAATCAGATCCTCATTGTGTAAGCTCTATTTTTTTTCATTTTATATTTATTAAAAAATTGGCTTTTTACATTTTTTTCCATTTCCATATAACATTATTCGTTGTATAGAAATGAAAGCTGCAAAGAAATAGCAAGCCAAGTGCACAGAAGCCAAAGAGTCATTTCCCTGGCAAGGGAGATCATTCAAGAGCATTTGGAATAGCTCCTTTTTCCTGCTCATGTTTCTTTTTTTTCTTGTTTAATGGTTTTCCAGCCAAAGAACAGAATGATAAGTAGCTGGCTTGAATTTTTTTAAGAGCTCTATGACAGCAACGGTGAAAGCTTTATTGCTGTGTGGCCACAGTCACAAAAAAATCCTTCAGTGTTTGGACTGTAATAGAAATAGTTATTGCTACAAGATATTTTAAACCCAGCATTATTAAGTATGCAGAAATTTTAGAAACTTTACTGCAAAAAATGCCAGAGGATTGGACACAGAGTTTGGAATTGTGGCATTGAAACAAACTGGCAGGGGCTGTGCTGTTCTACTTTCATGTTGCTTTCACCAAAGCTGTCTGAGTATTTTGCATGTCCCTGTAATTTACAAAGATATAAATAACTAAATCCAGTAAGGGATTTAAACTTTTTTTTTTCCTAAGTCCAATGTTGTGATCTAAATTCCCTATGTTGCTCACTACTGACTACTAGGGGTATTTAAGCTCTTTTTTATTGCCTGTGATGGAATTAAGCTTTTCACCTGTCCACAATAGGGGTTAATCTTGATAGGCATCATACTGCTTAAGATCTGTCATGAAGCTGAACCTGATGGACCAAAATTATCAAAAGGGTCAATTTCACAAAAATGCTATAGAACATAGAATGGTTTTGGCTGGAAAGGACCTTCAAAGATTATCCCTTTTGCCATGGGCAGGGACATTTTTCACTATAGTATGTTCTACAAACACCCAATGTGGTCTGAAACACTGCATGGTGGTGGAATTGATGACTTCTCTAGATAATGTGTCCCACTGTCTCCCCATGCTTATTGTAATTTATTTCTTTTTGGGTGCAATCCAAACCTACCCTCTTTCATTTTTAAACCCTTACCTCTTGTTCTGTTACTACAGGCCCTGGTAAAACAATTGTCCCTATACAATTTTCCAACAGGCCCCTTTAGGAACTGGAAAGCTGCTATAAGGTCTTCCTGGAGCCTTTTCTTCTCCAGACTGAACAGCCCCACCACTCATCTTGCTTTCATATGAGAGGTGCTTCAGTCCTCTGATCATTTTTGTGGCCCTTCTTTGGAGGGAGAAAATCACCTCCCTCAACCTTCCAGCCACGCTTCTTCTGATGCAGCCCAGAACACAGGTGGCTCTCTGGGCTGCAGGCACACACGTACAATTCCTCATCCACAGCGCGGCCGCATTTCTCTTCACAGAGAAAAGCAAGGCACAACTTCCCAAGGATATTTCTGGGAATAGCAGTGAGGAACCTCAAAGAAAGAAAAAACAGTTTTTATCTCAATTGCTGCTCCTTCTCCTGTTCACAAGTGGAATGCATTGTGGAAGATCATTTACCTGAAGGAAATGGTAATTGGATTCTGGTATGAGTGTTTTGATTCATTGACCAATTGAATCCATGTGTGTGTGTGTTGGGACTGTCGACTGACAGTCACAAGATTCTGGTCAGTTGAGTTGGAGTTGAGTGCTTGTGCAGATTCAGTTTAGATGTAGTGTAATATAGTATAGAATAATATAATATAATACAATATAATGAAGTAATTAATTAGCCTGCTGATACCATGGAATCAGATGCATCATTTCTCCCTTCATGGGGTTGCTCTGTTTTCCTGATACACCAGCATTCCCAAGGGCCTCAGGGTTGTTTTCAATCCATTCATATCTCAGTCTGGATTGATAATGAGGATTTCACTGCAGAACTTTTCATTTGGCCTTTTTGAGCTCCTTGAGGGTGCACAGGCCCACTTCTCAAGCCATTCAAGGTCCCACTGGATGGCATCACTTGCCTACAGCGTGCTGACTGCACCACACAACTTGGTGTTGTCAGCACATTTGCTGAGAATCAAGACACTCTATGGCACTGATGAATATGTTAAATAATGCTTGTGCTGCTGCAGAGTCTTATAGGAAACCTCTCATTTCTGGTTTCCACTTGGACATTGAGTCATTGACTGTAACTCTTGGATGCAAAAATCCAACCAATTCCATATTCATCTATTAGTTTACCCATCAAATCCATATGCCTCTGATTTAGTGGCAGGTTTATTGAGGGAGGCCTTTTCAAATGGTCTTTATCAATCCCGGTAAATGTTATCTGCAGGTATTTCCACTGATGCAGTCACTCTATTTATTGTAGAAATGTATTAGGTAAAATTTATTCCTGAAGAAGCCATGTTGACTGTCCCTGATCACTTCCCTATCTTCCTTTGACATACTCCATTATCTTCCTGGACACTGAGGTGAGTCTGACTGGATGGTACTTCCCAGGAGCATCCTTATCACACTTTTTAAAATAAATATTAGTAGTCCCTCTTTTCCAGTCACTGGGGACTTCTATATGAAAATCTCATTGACACTGGAATGCATATCGACCAAAAGTTAGCTCAGATAATGGACTTAGGATTTGCTTTTATTGATGGGTGAATCTAAATATAATTCATGTCCAAGCTGAGCACTTGGACTTTTTTGACTTAGGGGCTTCTTTCACCAGCTTATCCTGAGCAGGACAAGAGAGGAAGGGTTCTGTGTCTACCATATACATTTTATATTTGAATCCTTGGGAACTGAAGAATCTGCCTATTACTGAAGAATCTAAGGATATTGCTTGCCTTCTGAGGCCTTTACCTTGCTGTTTGAGGTCTTGTTCTGCCCTAATGTAATTTAGAGTTGAAAAAGCTAACTTAAATCACAGGTGTTATAAGATAGTATAGATAAAGAACTTTGATACAGATGGCCTAGATTTCAACAGAAGTGTACATAAAAGAAGTGTATTGATAACTCAGTACTCTTCACAAACCTTGTACAGCAGTGTACACTCAGTACTTGTGGGAGCATTAAGGTGTTTCAGAAAGAAAATCAAAAATGCTAATAAAGATCTAGAGCAATTCAAAATAAAATGTTAGGGACAAATCTTCATTTTAATCTTCAACACTTGGTTGCTCAAATTTCAGATTCTCTGAACTGAAAATTAGTTTTTGAAACAGAAATGCTGACACTTGGAAAGAAGAGAAAATATAGAAAAGATAGACTATTTCTCTTTTAGAAACAGCCTTCCCAACTCTTCAGGAACTTTTTATTGGCAAAACAAAGCGTGGCCCAAATTTTCATCTTATCTTGACAAAAGTTTTCTCCCATTTCTGTTTTTTCAAGAACATTGCATCTGCCCTTCCCCACAGTACTTTAGCTTAAGATGGATCAGAGATACTCAAAAATCATGTCTGCTAAAGATGTGTACCTACAAAAATGAACAAGTTTTCCAGGAAGAAAACTTGTCCTGTTTGTCCTCTGTGCATAGGACAAACAAATACTCAGTTCCAGCCTTGAAACCTGAAGTGTATTTGTATTTTATTCAATGTCTGTGTATTGCAGAATTCATGGACTTAGATTGAAGTCTCTGCCCTTCAGATGAATAGCTTCTTTACCTTTCTTTACCTTTCTCTTTTTCCAATCCTGGATGAATCTTGTTTCATTTTATTTGCCCTCATGGCAAGTCTTCAAGAAGAGAGATAAAGAACAGCCGTAAATGGTTACTGACTAACCTGAAATGTAGTTGTTAAGACATGTTATTGTGAGGTTGAAAATGGAATTTTAAACTTTTCAGATAGCAACCTTATATCCAGGGGTGAATGAACTAAACACTAGAACCCATCATTCTTATCTTAAAAGAAACATGAAGACTGTATTTAGGATGGCACTTGGAGCTGTTAAGGCCAGTTGACTGGAGTTACAACCTCAAGATGAGTCAATATAGAAAGTGACACTTCTTGCTTTACAGTTGTGGCTGAATTCCTGTTCACCATATCACCTGCTGAAATCTCAGAATGCTGAGCTGTTGTGTTTACTTCTTGCCAGATATAATATAAGAAACCCATACATCTGTCACAGACCTCTGTGATCCATTTGGAGGGATAAGCATTAAAAAGTTACGTGCTTGCAATCTCAGAATGTGGGACCTCTCATCTTCTAGTAGCCCTAGTCCAAAGTCATTTACTTTCTCTGAACCAGAAGACTTTTGCTTATATTTTTCTGCTTTTGTCTTTTGTCTGTCTAATCACAGGCAAATTTTTCTTTGATCCAGGCACCTCATGTTCAGTATGGTAAGGATAATTATCCTGCAATTATTTCAGGTAGGCAGACACTAACAACCCTAATTATTATTGTAGAAACAGTTGGCAGAAATAGAGGATGAGGCCATTCAAGAGGGAGAAGAAAAATATCTTTCTGGGCCAAGCTGTTAGGTTAAAGGTGCTGTACAGTCTATGGTGGGCAGACACCTTAATGTTTATTTTCCTGTTGATTTCTTCTTCGACATTATGTAAGGTATTCTTAGAGTAAAGCCCTTAATTAGAAGTATAGAATATATATTTCTGAAAAGACAAGAACCAGAAGAATGAAGAACTGTCCCCCTTTGGGTGCAGCCGAGGTTGATGAATATCTAAGGAAACACAAGGTGCACAATTAATAAAGAGACCTGGTTACTGGCAGTGGGTAATATACTTGAATAAAGCATAGGAATTTGCTGAGGGGTCTTGCTTAAGTTGTTGGTGTGTGTTCTGAATAAGTCAGTCAGACTGCCCTCTGATCCAGCAAGGCTGAGCAGTGAAGGGTCCCCAGCCTGGCTGGGTACAAGGGTCTTTTCTTTCCTGGGGTAAGAATAGACAAATAAAACAGTAAGTAATAAATTTCCTCTTTTTCATGTACAGATAGACCTCTCAGTGGAGAAAAACGTCACACAAAGACTTATGGTCAATGTCCTGATGCCCAAGTGGAGACCAGTGAGGCATTTTTCAGGGGTTTTATTGGAACCAATTGTGTTTTGGACCACTCAGTGACATGAACAGTGGGATCAAGTGCACCCTCAGCGAGTTTGCTGGCAATATCAAGGTGTATGCTGCAGCTGATGTGCTGGAAGGAAGGGATTCCATCTAAGGGGACCTTGACAGGCTTGAGAGGTGGACCCATGGAAACCTCATAAAGTTCAACAAGGCCAAGTGCAATGTCTACACCAGCATCAGGGGAATCTCCCATATCAATAATAATTGAGAGGTGAATGGACCGAGAGAAACCCTAGGGAGTAGTTCTTGGGGATACTGGTGGATGAAGAGTTGGACATGAGACAGGAATGAGTGCCTGCAGCTCAGAAAGACAACTGCATTAAAACAAAGGTGACATTTAGGTCAAGGAAGGTGATTTGTCCTCTGTACTCTGCTCAGGGAGACACCAGCTGCAGTCCTGCATCCAGCGTTGGCTCCTCCAACATAGAGGACATGGACCCCTTGGATTGCATCCAGAGGGGTGCCATGAAAATAAACAGAGGGCTGGAACACCTCTTTTGTGAAGGCAGGGTGGGAAAGCTGGGGTTGTTCAGCCTGGAGAAAAGAAGGCTTAAGGGAGACCTTATGGGAGTTTTCCAGTTCCTAAAGGGACCTAGAGGAAAATGCAGAGGGACTTTTACCAGGGCATTTTATCCGGACAAGGGGGAAAGGCTTTTACCTAAACAAGAATAGGTTTATGTCAGATGTCAGGAAGTTCTTTACTGTGAGGGTGGTTAAATGCTGGACCAGGTTGCTAGAGAAGTTCTGGATGTCCCATCCTTGGAGAAGTTTGCAAGGCCATGTTGGATGGGATTTTGGTCAACTTGGTCTAATGGAAGTTGCCCCTGCCCACGGCAGGAGCAGGTAAAGTAGGTGATCTTAAATGTGCCTTCCAAACCAAGTGTTCTATAAATTATTTATTAAGTTTCCTAAGGAAAGAAAAAAAAATAAAACAAACTGTATCCACTGCTCTGTAAAGTGCAAGCAGGAATTATATGGCAGAGAAATTATTTTAATTTTTTGAATTCCTCTCAAATTTTAAAATTTTATAATAATTATACATTTTTATGAATGCACAGGTAGTATGCATTAAGCTTCTTTTTTTTTTTTTCCATACTCTGGTAATATTGGACCTCATAGAGCTATTTACCAGTACTGTTAAGAAAGATTCTGTATCATAATATCATTCTTTTATCCTATTCATATGGGTGAATGCAATTCTCTTTTAAGCTAGATTTCAAATTTATTTTTGATGTAACCCTGGAATAAAATATGTCTGCCATTTAAAAAAAATAAATATATATTGAGTGAATAATCACATAAAATAAAATAAAACATAATGATACAACACTGATATGATATTAAGCACATAGTCTCTTACCTTCTTATTGCCAATCTGTTTTTGTCAAACTTAACTACCAAGTCGATGCTACTACTCCACAGGAGTTGAAGTGGTGTTGAACACAGGCTTTTGAAAGCACACACATCTCATAAGGTAGAAAATAGTAAGGATTTGGATATGTTTAAAGTTCCACATGTCCAGAACCTGAGCCTCTGAATTTATAGAAAATATGTATATTCAAGCCTCATGTTCTTCTCCTTCTGGTTGTTTACTTCTTTTTTTTAAGAAACAGAAAGCAATTGAAATTTATTTTAAAGTGGAACTGTAGGCGATGCTCCATTTCTGTATCCAGGTAAGGTTCACATCCAACACATATGGCATATTGTCACTTCTCCATACTGGTCTAGACTCATCCCTGACTAAGAATTGGGATGAAGCTACTTTTGACATATCCTGTTTAAGCTCTTCTATCAGACAGAACATAGAATTATTATTTTTAAGATATATTTGAAGGACATATTAGCCAATCCTTGCCTAGAGAATAGACAGTAGAAAATTTGAATCTGTGTCTTAAGCACTGAACATAAACTCTCCAAGTGTTCCAATCAGTAGACCATTTTCAGGGCAGTTGTAATAAACAGAAGACAAATAAACTCAGAAGTTACTACCTCCATATTCTCAAACAATATTAAAAGGACAGGTGCTGTAGCTGAATTCATGAGGGTTTGATTCAATATTTTGTTCATGAACACTGAAGATATTTTGCATCTAATAGACTTTATACCCCAGAGACAGTTAGTCTACATAACATAATTTCTGGATCTCAGCAGAGCTTGAGCACATAATTCTGGGCAGCTGATCTTAAGAAAAAAAAAAAAAAAAGGTGAAAGTATATTTTCTTGAAATTGTGGAAAATACACGTTTTTGTTCAGTCCAAAGAATTTTAATATTTTCTGTGTCAGCAAACTCTGAACAGTTTCTTGGTTTCAATTTTATTGTTTCTATATTACAGTTCTAAGGGAAAAAAAAAAAAAAAAAGCATGAAATATGACACCAGCAGAGAAAAGGATCTAGCAGCAGAGGGTGAAGTGTGGGCCAGATAAGTGGACAATAAGGCGGATGTAAAACTGGTCAAACTTCCAGACTTGCAAGAATTATAATGAGCACCATGAAAGTTCAGCTGGAGACCAGTCACCAGCAGCATGCCTTAGGGGTAAATACTGGCTCCAAATGAATGGATGAAGCACCAAGCTTCATGAATTACCTCAGTGACTGAGAAGAGCACAGCCTCAGAAAGTTTGCAGACAATACAACACTAGAAGGAGTTAATGACTAATCAGCTGATTGTTCTGCCATTTAGAGGGATCCTGACACACTGAAGAAATGGCCAGAGAACAATATCATCTAGTTCAACAAATGGAAATCACTGGAGATTGTCAAGATGCCATTAGACAGACAGGTAGATAATGTCATCAAGCCTATCCTTCCCAAAAAAAGATTGGACTAGATGATCTTTCAAGATCCTGGACCATTTTATGATTTGATGACATGCAATATCATGTACCTGATCAGAAATGCTGACACGCACATATTCTTTGTTAGTCACTGAATTATCCATGAGACACCTGTTTGCTCTTCTATCACAGAAGAAAAACAGCTGCATCAACAGAAATGTTGCCAGCACCTTAAGGGAAGTGATCCCTCCTCTGTTCAGCACTGGTGAGACACATCTGGATTGCTGAGTGCAGTTCTGGGCTTCCCAGTACAAAAGAGATGTGGACTTACAGAATAAGTTAATGACAAGCCACAAATATGATCAAGGTTTTGGAGTGTGAGATAAAAGGAAAGGGTGAGGAAACTGGATTGATTCAGCCTTGGGAAGATTATGTTCAGGGATGTCTTATCAAATTTTATAAATAGCTGGTGATAAGGAATAAAGATGAGGAAATCAAACTCACTTGAGTGATACTTATTGAGAAGACAAAGGAAATATGTACAAATGGAAATACAGGAAATTCCATTTCTATGAAACAAAATATTTCTGCAAAGATGATAACATACTGTAACAGCTTGCTCAGAGAAATTGTATAGTCTACATTCCTGGAGATGTGGAACAAATACACTGCAGCTGGACACAGACGTAAAGCATCTATTCTAGCTGATCCTGCTTCAAGGAAAGGTGTTGGACTACGTGACCTCCAGAGGTTTCTTCCAATCTCAAAGATTTTGTGAAAATAGAACATCAGGTTTTACCTTAGTTACGCATTAAACAATCTCCCTAACAAGTTTCAGTAACTCTGTTCAACTCTATTTACAAGTGGACAGCTGTTTATAAGGAACAGGTAACTTTCCAATACTTTTTTTCCACAAAATTAATTTTTCAGATGATTTGCTTCTCCATACTATTTTTTCCAACAGTGAAATCAGAGTACCTGCCTCAATACTTCAGTCCTCATGAAGTTCACTAATTCTTTATGGAGTGCAACACCATCACCTCTTGATCACATTGTAGTAACTGAAGTCTAACAAATGAACAGGAAAACTCAGAGTGTAAAGATTTTTCATGTTAAAACCAAAAATGGCTGCATGTTTCACCCACCAATACTGTGCTTTTATTACATCTTTTCTTCAAGTGTTGTGCCATAACCTAAATGGTTATATGAAGTATTACATTCATAGAATATTGTAAAAATATTGTTTAGGGAAAATAGTGGAATACAATGTATAAAAAAATCCCACATGTAACCTGTGTGCATTCTGATGGCCTGTTCTTGTAAAGTGTACAGCTGAAGTTGTTAGTATATCTAATGGATTAGTGCTTTCAGTTTTCTGCACATAATAAAACTTGTTTAATGTGGCATGACAGCTGAGCTTTCTTGCAAGTATATTTTGAAGAATAAGATATGCTCCTTTGCCCCTCATTTTGAATTGCTCCCAAATTCAACTTCTCTTCAGGAATAGGAACTAATTACTATGCTGGTATTTTTTCAGTTTCCTTAGCATCTGTCTGGTTCTCTTAAAATATCCCAAAGGTATTTACCACTTCCAGACTTTGCATCATTTCCTCAGTTCCTGGCAGGACTTTCTTTAAGACTTAGCCCCTAAACACTACTTGGTAATGTTTCATGAGTTTTTCATTCGCTCTTTGGCATGTTAAGACCTTAATTATTTCCCTATGAACTTTTGGCATAGGTCCAGATGCTGAGAAAAGAAACAGCAAGCTCACCTAAACAACACCTCTAATTGAGAAGCAGCAGTATGAAAAGAGGCAACTGGCTTTTGTGCAGTAACTCTCTCTTAGGAAACTGTAGTGAGGTGAATTCTGCTTACAGTTATGACATTGCCACCCTAGTAAGAAATGAGTTTGATCTAAAAATATTTGCATCAGAAAGACTGTGTTTGCAGTCTCATCAGCTGGTGCAAAATATGACACAGTAATAAACAGGTAAGTATGATGACCTTAAAACATTGTGCAGGAGTCTGATAATTCATTCATTTTTTTCATATATTTAAAAAAATGAATTTTACCTGGCTATTGTGTTAATGTACAGGAAAAAGGAAATGAGCTTGAGATACCAAGGTTTATAACTAAAACTATGTTAGTTGTGCACATGCAGTCTTGTTCAGCCTTAATTTATATCACCAGCAGCAAAAATGGAAGACAAAGAAGATGTAAAAACATGATTCTTTTCTTGGTTCTGTGGATAGGTGTTCTCTTTGAAGGGAGAAAATCTGAAAATTTTAAAGTGGCATGGGCTACAATAATTTTGTTTGTGTGGCTTTATGTGGTCCACCTGCTGTGTATCTCCTTGGGCCACAGGAAGACAACCTGTGTCTCTGTGGTCTTCATCATAGGCTGTAAGGGAATCTAAGCTCCAGTGCCTGGAGCACCTCCTCTTCCTGGTTTTCACTCACTTGGGTGTCTGCAGGGTTCTTTCTCTCATGTGTTCTCACTTTTCTGCAACAGCTTCTGTGCAGTGGATTTTTACCCTTTCTTAGATAATTTATCACAGACGTTACCAATGCCATTGATGGGCTCAGCTTTGGTCAGTGTGAGGTCCTTAAAGCTGCCTGGAGCTGCTCTGTCTGCCATGGGGGTTAGCTTCTGGTGTCTTCTCCTAGAAACAACTTCTGCATCTCACCTGCTACCAAAACCTTGGCAAGCCAGTCCCATACAGCATATTTGAAATTTCTCTCAGAAACAGAGAGACTTTGATAAGAGCTATAATCTGAATTGTCCATGATAATAAACTGATGCAAAAATCAGTTTCCATATAATTATTTTTCCTCTGCAGGTCTACCTTTAGCTCAATATGAAGCCCTAGAAATACAGAAGTCGGTATCACAGTGCTATACTGGGACTTCTCATTTTTCATAAACATTAATCTGGGAAAAGTTAAGATTCAGGTTATTATGGAAAAAAAAGCTTTAATTTCTACTGCAACATCCAAACACCATCACAACAGTTTTGCTGCCAAACTGCCATAGAGAAAGCTACAGCTGTTACCTCTAACAGTAATTATATGAATATTACATATTATGCATTTCCACATAATTTTATGAAAATTGACCTAGATAAAAATCACATAGGATTTGGTGTAAGGTTATTCTAAGCATCTTTTCAGACTAAATAAACTATTTGTGAAAGCAGACATTAAATCCAGCCCCACATCTATCTCCCCACAAATGGATAATTTATACAATTTTATTCATGAAATACAGCATATTTATAAAAATTTATTTCTTATAAAAAAAGTAAAATCTCCACTGACAATCAATATTGTTTTTCTTCTTGGGAAATTTCTACACACACTCAGATGATCTCATAGCAGTGAACAAATTAGGAAAAAAAATGAGTCTCACCACTGTTGAAGGCAGCATTAAGTATGACTTCCTACATCTCTCCTGTTAATGGCAGCTGTGTGAATACCATGAAGAACAACAGGAAATATTTCCCACAGCTGATTATTGTTATCAACCTGCTATCACACATAAATACAGAAAATTAAACCAACTCTATTAACTTCTGGTACCACTATTAGACTGAAAATGTAACTGAAGACGATATAACAAATAATCACCTATACATTTTTGTCTATTAAACATATTCAAAATTCTGTTATTTCCTAAGCATTTAATTATACCAGTCTACCAGCGGTTGGATTGGACTATTGACGCTTTGATATACATAAAAGTAAAATGCTTCTACCTGAGATATTATCGTAAGTCTCTTCACAATCAATTAAAAGGAAAAAAAGTCTTTTAGGGCATAAAGGACTTATTGGAATCCTCTACCTTAGAATAAACTTTTATTTAAATTTCAGGTTTTTAAAATTATGTCAGACAAGTGGTATGTAATAGATAACGATAATTTAATTGCAAACACATGCTTATGTTTAAGTTTAAATAAAACCAAAAAATCCCAATAAAATTATACTAAACAGTTATGCTTCCATAAACATGTATAATTTCAATTAAAGATAGATAGTGATATTTTAAAACAGGCTAGAACCAAATATCTAGGACATGGAATACCTATTTCAACAGATTCTTCTAGGGCTAATTAATCAGTCATTAACTTAGTAAGCAAAAGAACTAAGTGTTTGTTGGATGTGGAAAGACCTTTATCCCAAAGACAGTTCATGTTAATAATCTTCTGCCTTGTTCCCATTAGAATTCATGAGCTCAAGTGGAGTTGGAGAGATTTGGATATCTGAGGTCAGCATAAAATAAAGCCAGAAAACTCCAGAAAGTATCCTAGCTTTTAGAACTCTCTAGGAAAAGCTGTAGGTGTTTTTAAAATAGAAATTAAAATTAGGTGACTAAGACTTTGTAAAAAGATACCTATGTATACTCTGATTAACACTGTGCAGTCTCAACTCTTCACTCTGGTAAGCCATTGACTGCTACATATTTTAGCTGAAAGTACAGTGGTTAAATGCTGATGTAGGCAAAGCAAAAGAAGTCTCTGAAAGCCCATTAGTGACCACCTTAGAATAAACTTTTATTTAAATTTCAGGTTTTTAAAATTATCTCAGACAAGTGGTATGTAATAGATAACGATAATTCAATTGCAAACACATGCTTATGTTTAAGTTTAAATAAAACCAAAAAATCCCAATAAAATTATACTAAACAGTTATGCTTCCATAAACATGTATAATTTCAATTAAAGATAGATAGTGATATTTTAAAACAGGCTAGAACCAAATATCTAGGACATGGAATACCTATTTCAACAGATTCTTCTAGGGCTAATTAATCAGTCATTAACTTAGTAAGCAAAAGAACTAAGTGTTTGTTGGATGTGGAAAGACCTTTATCCCAAAGACAGTACATGTTAATAATCTTCTGCCTTGTTCCCATTAGAATTCATGAGCTCAAGTGGAGTTGGAGAGATTTGGATATCTGAGGTCAGCATAAAATAAAGCCAGAAAACTCCAGAAAGTATCCTAGCTTTTAGAACTCTCTAGGAAAAGCTGTAGGTGTTTTTAAAATAGAAATTAAAATTAGGTGACTAAGACTTTGTAAAAAGATACCTATGTATACACTGATTAACACTGTGCAGTCTCATCTCTGATTAACACTGTGCAGTCTCAACTCTTCACTCTGGTAAGCCATTGACTGCTACATATTTTAGCTGAAAGTACAGTGGTTAAATGCTGATGTAGGCAAAGCAAAAGAAGTCTCTGAAAGCCCATTAGTGACCTAAGGGTTCTGAACAGATATCACAGAAGCTGGTATTAGCTTCTACAGAAGAACTACTGAAGTCCTGACACACATTTATCTCAGAAGATACAGGTAGAGAAGCAAAATATGGCCCTCTTAATCAGATGTTTAGTACACAAATATGTTTATAGATGAACTTCATTTGCAACCTGATTCTACTATTGACATATTAAAGCTATATTTCCTCCTATATTTCCTACAATAAGAAATGTACTAGTTAAAAAGATAAGGTCCACTTTGGAGAAGCTTTGAAGGATGTGAAGATGTGTATACTATCTATTTTTCTGAAACTGCTTTGTACTATTATATTCTTCTGAGTAAAAATTAGACTTCTTATCTATGAATGCACAACCAAACAATTAGGGTAGAACCATTCTTATGCTTTTCCTCTCTCCATTACGCTTCTTTGCCTAGTCAAAACTTAATTATTCATGCAAATAGAAAGAATGAATATTTTCCAACACATAATTATAGCTGTTTTCACTGCAAAAATTTCTGAGATCATTTTTGATGTGCATTGCAAAAAAAGAAACAAAACAGTCCAGATTTATGCTAAGTGCACTTCTTTAAATATTCAGATGAACATTCATAGAGATTGCTTTGCAAGGGATTCTCTAGAGAAGCTGATTTCAAAGCACATTGAGCTCAATAGAGGACAAAAAAAAAGCAGCTATTTGGATCAGGCCCTACATTCTCTATTTTTTCATAATGCATTGTTCTGCTTACCAGAAAAAAAGTCACAGGGCAGAACAAGCTAGGAACCCTGCAGTCTGTTCACTGACAGGATTTATATTAACAGATGCTACCAGCAAGGAGAAGCTACAAGAGGAATTAGGACAGGTTAACATCTAATGCTCTGGAACAATATAACAAGCTAAGGAAGATTTTATTTTATCCTACTCCTATTTTACTGAAATATGCAAGTGAAGTGTCAAAGGACTCCTAAAAAAGATTACATTTAATTGCATGAATATGCACCCATACTTGGAAAAGTGTCACACTCATTTTCCTCAGCTGTCCATCCTAAAAGCACATGACAGCACGCTCTTAAAATCTCAGGTTGAGAACTGTTTGAGTTATGAGTTCAGACTATTAGCTGAAATCTTCTGGTTTAAACATTCAAAGTATGAATTAAAGAGTACTTCCAAAAAAAAAAAAAATTAAAAATCTGGGGATGTCTGGCATTCACAAAAGATTTCCCTGTTTCTCTGTCCCATCCTTTCTCTGTCACATCCTGAGCTGTTAAGGTGAAGACTAAATTGCAGAGCCATTTTTCTTAGCCTCTCTAGGATTTAGCCAAAGTGCACATATTGATTTTGTTTTGTACTCCCACCCAAAATATTTGTTTATAAAGATTTGTTCTTTGTTTTTTTGACAAAGAACATCTATAAATGTTCACAATATCATGTTTGGTTTCATGAACATAAAAAAAAAAAAATTCTACCAAATTTATGCTAAAACCTTTTTTGAAAAAGTTAGTGTGCATTGCAGTAAAGAAATGCGAATGTTAATGTACCATTCTTTCCAGAAGATGTGCTCTTCCTGTGACACCTCTGGGAAGATATACTCCAGTCTTGGGGAAAAAAAGTGAGTTTTCTTTCTTGTGCCTATTAGTTAAATTTTATGTGGTCCCTTCAATATTTGTCCTAGTTACTTCATCCTTTTCTCTTGGAAATTTCACTGCAATTTAAAGAAGGGGAGGTGATTGAGAGATGGGTCTGAAAGAAAAGTTACAAATAAATACGTGCTTTCTTGTTACTGAAAAAGGACCAAAAATCTTCCACATCTGGTGAAGACAATAGGTTTCTCATTTCATTCTTGAATTATTTCTCATTTGATTATTAGACAGGATGTTTAGCCTCATCTTTTAAGCTGTCAAGAGCTTTTTTTAAAAATCATGATTGAAATGTGCTCTTAATTTGCTCTCATCTACTACTCTCTCAGAACCTTATATTGGACAGCTTGCAGTGTCAATTTATTTTTCCATAAATGGATGTTACAAATATGTTTGTTGAAAGACTGCAGACAAAGGACTGAGATCAGCCACACAATTGAAATCATCTGGCAGCAAAGAGAATCTATAGTGGATGAACTATGACCAGGTAGCTTCCATCTGTGGTGCCTAATAAAGACAGAGGGCAATCAAGAGTCATCCTGGTGGTGTTTCACTTATTATTTGGACAAAAGATAAAAAATAATATGGGTTCAGGTATAGAAATACAAAATATGCTGATATTGCTAATCATGTCTTTATTTTATTTCCTTTTTAAATTTAGTGTGGTAGTAGAGAGTATTCTATTAGTAGCACTAATTGTGAACATGTTTCTTGATTAATTTTTTTAGTCAAAGTAATATGCCTACAAATCTATAAACTTTCTTTGGATTCAGGTTACATAATACCCACAAAAATATCCAATGGTGTCTCTGAAGCTTCTTAAAGAAATTTAAAATGCCTATAAGACACTCAAAAATTGTTGATCTACATAGCAGTCTAATTCCACTAGAAAAGTGCTCCTTACAACCCAAAACATTCTCCAGACTTTTAATATTATAAACTTGTAGTCATTAAAAACCTGATGTATTGCCTACCTGTTTACAAGCTCTGTAATACAGCAGTTTAACACAAACAAATGTTTTTCAAATTGTTTTTCATTTAAAAACAAATATACAGGAAAATTAATATATATGTATTAATGTATGGGGAGAGCAATAAATATTTCATGTAGTAGGGCCAGTTTACTTCTGACAAGCAAGTAGCCCAATATTTTCTACAAAATTGTAGGTTGCCTTTTTATGGCACTCATTTGTGATTCCCATTTAATAAAGCATAGGATTAACTTTCCCATGAGCTGAATCACCTGGCAAAACATGCCTCATGGCCTACAGTAAGTACAGTAAAAACCTTTTCACAATAATTTTTATGGTGCTAGTTGTTT
Source organism: Emberiza elegans (assembly GCA_024865655.1). Lineage (NCBI taxonomy): Eukaryota > Metazoa > Chordata > Aves > Passeriformes > Fringillidae > Emberiza > Emberiza elegans. Next base: position 31,711,854 of record JALJVW010003023.1, on the reverse strand, counting down.
TGTACTTATGATTTGTATAATTTTTTTTTTTATACTTCTTTAACTAATAGAGGTACACATAGCACCATCTAGAGATATAAAAGCAAAATTTTTAGATGAATCACTATCAGACAAGCAGCATACAAGATGACTTCACAATTTATAACTACTACTCATACTATATTTTCAGATGACAAGCTGAAAGAAAATCCACACCTTCCTAAAAAATGCAAACACTTCTCTAATGTGGATTCCCTGCATGACTTTTCCAGAAATATACTGACTGAGCAGCTTCTGAGTATAATTTGTGTTCTATGGCAAATTACTAAGATAATGAGTAGATTATGCAGTATTTAATGACATTCTTAAAAGCTCCTCATGCTGAGTAGAAATATTAAATATCTCTTAAATAATATGTAGGATAAACACAGAAAATCAGACTGGCAATAATTATTATGTAGTGTTGCTCCACTTAAGAAAGCAATCACTTAAACTGCTCTAAGGTCTATGAATATGCAGCCAGGCACAGAGAAAAAAGATCCTGTGGCTGAAGGCTAACCAACTTGCACTACAAGCAATACTCAGACATCTAATTTTGTTCAGTGAAGGAATTAATCACTTGCATCTTTATAAAACATGTCTAAATCTTCTGTACAATAACAGTAATTTTGGCTCTTGAAGAAGACTATTTGCTTTATCTTTTACTGAGGTTAGTGGATTGATGCAAATGCTAAAGAGGAGAAAGGAGTTTTTCATGACATTATGTCTGCGAAAGAATGAGGACAAAAAAAAACAGACAGTCACTTTCTTTTCATCCCTTTGACTGCTAATTTTCTTATGTGAGGAGTTACTTCAGCCAGGATATTTCAGAATAACCCTTCAAATGGAAGAAAACTAAACCTCTTAAAAAAAAAAAAAACCCCCACAATGTTATATATATATATAATTATAACATTTTACCTTTAGGCTAAGGTGATATTTTGAATCCTACTGCTGTGACAAAATGTTTCAAACTGTGTTAAATCAAAAAGAAAATGTAGAGTAAATTTATTTTTAATATCATATTACAATAGTCTCCAAGTCCTTTTATATTGGTATACAAACAAAAGTAAATGCAATTAAATTAGTGACATTATATGATTGTAAAATGAGCACACTGGAAGCAGCATTAGACTCTAGAGTATTTACAGGGAGAAAACCTATATTGAAATTTCAATTATAATAAAACTATTAAAATTATTCAATATATTGTAACAATACTGATAAGAGTTAATGACAGTATTTCTCTAAGACAGCAGCTATCTCCTGAAAGCAAGTGATAATAAAAGAAACTTGCCAGAAGAGCTGACAAGTGATAGTTGAAGTGTATATGAAGGTCAGATAGATTACCAATTTTTTAAAATGTATTACTTCAAGACTCTCCTTTTTGTGAAATATGATAGTCTTAGGAATATGTTATTGACACAGGATCACACCTCACAGTGCTGGCAATTGGTGAGCAGCAGTGCTTTGGAAGGAAAGTTGTTATCATCCTTACTTCATTACTTGCAATGTTTTTTCAGGCTATATACCTGAAAGTCATTTACTTTCCAATTTTTTAATCTTTGACCCTAATTTCATGAGATTACTTGGATTCTCATGGATAGCTTTCAGTCGTTAGTAAGATCATGGAACTGATTTAGAAAAGATTGGGAATAAGTAAAGCAAAATTTTATTTATCTAGAGCTAGATATTCTGATTTTGGTTCAAGTAGTTTGGGACATACCTCTGAGAACAAAAAATTACTAAAATTGATGTAAAAAAACTGCAACATAATCTAGTTTAGGATATTGGTTACTCACATAGGCTTTTATTCAAGGAGAAAAACAACTCCAAAGAGCAATCCAGGTATTCTTTTAAACTGGGTAGGATAAGTAATCTTCTGGAAGAGTCAGGTCCAGTCTGTAACATTTCCACTGCTCTCCTCTCTCTATCAAGGAGTGCAGATCAACTGTTTATATTGCACACCTTGACTGCAGTCAAGGCAATTGCACTTTTATCAGACTCATGATTTTTCATCACATTGTTTTTCATGAAGGCACTAAAACATAAAGTTGTACTAAGTTGGTCTCCACTAGATTTAATGAACATTATCTGTTGTTTTCATTAGGAAAAAATATAGAGTCCTGTAGGGTGGAGGTTTGCAACAAAAGTGCCTTGAGATTAAAAAAAACCCAAGAGGTATTATATTAAGTATGTATTTTTCTTTAAAATTTGTAAGCTAAAAGCACTGAGGAATTAGTTTTCTTAAATGGCAAATGCAAGCATAGCAAAAACATCTCTAGCTTTTTTTTTTTTTAAGTGAATTCTAAATAGATGGGAAAAAAATTTGAAATAGCATTATTACTTTTTATAAAAAATGCAAATTAAAGATCACTGAAATATGGACTGTGTTATTTTTGAGATCTATAGGTTGATCACATGCAGTAAATACTAGGAAATCTAATTAAAAGGTGCAAAAAGTGTTTTTTCTAATAATCTGTCTTATGATTTTCAGCAATCAAATACAACAAAGAATATAAATAAAAGTTACTCTTTGACCTCCCTTTGGAGTGCAGAATTGTTGTGTACAGAACATATCAGTATGCAGCTACAGCAGGCCTCATTAGTTTGCCATCTGCCGTGGTGGATAGATGCTAAAATGTTGTTATTGTGAGGTTCATTGAGCAGTAAAATTATAATATTTTTTAAAAATGTATTTTAAGTTAAAATCCCTTGAAAGAAAACAGCTGCTGAATGATGACTGAGGCTGTGATCCCATTAAAATAAAGGACATCAAACAAATAGAAGAAATTTTAAAGCAGTTATATCAGCCTTAGTTCCTTCATCCTGTAAGAATAAGTGAGAGAACCTTTTCAATATGTTCATATCTATTCCACAAAGTAATATTTAAATGGCACATGAGATACTATGTTTTATATTCGTTATTTCATTTCTAGCATGTCTTTAGTGGTTCCTCCCATTTCAGACTAATATATCGTTCCCTAGAGATTTTTTGTCAAAATAAAATGTAATCATGCTAAAAAAAAAATTTAAAATATCTGAATGTTATAGAGTTAACATAGCTGCTTTTAATAGGTTTTTCATATATTGTATTTTTAGTAAACTGTTCTTGCCAAATTATAAATTCAATGATAATATGTAATAAACTTAAGTAAAAATATACTTTCTTGTCTGTCTCCTTCTGTATCTTTACAGAAAAGTAAAAATATTACTTTTCCTTAAAAAAAAATAGAAATAGTATTCAAATCTCTGCTGGACTCCTTTCTTCTTGTAATTAGCATGCACTATTCCCTACTATGTTATCATGGAATCACAGGGTCGCAGAATATGTCCCGAGTTGGAAGGGACCTGCAAGGACTGAGTCCAGCTCCTGGCCCTGCCCAGAATACCTCAAGAATCATGCCATGTGTTGGAGAGCATCGTCCAAGTGCTTGAACTCCCTCCGTCAGGCTTGGTGCAGTGACCACATCAGGGAACCAGTAATAATTTCTGAAATGAGCACCAATTATAGTCTTATATTGTCAAGCAATGGCTAGGTCAGCCACGCCACTCCCCTCCTGCACTAAAAAGTCATTCAGAGTCTGGGAATGGCACGTCTGTCTCCATAACAAAGCTGAATGAAAGCTGCTGCTGGCCTTCTGGGGCAAGTTTCTTCCCCATTGTTAGACATTGCTGCTAGCCATGTTTCACTGCTCTGACAACTATTCCTCACTCCTTCTCTCCCACAAACTCCTGATAACATTCTCCACAGTGACACAATTGGTTTGCTAGGCATTTCTCACCTGTTGCTCTTATTTGGAACTTTAGTAGGCTGTCATAGTCTACTGCCTGTTCTGACCAACATCTCCAATATTGCTGAGCGCCCCTCTTAAACTGTGGAATGGGCATCATTTGCAATATTAGGATTTTTGAACCAACACACATGAATTGATTTGTAATGGCTCAAACAGGTTCAGAAATTAATTTGAAAACTTAAATGGAAACTAGAATATTACAGGATTCTATTATGACTTCAAATGTTGAGAATATAATTATAGGCAAGTTTTACAAATATATAGTACCATTTATTCATCTTCATAGAACAAAATACATCTAATTGCTAAAGAGAAGGGTGTCCTAAAAAAATGGAGAAAGAAGAATATTGTTATTGACTTCAGTTAGACTAGTTCTTATCACCAGTCTTACATATTAGCTAAAAAGACTAATGCATTTCTATAGACACTCATCACTGAACACGATGGGCTTAGGGGCTCTAACAGAACTCAGTACTAAGAAAGAAAATTGAACATGAGTATGATGTGACCTGTGAATTGATCTATTCATGATTTTCCAGATACTTTATTTCATTTTTATCATCTGGAAATGGATGAAATAGTAGGTTTTTATGGTGACTTATATGGAAACTACTAACTATAGTTTTGTGTGACATAATTGTAATTTATTAGCTAGGTAATTTACAAGTCAATACAATCTTAGTAGCTTAGATCTTATGAGTTACTGTGACAATGTGTCATTATTTACACCAGAAGTAGTGACTTGATGTACTTACACACACTGTAACTGTTTATGGATAAGAGCATAAAATCTTTTAAAAGTATAATAAATAACAAGAATTGTCAAAGTGTATCTCACACTTTTAATGCAGCAGTACCTTAGAAATTTAACTATTTAAGTTAGAAAGTGTGTGGAATATAAAACTGAAATTAAATACTCAGCAAGTTAAAATATGCAATAACTTAATTAAAAATTTTAATATCTTAAAGTACAACCCTGATCACAATTATAGAGTCACCATAATGCCACCATAGCATTCAAAGAAAATAAAATTGTATCCTAAATTTTATAATGTGATACAGACTAAGAACAGAAATTTAATGTACAATTTTGGTACTTTCTAAAAAAATACAACACTTGTTTTAGACATTTAAAAAATCTTAACAAATACAGAATGAATTATGGTAACTGTCTTAAAAAGCTTACTTTGTAATTTAAAATTAATATTTAAGAAGCGTGTTCAAGAGATGAAAGACTGAGAAGGGAAAATGATAGAGCAAAAGCAGAGCAACTTCTTGATTGACTGTCTTTAGTGCCATGAATTTTCATTAAGTTTGGAATAGAAGTAACCTATGACAAAAGTATGGTAACTGCCGAGTCCATCTCTACCTCTTTCATTATCATCTATTCTCAGATATTTTTCAAGGTAAAGTCCTTTTGTCATCATGGTGAAGTTTTGTTGCCAGGGGAATCTGTCCATAATGGGCTGGTGCTGCTCAGGGGGAGTAGGACCAAACAAGGTTAAAGCAGTATATGGCAAATCTGATCCATCTTGTAAGTAGCCAGAATTCAAGAAAGGCAATCGCTGCAGCTTTGTAAACAATGCATGCTCCTGAGGGCAGCGTGGATCTGTATCATTACTTCCTATATTGGTGCTGATCATTTGCCACGGTCAGAGGTTCACAGAGGAGCAGCCTCTATTTTTGCAGTATAAAAGAATTCAGCCCTACTTCTAGGATACAAGATGTAAACACGTGTGCATGAATAGCACCTCTTCAAACTGCTACTCAAGGATATTGGCTTTTAAAAAAAGTTGTGTGTCCATCCTCTTTAAAATGCATCATATTTGCACTAATACTGATTGAAGCTAGACAAAATATTATACTTGACTACAGCAAATATAAGCTATAGTATGAATTCTCCATAGTTACAAAAGCATTCAGAAGAAAAAATATATATTGCCATACTTGAACAAACCTATATTCTCCATAAAAGTTGTTTTGTCACTAATGATGAAAAAGTAACAAGACAGGTAACAAGACATATTTTCTTAACACATGTATATTTTCTCAGTTTAGTTTCTCCATAAATGTCCACAGGTTTTAATATTAGATTGTCCTATTCCCTTTTTAAACCTTTACACCTGCCTTGACATCTTTCGGCTTACCTGGAAGAAGAGTTTCAGACGGATATAGTTGATGCATGTTTTCAAGCTTGCAAAGGTAGAGAGCCTCTATAATTTATTCTGTAAATTATGTTGCTTACTGTAAATTACCTTACTTATTGTAAGGTAAATATCCTTTTGTTGGGTGCCAGGCAAGGAGAAGAAGAAAGGGAGAAGGAATGAGTTGGAAGCTTCTTAATTGCAAACTGCCAAGAAATATTTTATCTTTGAATGGATGGAAAATATGCAATAGTAACAAGGCAAAGTTTGAAAGGAAAGGTCATATCTTTCATTACTCTATGCAGCATAGTTTCCAACACCTAGGCTTCCCCAGTCTGCTAGCTCCTCCAAGTCTGATAAGAAGGCCACAGTTTTAAACTAAATACTGGGGAGAAAAAGCCAACCTGTATATTATTATTGTCTTTCTGATTCATAGAGCTATATGAAATTTTCCTTTTATGCCTCAGCAGTTTTTAATTTTGCTCTTTCAATTTCCTAAATTGTATTTAATATCACTATGCTCCGTGTTGTTTACTGTGCATATTTCCCCTGTTAACTATTCAGGTTTGTAATTTGTTGATATTTTTTATGTTTGGCTTATGGCAACCTTAGAAAAGTCATGGCACTTACTGAGATTCTGTCACTGTCAGTAAAGGGTTGCTTTTGTCATTAACACTTTTGAAATTTAGAAGTGACATTGAAATGCCTGGTGTTTCTCTTGCATATTTTAATGGAGGTATGTAACATATCTACATCATCTATATCTTTTTATATCAGTATCATGTCCCCATTATATTCTTTATTAAAATCTAATTTATGAGAAGTATATCCTAAGGATAGCACCAGGTGAGTATAGTAATTTAAATCCAGAATTAGAGATTTCTGTCACAGCCAGTCCAATTCATGAGCTGAGTCTTTTGCAAAATGCTATAGTATGACCAGGCTGTATTCCTAGACTTTTAGATTCCAGAAATAATTTTTGTTCAGAATGTGTCTAGTGTTCCCATTTAACATCTCTGTTATTTTTCTTTTTTTTTCTTTTTTTTTTTTTTTTTTACACAATCTGGGGAGGGGGGTATATTTATCAAGGAAAATATGGTTTTTGTAAAAGACAAAAAATAATTAGTCTGATAGCTGTGTTTTCCATTAAACAATACATGTGCTACATGAGATTAATACAAAGAGTTCGCAGAATTAAATTCAGATTTTGATCTAAATATAAGGAAGAAGAAGAATAGATGAGGAAATCTTTGTTTCTGACATCATTTTATCAAAGTAACTCTTTGAATCCTGGTGGACTAAGATGAAAATTTGTTGATCCCTAAAAAGTAGAATTTACAGGCATGTAACACAACTTGAATTAACCAAAGTGAGCTATAAAGTGCACAAAGGAAAAGAGTTCCCAAAAAATAACATCTCAGACACCTCTGCCCACTTGTTTTAGTGGTGACCACTGTAGTCATAAATGGTTGAATGATAGCAAACAAGTTAACTTACAGAATACCATTGCAGCAGAAAATAAATACATCTGTATGCTTTCAAACTAAAACATATGAGAAAAAAAAGAAGATACTCAAACTGAAAAAATGCCACTGAAAAAAGCAAATTATTTCAGTCTAATTAGAGGTAGCATACCACCTCCAATTAAGAAGCATACTGTAACAGTTTACTACCAGTGGTACATACATATTTTGTAACACTCTGAATGGCATAGGCAAACACAATATAAACATATTTTACAGAGGAAGTGAGATGTAAAAAAGCATGTGCAGTTCTACATAGCAGGTATCCAAGTGACAGAAAAGCAGTGAGTTGCCAGACAAAACACAAGTTCAGGGCCATGTCAGTAGGCAGAACTTGCTTATACCCAAAGTAAAGGGACCAGAGAGAAACCCTTCTTTTTGGGAGAGGGACAAAATCATAAAAAACCCAAGCACCACCCAAAACCAGAATTGGACAAGAAATATGGCAAGCTTGTTTTAATTCCCACTTCTTGTGTCATAGAGCTTTCAAGCCTGGTCACCTGGATCTGTGCAACTAAGAGCCACCATGGACCAGAACCATTACAGCTTTCTGTACAGCTACAGAGAAGTGAGGTGTTAGTGAATAAATTTAGTGATTTTTTTTGTACTCAGCAATGTTAGGCTTTTGCAACTGTATGTCATGTGTAACCTATTAAAATAGTGATGTTCTTGAGTTATCATAAGAGGCAGAAATAAAAATGCTTGCATAACTTATGAATCTGGTGAATCAGAGAATTAGAAACAGCAAATATTCATTTCACAAAGACTCAGGATCCCTTTTTTCTATGACACACAAAGAAAGATTTAATCCACAAACAGATCAAAGGTCATATTTAACAGCACTGCTTATTAGAAAGAGGCCTGTAAAGTTTTTTAAAATTCTTTTGCTAATTGACACTTTACTCTTCCTTTGCCAAATAAGGGAAGCTAAGATGGGTAACTGTTTAAAGTTATAGCTATTCATTTCCAAAGTATGCACTATTTTGAAGAAAAGCTGAAAAGCCTACTTAGTGATGAAGTTCAACACTTTCATGTATGCTGAATAGAAAAGAGAGTATCTCACCTTTCAAAAGCTAAATAAATATTTAAATCAGCTAAATATTCAGAAAAAGGCAACCTCTTCAGTCATTCTTTTAACCAAATATCACATTCAAATAAGTATACCTCCCTCTTTTTTACTTTTCACATGAGCTGATGCATTCACCTGTTAATACTTCTTTTTCAGTCTTAACTTCTATTCTTGTTCTTGTTTTTGTTAGCTTCAGAAGTCCAGGGACTATTGTTATATACACTCAGACATTTTAAAATTTGAAGCTTTATAATTTTTACCTTGTTTTAGTTTTGCTTAGTTATATTGAATTGTGTCTTAGGCATCCCCTTTATGATATAACCATGAGGATTTGTGTCTCCTAAAACTTTGTGGTTTCTGGCAGACTGAATAATTCATTGATACTACAGTCTTCATGTCTTCCTATTCAGACTTTTTGTCATAATTGTTCCAAATCCATGTCAAAGTCAGTACCTATATTACATTCATTCCACTGCCCTTTTCGCCCAACTTCATGAAATTCCCTGAAATAATACTTAATCCATTATATTAATAGTAAGTAACTTAAGGATATTATTTTCTTTTATAGTACTTGAAATATTCCTATATGTCACTTGGTTCACATGAATATTCCACAAATTAAACAAATGAAAAATAAAAAATTAATTGGTGTGAGGTAGAAGTTCTACAACATGCAGAGATGGGAATTTTTTGCAACTGCAACATTGTATTACAAGGGCAAGCAAAGTCAGGATAGAAGTTATAAAAAATAATGTGGGTAAACAAGCTTCAGTAGTAATATACTTTGTGATAGATAAAGAAACAAAAACAATTATTTAGATACTTCAGAGAAAAAGAGAAGATAAAAGGAAAGGTAAAGGCTCTAATTATCAGAAAGGAAATACACTGGAGGGGATAAAAACTAGAATTTGTAAGTACTTGCTCTGCTTCAGTTCACTCAAAAGGACTCTAGTGTAAAATGATTAATTATGCTGGGAGTAGATGAAGAACATAAGAGAACAGACATCAACACTGTTAAAGAGCAAATGTGAAAATACCTGGACCAAATTAATGTTTTGAATCTGTAGGGTCAGATTAAATCCATCAGAGAGTGCTAAAGGAATTAGTCAATGAACTTTCATAGCCAATGGCAAGTGCTTTTAGAGAACTCCAAGGAGATCCTGGAACTGCAGATTAGTAACTTCACATTAATTATAGGAAAAAAAATCAGCTAAAACAAGATGCAACGTGAATAAAAGTAATTTTTATAAGTGCTGGAATGATGTTTAAGGCACAGAGCAAAATAAATGTTAGAGTTTAAAATGAGCTTATAAAACAGGCAGAAGAAAATTTGTTAGTATGATTTCTCCTGCCTAATAAACTTATTGTCTAGAAACCTAGACACAATCTAGGATGCTTTTCCCTGCCTTTTTTCTGACTCATCTCTTTATAGATTAGAACGTTACACTCACCAGCTTTTGCCTAATCTGTGTTGATTATTATTATAAAATCCATCATAAAGTAATAGAAGCAATGAAAAAAAAAAAAAAAAAACAACAAAACCCGAAGACTTACATGGGTTTGTGGATTTGTGGATGAAAAGCAGGTTCCATTTTTTCCTCAATGGTATTAGAAATTTTAGAAGACATGAGCACTGAAGTAGTATTGTGTAGTTGAATTATGAATCACTGAGAACAAAAGCTGTAGATGCTTTTCAGCTTTTAGTAGCATGCACTGTGAAAGCCAAATTTTAGTTCTTTCTGGCCAACAAGATCCAAAATTTCTAATACTTGAAAATGAAAATTTGGGTTTGTGACTGCTCATGCTTCTTACATAAGTAAATCACAAGGTGGCTTCTAGACTAAATATTATTGATTAGAATTTGGAGATTTTGCAGGGACTTTATCTTTTAAACAGTTTATTTACTGGTATATTGATTTTAAAACATATGTGAGACATTTGCTTGGATGGCATCTATGAAGGGCATAGACCAAGATGGTATTTTCTGTCAGAGAATAAAGTGTGTCAGAGAAAGAAGAATGAAAGAGCAAGATTTTGATGCAAGTAAGAATGTTGGAAGATTACCTATCAAAAAAAGTGTTGCACTGGGTATTTAGGACTGATAGTAGAGAGCAGATGGATTTTGAAAACGGAGCAGACGGATTTTTCATTGACATGAGAGGAGAGCTGTCAAAGTACCAGCTGTGTCTGAGAAGGAAGGACAACCAATTAATTGTCTGTGCCCTTTTTGGGTGCATGTCAAGTTTTGCTATCCTTTATTTACAGAGGCTCAATTCCTTGACAATCCACAGAGGAAGGCAGTCTAAAAGAATTTGGGATATTCTACATCTGGTACAACAAAGCAGTTTTCTACCCACATAGGTGGAGACAAACAGAGAGTGAATGGTGAGCTGGACTATATGAACTTTTGCTGGGTATTTCCCACAAGACATAATCAGATAATTAAGCTGAAGTTTAATTAAGCTACATTCTTCATATCTTGCTTTTCCTTCTGAATTTGCAGGGTGTGCATGTTTTCTAGTAGACCATGAGACACAATACTAGCCTGCACTTTCCAGACAAACCACACACACTGTGTCATTATTGTCTGGAAACTACTACATAAATTGTCAATATCTAACAACAATCATCATTAAGGCTGCAAATTATTTCAGTGTGATGACTCCCCACACAATGTAGTTCAGGACAATAGACACTGGTTTTCTTGGAAAGGTGGTGCTTATGAATGGAAAAGCTGAATGGAATAACAAGGAATGTGAAGTGGAATAGAATTATATCACATTGTCACCTTTCTAGAGCCAATTATATAGTTCAGTGAAGCAAAAATTAAACAACTAAAAATCTATTGGGGAAAATAATAGTGTAGAAAGGTGGTAACTAAAGTTTCATGTAAAGGCCAAACACTACTATGAGTTCGAGCCAAAGTTTTCTCAAAATTCCTTATTCCTTCTATGCAGATCTACTATAAAAATAAGATAGGATGCTACAATTGTAAAAGTACTTCTAAGACCATTTTGAGTGGCACATGAAGCACATACCTGAATAGTGTTTTAGTACAGATAAGGAGTGTATTTTTTGAGGAAATCTGACAGAAGGCCCCCTGTATAAAATACCTGTATTAGCAAATAGTGTGTGACACCATGAATCAGTAAAACTCAGCAAAGCAGAGTAGTTGCAGCTGAGAATCTAATGCTAATATTACAAATACTTTGGAAATTTTAACTTGAAGGTTGCTGAAGGTCATAGAGGTTTTTAAATTAGATCCAGTCTTGCCCTGTGAAGTGAAAGTTTGTTAGCAATGCACTTTCAATATAAAGGAACAGACTGTGATTTCTGATGATGGAAACTGTGGCTATGATGATAATCAAAGCTCAGTAAATGGACAGCCATTTCAAAAGTGCATTGCTGGTTCAAATTAAAAACATTATGGTCATGTACTTTTAGTGCACTTCAGTCTGCAACAGTGGGCAGTGTCACAGCACATGACATGAATTTGTTTTCAATTAAACTGAACTGAAGGTGTTGTACAGCAGCCTACTGCATGCACTCCAGCTGCAAATAGGTAATAAATACAGAGGACAAAAATAGAGCAATATCCAAAGTAAAAAACAAATCAAAACACAGAAAAGCCTAGACTTACGACTATATCATGAATATCACACCTTGTTCCTAATGTCTCACTTTTCTGAGATCCTGTATAATTATTCCTCAGCACTTGCTGGAGTAAGGATGTTTTCTCAACCTAAAAACAGTATGTTGCAAAACACACAAAGATATTTCAAAATATTATCCTACCAGAAGAACCAGATTAGAGAAATCTTCAAAACATGGAATAAAAACATTTTTTCTAATTACAGCATGTTTTCAGTGTGACAGGGATTAGGATGATTTAAGGTTCAGGAAAACAGCACACACTGCTTTGTCCTTACTGATACATAAAGGTGCACTAGGCCCAGAAACAGGTGACACTGGCTTATGCAGAAATCATTTAAACTAGACTCCTTTCTGACATGTTGCCTTCTCCACAGATGTTTGGAGTCAAGATATAATACAAGCCAGATGACACTTCAGAAGAATTGATGACTGGGATCACTGTACAGTTTTACTTTAAGGAAGAGATGCTGAGGGATTCCGAGATCTAAATTCCCAGGTTCAGGGAATGGTTTCAGTTGATTGTAGCCTGACAATAGTGATTTTTTTTCCCATTATTAGTAAAAGGCCATGAGCTTTGTACTAACATAATGATGCAAGTTCTTCTCTGGACTTGCTTGTCTTTTGTTGATTTTAGCTTGTTTTAATAATTCTTTAGGCATGAGGTCACTGTTGTCCATTTGGTTTACATTAAAATCTGCAAATGCCATCTATATTGAAGGCCTGAAAAACTGAAAAAAACTTTTAACAGCAAACAACAGTCCTTTCTGTCAACTTAGTTTGGGAAACACTATTGTACTGGTTTCAATTTTTATCTGTGAGAACTTGAGAAGGAAAACGTGTGTGATATGAAAACATCTCCCTGAAAAAGAGAAGGTATTATTCTTGCTTAATGAAAAAGGAGGAAGAAGTGCTAGACACCACAGGACAGATGAAACTACTTCTCAAATTCTTTTGTAATTCTGGATTGGGAATTATTCTTACTCTTATCCTGTTTAATGGAAAGGTCTGGCCACTCTAAAAAAAAATACATGTAGAAATTATAATAAGCAATGAAGACTAGGGACTTAACCTTTTATGAGTAGAAAAAAATACCTTTTATGTCAACAAAAGTGAAGGAATATGATGCTATGTGCTTTAAAGGAAAGTACATATATGAGTAAATTTTGAAGCAATATATGCTAAATGCATTTAGTTGTGATTTTTAAATTAATATAAAAACATAGATATTTTTCTGGTATGTGACCCAACAGCAACTTCAGGTATGGAAACTCAGACAATGCTATCTCTAGGAAGAGCTTCATAAAATAAAAGCAATTAAAATAAAAGCTCCATATTTTTCTTTTTAGACCTGCAGTTCTAAAAAGACTAGGTTAATGTTGGCTTATGCCTACAATGCATGTAAGTATGTAATTTAAAAAAAAGGAAGGGAATCCTTATTGATATATAACTTTAAGCTAATTTTTTTCTCAAAACTTCTCAGCAGGATAGGGGAATGGGTAAGAAGCACAGGTAGAGATTTGAACAGGTCCAATTACTGGTGAATGGTTTTATCTTAGAGAAATCTCTGATCATTGCATGCTGTTATTAATTCTGTCCTGAGACTTATAGTTACCCGCATTCATTGCACCAATGAAAATTTTAATACTGAATGTAGGGCTCCACTTAAGAGGAGCAAATTCAGTAACTACAGCATCTGGAATGCAGCTAAGCACCAGGATGCAAGACTAGATTCAATCAGCGGGTATTCTAAACATCTTAAAAACTCCACTGACAGGTGAATGTAGAAATTGAAAAGGGAATTTATCTAGCTAGGGATGAAACTGGAATATTTATTTTCTTTGATGATGAACTAATGAAGCAGTTTGTACATTCTTTGGAAAATTTGTTCTGTTTTATTGTTCTCATTTTTTCCCTTGTGTATCTGGTACAAGACTGTCATGACTGAAACTGAAAGAATAATTTTGAATTTCTTATAGTTGTGCATGGTTGAAATGCCTTTTTAGTTATGTTGTTGTTGCTGTTTCTTTTAGAGTCTTTTTAATTTGTTTATGCTGCTGCATCTGACATGGATAACTGGTCTATGCTTTTCCATGTCTTTGCATTGCATTCTGATAACTACACTGCTGTCAGATAAGCCAAGAGGTTTCAGCATACTGAAAGCACTACTTGCTTCATCACTATAGATCTAAGGATGTAAATTGTTAAAATTTAAAGCAATTTGTTTGTATAAGAACAATTTTCCTACTTCTTATATAACTATATAGGCTTGATTTTTGACAGTAATAAAATTAAAGAAAAATGCTTGTGGCTCTTGTTTCTAATGCATAGTATTTTTTGCATTTTTTTTACTTCCCCCAAAAAACTTTCTTAGGTTGCATACCTGCACACACTCAAAAGGAGCACAAGGACACAATGGAAGGCAGAGAAATCCCAAGAACCACATCAGGAAAAGAATGCTCAAGAGACGCTTAACCCTGGTATCCAGAGGTAACTCTCATGTCCTGAGCCAAAAGGAATGAGTCTGCCATCATTTTACAGAATGAGTGGGAGCCAGTAACTTGGGGATTTGGGACATCTGTAGGGGCAGAACATTTGAGGAATATACTACAATTATTATGGAATGTTTAGAGAAAGGTAAAAAAGGAAGGGAACGGGAGGAATCTCATTGGTTCAGGGAAGAACAAACATGGGAAAATAGAGGACCAAGGGTATAAAAGGGGGTGACTGAAGTAAGCAGATTGCTAATCATACACTTGTCTGGCCACACTCCATGCCTGAGCAGCAGTATGTTCCAACAACTCATTAAATTCCATATCTAGTTATATTCCTGGTCAAACACCTCTCTCATCTGTGTGCACATGTATGTATGGAGCACCTGGAGTTAGACCAGTGGCCAAGGGCTTGAGTGCTGTTGGTGCCAGCACCTGGAATGAGTGCAGGTGTGCAGGTAAGCCTGTGGACACTGGCAAAAATCCAGCTGGGCTAGCCAGGAAGTAGTTGGGAAGGCCTGGGAGCCAGGGGAAGTTGCAAATTTGTTTTGTTTTTTGTCTTTTTAAGACTGATACTACAGATGAGTCTGTGTATGGTGTGTGTGTGCTCAGCCTTGCTACTGTTTAGACCTGTGCACCTGGAGCTGCAGCAACTTCACCTCTGCCAGATGGCTGGATTTGATCTCTCCCTAACAAACACATGATTTTCTAACACCACATGTGGTCTAGGATTTGCAAGAAGAGGGAAATGGACAACAATCCACCATGGATAATTGATTTTTCAAATGTAGAGCCTTTACAATTTACCAATTGTCCATAATGAAATTGTGATTTTTGCAAATTGTTGTTGTATTTGAAAAATATTTAAACTTTAAAATGAACACATTTAATATTTTAAAGTTCACCGTTTAAAGTAATTACTTTGGGGTTTTTGTCATTTGATTTTTTCTTTAATTTCTTGAGAATACAAATACATGTTTTTACATTGCTGACTTTCATTAGACAATTTTAATACTATTGAGCCATTTAGCTAGATCTAACAAATTGACCAAAGCAAATATATGATATATCTGATTCATTACATACAACTTGCTATATTTTTCTCTGCTGCTTCATAGCACAATATAGTGTTCAATGACTGTCACTGAACTCCCTTAAAATGAAATTAATTTTGTCACAGACATACTTTTTTGCATCACAAAATAAGTCTGAGAACATGAAATTAATTTTCTACCAAGATTCACACCATCAAAATATTTTCCTAAATGAGAATAAAATTAGATAGTGTGGTACAGACAAATAGAATTAATATGTGATTAAACTTTGACAGCACTTTAAGCATATTTTTCTCTCTACTCACTCAGATACAATTACTATAATACTTCCTGTTAAAATCATATTTCATTTTATTTTCATGTTTTAAAGACCATTGTTCTGATTGTATATGACTTCTGATTGAACACAGCAGTAAGACTCATATTTAAAGCATTTTTTTAATGTTCTTAGGAACATAAAATGCTGTCAGTTGTACCACAGTTAAATTTTCCACCTGAGCAAATCTACTGAGGGAGTGTGGTGGTTTTAATGAAGCTATTCCACAGTAGCTGAAGCCTGCTCCAGAACTAAAACTGGCTCCTTCACTAGAATTAATGTGGTGCACATTTTCACTGAATAGTATTTAGGAATTGTATTTACAAGTTCTGAATAGTATTTAGAAATTCTGTTCCAATTTATTTCTTTGTTTAAAACATCACTTTGAACTCTTGATGTTAAACATAAAGAGCACAACACACCACAAAACACTAATAAAACACACAGACAGAAATTCCCCACCCCAAACTTCCCCAACCTAAGCAAACAAACACAACAAACAAACAAGCAAACCCAAACAACAAAACTCCTAGACCCTATTTTGCACATCCCAGCACCAGGGTTGGCTTCTAAGGTCACAACCAAAATACCAGTTGGGTTTCTTTAGTCATTTACATCACATTATCTGAATGATACTGTGATACCTGTGATACCTGATTATCTGAATTAAAAAGATAACACCTTTTGTCCAAATTCATGAGAACTTTCACAATATTCATATTATTGTGAGGAAGGCAAAGTAATATTTTTCCTTTTAGTTCACTTGACATTCCCAGGGGGCAGCAGGATTGGGTTGCTCTGGAAAGGCTCAGCATCAGGAGCCAAGAGTGGCAGCAAGGCAAGCAGGGCTGTGCCCTCAGCAACAGCAGCACAGACCCCCAGCACTGAACAAGAGCCCAGCAGGTCTGGTGGTGTCGGTCAGGTTCAACCACCAGCCTCTGACAGCCAGACAAGACTGCAGCCATGAGGGGCAAGGTTAACACAGGTAGTCATGTCAACATGTCAGGATCACCATTCAAGCTCAAGTACAACTCCAGAGTAGAGGGAGGAGGGGGACCAGATCCACACAAGGCTTCTCACAGCTCATTCTCACTCTTTAAACATAAATCTGATCCATGGTTACACAGGAGTGTCATATTATAGCTAAACTTTTCCACCAGCAGCTAAATCCCTGTGGGAGAGGAGAATGCGAATGAGTCTGTTGCTGCACTCAAGGCCTGGCAGATATTTTGAAAAGAAAATAAGATTAAATGGAATACCAGCATCCACCAAGAAGCTATCATAAAAGAAAACACAACCGCAAAGAAGCCTAGAAACTCATCACTTCTACTCTCCCAAATTCTGGGGATCATTTAATGATGTGATGTAGCAATGTTCCAAAAGTTGTTGTTGAGAGGAAATGTCTTGCAGGTTCTGCTACAAATACTAAACCACTTCATTTGCATTGGAAACAAATCAAAGTGCCTCTAGATATCCCTTGGATGGTTGTAATGAGGGTTGCCCTCACCAGGAGTTTCAATCAAAATATTGTTGCTGATTTCCCTAGATCCACTGGGAAAATCTTGCCTTTGCATCACCATGACTTGGAGATAGAAGAAAGACTTCTGGGAAGGTGAGAAAGATTGATGCTCCTAAGAGTTCATGTAGAACTATTATTATTGAATTTTTCTTATTAACTTCCTTAGTAAGAAATTTTAAAATAAAACTTAATATGTTCTTTTGGTATTTTCACCCTAAAACCACCGCATTTGAGTCCAGCTAACCTAAAGAATGTGTATCTTTGGAGTCATACGTTTTTAGTGGCAAACTATTCATCCATCACCTGGTTCAGATTTAGGGAAGTGAGGAGCTGAGATGTCAGGAAGCCATGTGCTCATAAAGTAGTGTGTTGCTTGGGAATTTTTTAACATGTAGCATCTTTTCTCAAGAAAAAATTCTCATTAGGTGCTGTGGGAGAAGGAAGCAAAGAGGCAACTCATATCTCTAGACAATCCCCAAATTTTTTTCAGACATTATTTATGATGTATACAAAAGAAAAAAAAAAATCACCACTCATGGTTAATTCCTTTGTTTAAACCAACCATTTAAAAATGTATGCTTAGACCAGTAATACATTAATCACGTATTTGAAAAGGAAAAGAAACAGACTGAAAATAAAAGCTATTTATGAAATCTTTATTTACTTGCTTAAGCACAATTTAACTCATATTTTGCTTTATTTAATCTAATGCATCATTATTATTATTTATTAGGAGGAAGATATTATAAATGGAAATTTGCCTGCAAATAAACGAATGCCTAGTTATGGCAATGTGCAATTGAATCAGTTCTAACTGGCTTACATTTATTGTGTCTCATAATTTTTTAGTAGAAATAAATAGTATTTTTAAAGTTTTTGAACTCGAAAAAGAATAAAGTATTTATGCAAAAATTGTCTCAGTATTTAAAGACATCCAGCACAACCTTCAACAAGCTGAAAAAACTAGAAGAGCTCTGAAGATATGCTTATGGTCTTGATCCATATATCCTGCTTTATAAACAAAAACCTGCCCCTTTAATCAATTGCTGCATGCTTCTCTAATAAATACTTGCATAAATTAATAAACTTTATAAACTCCTTGAAACAATAACCAAGCATTTTAAATACAATTCTACTATTAACATATTAATCTATTAAAAAACTCCACACCTGATTCTATGGTATGGACTATAAATCTAACCAGAAATGTAAATATTTTGAAAGAACTGGTTTGCTTTTTAGTTATGCTCTTTATAGCGATTCAAACAGAAATTAAGTAAATCCACCACAAGAGAAATATGTCTCCATAAAAATGCAGAGTTAAAATGATGAATTAGATTCTTATTGTTTCCTGTCATAAGATGAAACATGAGAAATTTATACGTGTACTACTACCACTAATAATAATAATGTCAACTCCCCAGTAATTATTCTAATAATACAGGTTAAATACTTATTGTTTCCAAGAAATAAAGAAGAAAGCACCATAAAACTTTCAATGTCAAGATATATGATTAAAAAGCAATTATTACCTGTATTAAGAGGTCTGAATGTTTTAATTTGATGGATATTTTATTTCTTTATCTTCCCAGTTGCTTTGTTTGCAATAGTAATTGAATGAAATATCTGAAGCAAATATCTAGTCATTTTGCTTTAAATTACTGTCTTTATTAACCATTATATTTTAATCTGTTTTGTTTTCTGTGTATAACATCCACTGAATAACTTCTTATTATATAAAACAATTTTTTTTGCATATAAAAACTCATTAACATGAAAGTGTACGTCTGTGGAAGAGTTTGTTATGAACATTAAGAGTGTAATGGTATATCCTGAGAAACTCATGATAGGTAATGAAGGATGGATGTAGTCAAGAAATAAGTAATTTTCTCATATTGATTTTATGCATGTCTTTCAAATAAAATAGCAAATTATGAGAGAGGAGCAAACAGTTTAGTTCTCAGGACTGAGATACTATTTCTACTATAGCATTACATGAAGCTGCATGAATGTTTTAAAAATTAATTAAATTCAACTATTTAATTTAGATAAAATGTTTATTGTACACTTAATACATATCCTTTAAAATTAATTTTAAAATGTTTAAAAGTAATACCAACCTAATCTATTTTCCTCATAAATAACTCAACCGTGCCAGCAACAAACAAGTTCCTTTGCTCTGTAATTGATAAATTAAACTTTTAAAGACTTTTAGGATTCAACTGTTGTTTAACAAAATAACTGTAGTGGGTTGATTTGGTATCAATAATTGCCAAAAAATAATTAACTTGTTAATTGTCATTTATTTTAGTATAGTGGTAGTTATCTAGTCAATTGCTAATTAAAATACTTAAACCACTCCTTTCAATTTATACAAATGAGATTATACTTTTATTACTTACTTCATTTTTAGATAATGATAGGGCAAGTAAATTTATGTCCCTTATTTATTGAACCTCAGCAATGACAACTGGTATTTTATTAGCAGTGAGACATCCTTTTATCAAGAGCACATTAATGATGTGAATTTGGCAACACGTACTTTTAAATGGAGGTCCACCTCTTGTATATGGTCGTGGCAACTGATTTGTCTTGCCCTTCCCTTCCCTTCCCTTCCCTTCCCTTCCCTTCCCTTCCCTTCCCTTCCCTTCCCTTCCTTCCCTTCCTTCCTTCCCTTCCCTTCCTTCCCTTCCTTTCCCTTCCTTCCCTTCCCTTCCCTTCCCTTCCCTTCCCTTCCCTTCCCTTCCCTTCCCTTCCCTTCCTTCTCCTCCCTTCCCTTCCCTTCCTTCTCCTTCCCTTCCCTTCCCTTCTCTTCTTTGAGAAGTATGTATGTCTTGACAGCAGACTTTCATAAACAGCAAAAAAATATTAAAGCACTGAAACTGCTGTTGAAGTGGTCTGAAGTTACTTTGAATTGTGGCATGCAGAGGTCATTTATGACACAGTCATACTTTACAATGTGTATGGCATTAGCAACTAAAAGTTAGAAGAAACTGCCAGCACTTTTAACCAACATAAATAGGATCCAGGCTTAAACTTTGATTTTATTGACATAAATATCCATTATAACAGGTGAAAATTTCATTCTGAATAAGTGCATATTAAAATGTCAAATGGAGAAAGGGTTTGGGTGGTTAAAATGTTAATTTTCTTACTTCTTCTATTGCACAGATTGCAAATCATGCATGAAAAAATTCTGAAAATATTGTTATATACTAGCAAAGGGGAACTTTTTGTAAAAGTAATAATAAGGAACTTAAAAGGAAGGAATATGTTATCCTGAATAACAAGGACAAATTGGTGATCTGGAGACCTGCTCATTAATAGACTAATTATTTGAAAAAATATAGCATTGGCTGCTCAGATCTCATATCTGTTTTTGTAAACATACCTCTGTCTTGACAGACAAGCTGCAATATTTATCTTGGGGGCAGTAGAAGTTGTAAGGTTTTTTGTTGGTTTGGGATGTGTTTTTTGGAGAGAAAGGTCATCTCAGAAGTTCCAGCTGAAGACAACAAGAACAAAAAAGTAATGAGAGATGAGGCAGGAGGAAAAGTCAATTCACTTAGGAAAAAGAAGTCTTTTTCCTTAGGGATATTTTAGGATTTCTTTGAGTGGACAAAGATTAATAATTTAAGATTATGGCTAGGTGAAAAATATAAAACTATTTTCCACTAGTCTTATGTATATTGGTATCACTTGTAGGAGGCATGCATATATACATATGTCAGCTCATCTTATCAATGGAAGAAATTGAAAAGAGATATAAAAATATAATTTTTGCTTACTTCATGTATAAAGGTAATAATACTAATAAGAAAGAAAAAACATTTTTATGAAACTGTGTCGGTCATGCAACATTAAAAAAAATTAGGTGGATTCTTTTCTTTTACTTTTAAGAAGTAAAATTCCCTTAGTATAGGAATTTTCCATGAGTATTTTATTTTTGTGTTGAGTCATGATAACATTAGAGTAACAATTACAAGATTTAGCAGAAAGGATATGCATTGGAGAATATTGGGGTCTAATTTTCAGCATGCATATGCAAATATATCTTGTGAGCAAGAAACTATTATTTGTTCATGGTGTATGTTACATGCATGTCCAAAATTTATATGAATAGTTAAATAGAACATTCAAAGCAGATCATAGGAAAATTATTTAGCAACTTGTGGCTGAATGTTGTATAAATAATATTGCTATAATCTTTTATGTCCTCTCATGTGTTTGAAGTGGCTGCATGGTCTTTGTTTATATGCTCGTTTACGAGATGCATCATCTTGGGAAGAAAGATTTTCACTGCTTAGTCAAGTACCACTGTCAGCAAAGGGCTAAAGGCAAATAGTATAGTGGTTTGTGGATTACTCAGGTTCTCTTTTAGTAAGTGTCCGTAATTGAACAGCTGTTTCCCATGCATACTAAAGATCAGCC
The DNA here is from genome assembly GCA_024865655.1 of Emberiza elegans. Taxonomy (NCBI): domain Eukaryota; kingdom Metazoa; phylum Chordata; class Aves; order Passeriformes; family Fringillidae; genus Emberiza; species Emberiza elegans. Next base: position 31,689,839 of record JALJVW010003023.1, on the reverse strand, counting down.
AAAAGGATTTGTCAAGCAAATCGGCCAACAGAATATTTCTGTAGCTAAATTCTCAAGGCAAGAAAAACTCAAGTGAACTGTGCTGGATGCTAAATGTTGAGAAAAACATTGGAATAATCTAATCATTATTATACAAATTAGAGGGTGGGAAAAAAAACCCTGGTACTGTAATAGCCAAATTATGAATGAATCTTAAATGGCTTCTTTTTCCTGTCAAGCTTTTTATTATGGATTTAATGGCTTTCAAGAAAAAAAAAAAAGTAATATAGAATAAAAAATACTTTTAAGCTGTTTAAGAGACAATAATACCAATTCGCAAAAATCTTTATTTACCTAGCAATAGCTAGCTTTGTTCATAGTTTTACATCCAGTAAATAAGGCCCAATTCTGTAACACCAGAATCAACGTACATAACTGAATTTATAGTGCAATAATTTTTTTTGGTATCTATGACTATTTCAAAATATGAAAGATACATCTCAATTTATATAGTTATCAACCAACCAAATGGAGCACAATCAATTTAAGTTATGTTAGAAATTAAAGGTCTAATCCCAAATTACTTATGGGATCAAAAATCATGGTGGACCATGGATTGAGAGAATTTAGCAATGGCAAAACCAGCAGAGTCAATAGTTCAATAAAATGGATATGAAAGTGAAGGTACAGATTCATCCCAGTCTTCCAAAATGTGCATTAAGTCTGTGGAGTGCTAAAATAAAATTGCAAATTTTATATGGTATGTTCATACTAAGAGGCTTGGCTATGAATCTGAGAAAATTAACTCCATGTGAAATAGCTGTCAAGCTATGCTGCAAAGGAAAATAGAGGTGAATTTTTTACAGAAGGTGTGTGTAATTGTTATTTATGTGACATCACAGAAAAGTAGTAGTTACAAAAGATGCCAGATTAAGTTCCCAGATCAAATAAGGAAATTAATGTGTAATCCAAGATTTACTTCGAGTAATAATAGTTGCAAGAAAAAAATGTCTGTTTTACCAGAAAGTCAAGGGAGCAATAAAATGTGGTAATTTTATTGTCCATAGGTATTTTTGAGATTTTTTATTGTTTTTTCATTTGTTTTGATTTTGGCATTGTTTTGTCTTCAGATTCCTGTTTGTTTTTTTCTGAGGGAGGGTTTTCTGGTTGGCTGGGTTTTTTAATGGTTTATTCATGTTTGCCAAGACATATTAATTTGAACAGAATTATCACTTCCATGCCCTAAATTTTTATTTTACTGCATTGTTTGGCTGATAGCTGCATCTATGTTTTTCAAAATAAAGGCACTCAATGCATTAAACAACACTTCCTGTGTAAAATATTCCTCTCAATAAATTATTATTTTCTTGTATGTTTTAAATACTCAGAAGTTCATCTGATTAAGCATATCTGCTTTGTTATTTGAGACAAAAACAAACAAGTAAAGAAACAAAATTATATGGCCAATGATTAAGCCCATGCATTTAAAAAATTCAAACAAATTATTATTTTTTCTTTGATTTAAAGACAGTTGTTATGTTATTAAAAACCCATGAATTATTATAAAATAATCTAGGCCAAAATAATATATTAAATCAATTAAAATTTACAAAATTATAATTCGAAAATAACACTTCAGAAGTAACAATGGAAAAGTTATAGTTCTACAATGATAGGAAAATGAAATGCAGGACTGATCAAAGCATCATTAAATATAAATAATAAAAAAAAAGCATGGTAGTAAAGGCTGTTTTTAGAATTTAATATTAGTATTGTGTTATGCCTCTGTTTAAAAACCTACAGCAGTGACTTTAAACAGTATTTGTTATTCTGAAATTGGATTTATTTTAATTTTTTCAAATTGTGTCTACAGCCACTAAACTCAATCCTGTCATCAAACACATAAGAACCTAATACCATGAGAAACCTTAAATGTCTAGGTCCATGACTAGTTGATAAAAATAACTCCCAGGAGACTTGGGCATGCTTGGAATAACAGACAAAACAAGATAACATAGGTCATCTCAAATGGTGCTCTACATGTAAATATTCTACAGCGAGGAACTGGCCTCTAGAATTTGAGCTATGTAAATTGTTTTCATATATTGAAAAAAATACTGAATTGTTTTATACAACCAACACTCACAATCAAATCATTCAGCATTTCTGGACCATTTGACTAGATTTTTATTTTTAGAAATGAAAAGTACTTTCAGCAAGTACTTTGCTTTCATTGCCCTCACTATGACCTTCATGCGGATATCCTTCCATTATTTTTTCTTTTTTTTGTGGATGTGTTTGAATACTTGAGTTTAAATTAATGCATTACAAACTTGACTGGAATAAGGAGAATGAAGAGGTCATAGTGAGGGATAAGGATATGAAGTTGTTTGTAAATATCTGCAGTACATGCATTTAGAAAACCATCTCAAAGTAGATCCTAGAGGCATAATTAAGAAAATTGGATAAAAACGAGCAGTGAAAAAAGTGAATATTAAGGTAAAGCCTCCAAGAAATCTGTGTTCTATTACTCTGTTGAACAACAGAATAAATTCTCTAGAAGTGGAGGAATTTTTCATCACTTGAGTAAGTTAAAGTGAGACTGGACAAAAAACTTGTGTGATAATTTGGTGAAGAAACTTACTAGGTGACCTAATAAATCTTGCCCCTTTTCTAATATTTTTTTTTCCTATGGAAGGATAATTATTATTAATTCCTATGTATCATTTTTATTATATTGCTATAAATTAATGTGACTGTATTACCGACAACATGCATATTTTCTTTCTTCCTTTAAATAATACTGATTTCGCTTAAGCATGAAGTATTTTTTTCTAATATGTCAGCAATATTCTGTTGCATCTGCATTTATGTTCTATTTGATTATGCAAGATGGAGAGACTCTTTGACCCAAGGAAGTTAAGAAGGTGATAACAAAGGCATATGCATCAATCAACGTTTTATGGGAATTAAATATTCTGCTAGTCAACAAGACAAACACTATAGAGTATTTTAGGATTAAACAACTATTATTTCTCTGCTCAGCTCCAGTTTTTTACATTATAATAATGTGAAAACCAGATAAAACTGTGCAAATTAATACATCTAGAACAATATTTTATAACTATGTTTAACAGACATACATATATTATTTTTTGCAAAACCGGTGCATGTGTATGTGTGCTCAGTATCAGTTTGGAATATACAGGTAATTGTTTCTATAGTCTCTTTTCAGTACTAATGAGATTGCTTGTTTCAGAATTAATTTTTAAGGCCTTTAAAAAACTTTTGTGAAACACAATGACATGAAGCTAAACAAGTCATTCTTTTACATGGGAAATAGCTGTGAAGTACATAGTACAACATATGGCACCTCACACTCAAGACTATAAGAGATTTACCTGCTTTTCTATCACAATGTCTTTTTAGAGATAGAATTTTTTAAGACTAAAACAATAAAAGTATGGGTTTATTTCCTTTCTTTATTTCTTTTTTCCTTTAAGCCTGACAGTTCTGTATAGCTATGATCTGGAAAATAGTTTGAAATATCACAACACATGATTTTGATACATCAGGTTGTGTATCTTAGCTATTTTTAATGACCAGAGTGCAAACTGGGTTTTGCTGCAATTCATTGTTATCAGCTTGAGTATTTCTGTAAGAGTGTAGAGGGTCACTTGAGATCAACACTTTAGAACTGAGAGCAAAGGATAGCCTGTATTTATATTAGTCTTCATGAGCGTTGCAGCTTAATGATCCTGCTCTTTACCAAGAACTTGTGTTAATGAAGTCAAGAGCAAGGTTTCCACTGCTTTTATAAATCAGGGTATTTATTAGGCCCTGAACATTTAGAGCATAATACCTCTCTAAGCACAGAGTTTACTTCAGCCTCTGTGGTTTGTGGCAAGCAGTCATGTGCTAGCTACCTTTTGGCTTTCAAAACTCTCCTGGGTAGTGAAGAGACTATTACCCATCCTGCTTAGGTAGGAGCATCTAGAGTCAGTTGCCCAAGACTGTGTCCATATGGGTTTTGAATGTTTCCACAGATGGAGTTCTCACAGTTTCTCTGGGCAACCTGTGCCAACCTTCAGTCATCCTCAAAGTAAAAAAACTTGTTTACTGATGTTCACATGGAACCTCCTGTGTTTCAGCTTGTGCCCATTGCCTCTGATCATGTCCCTTGCGACCACTGAAAAGAGTCTGGATGCATCTTCTCTGCATCCTTCCTTCAGGTGTTTATACACATTCAGAAGATTCCTTGTCAGTGTTCATTTCTCTAGGCTGAACAGTCCAAGCTCTCTCAGACTCCCTTCATATGTGAGGTACTTCAGTCCCTTCATCATCCTTGTCATCTTTTGTTGGACACTTTCCAGTAAATGCATGTCTCTTTGTGCTGAGGAGCCCAGAAGAGCTGGGCTCACAATACTCCAGATGTGGCCTCACCAATGCTGAATAAAAAAAATGAGGAACACACAACCTCCAACAGCAGGCAGTACTTTTCTAAAGTAGCCAAGAGTACCTTTAGCTTTCCTCCTGGCAAGGGCATAGTGCTGGCTCAGGTGGAACTTTGTGCCCAGGAGGATCCCCATATCCCTTTGGATGGCCCCTCGCATGTATTGGTACCTGGCATAGTTCTCACGAGTATGACTTTGCATTTCTTCTCGTTGAGCTTCATGAAATTCCTTTTGGTGCACACTTATTCCCTCTGGTTATTCTCCTTTCTCCTTTCTCATATCTTCTCTTTTTCTGATGTTACAGGTAATGCACAGGGGCAAAAGATAAAAAACAAGTGAACAGTAGCAGGAAATTACAGTTTAAGCTATATCAGAAGAAACCTATATAATGAGCAGTGCAAGTGGACCAGATGTATGTAAAGACAAAGCCTGATGATATTAAAAACCCTTAGTGAGGTGTGAAAATGGAAAGAACCAGTAAAAGTTGTGCTGAAATTTTGTGGAAGAGATAAAGGAAGTTAATAACTGGGTACTGTTCTGTTGGAGAAGGCGGTGTACTCTGATTGCTCAGTAAAGGACAGCTTTCTCTATCTTCCTTTATCAGTAGCACTAGTTGTTTTTCTTTCACTAGGATGACATATGCAGAAATGGAAGAATACCTCAGCAAACATGGCTTTTTCTCACTCTATTGTTGCTTTGGAAAAAACCAAAGAAAAAATGTAGGAAACAGGATTACACTGGCCTAAATTCTAATATACAGATATGAACATCTGTATAAAAAAGCCAACATATACAAATACTTTCACCATCTTTGAGGCACATGGTTGAAGATTGAGACTAATTTTTTATTTCAATCTTTGTGGCCTATCTCATAATTCAAGTTATTCATTTCAAATACAATGGTTAATGTCTTAAATCTCAATATTCTCCAAATAACTAGGCATATTGTATGTTAAACATATGGTCTGCTATTAAGCATAAGGTATGTTGCTAAAATGTGAACCTCTGCTTTTTTATTCTCTCAGATTATTTTGATAGAAATAGGTTTCAGATGGCTTTTCTCTTTCTCTGTTGCAGGTAAAGTTATATCTTAGTTCATATTAAGTCTTTTAGGAATTCTTTTGTTGAAATATTAACAAGATAGAAAAACACACAAGATAGATTGAAAATTAGACTAAGTTGAAAATCTTAAATAACTTCTGATTTTTACATAATTTCCTTTTATTTTTAATTTGCCTTTTTTAAAAAATTAGACATTTTAAGTGTCAATGGATTTTATAGTACCAGAATAAATTGTAGTCCATAGACAACCTCCTGAATAGGAAGAAATATGAAATTTCAGGTACTGCTTAGTTAATCCACTTTTAAAATTACCTAGACAGGCCAGCATTTCCTCAGAAAATAATTCAGTGTACAAGAGACAGTTGTGCTAAAATACATAAGATTTATGCAGTGTACCACTATTATCAAGGCCTGTTTCCAAAAAGAAAATAGCTGAGACAAACAAGTTACTTTATTTATAGGCTAAACCATAATTTTTCATTATACAACCAGTATCTTTCAATTTATCAGAATATTAGTCTCACATTTATTATTTTAATAATTCCATGTATTTACCAGAATTATTGATGTACACAGACTGCATTTATCAAAGGTCCAAGGAGTTGTAAAATTGGTCTGCAATTAAGCTTGGTCAGCTCTTCAAGGAAAAAGAAAAAAAAAACACAAACAAAAAACAAACACAGAGAGAGAGGAGGAGGAGGGAGGGAGGGAGGGAGGGAAGGAAGGAAGGAAGGAAGGAAGGAAGGAAGGAAGGAAGGAAGGAAGGAAGGAAGGAAGGAAGGAAGGAAGGAAGGAAGGAAGGAAGGAAGGAAGGAAGGAAGGAAGGAAGGAAGGAAGGAAGGAAGGAAGGAAGGAAGGAAGGAAGGAAGGAAGGAAGGAAGGAAGGAAGGAAGGAAGGAAGGAAGGAAGGAAGGAAGGAAGGAAGGAAGGAAGGAAGGAAGGAAGGAAGGCATTCTGATCTATATGCAAATAAAGAAATCATCTCTCTCCTTTTTCCTCAGCAGATTTTTTTGCTTTCACTTTCCAATTCTCAATATACTAGAAAAAATTGTTTCTTCTTTTATGCTCCTGATTATCGAGGGGTTATTAAGACAGGAGCAAAATAAAAGGGCAAAACAAAAAATAAAATAAATAAATCAAAATGTGATGGTAGAGCTATTCATTATGTTTATGTAGCATGAAAAGAGGAAATGCTAATAGGTAAGACAAGTATGAGTTCTGTATGAGCTCAACATTATAAAAATGTGAAACTTAGTGTGCCAAGTATTTGAGCAATAATTCACCTATAATGCTGCATCTCAGCAAACATGAATGGGCAACACATGAATGCAGAAAAGTGAACTTATGTTCTCTAAAATCTTTCACTTGAAATCTCAGTTATTTCTAAAACATAGCCCCAGACTAAAATGGAAAATTGGGAAATTGTGAACCATATAAAAAGAAATCTGATGTGAAAATTTATGGCAATGCAACTCACTTTCTAGAATTTAGAATTCTTTTTGCATGGAAATCAAACATGTCACACTGCTTGCACCAATGGAAAAACAAGAGAACTAGGGTATTTTCTTTTTTTCCCCAGTAGGGAGACAATGGGACAAATGCAGTAGTCTTCATAGGGATTTTTAACAAGGGAAAAAAACTCAGAATTTCTATCACTCAAGGATATTATTCAAGGATAATTTTTACTATTGCCTACCCTTAAACTACATGTCATGCTGAAAACTGCTCTGACTAAATGTTTGAAAGGCAACTGAGAAGGATTTTGAGAGTTGAAGTTTTGAAATGAAGTATGACAATTCAATCTGTGATGTGTGATTCAGATTTTGCTGGAATTTGAGCTGGAATGTTACAGCTCAAATCTATATTCAAAATAATGCAAATTGATTTGACTGAAGCATTATGATTTCCTGGAGAATTTCTGGCATCCTTTCTAGCATAAAACACAGCACATCCTGCCTTACCAGTTATTCAGATTTTTTTAAAACTACACTCCTTTTCACTAAAAATTAAAGTACCAGTTTGAAGGAATTTTGAAGATGTTGCTTTTTCTTCACTTGTGTGGACACAAGGTTATAAGCAACATAAAAAGAGATACTATAAAAATAGAATTCATAATATATTTATGTAATAATTAAGGAGGTACAAAACTTTTTTGAAATATGGAACCATAAGAAGAAACAACACACAAGACAAGATGCAATTTAGAAGATTTTCATGCATTTCTTAGATTGGGGTTTTTTTTGAGAAAAGGTATCAAAGTATTTTTCGAACACAATTGATAGGAAATTAACACAGCAAGAAAAATATTTTATAAAATATAATAAGTATTTATTTAATAACTATTTCAATATGTTTATGACCCTATGTAATAATTATATCCTTGGTTTGCTTATTTTTGAAATGTCTTGCATTTAATTAACTTTCTCTTCTTTCCACTGCCTTCTCAAGGCATAGACATAGAGGTCTGGCCAATTCAAGTTCTTTAATCAGCAGTCACTGACTGGAGTCAAGTTTACACAACTTTGTGGGCTCAGCTTTGAATAGTCCCTTGGAGAATGCATTCCCAACCCTTTTTCTTCATAAACCTATAGTTCTAAAATGGGTGGATACAGTATTTTAGGTGGGAGAAGACAATGCACTACGCATATAGTTGTGACTGTATACAGGCTTGTGATGTGTTGATCTTGTGTCTTAGGTTACAATGCAAGGTGTGGTTGGGGGTGTGTATTCCATTGCCATCTGTTAGAACCAGGTGGGGCAGTTATCTTCTGTTAATGGGTCAGTTTCATCTATCTCTTCCATGACCCATCATCCTTCTGGGGAGATACATTCTGTTAATTGAGTCTCACTGCATGACTGATAAAATTACAGCATCCTACTGGGAGATGCTCTGCCCAGGGGGAGGAGCCAAGCATTCCTACCTAGATATAGGCAGAGATTTGGAGCACCATAGTCAGCCTTCTCCCACTGAATTCCCAGAGGAAGACCAGGCCCATCTACACCACCACTGGACATTCAGAGGAAAACTACACCCTTCTACAGGATCTGCTTTAAGAGAACCACACCTGTCACTCCAGGAGGACTGCAGCCACCATTTAATGGGACTGCTACCAACACCCTGACCCACAGGGTGTCAGGTCGCATTCTGACTCGGCCGGTGTTGGTTTGTGTTACTGCATTTTTATTTTTATTTTCCTAATAAAGAACAGTTATTCCTACTCTCATATCTTTGAATGAGAGGGCCTGAGAACCCCTTAGTTTCAAAATTATAATAATTCAGAGAGAGGGGGTTTACATTTTCCATTTCAAGAGAGGCTCCTGCCTTCCTTAGCAGACACCTGTCTTTTCAAACCAAGACACCTTGGCAGCTTCCAGATGCCCACCCATTCAGTCTCTCATTCCTGCCTCTCAATAGGACAAGGGAAGAAAATGAGATGAAAAAGCTTTTGGATAGAGACAAAGACAAGGAGATCACTTGCCAATCACTGTCACATGCAGCACAGACTCAACTTGGCAGTGAAGGTTAATTTAATTTATTACCAATTAAAATAGATTTGAATACTGAGAAACAAAGCCAAACCTAAACCACCATACTCCTATCCCTGTGTTTTTCCAAGCTCAACTTTATTCCTTCATTTCCACTTGTCTATTTCCATCTAACCCTTGCAGATGCAAGGGGAATGACAAGATGCCAGACCATAACAGTTCCTCTCTGCTTCCTTTTTCCCATGTTTTTCCATTCTTGTAGTTTAGATTTTCCTCATGGGCTGAAGACCTTCAGGAATAAACTGCTCCTGGGTGGGGTCTTGGACAGTTCCTTTGGGGCATATTCACTTGCAGTGGCATGGTCCTTTCCACAGGCTACACTGTAGATATCTGTTCCAGCGTGGTTCTCTCCACAGGCAGCAGGGAAATAGCTGCTCCACCATGGTCTCCTGAAGGGGGCTCCAGGGGAATCCTGGATCCTGCATCTGGGTTACCTCCTCCTGCTCCTTCTTCTCTCAGCCTGGTTCCTCCCACCACTTGTTAATCACTTCTCAGCGCCTGTGCATCTCCTTGCCCTTTCTCTCAATGTCCCCAGGATGCCTGATCATCTCAGCTGGCAGGGCTGCGTCCTCCTCCAGCTTCTTCTCAGCCACTTGCTAGCAGAGTGGTGTGAAAAGGAAAGACCTTGACTCTGTAAGCACTGTTCAGCCCCAAACAAAATATCCTTGTCTTATCAATGCTCCTTTCAGGACAAATCCAGAGCTTAGCACCATGCAACTTACTATGAAGACAATTAACTATATGCCCCAACCAAACCAGTACATTTGGCTTAGCATGTGTGGAGGTACATAATTTCCACTTCATACCATCTGCATTTTTCTATCCTTACAGTTGGTGTCATTGGACACCCTGGCAGGACAATTAGTCTGACAGAGTCATCTTTTGTCATCTCTTCAGCTTCTGACAATATTCAATATACAGCTAAAAGTAGTATTTTAAAAGGGTTGCAATTTTGAGTCAGTGCACAGTGGAGTTGAGACTGCAGCCCATCAAGGATTGCATTGCCTTCCCTCACTACCAAAAGTTCCACTAGGCCCAGTATTATCATATACAGAGCTTAAAATTCAAAAGGTTTATTGGCAAATATGGGACATAAAGATATAGCATGTAAGGCATCCTGCTGGCTCGTACAAATGTTGATTTTTCCTTTTCCCACAATTTTAGTTGGGCCCTTTCCCTGCATATATGATACAACAGTCATAAGATCTGTGTGACATGGAGAGAAATCCACAATTCCAACTAAGTTTGGGGGGTTTTTTGTTTGTTTTGGTTTGGTTTGGTTTTTGGGGTTTTGTTTGGTTTTTTTGGTTTTGTTTTTTGTTTTTTTTTATTCAGGCATAAATAAGATAGTTTAGCCACTTCAGGCAACATGTCAGGGTTTCTGACATAATTTCTGTAGTGAGCCCTTGTACTATCTTTTGAGATAATGTCTAATAATCTTTTGAGATTGATCACCCATCTATGTTTTTCCTGGTGTCTAAAATATTGCTATGAATTTCTTTGACTTCCTGCTCAGCGAGCCCAGTAATAACAGTAAAATCCAGCTAATGGAAAAATTTACAATCTGGAGAGATGTTATTATTCTCCAGATGTTGTGCCACTAGCCCTTGGCAGATAGGTAGGGCTCTGCAAAAGCCCCTGAGTCAGGACAGTGGAAGTATATTGTAGTCCTTCCCAAGAAAAGTCAAATTGCTCCTGGGATTCCGCAGTACTGGATATGCTAAAGAGAGCACAAGCTGTTTGCCATGTATAAGCATGCCAAGTTGCTGCTTCTCAAATGCATTTGATCAGTGTTAATATATCTGGGACAAATGCAGCCAGGGGAGAGGCTATTTTATTTATCAGGTGGTAATCTACTGTCCTGCATCAGCAACCACCTGGCTTTTTATGGATCAAATAGGACTGTTACAGGGAGAGTGAAGTGGCAGGTAATACTCATCTCCAACAATACTTTAACAGAGTGATTCTCCCTGGGTAACTGATGCTGTTTCAAGGCTCCTGGGCTTGGAGGTGGCAGTAAAACTGCTGGTGCACTATAGTATGTAACCCACCAAAATAGCCTGAATTTCTAAGGAATATTTTCCACCAAGGGTAAAGAAGGTTTTACACATCAAAATTTTATCCTCTGTGATTTAACTGGGAACTTGAGACAGGCTTACTCACACAACTAAAGTTTTCTTAGATGTAGGATTAGGTGTATTTCATGGGATGGCTCTTCAGAACCACCAAATGAATGTTTGTACAATGTGATTGTGTGGGTAATGAAAAGGATCTCTGTGAATCTGAATTGCTTCAGCACAGTAGGTAAGAGAGATATTGCCAGGTTTTTTTTTCCAATTTTAATAGATAACTAGCAGGATTTGTGCTTGATGATCCTCCTGTCCCACTCCATCTCCTGGCACACCATGAGGTTTTGCCACACCTGGTCAATTTTGATTGTAGGAAAACCATTTGTAGGATCGGCGGGAGAAAAGCGGCACGCCAATATGGGTGATCAGCAGATCTCAGTTTATTGATCGGTAGTCACATACATTTATATTAGACTTAATGAAGTTCATGCATATTGCAAAGCTGAGCTCAGGATTGGTTGGTTTACTTATCATACAGTAACACCTACTTCTACATTCTTTTAGGTTTTTCATTGCAACTATTGAAACTATTCTTCCTATTCTGGCAGGGCCCTACTCTCCCACATCCTCATGTTGCAGCAAGGTTATAATGGCCTAGTTTTGTCATTGGACACTGACTGCTGACTCTTAGGCCTGTGTCCTTCTCAGTTTGTTAATGGTACAGCGTCTACGTGCCCTCTCTCAGCTAGCCAAATATCTACAAAGCTCTCTGCATTTCCCCCGTTTTTCTGTTGAACAAGCATGGTCTGATTAAACGCAGCAGACACCATCCTTTGCACCATATTCTGCAAGCATATGCAAAAACACGGCAGGATGAATATTATCAACAGGGCTACAATGCATACTACAATGGCAACCTTAACAATAGAGCGCATCCATGATCCCAGGCCAAAGATTTGAGCCATCCATCAATACCAAGGCCCGATTCTATTTTGCAATTTCCCAGCTAACTTTCACAATTCAGAGAGCTGAGCGTGTGCAGACTGTGCATGGTCAGAAAGGTTCATACAGCACATGCCCTCGAACTCCTCACAGCCATGGCCTTGTGCAAGCAACAGAAAATCAATTGCAGCCCTATTTTGAAGTGTGGCATGACGAATAGAATCAACATCTAGCAGAAGGCCAGAAATTGCCAAAGAGGTGATATTGGCTTGTTTAGCAAGCCAACATGCCATTCTGTTTAAGGTGACATGAGCATTTGCTGCTGATACACCAGGGGCCAAGACTGATGCTGCAACTATGGCTGCTGGGGACCAAAATTTTACATCATCTCTGCAGTCTGCAGAAAATGCATGGATCATTCGTTTACTCCGATGACGGCGGTGGGTCATGTTAAATATCATGGATGTATTGGGTGTAAGGAGAGACAACCGCCCAATTGTACATGGCCCCCCTCTCAGCATTGATGGGATTCCGGGCCAAGCACGGTCCCCACATATCAAGAAATAACCTTGTGGCAGTTGAATAGGGTTAATTGATGAGATTGACACAGTCTTTGTGGTATAATTGCACCAGGCTGTTGCATTACGGTAGACAGCCATGCTAGAAGTTACAATAGTGGCATGATTCTTAGTTGACAGCCGGTTCTTATAGAAAAAATTAAGACATGCATCTGCCATAACTGAACCTAACAGTTCCAATTCTTGGGGTTCCTGTGGTGCTACAGGAAAACAAGAAACCCACTGGTCCCAATGATCTACACTTGCCCCTAGCATTGTTAGTCTTGCAGGTGGGTGCGTGTGAAGGGGCATGGCCAGGGATCTGCAGGTAATCCAACTAAACAAGTTGAAAATGGATTACCGGGAGAAGATAATGACAGACAAATAGCATCCTGATTAGTTAACTTTGCCAAAGTAACCCAAATGTTAGTCTTAGGCTGAGCTAAGGCCATGCGGGGGATTCTTGCCCCTTTTTCCCCTGTTGCGCCTTCTACGTGGCTCATTGTCTCTACTAGGAGGAGGAAGAATGCTAAAACGATGGCATAGCTCTTCCATCTGTGCTGGCTGAACCATCCACTGCCCTGGCAGATCGACATGTTTGCTACAACTTTCCTGCACGGCTCCTGACTTGACTTGGCTCTTAATCCTCTTAGCTTGCCGCTGTATTTTCCACCTTGATCCAACAATCTCCCTTCCCTGTCGGCTGTTGGATCCGGGGTGGCCCAGATTTAGCCTCTCTAGGACTGTAAGACAATCGTCCCACACTTTGTTAGGGTCTTGATCTACTGAAATCGGACCTATCACATCAAACCGTGACAGGGGAATACCCCAACCGCACTTAGATTGTAAAATACAAGATAGAGATTGCCCTAAAACACGTTCCACTATATGCTGAGTTTCCCACCTAAACCATGCAATAATTTTCTGTTCTGGAGATTCATATAACTCCAACCCCTGAAAACCAGGTAAACCTGTAGAGCACTTGAGTTCTCTTTTGCCAGGAGGCGAATCGCCAACAAAATGCACAACGCCACACCACAACTCAGGTAACTTGGCCTGATGTACCCACTTAGTTGTCTGACACTTCCCGCAATAGAATAATATCCATGCACCACACAACGACTATCTTGACACTTAATACAAGCTAAATCTCTAGGTCCTTTAGCTTTAAATGCAGAAAGCAATGAATGCAAGCTTAATATGTTGTTTACAGATTTGCACTGATCAATTGCTCGGTCAATAGCATAACTACACTGTCCCTTTAGCTTAAGAAATATCGGTCGAAGGATGATCAACAGCTTCGTCTCCACTCGTCGACGATCTTCTCTGCTCAGTCGATTGAGTTGTTCCATCCAACACAGCTGCTCGGGTCCATTTAGCAGGCACCCACAGAGATCCTGTAGGGGTAGAAACACAAAGATATCCACGGCCCCAATACAACACTTTAGCAGGCCCTTGCCATTGCCCTGTCTTAGGATCTCTATAGTTGACCCACACATCTTTCTTTTCATTATCTTTTTCCCGTACATAATGACGAACTACAGGAGGAACCTTGCTTTCCCCAAAAAACACACAAATGATTTAAAACAAACAAACACTTCAACAATCTTTCTTGTGGCTCTCTAATATCTGAGTATTTACCCAGATAACTTTTCAAAGTACCATTAGCTCTCTCCACAATTGCTTGCCCTGTTGGGGAATTAGGGATGCCTGTTATGTGTTCTATTCCCCACATTTGCATGAACTCCTTTATCCTCCTGCTGCAATAAGCAGACCCATTATCAGTCTTGATACGCTGTGGCACTCCCATCACTGCAAAGCAGCTACTGAGATGCCTTTCTACCTGCTTTGCTCTCTCACCAGTCTGTGCTGTAGCCCATATGAAATGACTGTAAGTGTCAATAGTAACATGCACATACTTCATCCTTCCAAATTCAGCAACATGTGTTACATCCATTTGCCAGGTATCATTTGTTTTCAGTCCTCTTGGATTAACTCCCAAACCTAACCCACAACCCCCATTATGGTGACTGCATATAGGACAGGCTTTGACTATTGCCCGTGCCTCTTCCATTGATATCTGAAATTCTATATGGAGGCCTTTTGCATTTTGATGAAACATAGAATGTGCCTCTCTGGCTATAGTCAGCTTGGGGATTGGGGTTACCTGTGTAACTGAGACCAACTCATCAGCTCGTGCGTTACCCTCTCCTAAACCAATATCCCACTTGTGACTTCTGATATGAATAACAGAGAAAGGATGTTCCCTCAGCTTAATCGCTTTTTGCAACTGTATAAACAACTCATGTAACCTCCTGTTCTGAACTTCCTTTATAGAGGCATCCTCGATTCGCTCACAAACTCCAGCAACATACAAAGAGTCTGTTACTATGTTAAGGGGCTCAGAAAAGTACATCATAGCCCATACAACAGCCAACAATTCCATAGTTTGTAAGGTATCCATCTCAGAAGCCCTGATAATTTGATAATGCCATTGTCCCTCTTTTTGCCAGGTCACTGCAGCAGTTCGGGATTTTCTCCCTGCATCTGTGTAGGCTGTTGTAGCATCCGACAGAGGCATCTGTGATCTTTTCGGGCATTGAATCCAACCCCACTGTCCAATCCAATTCAGTGGCATATTGGGGATATTATCAGTAACAACCACGCTCCCAGCTCCCAGCAGTGCTTCTTCTAATTCCGTACTGTTCTCTAAGTACCAAGTCAGAGTATCCTTTTTCATTGGTATCCATATCTGATCAGGTTCTTTTCCTGTAACCTGCAACGCCCGTTCAGGACCTTTCTTAAGCAAAGCAGCCAAAATTTCGATTTTTTGAAGAAGGGTTTTGTGCTGCTGGAGTGGAGGAGATATCCATTCCAGAGCCCATATCTCCCCCGTTTTTCTGTCTTGCTGAGTAAGTGCCCCCAGCAAGTATTTTTCTCCAGCCCAAACTGTTAACTGTATGGGGAGGTTGAGATCACGTCTGTGAACACTGCCCCGTGTAACACAGTCCAATATCTGCTGGAGTGTCTTAGCCTGTTCAGAAGTTACATGGACAGGCTGTGTTGAATCAGTTCCTTTTAATAAAGGTCGGAGTTCATCTAATAACTCATTTGGGATACCTACAATAGGACGCAGCCATTGCAAATCTCCAAGTAACTTTTGAGCATCATGCAATGTTTGTATTTTAGTATTCAATCGCAGTTTCTGGGGGGTAACAATTTGATTAGTAAGTGTCCATCCCAAATATTTCCAGGGTGCAGATAGTTGAATTTTTTCAGGAGCTACAGTCAATCCATGTAATTTCAAAGCATTATGTATTTCTTGAATCTGCTGGCCTGTAAAAGGTTGCAGCTGTGCAAATAAAATATCATCCATATAGTGATATATCATGGTTTCAGGCCAGATTTTTCTGAGCGGTTGTAAGGCATTGTCTACATACAGCTGACACAAAGTGGGGCTGTTACGACATCCTTGAGGGAGAGTCGCCCATTCAAATCTCTTGTCTGGCTCCTCCCTGTTTATGGCTGGTAAAACAAATAAACCTCCATCATAGTCTCTGGGATGTAATGCAATGGTGAAAAAAGCAGTCCTTAAGATCTATAATCAAAAGCGGCCAGTCCTTTTATTCATAGCTGGGTTAGGTAAACCTGGTTGCAAAGCCCCCCATGGGCTTCATTTGTGCATTCACTGCCCTTAAATCCTGTAGCAAGCTTCCCCGATTTCTTTTTAATAACGAAGATAGGAGTATTCCATGGCTTGTTGACAATTGCTGCAGGCCTTGTTTATACTGTTCATGCACCAGGATAGAGCTTGTTCTAGACTTTCCCTTTTCAGTGGCCATTGCTTAACCCACACTGGAGCATCTGTGGTCCAGTCTGCTTGAATTTTTGAAAGTCCACGTGAATGGCCTTAGCCCAAACATCTAAATTTGTCAAAACTATTCCCATTTGAGCCAGAATTTCCCTCACCAATAAGGCACTGCACAGTAGGATTCCCAGAGGCACAACAGAAAAAACATTCCGTCAAAATGTTCTTCCATCTATAGTCACAGATAACGTAGGTGATTTTCTGGCAAGCGTCAGTCCACCTACCCCAGGTAACTGCCGTAGTGGTAGGCTGTAACGGCCAGTTGTGGGGCCAAAAGTCTGGGCTGATAATGCTAGAGTCCGCCCCAGTATCCAATAAACCTTGCAAGGTTTGCCTCTCCCCTAGGTATTGCACTATTACAGTGTGTTTCGGTCTCTCATTCAGGTTCATTGTTAACAAAGTAAGTCCACCGGTAGAACCAAATCCTTGCTCTCCTCTTAAGTGTGGTTGCTGAGGGGTATGGTTTTAGTCAACTGTTCCAGTGGGATCAATTGAGCTATTCTCTGTCCCTTCTCAATTCGTTTGGTGGAAAAAGAGTATAAACCATAACACAAATCTTCCCTGTAAAATCAGCATCTATTACTCCAGGCAAAACAAATAACTTTCTAGTGCCTGAAGATCTTCCCAGTAATAACGCTCCCATAAGGTGTCCATCAATAATTATAGGTCCTTTTATTCCAGTGGGAACCTTTTCCGGCTGAGTAGTCATCAGTGTTACTGTTACTGCTGCCCAGGTCCAGTCCGAGGCTCCTGCTGTGGCTGGCTGCAGGGGGTGGGGGAGTGTTGGCAGCTGCTCTTCTGTCGTCACGCGGCCTGAAGGGAATGAACGCGTTCGGCTTGACGTTTCCCGAGCGACGCCTGCAAGCCCAACTGATGACTGTCTGAACGACAAGCCCCACACCAAACCTGTTTATTTTGCAGAATTGACGAACGTGCCCCAAACCTCCACAGCGGTTCTGTGATCTCCAGTAAAGGCGATCGTGGAGTTTTGTTGGAGCTGTGAGCGGGGCTAGGGCGGCGAGGACCTGAGTTTGAGCAGCCTCTGCTGCTGAGAGGGGGGGAGCCGTCATTTACAGAGGAAGCTGACAGTGGTGGAAGAGTTACTGCAGATGTCGCAGGGGGCAGGGGAAATTCTGGCCCTTCTTCATAACTCTTATTCTTATCGTACGCTATGTTAGCTTGCTGTGCTGCTTTTTTCTCTGCCTGATATTGCAACAATTCATTATAAACAAATCGCCACAGCTTTCCCAACCTTCTAGCAGTCTTATTATCATCAATAGTTTTTTTTTATCATCAAATACTCTCCCACATCCTCATGTTGCAGCAAGGTTATAATGGCCTAGTTTTGTCATTGGACACTGACTGCTGACTCTTAGGCCTGTGTCCTTCTCAGTTTGTTAATGGTACAGCGTCTACGTGCCCTCTCTCAGCTAGCCAAATATCTACATATTGGTTTGGATGTTTGGTTGTTGTTCGTTGTTTTTAAAGGACAATGGAAATTAAATCCTGAGTGAATTTGACCTGGAGAATTCTTTCTCTTCCTTCCCCTGACTAGCAAACAAAGCCAAGGGTGTTAGTACATCAATAGTAAACATATTCTGATGTTTTTTTTTTTTTTTTTCCCTGTAAAGTAACCAGTCATACAAAATTATGTCCTTAGTATAAAATGGATGTCTGTAAATAAATGGGACTACTTAAGAGAGGTGAATAATTTGGTATCTGGTCTCACAAAACTGTGGGAAAAAAATTCCCTGTTTCACAGTCAATTCCCAAAGGTATAGCCAGCCTACTCCACGTGCTTCCACAAAACTGATTTAACATCCCAATCAAAAAGCTATGGTTACTGGGCCTGGACAGTTTATTACAGAATATTGAGGTTGGAAAAAATCCTTATGATCATTAAGTCATTAACCTAACACTGCCAACACTCACTCCTAAACCACATCCATGCGCCATATCCACACATCTTTTAAATACTTTCAGAAATGGTGCTCCACCACTTCCCTGGGCAGCCTGTGTCAATGCCTAATCACCCATTATAGTGGAAGGAAGTTTTCCTAATATCCAATCTAATCATTCCCTGGTGCAACTTGAGGCCTTTTCATTTTGTTCTATCTCTATTACTTGGGAGAAGAGACCTAGCCCCCACCTCACTACTACTTTTTATTTGTTGAGAGCAATAAGGCCCCCTCTCTGAACCTGCTTTTATCCAGGCTAAACAACCAGATGGTACAAGGTGAAAAAATGTCAAAATTTTCCATTATGGTTTGAAATATGAATTTAGGAGGCAGGAGGGTGGTGTTTAAGCAAGTTCTGTGTTCACTCTGAATGGTCATGCTAAACTTCAGATTGCAGCCATAAAGAAAAGTATCTTTCATATTGTAAATGCTTTGTATATTGTTAAGTACTCTGCTGCAAAAAGTGTAAAGTGTTAAGGTTTTTTTCCACTCATTTTATGTGCCTCATCAAAAAAATGTAATTAGAGTATTAACCGAGCCATTATCAGCTCTTCACATCTATTCTTGATGTCAATTGATTGTAGGGAAAAAATATATTTCTGAAACAGAGAATTCTAGAGAAACGGGAATTATATTTTAAGATGTTGCAAACATTTTTGATGTATATTCATAGCCAAAAATATTACTGTAAAAGCTTATGCACCAGAACAACTGGCAACAATAGAGAGATATTTTTTTTCAGGAATACTTAGTATGGATGTCTTTGCTCCGCAAGTCTCTTTGCAAAAAATTAATTTTTTATTTTGTGTTAGTCCACTGATTCCCATTGATTTGTCAACATTCTTTCAACTGCAGTTATAGATGATTGGATTTAAAAAAACAGTCTTCTCTTTATAAGAAGGAGATAATATTATTGAAGACATAAAAATAATGTAAGCCATTAATTTAATTGGAAATTAGAGGTTTAGCAATGAAAAGAAGTCATGGTTTTTTGCTTTTGCATTTCAATTATTACATATGGATACCTCAAAGACCCTGCTCATACAAGTATTTAAATGAATTTCAAGAGTCAAAAGAAGAACCTTTGAACAGATCCATTTGCCTTCCCCTAAAGTAGCAGACTTTTCAAATGAAACTTCCAAATTTCTTGTCAATTGACTTGAAAGGGGAGCTCCTGAGGTAAGTCAGTGTTTTGCCCTACAACTTTAGATTCCAAGCCTGTCAACCAGGGCACAAGAAATCAAATGTGGCTTTTAACACAACTTCTAGGGAAAAAAAAAAAAAAAAGAAATTAAAATTTCAATTATTTTAAGTACTTTGCAAGTGTTAAATTAATTTCATGGAAGTTACTGAAGAACCATCACGTGGCATTTTTTGCTGGATACTTTTTTTGTAAGCTATGGACTGTTCCTGATCAAATAAACTATGTATAAAGAGGAAGCCAATGTATTTTTTCTAAAAACAATGCAAAAGAAACCAAGTTCCAAATATGTCTGGGATTAAAAAAAACCAAGAAATCTGGAACTCAGGAAAAGAAAAACACAGATAGGTAATTATTTTCCCAGCTTTGCAGAAAATACATTGTCATTCAAGTAAAAGACACAGGAAATAACTATAGTTTCATTCACATAAAAGTAAAACACAGTCTGGACACATTGAATGGAAAGTACCGGTATCTTTTTTGCTGAGGAATTGGACTCTGGATCACCGGGTAACATGGGAAGCTCAAACAATATTTGATTCTTTCACAAAGCTGCACAGGAAGAGGAGGAAACATAATGTACCAAAAGCTATAACAGAAATGTCCTTAATACTTCCAAATATACCTATGAGCATCAAAGGCAAGCTTTAAATGTTTGGTTTTTTTTAATCTGTCTATTAATTTTAAATTGTATTCTGCTTTGAAAACAACATTAGATGAAACAAATTTGTTTGTGGATGGACTAAGCTAATGATCAGTTCCTAATACTGATATAAACTTTTTTCCTGAAATTTGATTTTAAAAAGAAGCATTTTGAAAGGGCATTATACATTTGTCAACTGTTCTTTGACTATCATGATAGTAAAATAGTGTTTACTAAATGAATACCAGAGTTGTTTTTTCCCTGGGCTATCTTTCAATGGATGTCCATTGCCTCTAATCCACTTGGACTGAAAAAAAAATTTTTAATACAATATAATTATTATATATTTTTATCCTGTCAAATTTTTTCAACTGAAAACTATCAGATATATTGCCTATTCAAAAATATTAATCTTTAAATTAATGGCTTTTTAAAAATGCATAAAAATAACTTAGACATTTATAATAATTCAGAAGGAATTTTCTTGCAAAAAATGTTCGTGTTTTTTTTCTTCTGAAATAAACTTAACATATGGAACACTGCAAACAATTTACGATCTGGAATGGGCAAAATTTAAATGACCTCTGGGGAGTCAAAAGAAGAAACTGTCTCCTGACTGGCAAACTCCATTTAATTTCCCCTCTTCCCTAAAGAATAAATGTTCCAAACTTCTAACTTGTGACCTTTCTTGTCAATTGACTTGAAAGGGGAAGTTAAAGGAGGTAGTAATTTAAGAGTTTTAGTTACAACAGCAGATTTGTAGCCCAATGTGATGGGCAAGGAAATGAAATCAAATGTAATTAGGAAGATGAGATAGAAAAAAAAAAAGAAGAAAAACTGAAAATTTAAATTATTTTAATTATAGATATAGTGTTTAAATTGATTTAATGGTTATTTTTAATTATTTTGCAAGTTTAAATTGATTTAATGGTAATCATATTCTCTATTAAAAATTTTGAGCTAGCAATATTTCTCAATTTCCCTTGAGAAAAAATTCTTTCTTGTATAAATAATAAATGTTCATTTAATGCATTTTTTGAAAAACATTTCATTAAACCAAGTTCAGCATCTGTTCTTCAAGATTTAAAACCTCCTTAAATTTGTACTAGGTTGCAAATGTTTAAACAGAAAAAACAAATTCCATTTTCCCTGCTATTAGGTGTGATTGGAAGCTGTAATTCAAAATAAAAGTTCACAGATAAACTAAAATGATTGTTAATGAACATTAGAAAACCAAAACAAAAACAAAGTCTGGACACATTGAAAAACTAGGAGTTGTTTTTTTCCGAGGAATTGAATGCCTCACTGAAAACATGGGAAGATCAAACAATATTTGATGTCTTTCATAGCAAAGACTGTTCCTAAAAGAATATTACATTTGATTATTTAATCAATTTTTAAATTCATTTTCAGTAACTCCTTATTTTTTTTTACTTTCTTCAAATTTTGATGGCAAATTTTAAATTTCCAATCATGGATATTAATTTTAAATTGTATTCTGCTTTGAAAACAACATTAGATGAAACAAATTTGTTTGTGGATGGACTAAGCTAATGATCAGTTCCTAATACTGATATAAACTTTTTTCCTGAAATTTGGTTTTAAAAAGAAGCATTTTGAAAGCATTATACACAGTTGTCAACTGTTCTTTGACTATCATGATAGTAAAATAGTGTTTACTAAATGAATACCAGAGTTGTCTTCCCTCCCTGGGCTATCTTTCAAGGTGTTGTCCATTGCCTCTAATCCACTTGGACTGAAAAAAAATCTCTGAATACAATATAATTATTATATATTTTTTATCCTGTAAAATTTTATTCCTAATGAAAACTATCATATATATTGCCTATTCATAAATATTAATCTTTAAATTAATGGCTTTTAAAAATGCATAACAGGAACTTAGACATTTAGAATGCAATCAGAAGGAATTCTCTTGGTAGGCATGTTCTCTTCAATCTTTCTTCTGAAATAAACTCAACGTATTGAACACTGCACAACAATTTACGATCTGGAATGGGCAAAATTGTGGCTGACCTCTGGGGACTTGCAATACAATACAAACTGTCTCCTGACTGGCAAACTCCATTTAATTTCTCTCCTCTTCCCTAGGAATAAATGTTCCAATACTTCTAACTTGTGACCTTAGGGAGTAACTTACCGGAAAGTCAAAGTTAAAGGAGGTAGTAATTTAAGAGAGTTTAGTTACTGCAGCAGATTTGTAGCCCAATGTGATGGGCAAGGAAATGAATTCAGGTGTAATTAGGAAGATGAGATAGAAAATCCACTAGCAGAAGAAAACTGAAAATCACACATAGAAAAAGATAGATATAGCAATTTAAAAGTTATTGGAAATCATATTCTCTATTAGCTATTTTGAGCTAGCACACATTTCTCAATTTCCCTTGGCAAAAATGTTCTTTCTTGTATAAATAATAAATGTTCATGGAAGCACCAACTTGAAACTATTTCATTAAACTCATGTTCAGCATCTGCTTCTTCAAGTCACGTTTAACTACCTCCTTAATTTTTGTATAGGTTGCATGTATGTTTACAATAGAAAAAAACAAAGTATCCATGCCTTTCACTGCTATTAGGTGTGATTGGAAGCTGTAATAAACAAAATAATCTGTTCCTTATAGATAAACTAAAATGATTGTTAATGAACATTAGAAAACCAATCCCAACAAAAAACAAACCCCTACACCAAGCCACAAAAACTAGGAGTTCTTTTATTTCCGTGCTTTTTAAATGCCTAAGGAAAAAGCCACTCAAGGATCAGCCTATACTAACATGTACTCAAATAGCAAAGACTGTTCCTAAAAGAATATTACATTTGATTATTTAATCAATTTTTTAAATTCATTTTCAGTAACTCCTTATTTTTTTACTTTTTTCAAATTTTGATGGCAAATTTCCTGCATTTCCATCATGGATAGTGAAGAATTCACGTGACCAAAATAATTGCACATTTCAGGAGAGAAGAAAATGAAGTAATCCACCAACTAATAAGGACAATTTCACAAGAAATTACAGGTGACCTGGTATGCCAGGCGCTCTATTCTTGGTAGCAGATGATTGCAAGAACCATTAAGCTAGTTGGCATCCTCATTACCTTGGGTTAATGCATTGCTTGCAGAACAGAGGACACCTCTATCATGTTAAGTACTACTACTTATTTACTATGGTTTCTTTAAATATCATGTAGTCCTTTGTAAAACTGAAAGTTTAAAGTTCACTTCTTCAAGGCTCTATTCTACATGGTGTTAGCCAACTCAGGGTGTGGTTCAGATGATATCAGTACTTCTGATGTCCATTCTGAGTGAGAAAAAGCGTACCCTACAAGTACTCCAATGACCTCATCACAGCTACAGCAGGGAAATCTTGCTCCTGTGCCCATACCTCAACATCGGCTGGGGGAGGGCACCCAGGTTTTTCAGGTCATGGATGAGAACTGGCCCAAATCACAATATCTTGTGTCTCTGTTGCACTGAAAAGGGCAAGACTATTGTCCTCCGTGCATTGATTCTCCTCTGCTTCCACAAGGTAATAGAGTGTTTTACTGTTTATTCTGATATCAATGCATATTTCCCTCAAAGTTTGCTTTATTTCACTGCATTTATAAAACCACTTTCTTACCTTGGATGTTGCTTGGGCCAGCCTAATGAATGACCCTTATTTTTTTCATTGATTATTTAATTGAACATTATCTCTTTCCTCTGCCATTGCTGGTCACTTCTTCACTTTTTTGTTTTTGGATACTACTTTGTAGGCAAAATTGTTTAATTCTTCATGGTACTTTCAAGTTGCTGAAGTCACTAACCTTCAGATAAATGTTGCTTACATACATTCACAAGCATGTTTGAGGCCAGTTTTAGTGAGTTCCTTCCAGAATAAAGTGTCTATCAGTGGGAAATTCACTCTCTAAGTGAAAAGGGCTTGGCCCCTCCTGACTTGTAGAGGAAATTTTGAAGACAATTAAAAGAATTTAGGCTCCCAGCTTAACGACCACTGAGCTATCCAAAGGTAAATGGTGTGAATCTATGTCCTTATGAATGCAGATAGAAAAGTCTTGAGATTTTAGGTTAAGCAAAAATTAAAAATATGTTGTCAAGTCACTCTTCAGAGAATTTCAGGCTCCTGTTCTATCTATAAAGTATTTTTTTTAAGTCAGCTGGTTTGGAGTATCTCATCTTTTTGTCTGTAATTGTATTGATCAATTTGACAAAAGTTCTCGGTTCTTAGAATATGTTATACACACCAGCCATATCCTCATTCCCTACCAGAACAAGGCTCAGGAAACGAAGAGTTCATTTTTTCCTAGTTACTGATTTCTACCAAAAATAAATTCAGACTGATTGAAAGAGCACCATACTACATTTTCCTTTTTTTAAAATTTTGAATATCGATGCCTGTCTTTTCCACCCTATCTTTTCTTTTAGAAAATACCAGTAGGAGTTTCAGTGTTTTATATTTTTTAGAACTGAATGTATGTTTTCTGTCTCTAAATACATACAGAGTGTTCTCATTCTTTTTTCTTCACTTTTCTATTACTTCTGCAGTCTGAAAAGGATAAAAAACTTAATTTTGCACCCTTCTTTGCAGAACATAATTACATTTAAATTCTATTTTGGATGTAGTCTGCAAACATTTCATACACCAACAGGTGAATGAAATATACATACCAGACCATTTAAAAATGTGAATCATATTGGTACACAACTATATACTGGGAAGAACATTAAAATTATATTTCAGTACCAGCCAAAAATAAATCGTACATAAAATTTTCAGCATTCATTGAAAAGATTATAATCAGGAATAGTAGATACCTGTGGAAAAAAAAGCAAACAAAACAGTTTCCCATTTCTTTGTAATAGGTTGTTGAATTGAGAGAATAAGTTTACAATGTTGTTTTTTTTTCTTCACCAGTAAATTTGAATGAATACTTAGAAATTACTGACTATTAAATCTTACAAATTATTATACTTTATTAAAAACATATATAAATTAGTTTAAATGGGGGCTGAGATGAAAAATAGGCTACGCTGTATTCCTTATTTTTTTTATAATCTCTTGTTAGTCACTTTTTGTTAATCAATATGTTGTTGCCAAGAAAGTGAAAAGCAAACAAACAATAGCCATAATTTAGGTATGGATCTATTGCATTTGGGCCCAATTGCTGTTGAGCTGCATAGTTTATGTTCTCTATGCTGGCAAGTTTTCCTAAAAATCTTGTTTTGGAGCTGTGTTCATAGCATATAATTGCATTATTGATGAGACTGGCAAAGAATAAGGGAATATTGTTTTGGCTTATGCCCCAAAGATTGAGAAGAATTTGAAAAAAAAATAAGGATAGAAAAAACAAAAATAATTGTTATTCATGAGGAAAAAAAAAGATGCTCCCTGAATGAGCAGCTAGTCTCCAGGTTCCAAAACTTTATTGTAAAAAAAGGAACAGAAGAAAATGAATAATCTTGAGAAGACAAAGAAAAACACCCAAAAAAACCTGAAACAAAACAAATACTCAAAAGTCCTAAATCAAACCAAAAAACACCCACAAAACCACAACACAACCAAACTAACCCACAAAAGGAACAAAAAACTAGTTAATGTTTAAACAGAAAAGTCCTATTTTTTATATTGCAAACAATTTCACTTTTTTTCCCTTATGGCTTTTAATTTCTCCTTCAATCCTTCTTCCCTTTGTTTCTCATTCCCATCCACAATAATAGAGCTATAAATCTGCACTTAGACTTATTTAAAAAACTCACACTCTCTCTTTATGTCTCCCTTGGATCACACCTACTTTATCTCCATTCCTTTTAGCCTCCTTTCTTCATCCCATCCCATCTTTCTACTGTTAATATTTTTTTTTTTGACCTCAAATACTATTTTCACATTTGCTTTGGCTTCCCCAAACTTAAATAATAGTTCTTAATCATCTAACTTCACCACTACTTAATTTCTCCTTGGTCCCATATTTTTCTGTGCTTTAATATTGCTCTAATTGACTTTAACAAATATAACACCTTAGGGTAAATTTAACTGTGAGTTTTCACCTTTCATTGGTTTTGATCTATCTTTTTAAGATTATTGACACACTCTTCTCTTCAGGAACACACTAATACTTTAAATTTTCCTTTTACCTGTTCAGATGTATAAGATAGTTCCTTTCTGAAAATATCTTTTTGTAGCCCTCCAAAAATGTCTAAAAAAACAGGCTGCTTCATTACATCACAAAGGATACTGGACTTTTTTCTGGTGCTTTGCTAAGTAGAAAGTAATTTATGACTTTTTTTGCCTGTGAATTTTGATCACCTACAAAATCCTATATGAGTATTTTAAAAAATCTGTCTAGAAAGGAATTTTTTCTATTTCCCATTCTTAACACAACAGCAACACAATTGTGGAAATATTTTCAAGTAAGCAACATCAAGTCATATTAAGCTTTGGTAATAGCACACGTGCAACCTGTTAATTTTTGAATTAAATATGGATTATATTGCCACAAACTGCAAACCAATAAAACCCATATAGAAAGCTTCATAGATATTGTTATTGCCTGCTCTGATATCTGGAAAAAAACCAACAAAAAAAGCAAGAAATAGAAGAATGTGTTTTATTCTCTTTTGAAAGTCATTCCCAGTGGCAGGGAATAACATTCTCTGAACTGTTACTCCAGAGTCAATTGTTTATCCTTTTAGCAGTCTTTAAAGGAAGCGTATTTTTATCATACCTGATTATATAATAAATATATATTATATGTTTATATATATATATATATATATATATATATATATATACCACCTGCCCTTGTGTCCACCTCCTGAAAGCTACTTTTTTTCACTCTGAGTTGGCTCAATAGGTCCTTATGCATCCATGGTGGCCTCCTGGATTTTTTACCCAATTTTGCTCGTGATGGAGGACAAGGACCTCCATCTGTGTCTGCCTACATTTAGTGTACAGGAAGGGTTGATTTCAGTGAAAAATAAAGTCAAAGTAAATGTGAAGTCATATAATATCCATTTGAGTGCAAAAGGAGTGTGAAAATATTGTAACTGAGGTCATGTGCCAGAGCAATATGTGCAGGCCAGGGTGGACACAAAGTCACACACCAGTATGCACCCAGACAGTGGCACTAATTTCTCCAGCAGTAGTAACACAGTGTGCATGTACACTGCTAGCAGTAGAGTGCCTCAGAGCAGACTGAACCACAGCCCTTCCCCTTTTGTCACAGCAGTCCTAATGTAGATTTATTTATTGTCTTTAATCTAGAATAACTTGTAGCCTTAAAGGTCTGGAAGCTCAGACTTCTCAGACTTAATTTGAGCAATGGGATAGTTTACTCGTGAGCAACTGGTGTCAAAATACACATATAATCTGTGATGCTATTTATAGTAGCTGATCTGTGATAGCTCGCCCCAGTAAATGAATTGCTTTGATAAACACTCTCTAAATGTACAGGGTGGACTTAGCTTTTCAGAAGACAACAAAACAATTGCTCTTGATGCTTGTCTCTGAAGGTAAAGCATTTGTGGAGAGATCAGAATTTATATCCAGCCAACAAAATTAATCTCATCAGTTTTAAAGAGAATGTACCTTCTAGTTGATTGTCACAAATATCACAAATGTTGCATGTTTTATTTTTCTTATTCTCTGCTCCCTTTTTTTTAACTGTTTCTTCAGTCCTCTATTAAAACTTTTTTATTTGCCTGAACTAATTAACAACTATTTGAAAAAACAAGACTGTGCAGCAGTGAAGCATGCCTTTCCAATAATGAGAAACAATGATTTATCACAGGTAACAGTTCAAAATAAAGTTTAACCCTGAGTATTAAAGAAAAATCCTTCAGGTTTTTTTTTTTCTACCACTGGATCATGGGACCTGTTTGGCTTTTGTTTTTTTCAGTGAAGTTAATAGAACTTGTTCTCAAGTGTTCTACTACTGGGACAAAGCTCATTTTCTCATGTAAAATTTACTAGTATTATGGGACAGTGGTTATGAGTCATTAAGGATCTGAGGGTTTTGATACAATGAAAAAAGAACTGAAAAAACTGTGCTACAGAAATAGAAATGTAAAAATGATGCTATATGAAAAATAAGAATAATAAACTGAAGAAGATAAAAAGAACCCCACTCTTTTAATCTTCCCTACAATAACCAAAATATCAATTCAAAATGGATTTGACAAATGTGAAATATTTCGGCAAATACCCATAACAGCATCACTAAATTAACAACTAATGTTATCCCATTGTGCCTGTGCTTCCAAAAATTAGGAAACCCTCCATTTTCTTCTGCTCCCGACTGTCCAATTGGTGACCATGAATGAAGAAAAAAGATGGACTCTGACTGAGGTGTGGGGTCTTAAAAGTATTTTTCCTTTAATGGTTGTCCTTTTTTTTTTCTTTAGGAAAAGACGGCGAAAGAAGTTCCATCAGTCTGTTTTGACCTCTTAGTTAGTTCCACAAGGAAAAACTCTTACAAATGTTGCACTTGTAATATATATCTGCAGCAAAGAAAAAATTTCATGTTAGCTATCATGCTGTAATTATCAATTAAATTGATAATTTAGTTGTAAGGCAAAGTTTTAAATTTAAATATTTTTTAAAAATTGGGAAAAATAACACACCAGCAAAAATAACAAAATAATTCCTATGTCAAAATTCAGACTGTTATCAATTTCCTTTCTGCATTCTTCAACTTGAGTATTTCCACCCCTTGGTGATTTTCCTTTTGCTACCATAAATTTGATTGTGAATGCAAATAGGTTTGAACATGATTGCAGGAAATCCTGTTCTTCCTGGTAATTTGTGATTACTAGTTTCATAGTGTGTGGACTATATTCATACTATTTTCATTTTATTTTTCTTCATAATAGCCAGTTATTCTAGAAGCTTTTCATATCTCTCAGGAATATTTTGATTACATAAATAAAAAGAAGCTCATGACCCCTTGTGATAAAGGAATACTTTATTATGGCTGAAGAAGTCTGATTTTGACTGCATATGCACAAGTACTCTAATGAATGAACAGTTGTATATTGACATCATATGACATTGGAATCTGAATTATTTGGAGAAGCTTTAGGCACAGAACAACAGTTCTTGTAAGAAACATAAAGGCAATAGATCAGTTGAATTGTGAAAAAGAACAATGAATACTGGGAGTTGTGTTTTGTGCTAGAATGACAACATTTTTGGACAGTTTTAATAAAAGGAAAAAATTTCCATGGATTCTTAAATTTGTACTCCTATGCATTATTGTCACAAAGCAAAAGCAATCATTTAATAAAGTGGGCAGGTTTTTCCCCTATTTTTCCTGTAAAAGCAAAGTGGCATATGACACAGTTTATTTCAGAGAAATGGACAGCACTGATGAGTTTGTCAAACAAATTCTTAGAACCTAATTTATGAATATTGCCATTACATCTCATATTTTTCACATCACGTATGTATCACAAAGTTCTGGCTTTGGTTTTTAGTTGCCAATGTAATAGACTGATAATAAAGTCATAAAAGATTTATTTCTCAGGTTACTTTACTGGCAAATTTCATTTTATTGTTGTTTGTTGACATGAAAGAATATTAAAAAGGAAGATATATTTTTGTCCTTCATTCAAATACAAGAAATCAGACACAAATTGAACTGCTTTTAGTGCAGTTTGTCCCTCTGTCTTACTCCACAGACTGCTTTTCAAAATAATTAATTTGCTGTAATAATGAGCAATCATTGCTTACATAAAATCATAGTTTTCTGCCTTTGCAGACAGAAAGATAGGAGAATTCCATAGCCTCCTTTTCATAGTTGTGTATTATATTTTAAAGTGGTTCCCTACTAAAGTCAGAAGTTACTTTTCTGTAGCTAAATATGTTGTCTTGACTATGTGTTGTCCATATCATATATTGATAGAGGATGAGGTAAGTGCTTTCTTGAATTGTGATTTCTTCAATTTCAATATCTCAGCAGTATAAAGTCCCTACAATGTAGTGCTGTAATTTAAATTATCTATGATGGGTAGAAGATACAGTGTGCTCAAGAACTGCTTTTATACCAAATAATTTTCAGCCCTGATTTAAAATAACAGTGTTTTCTTCCTTTTTTTCTTTTAAATATTGCCAACAGTTACATAATGATCTTATTTTACCATCAAACAATTTGCACACTTAACACAATTTTTCTACCATAATTTTCTTAACTAATTAAAAGGCTTTGACCAATCTTAAGCAATAGTTCTGGGATGAGTAAATAGTACTGCATAACTTTCTTTTGACTCTTCTCTCTTGATTGTATTGCAAAAAAAATTGTGGCTCCAAGAATTGTCATCTTTTTAGTTTATTTGTCTTATGACATACAAAATAGAGCATTTTCTTCTGTTTCATTAATCTTTATGTTCTGACATAATTGCTAAGGTTAAAAAAGTAATTAGTTACTGATTAAATATTCTATAGGTAGCTAAATAATGTGAAAAACTGTATTAGTAGGTTTGACAGAATATCTACAATAGTGCTAGTCATCTTATAAAAAATCTAATAATTCAAATACTTCATTTAGTGACAAAATTAAATAAATAAAGTCAAATTGCATAACAGAATATCAGTTTCTGAAGGCTACTGAAGCTTTTGTGAGTTTGCAAATTGAGTGATTTGAACTGGCAATTTTGTGAAATTATTATTTTCACTGTGTGACAATAATGTATAAAATTACAAACTTAAGGTTCTGTGGAAACTTTTTTCTTTTACTAAAAATAGCCAGAAATATTGCCATATTACAGCAAACCTAACAAAAATATCCAAACCAAACCCAAACAAAAAAAAACCCTACAAATATTGCTATGCTAAATCAAAAATTAAACAACCCCCCCACTGGTATAGTATAAGCATAGCAGAATCCTTTAAGTACTTCCTCCCTAGGAGTCTCAAATTTCTGTCTGTCAAAACCTATGAGTTTTGCCTTCATTATAAACCAACTTAGTACATGGGTCTCCTATGGCACACAGCAGGTTATCTTGGATGTTAGACAAGACAGCTTTTCATCCATGCATTAAGAGTGCAGCAATAATCATCCCAGGGGGATGGACACAAAGGAGACTCAACCAAGACAGTATGTATGCATTTGACTCTTTGACGTTCCACTCAATTCAATCTGACAAGAAAAATATTTAAGAACTAAAGAAAGACTCTTTTTCTGCAGAGAAATGGTGTTAATAAAGGAATAAATAACAGAAAAACTCTTATAAAATTGTGCTGTCATCCATTTATTATGCTAACATAATACATCTTCATTGCAAAGCTGGGAAAAAAATGAGTCACACACAAAATTTGGGTTAGCATGTGACTCTTGCATTACATCTGCATTGAGAGTAGGAGCAAAGCTAAATAATGAACTCATGATTGCTGATTTTTCTCCATAATACAAGAAGATCTAAGATAAAACCATAAAAAGAGAAGCACAAGGAGAGATGAGCTGGGATGATCTTGAAAGGTCTTTGCCAACCTTAATCATATAAAATCTTTGTCTAACTTGTAAGGGGTGTTGCCAGAAATTACATAAGAGCTCAAAAATATAATATTATCTTTAAAATGAGAGATATTAAAATTTTCTCTCTTCTCATAATTTCTAATTTTAGCAGTTGTAGAAGTGTGACAAGTCACAATCCTAATAACATGTGGATAAAACTAATTTAGAACAGAATGCAAGTTTCAGAGTGAAGTAAGTGCCTGTAATACATAAAAATGATGAATAACAGTATAACTCATCTTATGGGTAGAGAAGGGTCTAGTTTAGTGTTCCAGGCCATTTCATCACACAGCAAGAAATGCACTTGTATAAATTCACTTTGAAGAAATACAGATGGAAATTAGACCGCATACTGAAATGCATGTTAAGAAGAATTTAAAAATGTCTAAAAAGGATAAAATAAAAAAGAACAAAAACACACACACAATTTTTACTATGGATGTTTATATATTTTTGCATATTGCCTCGCTTTTCAGTGGAATAGGCAATTACCCCATAGATCTCTTATAGTTATAAGGTCTCCTTATGTTTAGAGGGGATGGAATCCCTTAAAAATTTTTCCTGTGAGCCAGAAGAACAATCATTTAAATTGTTTTATATTTTAAAGCATTATTTTATGCCTATAGAGGAATTTTTACTTGCAAATATGCTTGTACTGGGATCCTCAAAGAGCATGACATTTGTTTTGAAAAATTCCAGAAGAAAATAGCCTGAAGTTTGGCACTTTTGGTCCTAATCTAAGGCAGCAATAAGCAGTTTGCTCTACAAGTGCTGTAGAGTATTTCAGCTTCTCACTTTGCTATTTCTTTTGCCATCTTCCTTTCCAAGATATCTTCTTTCAACCTATAGCCTAAAAAATAAATCAGATCTTCACTAAGATCCCATTTCTACTTAGAACAGTAGAAATGGGATTTCTGCAGTAAATCTAATTGCCTTTTTATGTAAAAAGTGGTCTAGAAAACAGTTTTTCAGCTACAGGATCTGGAACTGACAACCTTAATAGCTCTGTTAAAGTTGTCATGTAGAGCCAGCTGCTAGTTTAACACTATTACCATTCTGAATTTTGAAACTTATGTATTACCATTTTGAGTTACCAATTCTAAGAACTCCTGCTTAATATTTTCTTATATTGAAATAGACACTATTTCAATTTCACATACTCTATACTGTACCCTAAGAAAGTTTCCTCCAGACAGTTCTAAGGAAGATTGTTAAAAAATCTGCCAAAAATCAAATTCAAATTAGGTAAAAAAAAAAATTGTATGAAGCTACATGCAATATTTGGGGGAACTTGAGGTGCTTTTTGTAATTTTCTTCTTTAAAAAAAAAAACCCAACAAACAACTAAAACACTATTTGAAAAAATTAATATTAATTTGTAAGTTTGCATACAAATGAGAGAAGGATTGTTTATTAAGAAATCCAAGCATCATGGAAGATATTCTGGAATAGGATATCATCCAGTTAAGCAGAAAATTGTGAAATTAAAATTCAGCATTGATTAGGGACAGTTACAGAATTTCTAAGTGGAAATCTATATGTTTCATAATATCTCTTCCCATTTGAAAATCAATTTCCATTTTACTATAAATATCAGCATTTTATAATCTCTCCCCTACATGTATTGATAGAATTTCATGTGAAATAACTGCTAAAAGGTATTTTTTTGTTCCAGTTGTCCAGAGTGGAATGGTTTATATGGCTTAAAAAGGAAAGGAAAGGTAAATTTTTAAAAATTATTATCCCACCCTTAAAATTATCTCTACAGGTTCTCTCTATGATCAGGCTTGAAAAAATTCTTATACAACTGCCACTAAAAAGTGTTACCTTCAAAGCTTTTTTTCCTTCTCAAGTATGATTTCGTTATGTTGATAAAAGTATTCAAACACATTACATACATATATATATATAAACACACATATATATAAGCCTCTCATACTATCAGATACAGCATTTAAATGAATTACATATACTTATTAGTATGTGTATTACATTTACAAAATTAAAATGATAGCTGTATAATCACAGTGCATTTATTTAGTTTTTAAAATAAACACTTTATGATTAAATAAATTAGTATCCATTATTGAGCTGTGCAAGTTAAACATTTGCTACAAAATTAGCAGACAATTATGTATTATAAAATGCTATGTGACTAAGAAGATGTTATACTTAAGCATCATTAAACCCCAAGGCAAATAATAAATACCGAAAGGAAAGATTGGAGTGAATAATCTGAAATGTTTTAATTGTGTACATTTGTCTAACTTGTTTTATATTAGTGTCCCTGATCACAAAATCTGGGCCTTTCTTTATGACTCAAAATTCATAAGAAATCACCACAAATAAGGAAATCACAAAATTGACTAACCATGTGATTGTAGCTGAAACCCAGAACTGTATTTTGCAAAATTATGATGTTTATAAACCTGGTTTCAGTCCAGGATAGAATTAAAAGCTTTCATAAAAAATTAATAATATATAAACTGTAAAATTAGTTATTAAAGCATTCTCAATTACATATAAATTTTGATACAACAAAAAATGGTTTATACTACAACTTTCAAAAATGCATATTGGCTTCAAGTTTCAGCCTTGTATTAATTCATCCACTAGGTGAATAGAAAGCTATCATCGTCCTTAATGAAGGTGATCCTTATATAATGATTTTACTCCTGCAGATTTATTTGAAGTCCATATCCTCAAAGTTTAACATTCAGTGGTCTGAAGTAATCAATCATCAGATTACTGAAAAATCTTTGTGGAAACAGCTTCCACGACATACAGGTCTGTGGTGATTTAGTCTGGCTTTTTTAAAGAGAAGAGAGTCTGCCTACAGTCTTCAGGAGACGACATACCCTAGAGATTTTTTTATTCTCTAAGGGACTTTTTAAGGGTTTCGTAGTTCTTTCAGAAGAAAAACCAAAACCAACTACTTCCATCCTTCTCTTTATATACTCCCGTTACCCTGGATGGAAATTCTTTATGTCTTATTCTCAGTGACTATACACAGTGGTCTTCTCTTATCAAGCCTCAGCTCTTGCTTACTTGGAGCTACTTGGTATGCTCAGGAAATTGCAGGTTGCCTTACAAAGAACTATCAGTACCTTAAATTTGTGATCTGTAGTCAGAAGAAGCTATTTAGGGGATTTTACAGATATTTCTAGCTTCCTAAGTCCAAAGCCCAATAGCACATGCTAAATATAAAAAATGTTTTACTTCTCTCCACTGTCTAGGTGTAAAGAAGAGATAAATGAGAATTCAATTAAAATCTCCTCGAATTCACATGAAATAATATCTTAGGAAACAATAAGATTTTTATTTTCTTCAGGCACTACCCAAGGCATTGGGTCTAGCAACTTTTAAGCATCCCCTCAATGTTATCTCCAAAAAAATAAACACAGTGTCTCATTCTGCAGCAAGTAGAGCTTGTTGCATGCAAAACTATTGAAAATAGTTCTGCAGCTGAAAATGCAGAGAAATAAGAAAAAAAAAAAAAAAAAAAAAATCCCCAATTATTTTTCCCTCAACACCTGTTTCTGCTTTTCTTTCTTGGGCTTCTCTAGGATCCAGTTGTCAAAAGTTTCCACAGGAATGAATGGAAGCACTCAGGGACACCTTTTCAGAAAAGTAGAAATACTTCCAGCCTTGAGCAGGAATAAATCAGGGCAAGGAATGCTCAATCACCCAAAGCCATTTACCTAAAAGAAGAGTACGATGGATACCAGTCCCAAAGGACATTCAGCTCCTTAGTGGATCAGCATGATCAGTGCAGACCAAGCACTCATGGATATTTTTTAATTCATGATCAGCCTATTAATTTATGGGACAGAAAACCTACCTTTTCAACCATACACTAAATCAGGTAAGAAGAATGATGAAAAACAGTTCTCTTGCAGCTTTAGTGAATACCTCTATATTCACTGATCATCACATGGACTTTTTTTTTTGGGTACTGTGGAAACCCAAAGCCTCAGGAATATTTCTCTCTCTGCTCTGGGGTGTCCTGATGCCCAGGGCAGCACTGACTTTGACCCTCATTCATGGAGAAAGTTTCCTAGTCTTCAAGATAGACTAGAATCCACAAAAGTGTGAAGTAGATTCTAGAGAGCAGTGTAGGTGCATCACTTGGTGAGAAATTTAGGTTTTGGGATTTTTAGTGTGTTGTGGATGGAAGCAAGATGGAGGGCACAGGGTGTCATCCTGGGTTTCTTCTTCATGCTTATTCTTCCTTCTTCTTCATGGGTTTGGGTGGCATTTTGTGATTGGGCAAGAAAGTCCTCATGGTGGGCTCTTTGGGATCAGTTATTGGGTTAAAAGGGAAAATAATCTAGGTGTCAGCTCTTAATTGGATAGTTTAATCTTAAAAGACCTTGTAAAAAGAGATTGTGAGCCATTTTGTGCCTTCTAATGAAAAGCTGACGAAGTCATGGTTGTGAGACTTTTACTGATAAGAAATAATAAACACTTGATTCCAAACATGAACTACCCTCTCAAGTGCCTTCAATGCGGACCCAGAGAAGCCGATAGGGTACCTAATCCTTTGCTTTGGGAAAGGAGATTTTCTTTTCCAGATTTTCTTTTCCAACTTATTCCAAGTTCCCTTTTTTCATGTTTCTCAAAAGCAGCTAAAATGTTCCAAATAGAAGGAAAGCATTTTGGGTATATTTAAAAGTTGCTTACTTCAGTTCTGAAAGAATTTAGTGTTTTTTTAATGAAAGAAAAAAGTTTGATTTTACCCCAGATACAAGTTTTTCTCAGAGTTTAATTTAGGTTTTTTTGTTTAGTTATTGTTAATACCCAATGAATATTTTAAAATGTAGTTAATTTACATGTTAATTTATCATCCTTGAAAATTCTGAGAAGGTAAATTATTCATTCATTTGTATCGGTGGCAGAAATTCAAACCCTGCATCAGCAGATACGAAATAGATCACTTGTGAGAAAGAATATTTTTTTTTTTACTCTTTCCCATCATCTAGTTTGTCTTCTCTTCTTCTCTTCTCTTCTCTTCTCTTCTCTTCTCTTCTCTTCTCTTCTCTTCTCTTCTCTTCTCTTCTCTTCTCTTCTCTTCTCTTCTCTTCTCTTCTCTTCTCTTCTCTTCTCTTCTCTTCTCTTCTCTTCTCTTCTCTTCTCTTCTCTTCTCTTCTCTTCTCTTCTCTTCTCTTCTTTTTTGGATGAGTTTATGTACACTGAGAACAAAATTATCTGAAGAGGAATTCTTCTTCCATATCTTCCTTTTAATTTGTTGGATGCCACTCTGAGAGTCAAGAGTTCAAGATTTAATGTTCTAATAAAAGTATGCATCCTGAAGTGAGACCTCTGAAATGATACTGCATCATCAGTAAAGTGAATCCACCAGACATCCTATACATTACAGTGAACAATTTCAAATCTCATCTTCCTACAGCACTCAAAGTGAAATGAAGCTGAATAGAACAAATCCTGATTTTTCACATTTGCTGTTATTAAAGAATGGAACAAAGTAGTGCCGAGGGGAATAAGAGAATAAAGCTATGGCTATTCAGTTGTGAAGAAAGTAAATTAATAATACTAACCTCATTTCTTTTGTACATGATTTCAATTGATGCCCTGGAGAACAATTCCTTTGTAGGAAAAAAGGGTGGGGAATGGACAAAGGAAGCTATTGCTGTATCTTGCCTCAGTGCTATTGACAAATTGTATGTCAGCATCAGATTATAAAACATCATATTTTCTATTTGAGCTGCACTTTCATGTATCTTTAGCTATGTCCTCCTGATATTTATTTTCCTCATAGCTTTCCCATAATATTTGATGGAAACTTTTGCAGTTTGTATTGTGAAACAAGGCTTAAACCCTGGAAGTTTAGAGGCAATGTTCATGATGTAAAAAGAACCGTGTAAGGCAGACTGTTTTTTTAAATAATGTTCATAATGCATTATGTTTTAGATTCATGTCAAATATGAAGTCCTTCTTCATTTTTTCTGGGCCTATGCTAACATAACTTTACTTCAAAAGACCCTTATAGATTTTGATAAACTGAACTGTCTGAGGATGACCTTCCACAAATTTCCTTCCTCATTTAAATTACTGTGATACCTGGACAAATGTTATGCATTTGTCCTTCCTGGTGAATTTAGACTAAATCTTAATTTTTCTGGGGTAGGTTTCTACTAGATATTTAGAACTTGATACAGACATTCCTGGAATTGATTAAGATCTGAGTTACCTTAGCAGCTTATCTTGAAAAAAGAGAAAAAAAAAAAAAGAAAATCAAAAAAAGTATCCTCAACAGTGAAAATATCATAATGATAGTGAATTAAAGGGATGATTTCAACATCTTAAAGGGAGAAAAACAAGCAAACTTTATATGCATGTGAATAAAATTATTCAGTCTAATTTTTCTATAGAGATGTGCAGAATACAAACAGAACAAAGGCAAGCAAACCCATCCTGGGTTTTGGCAAAAGTAGAAAGCTAACAACTGAACATTACTGAGGATTCATCTTCATACAGAGCAAGGATATAAATAAAAAAGTACACTGCTTGAAAAAATATATTAAGTCCATATTATCTAGCCTGATTTTACGCCAAGGCCTCAAGCCTGAATCACAGCCAGACACAACAGGAAAGGAAGAGTGCTTTACCCTTTTCCACTGGTATAGAAGAGCCATAATATTCAAAAATGCAGTCTTTACATATTAATGGTAGTCTCTTTTTTTTTTTTTTTGTCTATAGAAAAGGTAAATCTTTTCTAAGAGAAAACCTTTATCTATGTGCAGTGGACAACATCATGAGTGTTTTATATAACTCTTCAATATATTTTCAATATATTCAATATATTTTCCTCTATTTTGTCTGTAAAATTGTTCTTTATACATTTTACTTTAAAAAATACTATGAATAATGTAATGCAATTAGACAATTTTGTACTCTTCCTTTTTTCCTTCATTAATCTGTAAATTCACTTTTGTTGTTTGTGTTTCCTCGGCTCAACAAATATTCTTCCTTGGTAAACATGAACAATAGAGTGATCCAGAAAGAAAGAAAATTCATTTGAGACACTTCTAAAATTTAGCTTTGGAATTTTCCACTATAACTTGAATTTCAAACAGTCATCTTTCAATTACTAAGAACTCATTATAATACAAGTTTTTTTTCTCCCAGATTTGACCTCAGCCCCACTGGTTAATTTACTTCAGCCTTACATTAGTTGTCTGTCATTAGCTAAGTGGATGCATGTCACAAATTAATGTTCGAGGAAAAAAACCCGAAAACACAAGGTAATAGGAAAAATACTTGAATTAATTAAATGGATAACTTTATATACATTGTTAACTGCTATGTGTTGGGAAAGAAACTAATTGGGAAGCTATTGGGAGATATTTAAAACACAAAAATTTGAAGATGTGATGCAATAATAATTCATATTACTCACTAAAGTAGCATAAAAGATGTTCCAAACTGTATTACTTAAATAAAAAGGTAAAAGCCTCAGCTCTGTGGCACACTGGATTAAAATAAAACCTCCTTATGAAATTACCATGAAATTGAGTTGAAGCACATGCAGAACTAAACAGATTGCTTGGAAATCATTCAACCACAAAACTGTTCTTTTTTTCAGGCCTCCTGAAATCTCAGCTGATTTCAAGGTAACTAGTTTCAATTATTTGCTCTGCTGTTTAAGCAAAGCATGTTGAAGTCTGCAGTGGTGTATATCTACAAGAGTAACTGTTGACTGGTGAAACATGGGATATCAACATTTCTCATGGGAAAAAGGAAAAAAGGAGGATCTAGAGTAACTGAAGAAAAATCCTAAAAGAGGACAGTAAACTTAAAAAAGGTTCACTGACAGTGTTGAAATAGTACCGTCAAATTGATGCAGCCTTCATATAAATTAATACCATTAAAATGTTCCTTATATGTTTTAAGCCTGCCCTTTTTAAGACAGGTTATGTAGGGTCTGTTTTCACTTTAATCTGTCCAAAGTAAAATCATAACAGAGGACTGCAACCATAACAAGAGCTCTCAGATGTTCTTTCTCCTGAATCATAAGTATACATGTAAATTTAGCTTAATCCTACAATATTTATAGGGAGTCCACTTTGGAAGTGGGGGAGTAATGATTCCTGGAAGTGTTGAAGAAATTACTCAACATGTCACAGGGCTCTGGTTTAGATGGCATGGTGGCGTTCAGTTAAATGTTAGATTTGATGATCTTGGAGGTCTTTTCTAACCACAATGATACAATGATTCTGTGATCCTCCTGGTTAGGTTTTATGACCTACATTTACTTTTGGAAAGCAGGTAATGACATGAAAGAGCAAAAATTTTCTGTAGTCAACATGCGTTTCAGATTTACAGTATATAAGGGACATATACATAATGTAATTGAACAACTACACATACTGAAGTATTATGTTTATTACTAAAATGTAAGCAATTGTCTAGCTTCAATATATATTGCACATCCTTAACCTCGTATCTTGACAACTCGGATCACAAGAAAAAGCTCAAATGAAAATTAACTGTGTATGTAAATATCTTCTTATCCTCTGTACTGCTCTGTCACCATTTCTTCAGCCTTTGATGAGGCATGAGCTTCACTTCTTTCAGGCTTCTGCATTTCAGAAATGAATGCCAGCTGGACCTACTCTGATCATATCAAGAAGTACTTTGGAATCTGTATTTGGGACTTTCTTCTGCATTTACTGTTATCTGTGAGCTGCAGGAGTTCCATTTGGATAAGATATGTACAGTACTGCTGAAAAGGTTATAAAAGATATGCTAATACAACTCACAATGCAAATGGAAAACCAGTGGTGGGGGAGGGAGGATTGGGGTAAAAAGAAATGCTTTTAGAAAATCAGTATAAAGCAGTGAGGGAACTGAACAGATCAAAGGACTATTTTCTGGTAGTGGGAGGCCTAGGTGAATAGAGGTGGAAGCCCTACAGGCCTTTCATAAAGCAATTAAGTTTGATATTTTCATAGGGGAAAAGATCACCTTTTATACGGTTTTTACACCCAAATATATGCTGTAGGCTCTGTGGGAACCATTAGAGACAGAGAAAGAACAGGAAGTTGAAGTCTTTGAAAATAACCTTTTGGCAGAATACACTGAATATTCTAACTGTTCTATACTCCTTGGGTGAAATTCTGGCTTTATTGTTATAGCAATAGAAGAGATCATTGACTACTGTAAAGCTGAGATTTTCTGCCAGAAAAAAACTCAGGAAAACTATTATTTTCTCCCTGAAGATAAATACAACACTCTTACTTTGAACTTTATTCTTCCATGCAAATTACTTCTCTAGCATTACTGAAAACCTTATCCATTAATACTGTCACCTTTGTCAGCAAACATAAGTCTCACAGTTCTCAGGGATGTCCCAGGAGAAATTTCTATGGTTTTTTTTCAGGTAGAAAAATTTCAGAAGGGAAGATTAGAAAAGATCTTATTCAAAATCATAACAGGAGTCTTCAGCTGGTGTCTTCACTTCACTCTGTTCTTCCCTAAATAGACCATTTTAGTTTCTTCAAATTTTGTGCCTCTACTTAAAATAACATTAAAAAGGACAAAATCTGGATTACAGTTCCAAACACCTTAGTTTTTCAAGTTAAAACATTGACTTAAGTGTACAATTTATCTATAAATGCTTTTGTATTTTTTCTCTATTTTTTCTTCCATTGCTAACTGTTCTAATTACAGTTGTAATGTTATTCGTTATCTCTTAGTATATTAGAATGTTTATTTTTTCTTTTTCTTGGCATGTAATTCTTCAAGACATTGTTGCAACAGATGCTGAGCACCTCTGAGGACAATCAATTAATTCCCTCTTGAAGGGAATAGGAAGTCAGCATCCTGTGAACTTCCTATGAACTTTATTCCTAATAAAGATAAACACACAGAAAGCAGTCAGCCCAGGGATGGATTGAGCCACTGCTTATGTGCTATGAATTTCTTGCCCCGTGATTTTGGTGAGGCAGCTTGTACTTGCCTGATAACATACTCCAAAGGAAATCTACTAACAGCTCTGATATTGGCTTTGGATAGGAAGGTCTTTGTTTGTATTAAGCTCAGAAAACACAGACCTGAGGGTTGCAGTGTCAGAAAACAAAGAACAGGATGCCTCTTCTCAGCTTCCGCCTGTCAGACACACACTTCTGAAATATTTATGGGCTTCATTGTTCTGTCGAGTATAAGGCATTCTTGTTAACATTTGGACATAATTTAGGGCATATTTCATAAGTGCAAGTGTTAAATATTTATAACTAACACTCATTACTTAAAAAGCACTTCACATATACATACTTCTTTAATTATTGATAACGAAAGTTTGGACAGGCCTTGTTTTTATTGCCCTGCACTTCTGGAAATTAACTTTTCATGTGTTTCTGTATTAATGACCTGAGGGTCTTTTTTTTAGTACATGAACATTGAAATGCCTCTCTTCTTTTAAACCACCATGTGCAAGACTACTGTTATAGAATACATAACTAGATAAAGCCTGATTTAGTAGATGTTCCTGCTCATTACAGTGGAGTTTAACCTGATGAACTTCAAAGGTCCCTTTCAACCTAAACTATTACATGATTCCATTTCTATGAAATTTAAAGATCTGAAAGATCTTTAAACAATTCAAGGATGTTTAAGCTGTTCAACCTAAACTATTCCATGATTCCATTTCTATGAAATTTAAATATTTGAAGGATCTCCATATTTATACTCTTTTGCTGCCAGAATAGCCACCTATGCTATTCCCACTTCTGTGCTTCAGAGATGCCACATTACAAACATTTAGGTACAGATATTTATAGTACTTTTTCATTTTGAAGGGCAATTAATTTGCTAATAAATCTCATGTAAAGTTCATTATAATTAAAAAATGAAGAAAATTTGAGTCACTCTACTGTATATTTCCTATTTTCAATAACATGTTAGAAAGTTACATTGAGGCATTGTTCATAGATTGAAGTATTGCTTCAAATCTCTAATATTAATGGAAAAATTATGCTTGATGAATTCATCATTTAATCCTTGCTGGAAATATATATCTATATTTAGCTGACTGTTAAACATTTTCAAATAATAATTTTAGTTAAATTTAATTTAAAAATTATAATTTAATATGTTATCTCCATGTTAGCCTTTCAGGTAGAAAAACCAATGGAAAAATTGCTTCAACTTTGGGTATGGATCATTATTATAGAATGGTATCAAACATTTTTTAAGCAAGCTAATGCATGAAGTCATCTGAATTGTTAGGTGAAAAAAAACCTTAGATTTCTCATGTTAAATTGTCTGATTTTACAGAGAAACCTTTATGTCAGGCTATATTACTTTTTTCCAAAGTACAAAAACAGAAAATATCCTGGTGTGAACAGTTGTTTTTTTTTTTTTTTTTTTCAATTCTCTTTTGCACCTTTTTCATAATCCCTTCTATTTTTCTGATGTAAGATACTTCCCAGTGTTTTTTACAATTAGATGCATTAATATTACAGCATATATTTTGCAAGGATGAATATCTTTAATTACATTAGCATTATACTGACAAGCCAGGAAATAGAAGCCACTGATTAAAGCACTGGCATACAAAAACCTAACAGAAGGTAACGGAAGCATTGCAATTTTTTAAATGGAGATCAAATAAAAAAAAAAAAAAAAAAGGGGTGAACATTCAAAAGTTGCTTATCTGAAAGCTTGAAATAAAGAAAATACAGCCCTGACTTCGCACTACTTCTTGCTAACATCATCTTCAGATCTTTAGTAACTTTTCTAGCTGAGCTGTTATCTGCCTCAAAGAGGCGGAGATGTACAGAAGTACACAGGATCACCCATAAATAAAATAGTTTAGGTATCAAAAGCATCTTACCTGCAGCAGCAGCAACCATAATGTTGACTAATTTACCATACTTTTCAGTGCATTATCAAACTAGATTGTTCCAAATACACCAGATAGTTTTGTTTGCATCTAAGGCTCCTCTGTTTACCCTGCCTTGTGGCACAGACACAGTGATATGAACACAAATTCTCAACAACTTAAGCTGCAGTCTGAATTTTCACTTGTATTTTGTGGGGATTCAATAAGCCCATAAGTATATTATAACCAATAAATAACAAAATGTGGGCTAGTAGCAAATATCAACATCAAGACCTCTCAACCTTGTATTTACAATTCTAAGGTATCTTTCTAAAATTCTTGCTTGTCTTAAAGGCTTCAAAATGGAACAAACCAATGTTGTATAGACTTACGTGGCATATCTCTAAAGAGTTCCTCCACTGGGAAGTAATGTGGGCTTCCAAAACGAAAGATATCTTGAAAAACATTTTGCAGTAGTCCAGGTGAAGGTAGTGGTACAATTCCTGGTGCTT
Source organism: Emberiza elegans (assembly GCA_024865655.1). Classification (NCBI taxonomy): domain Eukaryota; kingdom Metazoa; phylum Chordata; class Aves; order Passeriformes; family Fringillidae; genus Emberiza; species Emberiza elegans. The sequence continues at coordinate 31,645,680 of JALJVW010003023.1, read as the reverse complement.
TAGTGAGCTTGTCGGCCATTGCCTCAGATGGCTGCATTGTGCTGCATATGTTTGACAAGACCACATAGACATATGTGTGCAGAAGGTAAGTGGGGAACAGAATTCTTTTTTAATAAAGAAGTGTCAAAATTCATGGATGGGAAAAAAAAAGGCATTTTCCTCATCATGTTAGAAATAACAATTTCTCAAAAATTTTTGCTCTGGATTTCTTTGGAATCACAGAATTCTGTCTTGCTTTATGAAGACACAATAATTTTAATTAGTGCCTGTGAGCAATGATCTTTTGAAAGCTGGACCTTCAGAGCTACAAAATGAACTGATTTTCAGGCTTAGTCAGGAAGCCAGGTTAAGTAATGAAAATTTGGGCCATTCAGCCTTTCTGTTTTCTCTCATACATTTCCCTGTCATTCAATTTCATTCTGAATTTTTGCCTTGTCACTATGACTTGCCTATTTCAATAGCTGATTTTATTTGAAAAGGGTGGTTTTAATTGAAAATATCTACAGCTTTTGTACCACTCTGGAAGTATGTTCTATATGACAAAATCATTCTTGCAGAAAATTTCTTGCCAGTTCTAACAGTTAATAAAAAGTACAAGTAACCACACTGAAACTATGTTGTGACTGGAATGTTCTGCAGCATCTTGTACCTGGCATCTCACTTGGCTCCCCTCTTTGCCAGGACTACAGAGGAAAGAGAGGACTAAAGGTTATAGCACTTGCATTATGGCATCATTTCTCACAATGTATTTATGGGGCAGGTGGGAAGGCAACAGCACAATGCTTGCAAGAGGCTCTCTCCCTTTATCAGTTCTTTTCAATAATCATTGTGATCTGACATAGTAAAAAATTAAATTAGGAATATTTTATTCCTTTGATATTTCATTCATCATATATATATATACATACCCCTAAGAATACCATTAACTTGTTTTTTTTAAATTAACTATCAATCAATAACTTCAATCTGATTTTTCTTTTTTTTTTTTTAAAGCAAAATGCCTCTTTTTACAACTCAGGGATTCACTGTATAAATTATGGTGTCATAGGGTCAGAAATAACATGTCCTATCACTAACTTTGTTGAAGGCTACTGATGAAGAAACTGAAGTAAAGGAAAAAAATAAAATGCAAGGAAAATCCAAACTAGGTCCAATTACATTTTGGCTGTACTTCAGTCAATTACAAACGTAAACTTAAATGTTCCAACCTGTTTGCTATTTCATTATAAAAAAAATAAGTACCTAACTGTATTTTTATGAGTAGATTTTAAAACCACAGCTCAGTTTTCAATCTTGTCTGTTGAATGAGATTTTTAGGTACTTCTTTTTTTCTTAATTTCAACATCATTCCATTTATTGTTGCACATAGAAAGTTCAGCTGCAGTCATTGGTCCAAACTCTACCAGCAAGCTTTGGTTTTGAAGATTGATGTTATTCTGCTCTCATACATACAGTATGAGAGCATACATACAATGCTGATGGCTGCAATGAGCACTAGCTCATCTACTGAGTAGCAGTTAAATCAATTACCATTTGAATTTGTGACGAAAAAAAAAAAAAAAAAGAAAAAAAAAAGGATAATGGACCCACATTACCAGCACTCAACAGACAGTTCTACTGGCCTTTACTTGCAACTCAAAAATATCTACACTGTCAATATTTCATATTCTACGTGAATCTGAACGCAGGTGTCTAAAAGGCTAAAAAGAGTAACTATGTGAAGTCTGAAAATGTAATTTGGTTTTAGGCACATAATAGGACTTCGGTCCTCCTGTTAATCTGTAACACCAGAAACAAGCAACACAAATAAAAGTAAAGAAATGAAAAATGGCACAAACTCATGTGTGTCTTGTTCAGCATTCTGCAGGATATAAGCACTTCCTCTTATTCATAATAAACTCTCATTGAAGAATAAATGAGTATAATTCTGTTATCCTCTGAAACCCTAAGAAACAGCATAGTAGTAAAACTACAAAAAAAAAAAAAAAATTCTGTTTATCTGACTTGCAGTTAAACAAAACAACAACAACAACCCCAAAAAAAACCACGCATCAATGAAGAAATTGGCTATGTACTTAACCCTGACAGCCAACACATATTGGCTCAAATCTTCAGGTGTTGCCTTCTCATTTTTATCTTTGTGTCAGTGCACTTGTGTGAAAATGTTAAACAATTATGAGTTTATCCTCTAATTGGGTCTTAGGCAGGTTTATCTGCTGTGATTTAGCATAATTTTCCTGCCCTATAAACCTTGTGTCCCATACACAAATGTCTCTAACAACATGGATGGGAGAATGGCTGCCTTCTGGGTATGTGTTGAACTTGTATTTTTTCTCTGGCTAGCATCAATTTGATTGCTTTCTCCATCAATGGATATTTTGATATTTATCATCATCAATATGTACATTTGTTCATATGATTCCAAAACTGAAATTTATCTACCTGTCTCCTTTTTGTCATTGACCTGACCAATCTTTTCAGGCATTCTGTGCATAACAAATAGTGTGTATGTTGAGCAGCAGAGTTTCTGATTTGCACCAAGGTTTTCAGACCTTTGAAATGTACCTCATAAAATTAATTTCAGTGAGATATCTAGTCTACAACAATAGCTTGAAAACCTTTCAGAGATAATGCATTCCTACAAGCAATGCTGTCAGTTTAAAAGGTATTTGTTCTGGCTGTGAGCATCAAGAACTTCTCAAAGTCTTCAGAGTCCATATTGCCCTAGTTCCTTTCTTCTGTGACTTCTGATCCAGAAAAGAAAGTTCAGACTATTGTGTTTTGGATCTGAGACTAAGGATTTGTAGTGGTTGTAATATTTTCTCCCTCTTTTGGGTTCTGCTGGGTTTTCCAGTTGATCTTTGATAATGAATGATGTTTGCAATCTAGAATGGAGGCATATGGTCCTTTAAATGCTTTCAAAAACTGCAGTTGCATTCTTTGCTTAGGAAATGAAAATCATGATCGTACTAAAAAACCTCCTGTCTTCCCACTAAAAATCTCTCATTTCCATGAACTTTACAATATATGAATAAAACATTTTTAATTCAAAGTGAGAATTATAATTAACATTGAACTGAATAAATTTTCAAAGTACTCTGGAAAGAACTTATAACCATTTTAGAAGTGTAGAAATTTGATAACATGCTTTTAATGTCTCAACTGTATAAAAACATGATTCTCTGAAGGAAAACATCCTTAAAGGTATGTGCAGCCACTTGAAAAAGAAAAAAAAAACACACATTTGAATACTTTGTAGCAATTTCTCACATGTAAAAGCTCAAAATTTGAATGCAAGGTTCAAAACTATTCTTCAATAACTTCTATCAAATTATTTTTTATTATAAGCAATTTACAAATTCTTATTCTTGATAAAGTGGGCTAAAAGGCATAAAAAGACAAAAGTGGCCAGAAGTAGCGCAATCAAATGCGGCTGTTAAAAGAAAGATTAGTTACTAATTTTGCTAATTCCTTTATTTATGGTACTATACAAGCATCATGTTTGAAACAGGTCATTTTTGTTGAAGACAGATGACATAGGTAAGCACAAAACATGGGCCAATATGCATTTTATAGACTTTGAAATGGAGTTCATAAATGTGATAACTTTGTACTCTAAATATGTTTCTTTAAGAGAGTACTGATATAGAAATAACATTACATTGTAACAAAAAGACATTACATGTTGAATGCTATTATGTAACTACTGAGTTTTGTGCCAAATGAGTTCAAATAGTTGGCTTGAAACTGTAGCAGAGCAGGTAACATCTATTTTGAACCAAATATGAGCAAGTGCCAGTGATGGCAAAACCGCTGGCATATTTGATACTTTCTTGTTACTCACATATCATAGCCTCTTAAATCTTCGCTCTTTTAGCAACACAGGTTTCCACCATGATCACTTTTTAGTAGAGGAATAAACAAAACTCAGGCTCATCATAGTAGAAATAATTGCTACAAGCTCAAATTTCTGGCTATTGCATTAACATTCAAAAAAGGCCTTCTCATGAGACCTAAACATAGCATTCAAAACATGGTACCTTCCAATAGCTTGCAGGTGCAGGGACCATCTGCACAGAAAAATTCACTGGCTGTGGGCCATTACAATGTTACCATACAGTATCTGTCACTAAATTACAATGTCATGTTGGTAATACATTTTCCCCGCATTTGTGAACTTTAATTGTCTGTTTGATTTCATATGGTAATATTTTACAGGGAACACAATCATGAGAGCATGTACTGTAGATGCATAAGTAATTTAAACAGTCAAGCTGGATTATTTTTAATGTTCAATATTTAAATTTTGGTTGTTTGCAACTTTACAGATAAAACCCAGGATGCATAAAGCTCTAAGGGTTAGAATATAATGTATTCAGTGCTCATTCATTCCAAGAATAATTGTCATAAGCAGACAAACAAACAGTAGCTCAAATAAACAAATAGACAATAAAAAGCACACTTTCTGACTTCCAAAGTTGCCTGGTGTGCAGAACAGGATTTTTTGGTGCTTTTTTTTTTTTTTTAAATGTCTAAAAAACCCAAAATACAAAAGGACTCATATTGTTACAAGAAACATTTCAATAGTACAAATTCAACTTTCGAGAAGTGTTCAGAAGATGATACAGTTCTGCTAGGATAAATGCAATCATTGAGTTCAGCACTGACTCATTATTTCAGCTTAACATGTGTAAATCATAATAGGTATGCACATCTTTTTCAATAAATAGCACCAAATAGAGAAGGCTTCTCATTCATTTTCTACAATACAGATTCCCTTCTCTGAAACAGGGAAAACCAGCTTCACACATGATTCACCCATGAGGAGTTTATTATGTGGTTACAATCCAGCCATTTCAATGTGGATCAATGCTTATGACTTCAATTTCCTCTCCTCTCAAAAATCAGTATTTATCTCAGCTTCAAAGCAATAGATAGACACTGGTTAACATTTTGACAGTGTGCCAAGACACACATGCAGCTTTGCAGACATCCCTTCCCATGCAGGTGTAAATTTTAGCAATGGGTTGCCATTCTGCCTTTACCTTTAGGTCCAGTTGAACTCATCACTAGAAGAAAACTATACATAAACAAACAAAAAACAACAAAAAGGTCCCACAAACACCACAACCAAAAAAAAAAAAAAAAAAAAAAAAAAAAAAAAAAAAACCCCAAAAGAAAAGGAAAGATAAATACTTCTTTTTTCACTAGGACTTGATAGCACACTGGTATGGACTGCAAAACTCTTTGTCCTACTCATAGTCTGGCAGGAGCTCAACTTGTGTTCATAGATACTCATCACAGCTGGTGTATGTGGCATCAGTAATTACAAGGTCACAGTCACAACACTATAATCAACATTCTGTCATCACTTCCAATATAGGGTGATATTTTCAGGGTTTGTAATCTTCATGAAATAAAAAATTTATTTAGAATTATTATGATCTAAATGTCTCCAGCATAAAAGTTTGTTCTTTTCTATTTCAGGATTAAAAAAATGTATCCCATTCTGTTTCTGTATGGGAGCAGAAATTCTTTCTAACTTTAGGTAATGATTTGTCTTCACACTCCTGTGTTTCTTCACCTTGAGGATTTTATAATAATGAAATGTGGCAAGTACTTAATCACCATTAGGCACTTAAGATTTTGAAAAATAATGTTAAAAAAAAAAACAGCAAAAAAAGCAAAAAAACCCAACCAAGCAAAACCCAAATGAAAGCAAAAATCCTGAAATTATGTTCCTACTGCTTTCAGTTTCTTAAAATTTTGATTAAATTGACTGATTATATAATTGGTTAATAATAATCAATATGATCATATTACAGAAGTAGTTTATCTTGTCTTTCTAAAATATATGGCTTCATGGGGAGATAAGGTACAGATCCTGAAAGATACCCAGGCAAATTTCAAAAAATATCCCAAACTAGCTTCCTAGTCCTGTGCTTATTCTTCTGAGGAAATAAACTGACCCATCTTTGTATTTTATGAATGTTTTTGTGCTGACCTACGTTGGGTAAAGAGTAACACAAATAAATTTCTTCATGCACTTTATAAAGTCCTTATTTTCACATCTGAAAAAAATTCCAACCCGATATAGGTCTATTATACATAGAATCAATAGAAACTATTTAATTCTTTGGGGATACATACTTCAGCTCAAGAAAGACGGGTATCTTATTTTTCCCCTTCATTCAACAAGGTAAGTTGTGCCACAATTTCTGTAGGACCAAGTGGAAAGATGTAAAAGCAATGACTGAGAAGTTTGGGGACTCTATTCACCTTTAGCTATGTTAAATGCAAGAGGGCTCAGGATTTTTTTTTAATTGATTTAATGACAGTAAAATTGTGACAGAAGTTTAGGGCCTATCCAAGAGAAAATCTTTGTCTTTCCTGTTTAATTTTTTTCCATATACTTCCTCTAAGCACAGAATACTGGCTCTGTTGCAGATTTTATTTTGCCTTAAATGGATCTTGACTCCGACACAACGTTGGAGTTACCATGTTTCAATGTATATATGGAGTGTATAAACAAATGGTAAGTGATGCCTAGCATCATTTCATTACACATTAAATACATATTTAAACTCAAGTGTTGATGAGGGAATACCACTAGGTCTATATATTTCAATCAATTGTACACTTAGTTACACTCACTTGCTCGTATGATTCTCTTTATTTTTCAAAAAATGCTGTTTCTCTCAAAAGCTTCTGTAAGAACCCCAGATCATACCAGAAAATTTACACAAGGAATTGATAAGCAAATAATTATCTTTAATTAATAATATTTAACAGGAATAATGCTTTAATAAGAATAATACTTTAATTGATAGGATAATATGCGTGGGCAATGGATTTGTAGTGAGTTCTCAGGGCTTGACAGAAGGCTCACACAGTATTCATCTGTATGCAAACTTTAAGACAAGGTGTTTTTAAAACGCCTCTCAGTTACCTCAGTTCTAAACCAAAAAAAAAAAAAGTAACTGTTTGACAAATATGTAGTAGAGGGGAAAGAGAAACAAATATTTTAAGGCAGAGGATGCATCTCAGGGACCTTCGTCAGAAAATACATACTGTCTGAATCATGCAAACATATCGACCACATATTGGTAAAATAAAGTAGCTCCTTGTGGAAACTGGCTTTTGAAGTAAAGAGCTTCCAAAACAAGTTTTTAGTGCTGCTCTTTATTATGTTTCTTGTGTTATATTTGCTATAAATTAAAAGAAAATAGAGAGGATGTCTCAAATTCTAACATGACCCACAGCTAAACCCAGAATGTATCCTAATTTGATTTTACATATAAAATCAAAGTAGGTTTAATGTGATATAAACAGCTGCAGCTTACTACATATTCATTATTTTAGAAAAAAAATAAAAAGGCTGTTTTCCCATAATAAATACTTGTTATTAATTAATCAAATTAATGGAACATACCTTCCCTTTTTTTCATATTAATTTTAAATATTCTTCTGAGAAAGAAGGAAATACAGATAGAATTGTATTTTGAAAGTGAGAAAAATGCATGTAGATCCCAGGTCAAAGAAGAAATTCATAAATCCTTTCTTTAATGTACATGTTGAGATATAAAATTTTTATTATTTTGTACCGATAAACACTCTGACCTGCAATAAAAGGAGAGCTCTGCTTCACAACTCACACTTTTATCTGAGCTATATTCAGGTCAATTAATGAACTCAACATTGATTTCTTGTTTTATTTGTAATAAAAAGAGCTTAATTTTTGGAAGAAAAAGTATCACAATACTATTCAATCTTTATCATCTTTTAATGGTTTTATAAACTATGAAGAAAAGGAAAAATGGAGGAGTCCTTCCCCTTGTTAACCTTTTGCCTTTTAAATAAAATAAGCTAACATATAATAACCACAATACAATATCTGCATGCCATAATTAGGCAACACATTTGACTCTCAGCTACATCCTATTACAAGTACCTATTACAGCAACTGAACAAATTTATTCTACAAAAGTCTTTTTTTGCTGTGGCAGGAACCTTAATTGAGCAAGAAATATTTATCTCTTCTGGGATTTAAAGAGTGAGAAGCATACTAAGTTTCTGATTTTTCTCTGCAGCACTCTGAAATATCACATTTATAAGCATTCCATGTTCAAATTTGATATTGCTCATACAAGTTACTCTATACTTATTTCCTCATATATGTTAGATTTTTAAACTGAATCTCTGAATAAGCAGTATTAACAAATTATTTTGATATAATTGCAAATTATTTCAGGGACAGGATTGTATTAATGCAATACCTGCCAAATTGTAATACCTGTGATTCTACAGCAATTTAGCTTCAAGCCAAAACCAGTTTTCTGAGTCTAAAAAACCCCAATATTCAAAAAATTAAATGTATTTTCAAATAAAAAAAAAAAAACTTCATAACTTTCTGGAACAAAGGAGCTTACATTGCCTCTAACACCTCTGAAATATTCCCTGAGAAAGTATGTCCTATCAGTATAAATATAGCCTGAATGAAAATACAAAAAGTTTAGAAAAATCCAGCATACATAAAAGATGGAGCATCATGTAGTTTAGTTTTATTTGAATCAGAACAGCATTATTTTTTTTTTATTTTCAGAGTACTTTGCTTGTCTCATTTCTTTTTAGATAGGAAGAATATTTCACTTCTCCCTGAGATGCTGCATTTTACTGATTTGGAAGGAAGGGATTGAGTTTGTTACATTGCTTGATCTCTATCCAAGTACTTTGATGTTTGCTTTCAGAAAAAAGAGGATTTGGGAAAATATTCTGGAGTCAACACATTACTATTCTATTTCCATAGGTACATGTAATCTCAGAATGAAAGAGGTTGGGGAAAGCTTGTGGAAATTGCCTAGTCCTAGTGGGCAATTTCTCATAGTGGGGGGACCTGGAATAAGTGGCTCAGGGCTATATCCTCTTAGTTTTGAATTCCTCAAGAATGGAGACTGAAGAACACGTCCAGGTGATCTTTTCAAGCAAGAAAAAAAAAAAAAAAAAAAAAAAAAAAACAAATTTTTCATCATCTGCCTCCCTCCAAGGTACAATCACCGCTTGATGAGTAAGATGTATGACTAAAGTCACTCAAGCTCCATCTAAAAGTAAAGAAATACTACAAAAGTAAGTTAAGTGGGGAGAAGTCAGGGAAGACTCCATTATAATTTCTGGCATCAACCGATGGGTTGAACCTGTTTTCTCTCCCATAGGGTCACCTCTTGGGTAAGAGCCATACTCCATGGGTGAATGATTACCTCAAGCTAACAGTTGTTAGTGATTGGAGATCATTAGTATATCCCTTTAAATATGTTTTTGCAGTAAGATACTATTACCAGGAATCTTCGAACCATAAGCTGCCACAATTTTATTAAGAAAGAGTGTAATTCCATAAACTGTTAGTGCTAGTCCTTCAAGGGTGCTGGCAGTGGAGGATAGAGGGTGACATGCTCACATAAGTGTGTAGAGACCCATGAGGAGGTCTCTCTGTGTATGTGTCCCTTAAAAAGTCAGTCAAATTGCCCTTCAATCCTGCAGACTGTTCAGTAGAGCCCCCTTAACGGGATGCTGACAGACTGGATGGGCACAAGGATCTCAGCTTTCCTGGGACACCAACACAGCTATCAAACACAAAGGGTCTGAAGACATCTACCCTATTCACATGACACCAGCACAAAGAAGTATTTGACTGAAGACACATACAGGCATAAATACAACCTGCTGTCACTCATATTTTCATTTCCAGAAAACAGGTGGATCTGTTGAGAATTTCATATTTATAGTTCCGTAATTTAAAAACATCCAAAGTGGTTTGCTTTCTAACTTAAGTGCAAACTTCCTCTGGGATAGAAATTAAAATGCCAAACCAAATTTCATCAAACAAAGTGGTTATAAATGCTGACAGGTGCTTAGCTATAGTGTCTGTGGGTTTAGTTGGGTTTCTTTTACTTGGTTGGTTGGTTTTGTTTCATGGTATTTTGTTTTGTGTGGAGAGTTTTAATCCTACAGGAACATAACAGGAACTTTACAGTAAACATAATCATAATTTTCATTTGCATTGACAAACAAGCAAGGAAAAGACGTTAGAAGACAATAAATTTTTCTAAGCATTTGGATGAAAAACAGTATTAACTTAGATGAGAAATGGTAATAAATATATAAATTATGTATTCAGAAGTCAACAAACGTTTAGTTGCAATTTTAGTAATATTTTTAAGAACACAGTACATCAGAAATATACTTTGATTTCAAAACTGCTTGTTAACCTAACTTTACAGCTTTTGATTCCCATCTTATTTATCCTCTATCATTGTTTCTAGTATCTTTATTAGCCCCCTAAAAAGTTCTCCAAACTTTTTTTGTTTTTTATTTTCTTTAAAAATGTACAGATTTCAATTCTTGACTTTTTGATTCATCACAAAAAGTTTTCAGCTGAAGCTTTGCACCCAAAAGCATTCATTACACTGAAATGTATTCAAATAAATGTGCAAGCCCTGCCTTGGAGACCCTTGCAATATTTCAAAAATATCAATGAGATCAATGGAGTTTTGGTAAAATCTGTGCTTTAAAATAGTACATGGATTCCCATGATTGTTTACCTCTAATGGTAAATATTTATTAGATCCATGTTTTAAATTACCTGTAGGTTATAGTATTTGCATTGCAGAAAATAGGCATTGGTCTTACCACTTCACAGCGTGATTAACAAGAATTCACTGCGTAAAAGGTGAATATGTTCAGAAATGATTCAAATGTAGAAATAATTAGGGTTAAATAATAAAAATATCTTTTTGGATTCCTATGTTTATTTCTTTTATTTTAGGGCATTTACCATTGAATGTATCTACATTCTCCAGTCCTGAAGAAACAACGTTCCTTCCAGATCTGGTGAGACAGCTCTTGTGAACACCTTCTGACTTTTCTTGCAAATGAGCAGTTTATGTTTGCATGTTATAATCACTGCATTACATGGGTTAAAGGACTCTCCCTTCTTTTCTCTCCATCTTGCTGCTGGCAAGAAACAATGCAGTCATTTGCCATTAGCCTGAATGGAGACATGAGGCTGTTGTAAATGATTAATCAGCATCCAACAGCAATCAGAATGAGCTATGTTGGCATACATAAATGCTGACAAAGCAGCACTCAAGTTTAGAAAGTTAAATTAGCATTTATGTTCAGATAACAATAAGAATTAAAGAAAAAATTAACAAATGTTGCTCAGAGAATTCATTTTCAACACAGAGGATGATTTTCTGTGTCCTAAGATAGGTAAGGTCAACTGTTCTGAAGAGGAATAAACTCTGGTTTCTAAAGGATTCCCACAGACCAGTTTAGACTAAATACCAAACTTTTGGATACCCTGTGAAGAGAGATCACTCCTACTTTGACGACAAAATCAATCAAAATTACATGAAAAATGTATTGCATACTATTAGAAGGAAAATTAATTAGAGGAAACAGAAAAATTTAGTTCCTGTTTCTAATTTATTTACTTGGCTTTTTGCACACCCTTTTCTGGCTTTCATCTCCAGCAGCATTTTCCCTTGTCAAAGGAATATTCATGAATTCCCTTCTGATTTTATCATTGCTGCCACTTCTCAAATAATCATCCTTGTTTTGGCTTAGCGCATTGTTTTCTTTTCTAAGAATGTACAGTGGGGGCATAATTATTATTTCTATTGGTTTGATAATGGCATCAAAATAATAGAAAATCTTATAACATAATTTTTATCATTAGGAAATCAGCTATTGTCTAAGAAGGGAAATCCAGGCTCAAACTGTTCCAGATGATACAGTGTGTATTTTACAGTATTTCTTTAGTTCTTATTCTGAATTTATAGTGGATTTTAGGCAGGTCATAGTCATGACATAGGAACTTAATTTTATCCATCATAATAAGCCAATGTGTAGCATGTAAAACCTTCACAGCAACAGTCTTCCTCACAGCCTTTCTTCCTACAACATGAAAGGGATAAAACCAATGCTAATAATTCTTTCAGAAGATAAAGTTTTTGAATGAATGGCAAAACTATGAAAACTGGAATTTCATGGTTTTCAGAGTACTATAGAGTTTTAAATGGATTTCTCTAAACCACTTTTAAAAAGTAAAAAATATTTTTTCACACTTTCCCCCCAAAGGAAACCCACTGTGAAGTTTGATTGCAGCTGTTGATGCAGCTTGTCTTGATAATGTTAAAGCATATTCCTCAAACAGATATATTTGTCAATTATTTTAAAAATTAATGCTATGATTTTTCATTTTAAATCATATTCTGATTTTAAATAATTAACTGTACTTAAAAAAAATTATTTATTTGCAATTTAAAATCGTTAATTATATTTCAGTTAGAATGATGGTAGATGAGTTTTAGTTCTTTTACCACAGCACTGTGTGCTTGAACTTGATGGCAACAATTTTTCTTTTTTCATTTCCATTTCATGAAGAGAAAATGTGTGTCAGATACTATCTATTTAGGCTCTGTCTTTTCAGTCATATATATTTCTTTGAGAGACAAGATAGATCTAAGTCACCAAAAATAGTGGAATTTGCATTTGGTTTCAAAGCAAAAGATAACACACGATGGCAAAAAAGGTTTAGAGGTTATATGCCCATAATAAAGTGGCCAATGGAGAGAAAGGATTTGTTACAAAGTAATCAGTCCAAATAAATCTATTTGGTGCTATTAATATACTGTGGAGTATCTAACCTCTGTTCATTAATCCAAAAGCCTCTTAATAAATCCTGTCACACCTGAAGAAGCATTTCAGTTCTTTTAGATATTCCAGAGACTCAAACACAAGGGCCCATGTTAATAAATTATTAAATTGAGCCCTGAAAGAGTGCTAAAAAAAAGATGACAGACTACTTATTTGTAAAATGGATAGGAAAACTTTTTAAGAACTCAGAGTTTTCTACGCAGAGTTTTCTCCCAAAGTTTAATTAATAACTTATGTCAAAACTGAGAAGCAAGAGCTGTCCAGCAAAGATCAAATGAGCAATTCTCCTATATGTACACTTATTTATTTCTTCTTGTTTATGTTGAAGATTTCTATACTCCTAATGCAAGTTGTATCCATACATGGACTAAGAGAACATCATATTTGGATTTTAAACATCTTTGATCATCTTTGAGACACTTACTAAATTAAAACAAAAACAAACATATTTGAGGATTTTTATTGTTTCATTTTGAAGTACTTGATACTGCACATGCTTAGCACTTGTCTAGAATTAACATGCACTGTTTCAAATTTCTCACAATTCCCTGATGTTTAAGCAATTGTTGCTTGACCTGTTTTAGTTGAAGCCCTGAGGATCTCTTTTAGTCAAAGTCTGAAACCCCAAGGTGATTTCTACACATCAAACTGCAGTCCTTTGAAAAAGTTCAAGATGGAGTAACCTGTTGAACCATTTCAAATTTATTTGGGACCCAATTAAACAAAAGCATGTTGTCATAAGAAAACATATGAAAGCAACCCTGGGAAAAAATTAATTGGTCAGATTATTTCTTTATCTTCCTCTCAGCCCACATAACCATGATTCTGAGTAATCTGTACAGAGAAAGCTGGTTCCCACTGATCTGACAAAACAGGGAAGGAACTCCAAAGAAAGCTCAAAAAATGTATGCAAAAGTACAAATGAGTCAGATTCAGAAATAAACATAAGAAAGAGAGGTTGCAGAACCATTTTCCTAAAAGTTCTAAGAATAGACTTGACATTCCATTATGGAAACTCCTTATATTAAGGCTCCTTTATAAAACTGGATATTGTTTTAAGGTATTGTTAAATGTAGAAAAATTAGTTGTGACATTTTCTACAGGATCAGATGCTTGGATTTCATATCTATGGAGTTTTTTCAATTGTTCTGCAAAAGTGAGATAATCTGATATTTTGCAGTCTGTACAGTTATCTCCAATGACAGACATAAAGGACTAGCTCAGAGACAGTGTTTTGCAAACCTAATTTTTCAAAATAAAAGCAGAAAATGCTACAAAATTGGAAGCATTCTGTAATGTCTTGGCAAGGATAGCAATTTAATTTTTTAAAAAAAACATGCTGTGGAAAACCTACAATGAACAAAGAAATTTTAAACAGAAAGATCTCGTGATAAAGTGTTTTAAATGATGGTAAAAAGGACCTGAATTGTGTCCTGTGAAATGCACAGTACTGCAGTTTAAAGCTTTTGTTGAATTTTTTCTCCTCCTCCCACCTTTCAAAACAGGAATGGATGTGATCCTACCTCAGCAAAAATCTGAAATGAAATAGGAAGAAAGGCTCAAAACTTGGCACAAGTGTGGAACTCTGAACTTCTAAAGTTTGAGTGATATCAACCACAAGTAAGTGGTTGATCTGACACTAAAATGATACTGGATGCTATAGATACAGCAGGAACCAAATCAGAAGTGTCCCAGATCTTTGCTTTTTCTTGACCCTCCTTACTGAGTTTTGTTTTACCATGCTCAGCCATAAGACTCCTCTGCCAAAAGACATCCCCAGACTTTGCTTTCACCAACTCAAACTTTGCACAACCCAAACAGAAAGAGAAGCTGTTCTTTTCTCACAGATATTCCTGATTTCAGCTGTGAAGGATAATGCATAATCAGGTCCTAGATTTCAAAAGAAATTAACATAGTCAAAGGAAAAAAAATTGCTCATGGAGAAAAATGGTTTTATGACTTTAGGAGTGATAGTGTCAAAAGAACATTTTGACACTTTTCCTCATTAATGCAAATCAACAATGATGACACTTGAATCACACCTGTCACTACAGTAAAATAGGTTGCATGAAATCTATTATTTCTCTCATATTGTCATCAATGCAATGGTTTACTGTGTGTTCCTTCTTTACCCCCGAAAAAGACTCTTTTGTCCACTTAACTTGTACAGCTGTCAAACAAGCTGTTAGTCTATATTTAATAAATTAACCATTTGCTTAAACATATTAACTGTGAAGAAAATGCTGAAAATACTTATCTGGTCTACCTTTAGAATGGAAAAACAGCCCAAATATCTCTGATACGTTGACACTACACATAGATAATTTAAAGTTTAAGGAAAGTTCAAACTTCAAGAGACTTGAAAAAATAATTTTGTCAGTTCATGAGTGTCATGAGTAACCCAAATTGTTATTTGTTCCATATCTACCTCTACCACCACAACAAATTGTTACTGCCTTTTTAAGACCCTCTGCCATGGCAGAATCAGAATCTGAGGGTGAGGGGCATTGCCAGAGTCCCTTTTAAAGTTGGAGCCTGGAAGATCAGTGAGTTCTCTCTGTCCTGGCAGCTTTTGGAAGGCCAAGGTTCTGTTTGTATTTCATTTCTCCTTATTTGTGGAAAGGGATTGCATAAAAAAAGGGGGGAGAACTCATTTTAGAGTGTTGCCCTTTAATCTATCTTATATATGTTATATTATATTATATTATATTATATTATATTATATTATATTATATTATATTATATATTATATTATATTATATTATATTATATTATATTATATTATATTATATTATATTATATTATATTATATTATATTATATTATATTATATTATATTATATTATATTATATTATATTATATTATATTATATTATATTATATTATATTATATTATATTATATTATATTATATTATATTATATTATATTATATTATATTATATTATATTATATTATATTATATTATATTATATTATATTATATTATATTATATTATATTATATTATATTATATTATATTATATTATATTATATTATATTATATTATATTATATTATATTATATTATATTATATTATATTATATTATATTTATATTATATTATATTATATCATATCATATCATATCATATCATATCATATCATATCATATTCTATTATATCGTATTCTATTATATCATATTATATCATATCATATCATATCATATCATATCATATCATATCATATCATATCATA
Organism: Emberiza elegans; assembly: GCA_024865655.1. Classification (NCBI taxonomy): domain Eukaryota; kingdom Metazoa; phylum Chordata; class Aves; order Passeriformes; family Fringillidae; genus Emberiza; species Emberiza elegans. The sequence goes on along the minus strand of JALJVW010003023.1, from coordinate 31,629,734 downwards.
TCATATCATATTGTCTTATACCAAGACAATGTGAAACTGCAGATTGGGCTGGTATTTTTTTCACTGCAAAGGTAGAAGTCGCAGTTCCACAGTCATCTGTCTCTTCCAGCATGCCACGTTTGAAACATGCCTACTTTTAATTCAGCTAAACCTGTACAAAGAATGGAATACTAAATACATGCTGAAGTGGGAAAAAGTAACGAACATGGTTTTATTATAGTTTCTCCTTTTAAAAATAACATTAATTCATTTAAAAACAAAAAATACTTTTACCCTATCTGCTCCTTTCCCACAGAAAAAAATTCCATATTCATATTTTTCCCCTAAACTCTTTGATTTTTCCTGAGTTTTAAAAAGAATTTCTCAACCAAATCAAGTGGAATAGCAACAAAACAAACTAAAATTGTTAACAGCCTGCACATTACTTAAGACGCCACAGTTATGATGGATGATACAATGATGACAGATGAGTCCTCACTCTATTCTAAATTCTATCAACCACATAAATTAGTAATGTCATTAATATGATTACTAGCTGCTCACTCACCTTCTGCAGCAGCTGTTGCTTTTTTCCTGGCTTTGGTCCTTTGATTACTCCATCTAACAGTATTAGAAGCCAGTATAGAATTTGCTTGCAGCAGGTAAAAACCTACAGTTTTTGGGAGGAGAGAAATATATGAAGGAATCATTGATTACATTTTAGCATCTGATTTGCTCTTTAATTGGAAAATATGTTGGGCTCATTCTAATAGTGTTTAAAACTTTGGTTCATTTTTTAAAATTTTGGCTGGTTGGCTGTTGGGTTTGGAATTTTTTGTTTGTTTTTGGGTGGAGTGGGGGAGAACCTTTGGTTTGGTTTGTTTTAGTTTAGTTTTAGTTTAGCGTTTGGTTTAGTTTTAGTTTTTCTGGTATTTCCCATGCAGCATGCTTCATGTGCAATTCTGTGATGACAGGTCCTTGAGAGACATGCACATTAACTTAAGTCAGCCATTTGGTAGTGCCAAGCAAAGTAATTTAAGCTGCAATTTCTAAAATATCGCTAATTAATATTTTCTTCCATTAGTTTCGTTTGACCAGCTGAGGCAGACAGCATTCAGATCAGCATTTAGCTCTGTGAAACTAGCATATCAAAAAGCTTGTGACAGAGGCTGCATCTCTTTGATCTGATCTATGATCCCATTGGTAGTCCCACAATAAACAGCATTTAGATCCCTAAGGATTTCATTAAATGTATTGAAGATATTGTATTAATTAATTCTAAAAAATTAAAGAAGAGTTGAGGCCATTTTTTATTATTCTTGCCATGTACCAATCCCATGGAGAGCAGCAGAAAATAAATTCAAGCTTCATTGAATTTAATCACTGGAAATATTTTGTGGGATCACGATCTAGGTTATTAAAGTAAGTGTATTCATGTTTATGAAGATTTTTGAAGTCTTCAGTGGTACAGATTTTTATTGTATCATTCCTGATATTCTCATCCATAAACCACACTTTCAAGAATAGAAAAAATCTGGACATTTTTAATTTATCAGAAAAATTATGAAGTATTTCATTGCAATCTTTTATTGCTAAGACTTAATTACAGTATATTTATGCAATGTATTAAACAACATTTAATAGCAAGTGATGAAGGATTGTCATTAATAGTTAAAACTGAATGATAGTGGTAGTGTAGATAAAGTGCATATCATTATGAAGTGTTATTATTTTTATTATTATTCTTTGCTAGAATTCACATTACTTTGAAGTTTCAAAACTTGATATGGGCCTGGAAACCTCCTCTGAATTGCTAAGATCTTATTCTTCAACATATTAACTCCTGATTTTCAGCATAGAAGATGTGTAGCAGAAACACTTCACAGGCTGAATATTTATCTCTGATACATCAAATCCAGGCACATTCTACAGAATAGAAATAGGCACAGGGATATTTCTTCTCATGATAATTCCATAAGTTTTTTCTTGTTCTGTGAGTGAAAGTTTCAAAATATATTTCTCAAATTGTTTAGCACTTCCAATCACTATTCACTTCACTATCAGAGACACTGAATGCTATGAAAATGAAAAATCAAATAATGATTGACAGTAGGAAGAATAAGAAAAATCCCCCTCCAGTATCATTTTACTCTGTTCCATCTTTCATTGGATATTTCTCTTAATACAAAGATCATTTAGTAAGAATTTTTTTTCAGTCTGGCAGTTATAAATGCCATGAAAAGTAAAGGTGAACAAAATCAACTTATTTCATATATTTCTTCCTAATATATCTTCACTCTTATGGGAATACATGACACTAAGGGAAAGTGCGGAAAGGAGGGGAGGGGAGGGGAAGGGAGGGGAGGGGGGAGGGAGGGAGGGGGGGGGGGGAGGAGGAGGAGAGGGGAGAGGAGAGGAGAGGAGAGGAGAGGAGAGGAGAGGAGAGGAGGGAGAGGAGAGGAGAGGAGAGGAGAGGAGAGGAGAGGAGAGAGGAGAGGAGAGGAGGAGAGGAGAGGAGAGGAGAGGAGAGGAGAGGAGAGGAGGAGAGGAGAGGAAAGAAAAAGAAAAAGAAACAAGAAAAAAAAAAAAACATAAATTCCTTCAAAACAAAACCTTATTTATTTGTTGTGCCCAGTCAAGGAGGGGTTTTTACTCTGCCATTTGATATTGATTTGCCATTACCCTGAATTTTATAAATTAAGACTGACATTTTATAACACGCTAGCAATAGTCTTGAGAAGTGATATAAAAATATACATTTTTTTTAAAAGTCTGAATGACTTGTACCCTCTCTCATACTGACTTTAAATGGACTGTGGAATTTCAGGAAATGGAAAGATTTTCCTTTCTCTATAGATAATCAGTTGTTGGAGTTTTGGGGTTTTTTTTGTTTGTTTGGGTTTTTTGGGGGTTTTTTTGGTTTTTTTTTGGTTTTTTGTTGGTTTTTTTTTTTTTTTAATAAAATCTGGTTCACAGAATCCTCTTTATACTTAAAAAGACATCATTACAAATAAAATGTGGATCAGAGAATTTATACTTGGTGGAGAAAATCCTGCAAGTCCAAATGTATTTGCATACAACTCAAACGCTAGTCAGAATCTAAAGTTCCTGTTTTTTCTAGTGTGGTTAGCAAAATGTAGGCATGTAAAATAGCCAGAGAAAACCTTTTTTCTTGTGAGCATATGTGTGAATTTGAAGTAATTTTGCTAGCACCACAAGAATTTTCATTACTTCTTGCTTCATAATGATGAAAAACCCTCTCTATATCCATCTGTCTGTCCTCAAAAGCTGCTTCTATTTGAAATTCCTAATGGCAGACACATCATGCTGGGAAGCAGTGAGGCCACTCACATCAAAACACTTTAACCTAATGTGTTATGACTAACTGCACTGGATGTTTTGCATTAAGGAACAATGTGTCAGCAACCAGACTAGGATACTTAAACACGCTTGCATTGGGTAGTCACTCAAAGCATTCAAAATGGTGAAGATTGTAGAACAAAAAAGACCCTCAAAATACTACAATGTATTCACACTTATTGGAAATATTGATGTGTATATAGGCTTGTGATAGATGTCAGATTGTGCTAATTTCTTGTTTAGATCTTTGAGGTGTTTGTGAATAAAAATCTTAACTCTGTATGCTTTTGAAAGTGACTGGCCAGCATGGTCAATGACAATCTCTCACTTATAAAACAGTGCAACCAATGAATTTTTAAATTACAATCTACCCCTGTGTGGTTGTTGCATTGTATTTTATCTGTTTTTTTTTTTTTTTTAATAATATTGAAGTATCAAACTTCCTAAATTTTTCAGGTTTGCATTCTACAAATTAATTTTCAGAGTGTATGATTTTTCTGTCTTGAGACTCCATAAGACTGTAAAATTTTGTCTTCTGCATGATGAAAAAGAAACCCCCAGTGCATGGGTTCAAATTTCCACTCATGTAAGTCTGCTATCCCAACTAATTTATGAAACAATCAATTCCATGAATGTTAGAAACTGAAAACCCTTTTTCACCACCAATATTTATCAATCCATAAGTGAAAGGAGGTTGTAGCCAGCTGGGGGTCAGTCTCTTCTCCCAGGTAACCAGTGACAGGATAACAGGATGTAGCCTCAAGCTGCACCAGGGGACATCCAAGATAGACACAAGGAGGAATTTCTTTGCAGAAAGGGTTGTTAAACATTGGAATGGACTGCCCAGAGAGGTGGTGGGGTCACCATCCCATGAGTTGTTCAAGATAGAGGTGGACACGGCACTTAGAGCTGTGGTGTTGTTGACAAGGTAATGATCAGTCAAAGGGTGGACTCGGTTATCTCAGAGGTCTTTTCAGCCTAAATGAGTCCATGATTCTCTGAATATGGTGGCCTACAGAATATTGTCCTTTTCTCAGGTAGCAAAAATCTCACATTCATAGGTAATGAGTGGACACTCCTCAGCACAAACTGGGATCTGTCACTGGACACAAGTTGACAAATATGTTTCATGTCCTTGCACTTTCTCAGATGTGTAGGGCAACATTTGTAAACCATTTTAACCTTCAGATTAAAGCATAAATATCAATGAAATGCTTCCATTTTTCTTCAGAGGATCAGATTCACAACCCATATACATATACTCATATACATATTAATTAATTAGTTAGTTAACTTATATGGTTTTCTCCTAAGTATTTTTTTTCTTTATGAACAGAACAAAACAGTCTATCTGTGAATGTCTAAGTAACAGATATACATGCATCATCAACATTATTAATGTAATGTGAATAATTACTCTATATTCTTATTAATAAACTGCTTCATCCCTTGTGAAAACTGTCTGCTCGAAAACATCACCAGATCACCAGATTGTAAATAGGGGTTACCAGAATGTGAATCAGAGCCCAAAATGTGCAAACACATTTCATAAAAGGAAAACTTTTCAACATTACATTTTCCTTCTCTCAAATGGAGTTCAGTGGAGACATTGTGCATCTGTGCTTTGTTAAAAGTTAAATTTATGTGAAGAGGAAATTACAGTCTTACACTAAACCAGAAAGAAATCTATTTGAAAATGAAGCTAGAACATTGTCTCTGGAACTTGGTCAGGAACTCTCTCTAAATATATTAGAATATTTAAGAATATGTTCCAGAGAGAAAAGACACATAAACAGGTGAAATTCTCTGCAGTACAAAACAAAGGGGTTCAGATTCTTGTGGGTTGGTCTCCAGAAGCTGAATATTTGCTTGGGAAAGGAAAAATAATATAAGCTCCTTAAAAGTCAATTCCTGTTTTATGTAAAACACACTGCATAAGCAAACAGTAGTGTGCAAGGACAAAACTGGCATTTGATAATATCTAATCTATCTGAGACAGGCAAAATTATCAGTTTAAATCTGCAGTTAAGATAATAATGTAAAAACAATGATCTACTATACTTTTGTAACACAGAAATTTGTTGTATTCACGGCATAGCTAGGTTTGCAGATGAATCACAATTCCTTCCGCATCCAAGGAAAGCTGCAACACTGTGCCTTGTGACAAGAAAAATGAGTTAACAGCAAAACAACTGTGCCTTGTGACACGTGCGAATAAACAGAACAATACATCTTGCTTTTATTTTTTCTTTTCCTTCTCCAAAAACAATGGACACAATGTATGTGAGGACCTAGAAACTGAAGTGCAAACATCAATCAGACTGGCATTTCATAGTGCAGGGCCTCCTAGCAGAGTCTCTGGTAATACCATGGTAGTACAGATTCTTAGTGAGAACATAGTTCCAATTCACATCTTGCATTTGCACATGCTTTGACTTCGCTCATATCCTTCACAATTCAGAAGCTTCACCACCTTCAGAAAGTAAAAGAATTATAGAGAAAATTAGGTGTTTTTTGTCTACTTTCAAAATATGGATGAACTAAATATTTATTTCCCACTGAGAATTAACTAGGCATTCTGCATTCCCTCTGGCAGGAGGAAGAAAATTATTTTAGTAGAGTGTAAATACTCCTAACAAATACAAGAAACAAGAGCATCAAATTTTTGGAAATAACCATAGCATATGTCTTTGGATATACACATTTTGTTGCTTCAGTACTAATCTAAGTATCTGGAAAGCAATGAGACAGGATAATACCTTTAATCTCAAAGGCATGAGCTGGAGCTGGGCATTCCATATGTGACACAGACCAGAAATATCTCCAAGCTAAAATAATCTTCTTCCCAGCTGAGTATTTGGAGCTACTTCCATAGTAACAATCTTTTTTTCCTCTATTTTTTGCCTCATATATCCAAAGCATTAGCACCCGATGTACCAAAAACTGCTGTCAGTTTTCCCAGAGCATTTTCAGGTTCTTTAAAGTCCATACTATTTACCCAGTTGGAAGTCTTTAAGAACTATATAATTTCCTTTGAATTCTCTTATAGTCATTGCTGAGAGAAGCTATAGCTGCCATTCACATGAAAATATATAAATTTATAATGTACTGTACAAGAAAGAAAGAAAAAACCGTTTTGCTGAAGTCCATCTTCGCACCTACAAAAATTTTTTTTTTTCCAAAAAATCAAAGTGCAAGATATAGCACGCATTTATATTAATAATAGTTGTGAGTCTTGATTTGGGAAGACAATTTTGGAGAAAATAGAGTTGCATGTTAAGTGTCATCCTTCATTTTCTGTGCTGAAATAAAGTGAACCAACACTCAATGTTCTAAATATTATATTTCATGGGAATGTTCTTTACATTTTTTTTCCCAAAAAATGTATTTATCTTTTTATCTGCTACAGGTTTCCTTGGTGATAAGTTGCTGAAAGAACAAGAAACAATGATAATGGTATCTGAGGTAATTTTCCTGGAAAAGCTGTATTTCCCAGTGTACTTTCATATTCAAAAATGTGATGCTAGTTTTATTGATGTGTATGAATGCAGAAATACTGCATGTAAAAGCATATAAAGACTATCTTTTGAACCAAAAAACAAAGCAAGACCTTAAAAATATGCTGAGAGGATGATAACTTAGAACCATATAATTTCCCTTGAAACTTCAGTTTTGTTAAAACCATGAAACTATGTGTGAGGGAGACTGAAAGGGTTGCTGCCTGGAAACATTTCAGCTCTGTGTGTGGCAGAAGGGACAGGTCAGGCCTTATTCTGGTGAGGCAATGCCCTGCTCTACATGTCCCACCCCCCGCCGGTATCCCACCCTGCGGTGGTTGCCAATCCAAGGCAAAGCCAAGGCAATGCTCCACACCTGCCTAACCCAGCTCCTGAGTGGCCACCACACAGGGAGTCCCACCGGGGGGAAGAGCCCAGGAAAGGCTGGGATACTTAAGCCAGAGTATCAGGCAAGTACATGCCTTCAGCCTGCCTTTTCTTTGGGGTTTATGCCAGCTGAGACACTGCTGGAACCAAGAGTGGTAGCTATATTCTTTTTCCGCTCTTGTTCTTTCTTCTCAAACTCTGACTGACTTAAAATTGGATGGGTAGGATTTTGATGGGTTAATGCATTGTGACATGCTTTATGTTTATTAAATGTTACTCTAAACTTTTGCCAAAGTGCCCTGATTTTCTTAAGTTTGCCGGTTATTTTTTGTTGTTTTGACCTCTTGAGGAGTATATTGTCAATATTTTCTCTTGTGTGCCTGACTGAAGGTACATTAAAGAATTTTAAGCCCTTTTAAGAGACTTGTCAAGCAAGCTCTGGGACTTTACAATGTGAAGCTGGATGATTTTTTTTAAACAGCGGAAAAACTTCACAAAAACTCCTACATTAGCTGGAATAAGCTCTGATCCATATATGACAGATTTGACATTTGAAATTATCTATTGTTCACTATAACTGTTAGAGACAAAATTTTAAACATTTCCAATGTGATGATATATAGGAATATCAGTTTTATATAGGAATGTAAATTAAACCAAAATGCTTTCTTACAAACAAAGATCAACAAGAGACTAAAAGACAGCCATTGGCATCTTCTGATGCAAATAATGAAAACTGCTTTGACTCTAAAAAGTTTCTGGCTTTGATTAAAGAAATAATTTTCTAGTTTTACATTTCATTCAAATCCTTTACAGTTCTTATGATTCAAGATTTACTTTCTTATTGGTTTGATTTTCCTTTCTGCTGGGATCACTTGCATGAACTCAGGAAATGATCCAATAAAAACCTGTCTCTGAGCTGTACATACTAGATTAATGGCAATCAAATAGGGAATATAGGCCAGTAAAAATAATAATTTAGTTTAGATCTTTGAAAGTCCACAGTGAAATGTTTAAGCCAAAAGCATAATAAATTTTCTGCTTAATAAAAGAGATACTATGGATTTATGATGTTAATATCTAATAAACAACAAGAAGCCCCCTAATTATTGAAACAAATGCATAATGCTGAGAGCCCATAATCTAAATGAAACTATAGATATGGACTATTCCTAACTTTTTTGGTATAACAAGAAGAATTAAACACATTTTTTCTCAAATTTGAGACCAGGCAACACTTTTTTAGTTGCTATTTATTTTTGTTGAAAAATAATTTTCAGCGGTGAGGCAGCTCCGATATATTGTTTGACTTTGCATTTGTGAAATTTTCCAAATTATTTCCTATCAGGACCAGAATTGCAATGTGCATATCATGAGCTAGGCTGAATTATGCACTACATTTTGTTTTAATTTAGGTGTATATAATATGCAAATTGTTTAATCTCATCTAATGTAAGATATCTTAAGGCTAGACTTTGGAGCAATTTAATGGCTGTTTCCATAAACAATGGAGGGAGTAATACCTACGGATATTAATTCACCTCATCCTAGGAGAATTATAAAGTGTTTTAAAGGAGGGATTTTCAGAGACTTTAATTCCCATCATGCTCAGTGACAGTGATCATTTGTTTTTTACCACTGTTTTTGCCACAATGATCTGTATATATCAGTATAATTTTTTTTAACACTATATAATTTCACAGAAAGTTTTCTTTTCATCATGGGCATGTTAAAAGGGACCTTCCACTATTGTGAGATTAAAATTTAAGTGATCATAATTGTTCTATCAGTCAATGAGAAACAGTAATCTTTTCAGCATGCTAAACATATTTCTTATCTACTGGGATTTAAGTGCAATGGCTTATGTCATTTCATTTTCTAAGCTCTTGCTTTGAAAGTGTCAGAAAAAAGAATACTTCACTTGGCACTTGTTGACAGCCTCTGCATAACACAGTCCTTGAACATTTGAATCATCTCTCTTTCAGTTGAATGTAGATTGTCTAGAAGATTTCCTGAATTTTAAAGCTGAGTAGCACACATTTGTAATGATTGAACAAGGTCAGGCTCTTTTCTTTTTCTCTCTTTTTTTTTAGGGCATTCTTGGATGTAAACTTTTATCCTTTTTCTTCTTTTAAAAATATTTTGAGTGTTATTTGTCTTCTTTTTTCCACATATGCCATAGAATAATTTTCAAAAGGATTTTTTCTTCAGCTATCACATTGTCTTTGAACTGCTTTGATTACAAAAAACCAATCTTGCTATTTAACATTCAAGCAAAATAATAGAATTCCCAAAAAGGTATAGGTCTAGTTGTAAAGTTAGACTTCTCTGACTTGTGAAGGATTCAGTAAAGCAACTTCATGTAGTCCTATAACTGGGATTACTTAACTAGAAGACTGCGGGGTGCAGAGTTTCAGGGACATCACACCATGACCAACATGATCCAGTGAAACCAAATTTATTATCCCTAAAAAGTACTATATTTATAATAAATCTCTACTGTCCACATGTCTCTAGCTAATACATGATTGGTTAATCCTATCTGTTCACGCATCTAAATTAGAATGCTGATTGGTTCACCTAATTTTTCACGCATCTTGCTGTGGTTGTCTGGCACCCCATGATTCACTTTTTTATTATTTTCTCAAGCTTGTTGACAAACCGTCTGAGTTCTGATGACTCTTCTTGTGTCTCTTTCAAGGATATACCGACCTCATTTCTGAATATGTCCATTATTCATTGTTTGTGAACACGTCCATTGTCCATTATTACAAGCAAGGCTGGATTGTGCATCAGCTGAATATGGCCATTGTCCAGCAAGAACTCCTCAATCTGCAAAAAACTCTCAACAGAAGACCCCTAAGTATAAATATTTACTAACATACTTCCAAAATGATGGGTGTGTTCAGAATTAATGATAATGATAAGAAAATTATAAATGTAAAATGCATATAGAACTCTGTAGTTAGATTTTAAATTCTATGCAACCACAGATTCTTAAATATTTTTAGAAGTCAAAACACAGGAGAGATCTAAATTTAAAGAATCCTTCAGATACTCTTGACATAAGAATGAAGAACATGAAATTATATTTCTTCCTATATATTGAATGTATTTTATCACAACAAAGGTTTTTCCTCAGAACCAATGCTAAAGGTTATCTGGAAAGTAATTCACAGCACTCAGATGACATTGAAGAATATAAGCTAACAAAATCTCCTGCATGTGATAGTAGGAAAGAGACATCTGTTGGAAATGTTTAAAGCTGGTTTTCTGTGACGGTGTAAAAGCTGTCTTTTGACATAGGTTTATACTTTTTGAGCTATAGGACTCAGATACGTTCCAATAAGGCAGTCAATCAATGTGGAAGTGTAGCAAAGCATTTAGTTCTGCAAATTAGATAAATGTTGTGGAAAGTGCATCTTCTACCACCATGTGGCAGTTTAGAATCACTGCATATTAGCATACCTCATTAAATATATTCAGCTTAATTCATACTTTCTTAATGAATTTACTCTTCAAGCAACACAAAAAGAACTCCAAAGATCCCAGCCCAATTAAACATGTGCAGATAAAATTAAAAAATTCCATTCAAAATATATGCTGTATTAGAATCATTGCCTTTTTAGCAAGCAGTGCCATTTTAAGGAAAATAAAAATACATTATTATATAGATTTGTCATTATTTAATTTCTAGTAACAATTATATTGTTATAAAAGTCACAAATTCTATTACGACCTAAAAATAATTACTTTAGAATAACTGTCTTGCAGTTGTCCAGCTCTGATCTGTTGAAGCAGTCAGTCTTCCATTATTAATTGATATTGCTTGTTTTCATTCTCCTGTATAAATGTGTTGTTTTCAGATGGCTTTTAATGGCATACATTTTGGTTTTCAAACTATATGTCAAGGTCACACAGGAAAAGTGTTAACTAGTATCATGCTTATTTCACTTCTGTAAGACAGCATGCTTATAAAACATAATAATAGTAATATAATAAAATTTGATAATAATTCATATTTTCAGTAAATATTCTAAATTTTTGTCATTTAATCAACTTTCCAGGCTTCATTTACCAGAGATTACTTATAACACAATAATATAACCTCAACAAAACGTTAGACCATCTGGTTTCCTCCAGTTTTCATTAGGAATCTTGAACAAATTAGCAATTTCAGAATTATGCTTTAGTAATGGGAATGTACCTTCATTTTGCCATAAATATCTTTCACTGTCAGAAAATGCTAAGAACATGACAGTAAATAAATAAAATTCTGTTCTCAAAAGCATGCTCCTTTTTCTAGAAATTACATGTAGAATGTGCATGAGGCCAGGTCTAGAAAAAAATTAAACCAGCAGATGAAAGCATGAAGATATTTAACTTGCATTTTATCACAATGGAAACACTGAACCAAAATGTTCTTCAGTTTTTTTCTTGAGTTACAGGCTAGCTGTTTGAATATTTTTTAGCAAATTGTGAATACTTTGAAGAGGTTAAGTCATCCATGATATGCAACACTATGTTTATAAGCTTAAAGAAGGGGATGAAGTGTGAATTTGATATGATTACAAGACTATACTTACAGAAAGATAAGGATATTAGTAGTTAAGCCATGTATAAAGCTTAAGATTATCCTATTCAAAGGAAGAAGCTTCAGAGGTGTTAGATGTGATCTTTTACTTGAACAGACATCAGAGTTAAACATTGATAAGGATCTAATTTTATTGTTCTAAGAATAATCGAGATCATTATTATTTCATTCCTATAGTACTATGTCTATATTCATTATAGACAGGATGAATGAGCTCCTAAACCTGTAGGTGATGGATACATTTTCTTCTCAAGTAAATCTGTAGTCTCACCCTCCCTTTCCACTGTTTTTATGTACTGGTTTTTATCTAGATTAATTTAAATATTTTTTGTATATTAAGCAAAATAAGGTTGGTATAGAGAGTCATATTCATGCAGAGAGACTTCACTGATGGCTAGGCTGGCACAAGCTGGTGGTTTGTATGTGTCTGCATTTGAACTGCATATGGTGTGAAACAACTCATGTGTTAAACTGCTGAACAATGTGACAAATTACATTTACCATGCACCTGTGGCTAGCTCACCTGCTTTGTAACCACTGAACCCTGTCCACCAGGATTTATTCTAACATTCTGATTCTCTAAGCAGCTTCACACAGCATATAAAATATCTAAAAACCCTGACTGAGAATTGCTACCACGTAGTGCTTCCTCTCTGATTTATGTTGATGTGAACTTCAGAAATGGCAAGGAATTGTGCCTTTTAACTAATATGAAGTATAATAGGATGTCTATCACAGAAGGATGAATTTCAGCTTTTCAGTTCCTCAGTGGGCTGCAGGAGCATAGATTGAAATTAGTGTTGCAAAATGTATGTCTTGAGACAATTTTGTCTTTACCATTTATTTTTAAGGGGTTACATCCTTATCTTGTTCTGTTTTCTGAGGCTTCCTTTGCATTAAGACACTATTATTTTGATTTCTGGATAAAGGCCTTCTTTTCTTTCCATCTGCTGCCTTATCTTCACAGATACATAGATAAATTTGAGATAAGATGGAAATGAAGGAAAAGCTGCAATAAGAAAGGAATTTTATTCGTGGGGTTCAGAAGGAGGAACAGGATGGTCTTTCAGTAATTTTTTTAATGCCCACAGAAGCCATGATGCCTGTGAAAACTGAAACGTCACTTTTTCTTCTTTTGTGTTTTTTTCCCCTCCTTTTTTTAGTTGTTTTTCCATTACTAGAGCAGTGCTCATCCCATTTGATCTACAGCAATTCTCCAGAGGGTTAGAAGAGGAGGATTTATATGTTGATTTATTCTTGATTTTGATATACGTGAGAAACAAGAGGTGTTTTTTAAGGTAACAGCTCACACATCCAAATAAACAGCTCTACTCTTCTGACTTGCAGATATACAATCTTCCTGGTTTTGTATACTTGAGAGGCCTTTGAAACAGATATTCTTACAAATTCTATAGAGGTGATACTTCTTTCTTATGTGCTTAAATATATGGCGCTGAGGAAATCAGTCTGAAGTTCTTCCCACAGTCTTGCTCCCTTTGTGAGCTGCTGTAGGCCTGCAACTTGGCCTGTGGTTTATGTAGTGCTGAAGATGCTATTCTTTACTTGCATTAACTCCATGCTAGCGTGCGCTGGTTTTGACTGATAAACAATTAATTTTCTTTTTAATAGTCAGTATGGTCCTGTATTTTGGGTTGGGGAGCAAAAGCAACTTTAATAACACAGGTGTTTTAGGTGTGGCTGAGCAGTGCTTACACAGCCTCAAGCATCTTCTCTGCCTCTCACCCCACCCCACTGGTGAGGCTGGGAGTGCACAAGGAGTTGAAATGGGGCACAGCCTGGACAAGCTGATCCTGACTGACCACAGGGATATTCCATGTCGCGTGGCATCACGTTCAGCATATAAAGCTGGAAGATGGAGGAGGAAGCAGAGTGCTCTGTCTTCCCAAGTGATCATTCCACATGATGGGGCTCTGGTTTCCTGGAGATGGCTGAACACCTGCCTGCCCACGGAATGTGGTAAATTAATTCCTTGGTTTTTTTTCTGGGAACACCGCTTTTGGTCTACCTATTAAACTGTTTTTATTGCAAACCATGTGTTTTCTCACTTTTACACTTTGACATGTCTCCCCCATCCCACAGAGAGAGGAAGGGAGGGGAAGTGCAAGAATGGCTAAAGTGTGGGACTGCTGACCAAGGTTAAACCACTGGAATAATATTTTGATATTTAACAAGTGCAGAACTGGATTGTTCATTCACATATATATATATATCTATATCTGAAGTCCATGTGATTAGCATTATTATGATTGAACAGCTACCATTTCTGAGATATTTCAAAAATAAATTATAATTAAAAACTAGTCAATTATTATGTGTATACTTGCTCTCAATTTCTATGGTACTTTATACCAGAACTTACTTTAAAGTTAATTTGGAACCTCTTTGAGTGAGAAGTTAAAGAGAAATTTTAAGAAGTCAGTACCAACTTATGATACTTGATTTTAGATAAGGGGAAAATCACACCCATCTTTCTACACCCGAGGATGTGCTAGGCTTTATGTAAAGGGAACAGACACAGGTGAGTCAGAAGCAATGCTCTAATCCATATAAATATATAATCATGTTTTGATGATGCATTGTCCTGTATTCCACTCTGATATGTCCATAGTGAGATGTCTCCTATTATTTCACCATTATTCCTTAATTAGATTAGAAGTTCCATCCCTATATCAAGAAGAGTTCTGCTGTACACAGAAGTTAAGGCTAGGAAAAAAAAAAGCATGCATCTGAGCTAAGTATGTGTATAATAGGATAGTAAGTATTTTTTTCTGAGGTTGTACAAGTAGAAAAGAAATATTGGAGCTTCTCAGAACGTTATCAATGCAAACAGGAAAAAAAAAACATATTCACAGATTCTAAAATATCACTCTTTTCCAGCTCAGAAAACTGCTTGTTTACCATATGTCCTTAATTTCTTTGTTAACACTCTGAATAGCTGTTATTAATATTTTAATCCTTTTGAAGGCATTAAATAGAGAATAGGGAATTTCAGTTAACATGTGTTTTCCCAGCTTGTAAATAAACTTTGCTTCTGGCTTAATGTGTAGCCCAACAGAATATTTCGTTGAGGTGTCAGGTGGTTAGAACAACAGTTTTATGCCTTGTAAGATGGAAAAATGTTTTCATGCAAAACCTTTTGCAAAATTACTATGTTGTCCTGATTTCAACCAGTTTATTTAGTGTAACTGTTAAATCTTGACTGATTCATGTTTTTCTGTTGAACTTATAGGTTAACATACCAAAAAATACAAAATTATTAGAAAATTATAGAAAAAAATACAAAATTATTTTATCAAATACGATATTACCAAGTATCAATGATCAATGTATTACTTAAAAGTTAAAAATGAAATGCAGTTTCAAATACAGTTTTTCAGTGTTTCTTTGGGATTTTCTATATAATGTTAATTAAAAGAAGAACAAAGATTGATAACAAAATATGAAAATGTATATGCCAACTGAATGTAAAAGAAAATTGTAATGGAAGCTGTAGTTCAATTAAAAAAGCTGTGACTAGTTGGGTGAGGCTTTAAAAATTTTTTTCCCTTTACACAGCCAAAATGAACCGAAGATTTATGCCTGAGCATAAATAAGAATGAGCTTCTTAACATCTACTTTTCAGGTAAGTCAGGGCCCGAAACAAGAATATGATTTGGTCTGAGGTCCATCCAGCAAGCAGCACCAGAGGTGGAGGTGGGGACTGGCAGCTGCTGCACAGCTCCCCTGGTGTAAGGACTGATGCCTTGGGCTGGGTGGTTTGGCATTCTGGACCATGGGCAGGGTGGAGGGAAGTCCCCAGAGGAGCTTGGACAGGGACCATGAAGCCATGAGTGTCCTTAAGGCCTGGACAAATAGAGAAGTCTTTCAGGATATAAACATGTAAGACGAAGACTCAGTCTGGAGTCAAAGTTGAAATCTAGTTCTCTAATTGGCTTTATAAGTCATCTCACTGCAAAAGTTTTTATGCAAAATCTGGTCTCCTCTAATTCTTCTGTGTTCAAAACAATGAAGCTTATAAACTGCCAGAGGATTACAACACATTTTAGATCCTTAATAGACCCCTGAAAACAGGATGAGGAGTGGCAAAAATTCAGACATGCTGGAATTTTCTTTTGTTTGCTTTAAGCAGGTGCCTATATTTCTACAGGTTTTCTATTTTCATCTGTAAAAGCATTTACCTCTCCCCATCAATTCTCTGAGGAGCATACACACTTTACATAGTGGGTTTGGATCATTCTACTGATGCTCAGGCTTTTACTTGGAAACCTAAAATAAACAATCCAGGTTTTCCTGTATTGCAGATGTTACAAATTTTGTGGGCTGCTGTAAAGTTTACTGAATCACAAAGAATCACAGAATATTCTGGAAAAGATGAACATAAGACAAAGAAGACACACACGATCCATTCTTTGGAATCATAATGGATGTTTTGAATGAATAATGATGGATGGTTTGAAAGCTCAGATAACATTCCATTACTATTGCAAAATTAATTGTCTGTATCTAATTGCTGTAGCAAGGCAATATTCTAAGAAAACAGTCATATTCACACCATGACCTCTTCTCTGTATTTTGCTGTTATGATTCATACATTTCTTTATCTTATTATTGCCTCACACTTCTGTAGTCAGTGTTTTGAAGGATTTTGTATTCCATTTTCTTTTAATCTCCCACTTGTGTGCTATGTAAACCACTATTCTTGCTACAGGCAAGGACACTTTTATGCAATACAGCTGCTGCTTCCTCTATTGCTTCAATTTGTAGTGGAACCAAGGTCTGGTTTTGAGTTTGCATCAGGATCATTTGCTTTGTTTCCTTCAATGCAGCATTGTTTCTTCTGTTTGCCAGCTTGTCTTTTGATCATTAGGATATAATCGCTATTTGTGACAGCTCAGTGGATGTACTTGTCACTTACTTCCCTATTTTGTTTCTGTCATGCTATCCATATTTGTTTTTCACAGTACTTGCATTTACTTCTCACAGTTACAGTTGTCAAAGTCTCTTAGGCTTGCTGTTTATCAACTTTCTATATTTATTTATATAATTTCTCAAAATTGTTCCAGCATCTAATTTTACAGAGGGCCTGACTAGGAAGAGAAGAGGAGAGGAGAAAATAATTTTTTTTTTTTTTTGGTAGTATCTCAGATCCAGACAATTTCGCTTCCCGTTCTGACATCTCAGTAATCCTTTGTCTCTTTTTCACGTAAAATTTTTAAGGCTTTTTATGTCATGTGGGACAGAAGGCCTCTCCAGATTTAGAAAAAGGGTAGATAAAATAATGCTGTAAACAATTTAAACTGAGAATTCCTAAATTATATAATATTTGACAAGTATTACAGGAAAACGAAATATTATTTACTAAAAATTGGTTGGTGGTCCTGAAGAAAGCAGAACTTTAAAGCAGTATATAGATATAAAAATGGAAAAAAATATTAATAGTAGAGAGAAAAAACCCAAGAACTAAAAAAAGGATGGATCACAAGCTATGAGGATGTTGCAAAGTTTCACACTGTGTGTGTTTTTTGGGAAGTGATTTTTTTTTCAACTATAAACTCATGGATAAATTGTACATGGTTATATAAAACACCTTTCGGGACCTTAAAAGGTTAATCAAGTCCACATGGCTTGGTCTCTCTTTCTGTGAACTGTACTAAGAATTCTAACAGCTGATAGTATAAGCCTGCTCCACTAAAAGTCAGCATCTTCTCCTGATAGCCTTAAAAAAAAAAAGAGAATTCAAAATATCAACCTACCTGAGCTCCACACCGCGTAAGCCAAGGATACTTGCCTGCGGAAAGGAAATGCATGGATTTGTGGCTCAAGAGATTAGGCTTAGTTTTCAGGGATACACTCTAACCATTTTGCCAACAATTTTCTCTCCCATCTCTTGAACCTGAGTTAAATAATCAAAGTGCACGCAAACTCATATAAGATAAATATACTTTTAATTTGTCCATAAGTGACTAAAAAAGAGTGGTAATTATCAGTAAGGATCAGCAATGGAAACTTGAAAAAAGTAAAATAAAGTGGTTTGAATTGATCTCTGAAGATCCTGCTCCTGCCACACCAAGTAAAACTATGCCCTGGACTTGATTGTGTCAGCTGTGGGCTTTGATTAGCAAGGTCTTGAATTTCTTCAAGGAAGGCGATCCCATCATTTTTTTCATCTTGTATTCTTTTTAATGCAGTACTTTGCTGATGATTTTTTCCCAATGCCCGGTCTGAACTCCCCAAGACACAATTGGCCTTTGCCCTTTTTCATACATTCTGCTGCTGAGAAGAGTCAGGTTATATTATGGAGCATCAGTCACATACCTTTAGGGAACTTTTAATTTGCTGCTGTTCTTGTCAGATTAAAGAAGTGTTTTAACTATATAAAAGTGAAGTTGTATGCATCACATTTATTTTCCTGCTATTCAAGATTTTGATTTATTGAAATTATAGAAAATCATTAAATTTAAAATTAAGGGACAATACCTGTTACTAATAAATATATTACCTAACATTTTTGTTAATAAATTCACATTATGAGATAACCATACCAAATATTTTTCTTCAGGTATAAAGGTATTTTGAGGAGAACTTTTGAGAGGCTTTTTAAATTTAGTGATCAAATAAAAAATAATATAAAAATAATTAAGTAGTCATGAATATTGCATTTGTACAGAATTAAAAAAATGTGGCTAGCATATGCATTATTGAAGATTACTCTGGTAAAAGCTTGTCATTGAATATCTTTTTCTCTTTAAATTCACCTCATTTTTATGTTAATGTCTTTAGAAATGTCAGTTCAGTACTTCTGCTGTTACAAACTTTTCAACAAGTAGCCATAAATAATGAATTAGTGGCAATATTGTTTTAATAACTTATTTAGGGCATAATTAATTTACAGCTTTAGGCATATTTAAATGAGGGTCTGCTTTTAAGTTTGTAGCCTTCAAGAGAGATTGTTTTAGGCTGGTAAACACAATCTGTGTGAAAAAAGGCCCAAAAAAATGCAAGAAAAAGAAAAATCCCACAGTTCTCATGGCCTCATTTTGAAAAGCCTAATCTATAGGAAACATATGCTGCAAAATAAATTACCTGCAATGTCTGAGCCCACACAGCAAATTCCTTCACCCCCTCTTTAATTTGCTATCAACTTTATAATAGCCATCTCTGGATCCTTCGTTGCTATTCCCCAATTCCTGCTTTTCATGCAGAGGAGTTAATGGGGTTATAATTTCATAATTAAAGCAGATAATTTTAATTTCTCTGATGACTCTTTATTATGATAATCTTGTTAAGATTATGGTGTTCATTTGTTGCTGTGAACGATCATTTGGCTTTTGTAGAAGCTGTCTGTGCTACCGAGCCACTAAATAATTAAGCAAGCAGAACATTCAAACCAGCAAAGTCTTGCTGTTAATGGAAGACCAAAGTCAGAGTTAACTCTCTGTAAACCTATTAAGGGATTCAGACAGAGAACATACCAGATTTACTGTCAGTCATCAAATAAGAGATAAAGCTTCATTAACTGAGTATCTAATTTCACATTTAATGAAGAGCTGGCCTCCTAGATTGGATGACAGCGCAGGCTTTCATAGGACAACAAACATAAAATGCAATGCTTCTAAACTAATTAGTTAATCCAACAGGAGGTCCTGGAGAGGAATATCTAGCAGAGGGATAGTCCTGACTAAAATGTTGCCTCAGTTGCTTTGGATGTCTTCTGCAGTGCAGGATCATGTGTGTTTTAAAGTGAAACAAGTGAATTATTATTTTTCGTGTTTGCTGTGTTTGTGTACACATGGGTCTCCTCTACATTAAATTTTGTAGTCAAAGATGACTGAAATAGTAAATCGGGTACATCATAGTGTGACAATACTTGCCTGTGCAGTGTACATGTAGAGCCCCCTTGCAAACATTGTATACATTGTGTCAGTATAAATATTTCTATTTGTTTAAAGGCTTTTTTAAACAAAACACTCTGGTGATTTTTATGAAACTGCTTTAGAGATTGTTTTAGGCTGGTAAACACAATCTGTGTGAAAAAAGGCCCAAAAAATGCAAGAAAAAGGAAAAATCCCACAGTTCTCAGGGCCTCATTTTGAAAAGCCTAATCTATAGGAAACATATGCTGCAAAATAAATTACCTGCAATGTCTGAGCCCACACAGCAAATTCCTTCACCCCCTCTTTAATTTGCTATCAACTTTATAATAGCCATCTCTGGATCCTTCGTTGCTATTCCCCAATTCCTGCTTTTCATGCAGAGGAGTTAATGGGGTTATAATTTCATAATTAAAGCAGATAATTTTAATTTCTCTGATGACTCTTTATTATGATAATCTTGTTAAGATTATGGTGTTCATTTGTTGCTGTGAACGATCATTTGGCTTTTGTAGAAGCTGTCTGTGCTACCGAGCCACTAAATAATTAAGCAAGCAGAACATTCAAACCAGCAAAGTCTTGCTGTTAATGGAAGACCAAAGTCAGAGTTAACTCTCTGTAAACCTATTAAGGGATTCAGACAGAGAACACACCAGATTTACTGTCAGTCATCAAATAAGAGATAAAGCTTCATTAACTGAGTATCTAATTTCACATTTAATGAAGAGCTGGCCTCCTAGATTGGATGACAGCGCAGGCTTTCATAGGACAACAAACATAAAATGAGATGCTTCTAAACTAATTAGTTAATCCAACAGGAGGTCCTGGAGAGGAATATCTAGCAGAGGGATAGTCCTGACTAAAATGTTGCCTCAGTTGCTTTGGATGTCTTCTGCAGTGCAGGATCATGTGTGTTTTAAAGTGAAATAAGTGAATTATTATTTTTCTTGTTTGCTGTGTTTGTGTACACATGGGTCTCCTCTACATTAAATTTTGTAGTCAAAGATGACTGAAATAATAAATCTGGTACATCATAGTGTGACAATACTTGCCTGTGGAGTGTATATGTAGAGCCCCTTTGCAAACATTGTATACATTGTGTCAGTATAAATATTTCTATTTGTTTAAAGGCTTTTTTAAACAAAACACTCTGGTGATTTTTATGAAACTGCTTTTATATTTATAGAGGCATAAACCACAGAAAATTCAAGATTTCAAGATTAGCTTTCTGTTCTCTATTGTGGGATGTCTAGGTGAGTCAAGTTTTTTTATTTAAAAATTATTTGAAATGAAACTAGGTCTTGGGCATGTGGGGATGATGGAAACAGGACATCACAGATAGCATGGAGAGAAAGAGACATAGATCAAGACAATTCCATGCAATAATAAACATTTTGACTTTGGAAAACTGGCCATAAATATTTTCAATCTTGTGGGAAGTAGAAATGACAAAAATACGAAGGTTGGATTTCTACATTTATAACAACATTGCTGTAATAAATGAAAATATTTCTTGAGATTTTTCATATTCACCAAAATTTTAAATAAAATTTTACTTATGTGACATTCTTAATAAGCTCATAATAAAAGGAAAAATATTGCTACTTAGAAATAAATGAGGTAAATATGTTAAAAGAAAATGTAGCTTTTGATATATTTTGATAAAATTATACATTTTGAATAAGTATTCCAGTTGCTGTCATAATTTCAATGCGTCAGTAGCAACAAAGCTGCTTATGAAAAATCCATCCTTTAATCGTATATTAAATGGATGCAGCTTTAACTTTTTGTCAACCTCTACTTGTGACTATATTCCAAGGAAATTACTGTAAGGAGTTTATAAAGGGGAAAAAACCCTACATAATTAACATTTTAAAAAAATAATATATACATTTCTCTGAAAATATTTATGGTGAAACACAAAATAGTTGATATGTAGTAAAAAAACCCTAAAACTGGAGATCATGCCTTTTATCTAGTAAATGTCTTGCATGTCATTATAACAGATCATTTTGTTGTGATGTGTCTTTCTGATCATTTTATTGTTTCCTACGAAGTTTCATGTATTTTATGATCTTCAGCATTTTTCATGTTCCTAACAAGGGTACCAAATGTCAATGTTTACTGCTGTCTTGAGGACACTATATCTCTTTTCCTGTGTAAATTTAACTTCTATAAGGATCTGCTATGCTTTAGTTATAAAACAAATCTGCTAGTGAACCCACACATCAAGAACCTGAAAACAAGAAGAGAATTATTTTATAGTTTTTTTTTTTTTTATGAAAAGTTACATTAGTGATGTGGTGCCTATTCTGCATATGGGGATTCACTTCTGGGACAGGCAATCTCCAGTCTTCGAAATAACTGGTATCAATATCACAGATAATGAAGACTAAATACACTTCTACTGATTGTTGATAAATCACATTTGGCCCATTATAAATAATGTTTCCCCATGTGGATCCTAAATTAAAATAGAAAATACCTTCTCAAAACAAAAGGATAGCTGTCTCCCATATTTTACACATTGCAGTCAAATTGGCACTGGTAAATCTAATGAGTAATTGTTTATCAGAACTAGCACTCTAAAAAGATCCATAAAGCAAACTGCGCCTACAAATGTTATTTGAATTATATGCAGAAAGAAACTGCTGAAGACAGAAAACTAGCCTTTCTTAATTGTGGAACTTTCATTCTGGAGGCTGTTTAGAGATCTCAGTATGCAATCTTGTTTTGTTATCCCTGGAATGGCTTTCCCACATGACTAAGTATAAACTGAAAGCCTAATAACCCCAATGGGTTTTCCTTGAAACCTACGTGGAAGCAAACACATGCAAAAAAATGGCACAAAATATACATAGAGAAGATTGAGCTTTATCCATCAGATTATTTTCGTCTATACTAAATAATGCTTGTGTAAAATATTATCACATTTCTGACAGCTTTTATCCTTATTTGATAGGACATGTTTCAAATGACACATCTGATCACAATGTCTGTCTGTCAGGTATTAAATTCTTTGCTGTTAATAGAGATCATCACACCCTTATTCATAGGAGTTAGAATTGAAATGAGGAAGAATTCTCAAGGTGCAGAGACTATTCAGCATGCATAAGGGAAACAGACTACAGCTTGTGGGTGATGCATTTTCTTGTGCATGAATTAGCATGAAGGATAATTCATTAAAACATTCACAATCAATTTTAGAAGAGTTATTTAAAACCATACAGATGACTAACCACAAAACTTTACTTAGCATGTAATGGCAGGAAATACTGTGCTTTCAGGAACAAAATATCCAGAATTATCACTGTTTCTTGAATTCTTAAAAGGTCCCCACACTTCTACTTTTCAGAGGTCTACCTGTCTATTTGGGTAATGGTTTCTGTTGATGACTTCAAGCAAATAAATTAATATGCTTTTTTTTTTTTTGCAAAGAAAAAATTAAGGAAATACTTTGATACTAAGTTAGTGGGTATAGATCTTATCTGTAAAACCAAATATAAGATGTGAGTACCAAAGCCTGCCCCACAGAGGTTTTTTGGATCCAGGGCCCACCTGAGACATGACACAGCTTTATAAACTTAGAGTACTAAGAAAGGCCTGTCAAAAAGCCTGTTAACAGATAAGAAATCCAGATTGCAATCTGAGGGACACATAATAGTTATGTTAGAAGAAAGTACTGAGGCAAATCTGACAATCCAAGAAATGTGAGGATGCTTCAGTCCTATGCCCTGAGGTCCAAAAATTGCAAATTATAGTGAGTGATAAGGTTTTCCCTCAGCCTCCCAGTTCCCTTTTTTACTCATTATAAAACTTTTGCTCCTGACGCTTCACCAGCTCTGTCATCCTTCTCTGGACATGCTCCAGCACCCCAATGTCCTTCTTGTAGTGACGAGCCCAGAGGTGGACACAGCATTCAAGGCATGACCTCCCCAGTGCCGACTAAAGGGGGACAATCAGTGCCCTGGTCCTGCTGGCCACACTATTCCTGATACAGGCCAGGATGCCATTGGCTTTCTTGGCCACCTGGGCACACACTGAATCATGTTCAGCTGGCTGTCCACATGCATCCCCAGGTCCTTCTCCACCAGGCATCTTTCCAACCACTCTTCCTCAAGCTGTAGTGTTGCATGTGGTTGTTGTGACCCAAAGGCAGATTGTAGCACTTGGCCTTGTTGAACCTCATTCAATTGGCACAGGACCACTGGTTCAGACCCCTCTGCAGAGCCTTCTTACCCTCAAGCCATATTTTACCTTAGAAGATATTCCCTGAAGAGTCCAAAATGTGATCTCTTGAAATGCAGTGATATTTTTTATTTAAATGCAACCTTATTTTTTTTCTCCCTCTTCTCAGGAGACCACATTGTTGCAGCAGCCAAAGCTGTCCTCAGCCTTCACATTTTCAACTACTGGTTTTTCATTTGTAAGTTTGAGGACCAGCATCATGTCTTCATTTATCAGTTCCTCAACCACATGTGACAGAAAAATGTTGTCAACATACTCCTGAATTGTTTTTGTCTTTCTGTGTTATCTTTCCAGAAGAATTCAGGATGGTTATGCCACACATGAGGATCAAAGCTTGTGACTGTGAAATATCTATTTCTTCTTGATTTGGCAGTCTGCAGTGGATAACTGCAATATCACATCACTCCTGCTGCTCTGCTTGCCAGCCCTGACTCATAAGGTCTCAGCTGGCTCATCATCTCTCTGTACACAAACCTCCATGCATTCCTGCTGCACTTGCACATAAAGAGCAATTCCCCTTTTTCACCTACTCAGTATAATTATACCAACCAAAACCTTGTTTCTGACCCCTGCTGCACAAACAGCTATTAGCCCTTTCTCTCCTCACTTGCTGGACTGATGAGGTAAACCTCCAGGCTTCCATGTTTCAGAGGTTTCAGGGATGCTTTTCTGCAATCAGACTCTGTAGTTAGGACTCTGCAGATGGAGCAGGTACTATGAACTTCCAGACTCTACTGTCAGAGCAGTCTCTGTTTCTGTTCCTGAAGCTCCAACTTTGAAAAAAGTAAAGAAAAGAACTTCTGAATTAATAGAAGGAAGATAAGACTATATCATGTCACTGTAAATGAATAGCTGGATAATGGCTATGACAAAGAATGAGTGGTCAAAATATTTTGAAACTATTTTTGCATGGGAATGTTGTATACTAGAGAGTATACTACAGAAGTCCGAAGGCATTTCAAGATTCATTGATTTGATGGAGTATGGTTTATAGAAATGATACCTTTCATAAAGACATATTCCCTGAGGGAGAGAGAGCAAATGATTTTTGAAGATGTTCAGAAGAGGCAAGCTTCTAGGCATTTTAGCTACTGAGATTTAGCTTAGGATTTTTTCACTAGACCTAAATAAAACACCCAATTAGAATTTGGTCATTTTCATGAGGCTTAGTTAGACTTTATTTTTCCCTAAACCAGCAGGATTTTTTTGTTAGTTTTCTAAAAGGAAGATTTATTTAATCCATCCACATGGCAAATAAAATCTTACCACATACTAAATTGAGAAGCTAATGGATAGAAATGAAAATTGGAAGCCAGTTCCTTCATAGGGAAATGCAAAATTTGGTGAAATAAAAGGGAATATCATCTATCTTGAATTATTAAAAGTAAATTAGAGTAAATGCTAAAATGAAATCATAACTTCTTGTCTCCTTCCTGAATAGGTATACATTTTTGAATCTCACTCAGTAGAAGTATTGTCTGGAGTCAGTCACTGTACAAAACCAAACACATTTTCTGCAGTTAAGCCACAAATCTTCAGTTTTGCAAAATTTTTTGATTGTGGAAAATACCTGTGAAGTTAATTTAAATAAAAATTGCTGGCATTTTTAGTGTTAATAGATTTGATGACAAACAGGTATCTTACTAATTTGACCTACATGCTCTTAAAATCAATGGGATCATGCATTATTTTAACAATATAAAATGGAAGACATAGCTGTAGACATAGAGGACTACAAAAAAATACATTGCAGTTGCAGAGAATAAAAACAAAAAAAAAAACTAAACCAACCAACTAATGAACCAACCAACCCCAATAAACAAACAAAAAAGCAAACACTCAAAAAAAGCACAGTGCTTGGATAACAAACAAATTGGTATTTTAGACCTTGATTTTATCAAATAATTTATTATCAGTAGCAATAATGACCAATCATGGGGTCATTCTCAAAGGATAAAAACTGCTGGTACCAACTGTGGGATACCTATAGGGTTGTTAATTTTTGAATATGTCTTTTGAATTCTACTCCAGGAGACAGGCAATTTATTTTGAATTTTTATAAGTCTTAAAATTTTAAAGATAAGTGCCTTTTGGCTCTTTATTGCAGTCCTGATTTAAACTTCATTTGGCTTTTGTTCTGCAAAATATTTTCAGCTCATGATATAGTGGATTGGAAAAAAATACTTGAAGCCAAAAGCTCCTTCCCCTGGTTCCAACCCACATGCCTTTAGATTTGTTTTAGGTTTTGACCTGGAAAAAGGATAAATTACTTGAATGTATTTTGATAAATAGGTGGTTAGTATTTATTTCCACTTATATGAAATAGTTTTATGCTTTATTTACATTAACATGCATAAAATGCCATGAATTTGATACATAGTAAATTCAGATGCAAGATGGACTTGTAGAAAAATGAAGAAAAAAAATAAAGATGTGTAGCAACATGCAAAAATTGTTACAGTCTGATTCTGGAGCAAGAAATTAGAAGCCATCATTATCATCACATCTC
The DNA here is from genome assembly GCA_024865655.1 of Emberiza elegans. Taxonomy (NCBI): domain Eukaryota; kingdom Metazoa; phylum Chordata; class Aves; order Passeriformes; family Fringillidae; genus Emberiza; species Emberiza elegans. The sequence continues at coordinate 31,603,268 of JALJVW010003023.1, read as the reverse complement.
CTAGGAAATGAATTGAGATGCTGGCTGCTCACTGTAGACTCAGCCCTCTCTCATTCTTTCCCCCATGGAAATGATTGTTCTTAAACCTGCTATGCACTCAAAGTGTGAAGGAGGGTTTTATCACATCTATAAATTATTTTAAATGTGGATGTAACTGGAAAAATCATTGGAACTGAACATGATAAAAATATTTTCTTGATAGCTGTAGAGGAGGAATCTTTAGAAAAGTGTAATTTTTTATTAATATTTTATCAGTTTATAGTATTGACACTTATTTGTCTTTTTCTGATATTGATCATGGATGTATAGTTCACTGACTAATGATGAATTGCATTGATAAATCATGTTAATAAATCCACATATTACAAATCCTTATCTGTTTTAATCCATGCTACTTGATATATGTAGAAAGATACTTGAAAATCACAGAGATAATTATTTGTTTTGCTATAACTTTGACTTTTGTTTCTAAATTAATCAAATACCTGTGTAGACTCAAGGCATCCCTCTGAACTTTTCCTACAATACATCAGTAGATCTTTTTACCATTCTGGGTCTTGGATACCAGAAGGGGATGTACACAGATGAGGAAGTACAGATCTAACACCTAACAATGTTAGTGATAATTTGATGGTAAATTGTTTCACCTTTCTCCAGAATCGTTAGTACTTTCTCAGCCTCTTGTTTGGAGAGAAAGCATGCAGCCTTTCTTGACTACTGGTTTGTAACCTCTGCCCAGAAGAGAACTGTGGAAAGACAGTTCTTTAATGAGGTTTTCTCTTCCTGTTTAGTTTTCAACCATGATCCCAACAACAAAAAGAACAAAAAAAACTTTTTTGCAAATTTTTTTTTAGGTACTGCTGGAGATATACATATAAATAAAGCAATCAAAACTACTTCTATTTAAAATTATGTATTTTTGCTTTAATGGGCAAATGGAATTTTATTTATTTTCTCCATCATTTCATCAAAATAGTAGATATTCAATGATGGTTTAATAAATTTATATTCTGCATGTCTTTTTTGTTTGATGAGTAATGAGATCTATGCCATAAGCATAGGCAAAATTTAAGGTAAAACTACTGGGAAAAAAGGATGGTTAGGGAATATTTACAGTAAGGCATAAGTATTATAACAACACCTATCTGTGAACTTAACTGTAAAGTGACTTTCACAGCCTGAGGTTATGGTTGAGAACTCCATGCTTTGCTTACTGCATGAGCTAACTAATCAACAAAACCAATTTTGCTGCACATGCTACAGGACATCTCTGGTTCTGCTTGCTGAGAAAGAATTTGTCTTTGTGGAAGTATCACACATCATAAACAGTGTGATAGCTGCAGTTGATATTCTAGTGATTTTACATAAATTAGGAAGAGTGCGTCTAAAGCCATTTGCAAGGGGTTTTTTGTGCTGTAGTTAATGAACCACAGAAAGGTATTGTTGGAGTTAAGACAGCTGGATATTGGGTATATTTTAACATACTTTAACATATAAAGACAAAAATTACATTTCTCACTAAGCTGACAATAAGAAATTCTCTGTGCTGTGATGAAGCTATAGACTCTCTTGTTGAGACTAGAGTAATGGAATTTAGAAGCTTTGCATTCCTTTTGGCTAAATATTAGTATTATGAACTTCACATGCCCTTTACCCCAATAAAGGAGAATAATGTTAAATTACAGAGATAGGCAAGTGAGTGAGCCACTGACTATGACCTGGCCTGATATTAAGCTGACTGAACAGGATATGAAAAACTACTGGTTGTGACATGAAAAATTTTTGGATGTAATAGATAACAGTGCAACAGCTGGCAAATGTTAATGATTGCACTATGAAGGACCATCACATTTCACAGTTGCTTAGGGGGCAGTTTTGTGAGAACTGACTAAATATCACAATATATTCCCAGTAGCTAGCAGGGGCTACTGGGAACCTTTATACAGGTAGAATTTTCTGATGTCAACAGCACCCTAATAACTACATTTGTAATACTATAAAGGTCAGAGATTACCTTGCTAATAGTATAAGAAATAGAAAATTTGGGTTTATATATAGCAAAATTGAGATTAAAAGGGGAAAATAATTAATGAGAGTTCCATACTTGAGAGGAGACCAAGAAGGGAAAAGGAAGCTATGAGGACAGCTAGAAGTAGAGTCAAGAATTAGGAAAGAGATAGCAAGTTATGTGACTGGTTCTGTTTGGGGATACCCATTGGGCAGCCCTGCTTATGATCTCTGCAGTCTAAGTCAGGTTAATAAATCAGAATTTTCTGGCTATACATATTTCCACAAGTAGAAATGTCAGAGATGAAAGTGTTGACACATGGAGACATCTCAATAATAGGGTGCTGGTGCCCATTTCAGGTTTGGCAACACTGATATTATCTACCATTTCCTAAAAGAATTTGACTGAAGATATATAGACAACTAACTTTGGAAAAGATAAAAGAAGAAACCTCAAACAGAACTTCTTATTTTATAAAAACCATATAGCATTTTTAATAGAGGGAAGGAGAGGGGCATATGTTCCACACCCCTCATTAATGGAAATCCGTAAAACATAAATAAAAATTTTGTAAGAATAAGAAAAATAAAGTTGATATTGCATTATAGGAATGGAGTAGATAATGGCTTCAAATTTCTTTCATCTTATTTTTTCACAACTAATAATGTTCTTTGTTTTTTAAACAAAATTCACTAAAGAATTATCAGAAAATGCATTGTTCAGCTACTCTGGACACCTTTATCTGATGATGTATTTCATGCCTGTCCACTCATTTCCTTATAAATGCTGGTTCAATATTCATCTAACACGTGCATTTCTATAGTATGACCTAAAACTTAATTGGAACATTTCAGTGTATATTGACTTGCTGAAGCAGAACTTCATTGATTTATCAGCAGGACTATATAAAAGATGAAATGACTCACCTGGGAGTATCAATAGAATGTCGGTGAAGAATACGTTCATTTTCTGCCTGTAATATCTCAGTTGTGAAGTAGCACATATAAATAAGATCCAAACACAAAAAGTACAGCTTTTTCTTTTTTCCCTGTCACCCATGTCAGCTTTTATTTTTTTACCTTCTTATCTTTCAAACAACCTGTTATGCAATAAACTTTCTCACTATCTTCACAGAGTGCTCCTGAACTTAGGATTTCTTTTTGTTGTATGTCATTATAGTTTTGAAGGTATTTCATTCCAGCTATTCTTCATACACACTTCAAGAAAAGGCTATTAGAGAACAGCCCTTGGTCATGTTAGAACAGATTTTTTTCTAGACAGTGAGATAATCACAGTTAACATCAATGCAAACAAGGAAGAATATTTTCAGAAAGGTCCATTAATTTCCTTTTGAGATAAAAAGCTTGTCAGAAGAATTTTAGAGTTAAATTGAAAACCATATGATTCTAAAACTTTGTAAAGTAATTTTTAACCAGTTGTTGAAGGTCAATAGCAAAACTACCAGTATACTAACAGTACCATAAGTTTTCAATCAGATGCCTGTGAGCTAAGCTGAAAGCTGCAGAAATTATATCTTTTTTTCTTATTTCTTTTGCACTGAGCTCTTTCAAAACAAATGATCTTTTGAAATGTTTCCCCTGTGGTTTTCTGAACAATTCAGTCTCTTACTGGCTCTACTCTGATCACCTAAAAACCATAATCATAGCCTTTAGCCTTTAAAGGCTATAAGGAGCTGCTATGTGCAAGGTTCCCAACTACATGAATGGTTCTGGTTTTAAATTTCTCATCTTGGTGGCTGACAGTAAATTGTTTTCAGATTCCTTCAGAAGTTTTACTTTTTAGTTTCCTTTTGTAAGCATATTGGTTTCTTACTTCTTCTATAAGATGCATGTGCCCAGGCCTGCCTCTGTCAGGATCTGGGACTGCCCTGTGCTGGACACACAGCAAAGTTCCATTTGTCTCCAACCCACCAACCAGAGGGCATGGCTGAGCCCCACAGCCAAGGGGGTGATGTCTTAGGGAAGGTGTATTTAAGGAGTGAGAAGTGAGGAAAAACATTAAACAATCCTGCAGACACCAAGGTGAGTGCAGAAGAGGAGGACGAGGTGCTCCGAACACCTGAGCAGCCTGTGATGAAGTGCATGATGAGACAGGAGGAATCATATTGGAGCAGATGTCCATACTACAGCTTGTGGAGGACAGCGTGCCATAGCACCTGGATTCCTGAAGGAAGCTGCAGGCCATGGAGACCCCACACAGAAACGGGCTCTTGTCAGACGCTGAAGCCCAGGGAGAGGAGCCCACACTGGAGCAGGCTTGCTGGCAAGAGGGGTGATGCACAGGGGACCCAACTGAGCAGTCCATTCCTGTAAGACTCTACTCCATGGAAAGGACCCAGTCTGAAGCAGTTCTTGAAGCACTGGAATCTTTAGAAAGGACCCATGATGGAAAAGTCCTTGAAGGACTGTATCCCATGAAAGGAAACATGCTGAAGAAGAGTAACAGCATACCATGGTTAACCTCAGCCAGAAACTAAAAACTACACAGCTATTCATCCCATCCCATCCCATCCCATCCCATCCCATCCCATCCCATCCCATCCCATCCCATCCCATCCCATCCCATCCCATCCCATCCCATCCCATCCCATCCCATCCCATCCCATCCCATCCCATCCCATCCCATCCCATCCCATCCCATCCCATCCCATCCCAATCATCCCTGTCCCTGCCCAGTGAGACTGGGGAGAGAATCAGAAGATTAAAATCATGCATAATGAATGGTTTTGTGACATCACCACAAATATCCTGCCCCCACCTTCCATCTTCTTCTATCAGCTTAAAATGCTGAGCATGATGCCATATGTTATGAAACTATCCCTCTGGTCATTTGGGGTCAGCTGTCCCATCTGTGTCCCCTCCTAACTCCTTGTGCACCCTGAGTCTCCTCACTGTAGGGGTAGTGAGAGAAGCAGAAGAGGCCTTGACTTTGTGCAATAGCTAAAATATCTTTGAATTACCAACAGTTTTCAGCACATATCCAAAGCACAGCCCCACTCTATTTGCAATTAGCAATAGCCTAAATTATTTTTCCCCAAATCAAATCTTTTTTTGCCTGTGGCAGCAACTGGCAAGCAATTTCCCTGTGCTTTTATGAACCCATAGGCTTTTTAATCTTATTTTCTTCCCCTGTTTCACTGAAGACAATGAGTGAACCAGCCAAGTCTAAAAGTCTAACCCTGCATGCACTGTATATATGCGGAAATAGAATTTTTTTCCTAAATAAATAAAGCCAAACAAGTAGATGCTCTTGGCTTCCTTATTGAATGTGGTATCTTTCTTTTTGGAATTCAGGTTAAATAGGAATTCACAGAGAAATCAAATCCAGAAACAGGTAGATGTAATGTAGAAATGTGAATATTCTCTTCTCTAGTTTAACTATATCCCTGCTAGTTATACATCAATATCCTGATAAGAAGCTATATGCATAGATTAAATCATTTGTATAGATTAATTTAAAAACAGCTCTTTTAAGTTCTGTAATACCATAAGCTAATAAATATCTATTTAGAATCTCTCTTTGCTTTTTCTTCAGTTTTTGTTATAGAAATAACAACAAATCCCTGTGACTTAATCATGACATAACTAGTAATTTTTAAGGATTTTTGTAATGTTGTTCTACTTACTCTGGGAAAATTATCTGAAGATATACAAAATAGTCAATAACTATCTCTTCCTGATATCTTAAATGAATCTCAATTTTTAAAGTATTTAAACAGAAGTAGTGAAAAGACAACTCAAAACCAGTAAGCAATATGCATATCTTGTTTTTCTGTAAAGCTAGACAGCTATATCTCAAAAGGATAATTTCTTTCAAAATCTCCTAAATCCTTTTTCTCTTTCCTGCTATGCATTTTACCCTTTACACAGTGGTGATAAATGAACTCATTCTCTTTGATTCTTCTGCCTCTCAGAATGGGTTTTATACTTAATAGTTTTCTTTCAATTTCTTTCTTTCTACTCTAACTGAGCAATTTTGTAGGTCATTTGAAATAGTACAAAACAGAAAAAATCTCTCACAAAACACCTCAAATACATTTCTAATTATAAAATTTTGTCTTGAGAATTTTCAAAAATAAATGATGTGTCATGGATGATAAATCAGGAAGCTTCATTCAAGTGTGACGCTGATATTCTCATGCTGTTGTACATCCCCTTTGACACTTGTCTCCACATACAAAGTGTTCCAATTGCTGAGTTGCAATGAATTCACTGAAGGAAAATACCATACATTTCTATATTTCAAACTGAAAACTTGCTCTAAATTTTTCTCAGCAAACTAATTCTACAAACATTGTGTGTGATCTGCTATTAACTTATTCTTCAAAATGAGAAAAAAGGCTCAGACTCCTTGTCTCTGATAATTTTTTTTTAAATACTAGCTGCAAGAGAATAGTCCCTGTGGGTGACAGCAAAATTAACAAACCCTGATGCGTACATGTGGAACAAATTCCTTGTGTGTCCTTGGAGCCATCATTATACAGGTTCTCAGCAGAGTGCTTTCTTTTAATCTTGCAATCTAACAATGAGATGCATATCCTTTATACTGTCCTAAGGCATAAAAGCCTTTGCTGAATGCAAAAGCTATAGCAGTTTGGGCTGGGTTGTGGATTTTTTTTTGTGTTGGGTTGGGGTTTTCTGGTGCATTTTTTTTTTCCTCTTCCCATGAGGGTTTTGTGACCTATGCAGGAAAAACAGAATTCAGGCCAGGAATTCCAGGTGAAAAAGACTAAAAGAGTGTTAGCCTTTTTCAAGTTAAAATTTGCATCCCAGAGTAAGATATCCAGAGAACCTAATTTCCTAGACTGTTTGTACCTGTGTGAATTTGTTTAAGATACAGTTAACTATAACAAACATACTTGCAATAATATTTGCCTCCTCTCTCCACCATCGAGTGTAAGTCCAAACATTTGTGATAAATGAATTACATCAAGAAGACTGAGTATTTAGTTTCTTAACTAATTTATTTATCCTCAAAATCTCATTTTGCCTACATTTGAAAGAGCCTTTCAATGTTTCAGAATGTAAACATTTTCGCTCTTCTCTGGTGTAGGAAACTGAGCTTTAGAGAGAACCAGGTGTAATCTAATCTGTATGAAGGGACTGCACAGAATGGATAATTTACCTTAATTCACCATTTCTTAAGCCAGTAAGTACTCTCCATCTGGAGTCCACCTGCTTGGTAAAGGGGTATATAATGACATAAATAAAGAAATAGCCATATACTGGTCACAATTGTCTGCAAAAGGCTTCTTTCTGTACAACACCTGTCATATGCATTTTATTACAGCATCTGTAAATTTTTTGAAAATAAAAATTCAATCTGTAGTTCAGAAAGAAAAAGAAACAAAATATGAAACCAATAGTTAAGAAGAGTATATCTGCAGTAAGTAAATGCAACTACTGTTGGAGCAGGAGAGCTAATGCAAATTCAGAAATGTCTCAGTCATAAACTGGCAGTCCTGTGTCAGAACTTAAAATAGTGATCCATTCAAGAACACTTAGACCTTGATTTCCTTGCTGGCATAATTAATTAACAATGGTTTTGATGTTGAGTTTTATGATTTGTGCTGAGAAATGGACTGAGACTACCAATTAATTCCTCATTAATCATTCAAAGATAATTATTTTCAGTGGCCACCATATGGACTGGATTTAAATTAATATCTTTAAGGATAAAAAGAAGTCTACTCCTTAAACAAATACCAGAACCAAAAATTCTTGCTCATTATTTTTATCAGATTTGGTTTTATCATGCATAAGAAACCCAAGTTATATAATAACAATGCATTTTGAAATACAGAGATAAAGAGATTGAAGATTAAGATGCAAAGCAGGGGTCATTACAAGAACAGTTTTCTAAAACTATTTTTTAAACTTTACCAATACCTTCATTTTAAGTCCAAACAGACAGGGGCTGTGTAAGCAGATGTTTAAGATTTTTTATACCATCACAGTCAAGAATGCATTTAATAAATTCCTGTGTCATTTTTCCCCCTCAAAATTATTTTCAATAAATTGTACAGTCAATATTTCAATCACATCACTGGAATTGATGCAACACTGGGCAACAGCAAGCCAGTGTTGCTAATGTGCAAAGGAAGCTCTGACAGCAAGATTTTCTTGTACTGGTAATCAGCAGTCCTGAAAAATACAGAAATCAAATAGATCATTATATATTTTAAAATAAACAGTTAGTTCTACTTGAAAAATTATATCCTCATGCAATTGATTTTGAAC